>JAINEB010000008.1:0-1250000 GCA_022840565.1 Eubasilissa regina | reverse complement strand
TTGCAAAGTTGTAATTATTCAGAACATAGGTCTGTGATATTTAAATACTAATTAAATGTATTAATTAGAAAGATATAGATATAAAATCAATTTTATCGAAAAATATTGTTGTTGCTACCGGGATTCGAACCTGGATTTTTTTTCTAGTCGGGGAAGGTGTAAGTATGAACACGAGATGTTATTTCAAAAAATCAATTTAAAAATAAAAAATGTATTACATACTAATTAAATGTATTAATTAGGAAGATATACACATAAAATCAATTTTATCGAAAAATATTGTTGCTGCTACCGGGATCCTGGATAATAATGAATAATTACAACTTCATAATAAGAATATGTTCTCCTTAATAATATATAATCAATGTGTCCAAAATTTAATAAAAATGAATTATTATTTCTGGCGTCTGTTATCGGTTTACTCAAAGGTATTTGAGATTCCGTAAAATCGAACGATAGATGTATTAATTTGAAATGGTTCGAAAATTTGTCGTCAAATGTACTGTCGCTGTAGCATAGTTGCTAATGCACCTTCCCCGGATTGGAAAAGAGGTTCAGGTTTGAATCCCGGTAGCGCAACAGCAATATTTTTCGGTAAAATTGATTTTATATGTATATCTTTCTGATTAATACATTTAATTAGTATTCAGTTGTATAATTGATAATATTTTTTTCAATCAAAATAGTCATGTACACTCATATCGTTTAAATAAAAAGAGGATAATAATAGACAGAAAAGAATAATAAATTTTATTTTATTACATACTCCATACATACTGGAACGATTCACTGTCCGAACTGCGGGCAGCAGAGATAGATGGAGGAAACTCGTCAAGGACATCGATAGATCACAGCCCGGAAGTCACAATCCTCAGTACCGAAGGAAAATACTCAAGAAAATAATTATGATATTTGTACCTACTTTGAACGGAAATTTGTACTTAATCCTCCTCGGTCCTAGCGTCGCCTATGGGAGACTTAAAATAGTACCATAAAATCAAAAATATTCAGTTTGCATCTTCGATAAATCTTTTCGAAAATAATTGTTATAATTTGACAATATATGATTTTAGACCAAACAGTTTTAAAAATAAGATAAAATCGACTTTTTCTATACCATTATAGACTTTTAAAATGGTAATAAAAGTCGCTTTCTCTCAGCCATTTTTGAAGAAGTTGATTTTACATTATTTAAAAAATTGTTTGGTCTAATGTCGTATATTGTCTAATTAATTATTTGCGAAAAGATTTATCGAAGATGCAAACTTAATATTTTTGATTTTATGTCTTCTATAGGAGACGCTAGGACTGAGGAGGTTATATGAATTTTTTTACAAGAACTTACAGTACTGACTATTTAAACAATATGAACATTTAGTTAATAGAACACAAAGTTTAGTATATATGATAATGCATAACGCTGAATAATCACGTTAATTTTAACATTCTAATATACTTTTATATTTTTTATTTATTATCTTAGTTTTATTAACCACAATTGAGTTTAAAAAACATCTACCGGTTTAATATTGCTAATTTTAAAAGTATTAATATACTTTTCACTTTTTAATCTTTTTCTGTCGATCTGCTTGCAGTGTTGAATAAAGGCCTCCATTTTTTTTTCTTTCCATAGTTAACTGTCTTTTGCGCTTTGCTTCTAATTTTACTGAACAAATTGCTTGATGTTGTTTGATCATCGCGTCTTTGGACGGATAAAAAATTTGTATTTTTAATGAATTATCACATATAAATACATATGCAATTTACTATATATACGTACTGTTTAGTGCAACCGTTTTTAAATGATTGCTAAATATATATTTTATTTAATATGACGTAAAACATTTTTGTATACATTTGTCAAAATTTATCCGAGACAATCCCCTGTGATGCCAACGGTTCGCGGGTGACAATTTCCAATCATGATTTATTCAAGCTCGGCATGACGCTCCCACCGACGTACAACAAAAGGCTTAAAAATTCCTGGGTGGATATATATGTAGCCTGTCGAAATAGTTCCCACTTTGCGTATCTTTTGTCAATTTCAGCACATTCCAGCGCCATGGTTTTGAGGCATAAATAATAATTATTTCGGTCTCTTTTTCTCTCTATGCCAGGCTAGCACTGCTATTTAAAGTCGCATAACAAAATAGCGTTTGGGAGACATACGGAACGCCAATATGGAGAAGTATCTTGGTTATGCAATTATTAAGTTTGATGATAATTAATTAATATAGTTGTATGTCGATTCGAATCAGAAGGATTTGAATGTTATGTTCCAAATGTTGTGATTCGTGTGAGAGCGGTGGATGTCCCAAAAATTATCCACATACTCTCGTATTCATTTGATATCTGATCTATGTCCGAAGTTTCGTATCATGGCCCAGAATTTGGACACAGGGTGAGAATTCGGAGGCACATGGATGAATAGCACAGAAAACTCAATACGGATGTTGCATATTTTTATTACTACATTCAATTATATTATATTAAAAAGCATACTCTGTTTGCACCACTATACTAAATATGTATTGGGTTGTCCCGACCTCGCTCCGTCAGATTATCATATTTTTCAGTCGCTCTCCAAACAAATGCGTTGCGTTACGTTCGACAGCGACAAAGATCTCGGAAATTGACTCTATAATAACTATGTCGGTACCAGACGAGTCAATTTTTATAGAAAATGTATCGATAAATTGGTCGAATGACGGGATGAAGTCCTGAACAATAATGGAGAATACATCATGTTGTAATTTTTGTTTAAAAATTTGATATTATAATAAAAAATTGAACAAAACCGCAAAGAATTATTAAGCAACCAACGCAATACAAGTATTAAACTATAACTTTTCACTATTAAATAACATTAGAATATTTTGCATACATTTAATTGCATGTTTTACTTAATGTTGACACCAACTAATAAACTATGGTTACGCTTTACATGTATCAACCGACATATTTTAGCTGGCGTGGTGTTGATTTTTGCAACCGTAGTTTTTTCGTCGCGGTGAATAAAATCTAAAGGTGTATCTTGACTTAATGTACGGATTACACTTAAATATTATACGATGAAATTTTTCATGAGATATAAAACGTTTCACCAGAAATTTCTTAAACGCGTGAATATTACATTTATCAGTATTTAAAAAAAAATTAATACATTTACTTACCGCATTTATTAAAGTGATGAAATTCGTTTACAGTATTGTATTTTTTAAAATGATTAATTTAATTTATTTTTAAAATATGATGTTTAAATTTTTAAAAAATAATACAATATCCTAGTATTAATCATGCCCCACAAATGCCAATGTCACAGATGAACTTTTAGTGGGTCGATTTTCAATTTTGTCAAACTTTTCGGATGACCACAGAGTTGGGTCGCTTTGCCCTTTCGGGAAAATGGGAAAACTTACTCGGGAAATTTAAATAGGGCTCTTCCCTTTATGGGGCCTTGTATTCCCCGTGGACGGCCTCCCAATTCCTCCACCTCCTCCCCGGAACGTGCCGTCGCCTTCTTCCTGACGTTTATGTCGGCAAGGATGGTACGGTGACGGCATTGCTACTTGGTATTCCGAGATTTCTCAACAAAAATTGAGAAGTTTAATTTCTTACAAAATTCTTCAAGTTTTGAAACGAGCAATCTATGAAGCTATTTAATAATTATTGACAAACGGTTGTTTGTAATTTATAATCAGCTATTCAAAATTTAAATAACTGCTATAAATTATCTCAAATTTGAAGACTATCAATTTCTAGATAATTAATAGCACGAGTATTATTTCATCTACGTGTACAGATGATTTTCATTTACTAAACCAATATTTATGCTTATTCTCCGTTGAGTTTCGTGTTTCGTGAATAAACTTTAATGTTCCATATATTTATACTTTCCGTTTCAGTAAAAGTAGACTATCATTATCGTTATCATCAGTCGATTTCTATCCACTGCTGGATGAAGGTCTTCCTTAGTGCCTTCCACTTTTCTCCAACCATTGTTATTCGTTGTTTGATGATAACATCAGTCCAGCGGGATTTTGGACAGCGTATGGGGCCTGTTGATTCCCCTCGGGCATTACTGGATGAATATGTTTGTCCATCGATTATCTATCCTCCGAGCGATGTGGCCTATCCATTGTTATTTAGTTTTCTCGACGTATTCTATTATATCGACTACTTTTGCCTGTTATTTTATTAACACATTTGCGTGTTTTTGTCATACTCTTGAGTTTTTGTTGAGAGTCTATGTTTCGCAGCAATGCGTGAGTAGATACTGTTACTTGATTAAAGAATTTTCATTTTACACGCAGTGAAATATTCGGATATGCTGATGTGATATCGTCGGATACGCTGATGTGATTTCGTCGGATACGCCGATGTGATATTGTCGGTTATGCTGATGAAAATGAAATGTACACTTTTTAAGCTGAGTTTCGTTAATATGGAGACGTTTATCTTCAATCCTGCTCTGCCAATGATTTCTGTCAGTTCCTGCATTCTATTCTTAAGGTTACCTGGATCGTCGATATTAATATTATAAATTTGTAAATATATAAAGATCATCTATTTTATTTTGTTAAATTTTTTCATTCTACTCTTTGTTTAGTACTCATAAATCTTAAATCCTATTTATATATAAATTAATATATTCAAATGAAATTAATTTATAATGTGGGTATATTGCGTAAGTTAACAGTTTGCGCCTAACAAATATGATTGTAATTATTATATAAATAAAATAGTGCTTGAGACGTCTTAATTACTTCATTATTAATCTATATATTATTTTTCTACAAAAATGTTAAAATTGAAATGGTCTGCCATCCTTTTCTAATAGTCTCTAATTCATACAAATCGTGATTTCATAAAAACAATTGTAGATTTCTTTGTATGTACTATATAAAAATGCATTTAAGTATCTAAAACTGAAATCAAATATTGGTACTTATAGTAAATTTTTATACAGAATATATAAATTCAAAGATAAATAAGTATATATTCATAACGGCCAATTTCTGTATCATTCACCTATATCTATATTTTGAGTTCAAATTTTTCTGTATTATTTGTGCAAACAAATGTAAATAAATGTACGTATGTAAACAAACGTTAACGTAAATATAAATATAAATATTAGTTTAGAATGAAAATATACAAACCATGTTTATTGTAAATATGCTTGTTTGAAAATACCATCACGATCAAAATGTTGTTAAAATATACCTGCAATGTTTCTGGACGTATATTTTCTGTGTTTCTGTGCCGCACCGATTCTGACAATGTTATTTTTCAATGATAAGTGCGCCAAGACGTCATTACGACAAATAGCCTGGTCGCAGTGGCTGTCGCTTGCAATGCGAGCGCTAATACACCGAGCCAAGATTTGTGTAGCTCGGTACGTAACGACCGATTAACTTCGCGGCTTAATGCACTGGGGTGGGGGGAATAAAAGTTCCACAAAAGACGCTTCCATTAAAACGGGGTGAGATAAAAAAGTTTGTTCTAGTGGGTGTTATCTATCACACCGCCCCCGACATCACGGCAGGGGTTGGATCCGAGAGGGGGTCGGGCCCAGGACGGGTCTGGGCCGCGGCGGAAACCTTCCCTCTGTTACTAATGAACAGAACAGAAGATGGGTCTTCAGTCTTCACTTAAACTCTTAACTTCCCAAATCTGCCTTTGTTAGAACTTGTCTTTGGAAAACTGTTTTTTAAACATTTTTGGGGAATATCAAATCCAGTACCTTGTTATTCATCCCTCATTAATTGCGCAAAATTAAAAAAATATTGTGTATTTAAAAAAATATTTCTCACGAGATACTAACGTATCTGGAGGTTAAAAAATATTCTTAATATATTTAAGAGTTTCATATCAATATTTCATTACTCATTTTATTCCACTTTAAACATAAATCTCAGTCAAAAATCACACATTCGGTCACTACAAATATATCATTTCATTAATTATTTTTTATATTTATCTTGCAATAGCTCATTTTAATAGGATACTTATACATTATATTGAAGTAAAGTGTCAATTTCAAATTTGATGAAATTTTACGCTTTTTTTAAGAATCATACATGATTCAAATGGAAAACTAGAAAAGAATTAATGTACCTTCTAAATATAATGAATAAAAATAAATTATTTTCTAAAAATATTAAAACTTTTTATTTTATTTTAAACAGGAAGATAAATTAAAGTGTATTGAATTAAATTATATACGTAATTTAGTTAATAAACAAAGCATTTTCATTGCTCTATAGTTTTTATAGATGATGGCTTATCAATGCGCCAGTCACCTCTTTAGCGGCCAATGTTTAGATATTTTAGTAAAATATATTTATATTTTTAACATTTTATAAGCATTGTACAGCTACAAAAAAAAGACAGTTTGACACATATATCTTACACAGATTTTAAAATGCATTGCCCAACTAGGCAGGCTTGTTTTAGGGCGAAAACGATAAATATCCGGTAAATGACAAGTTTCATCGATGTGCTAATGGTTCTTGTAGTGGATCACGTCATTCCGAACAGAATTCAATTAAAATTAAGTCATAAATGCAAATAGTTGGCCGGTTACATTTGCATTTGCCCGAGTTGATGGGCGCCGCAAGAATCGTCTGAGCTTTCACGATTCTCATACAAAGCCGGTTAATCCAATCAAACTTAACTTCGAGCAATTTAACGTTCGTTGCTTGTCTTGAAGGGCTAGATGTTGTGTACGCGCGCTCCCGACCCATTGCAGGGTTGGCAAAACTATTATGAAGATAATTCGTAAATTGAAATTGTCATTTCTGTAAGAAAAACATCTCAAACATACATACGTAGTTAGTTTTTCTATTTATTATTGTGAGCCTTTTTTTGTAAACATTTCTTATGATTTTGGCTTCGAGTTTTTATTTGCTACTAGTAATGTCTTCATTACTACTTATTATTATTAATTACACTATTCGTGCTGGTTTGGCACTACCGACGCTGTTCAACTTCTCTTAGCTCGCGGGTCATTTATCACTTTCCAAATATTTCGCGAGCCGAAAAAGAAATCAGATAATTGAAAAGGACAGTTTATGTCACCTCAAAACTTATTTTATTTATTCGAAAAAAATTAAGTCAAATATAATTCGTAATTAAATATTATGAAAAATACCAGAATCAAGGTTCAGAATCAGTGGAAGCGTTGTGGCCGTGGTTGTCGGGAACTAATTAACGTTCATATTAATATTTGTTATCGCATGTCGAGTTATATTTTCAAGAGTGGAGTCTTTCATGCTGTTTTTATATTTTAATTTTATATATTTAATATCAGAAAATGCGCCCTCTCAAATGCATGTATTTTCGAACATGGACATATTGCATAATTCCATTTGCATCTAAAGATGCTGCGATACAAGTAAGTAAATAATACTTTACTTTTAAAATTAGCAATATTAACTTGGTGGTTAAAATTCATATAAAATAATACTTTCACTCCGATGGTTAATACCGGTGTCCTTCAGGAAGCGCTGGCGAGTTTTGGTAAATTGATTTCTTACCTATTATTTGAGTGGTATGAATGATATTTGGGAACTGCAAGAGGGGTAATAAACATATTATTTGGAGATTAAAAACCACCGCCTGTCAATGGATGAAATCTCATGCGGGAGATCTTGTCAGCTACCTACTGTGTGTACCTAGACGGAGTTGTGTTACTGGTCATACCTGATTGTAAGTGTATTTGTATAAGACTTGAATTAGATTCTTAATTTGACAGCAAAATCTATTTTATTTGTCTTTCTGTGTCAATTTATAAATGTTCCTCAGTCAAGGATGGAAGCAGAGTACGGTAGCAGGAGATTAGTATGTATTTATGGTGTGTGAAGACTCACAATCTCATGTCAACTACTGTCTAGCCGGTGGTGTTGCCCTGGCGTTCGATCCGCCGGAGCCAGATCGTAACGTAACAATATGTATAATTATTTGAGGATAGAAAAAAATAAATAAAATGAGAAACATTTTTAGCTGCCGAAAATTTTCCCTGCTGCTAAGCCTACATATTCTACGATGCTATGTTTGACCTATGCTCCTGTATATCTGTGAATCTTGGCCTTAATTTGTGTAGTTATGAACAAGCTAGAGACATGGTGCTACAGAATAATCCTCAACGCAGATTTGATTAGCAACAGTACAGATCTAGAAAATTTGCGCGAAGGAATATAAATATGATTATATGTATATTATTATGCGTCATAAAATTTAATATATTGGCAACACATTTCGCTGACACAAATATCGCCAAAAATTATTTAAGGGAAAATAGAACAAAGGTAGAATTAAACTATCTTGGTTGTGAAACGAACAAACACAACATGGTTGTGAAGAGGACCGGTATCGGAGTTGGGGAGCATTCTATGATGCTAAGGACATACATCAGTTTGGACAAATGTCTGTTCAAATTTGGCCCGAAATTTATGCTGCAACGATCGTCGACGGCGAAATAACCGATAATAAAAATTCGGTTATATCTTGTGCGCATCTTTCATACTGCTTTCTCATAAACATTCCAAACATGAAATCTCGAAGTGAACTGACGTGATTAGTTGATGTCAGTTGATTTGATAACTACGTTTTTATTAGATATCATTATTATTGCGATGGTATCATTATAAAATATTTTTTGGTTGTTTTGTCATCAAAGCGTTTGAATTAATACGTTTTGCAAATATTTAATATCAAAAATTTATATTATCATTGTAAAGCCTAAGCTAACGTATTATAAGTACATTATGTATCTACTTATGTAAATTATACTTAGATTTAATATAACATATTCATAACAACATAAGAAATGTTTTTGAGAAGATGTATGAAATTAGTTAAAAGTGGTACGCCAAGACAGAATAGTGTGACGTTCTATCCTCTCTGCCGGGAAACAGTGTAATGGTAAGTTAGTTGATTTAGTAGTCAACTTTTTTTGTACACTATTTAAACACACTGATCCACTTTGCTTAACGACTTAATAACTTAACCCTCTATAAAAAGAAGAAAATAATAATTAAGTATTTGGAAATTTGAAACAAGACTTTGGGCGTGATTCGTAACTAAATTTACTATCCTTACATTTGATAAATTCGTCCGGCTTATTGACTCGCTGACATCCCTGTCTCGAGCTAATGGGATGGTAACTTGGTTGAAGTACGAGGTGTGGTATTGGGGAATCCCTTAAAGGGGTGATTTATTCAAATAGCTCCGCATGAATATTCAATTTAACGACAAAATAATTATGGCGTATAAATTTACCGGTCTTACTGCGTGACGTGAACTATGTACATTGTACATGCACCTTCTAGAGTCATAAATCTTACTAACGATAAGAAAATAATCAAAGTTGTAAAAACTTCATTTTTTTTGTTTAGCTAAGTTGAGAAAGGATATTTATGATAAAGATGTGTAGAGCTTAGAGCTCTAAATTTATTATTGTTATCGATAATTTGATCTTTTTTATTTTTACTGGTAATATCTGACATTACATCAATTTTGAAAGGTAAAGTTTTACACTGAAACGAATCTTTAAAGAGATATAGAAAACATTGTCCTAGTCTGCTTAATTCTGCAAAATGACAGAATGATGAAGAGGACTCTCGCTGTGAGAGGTCATCAACCGCAGTAGTTTCGAAAAATGTCAATGAAATCATTGGTTTTTTTAATTTAATTTTTTATTTATTTACGGTACAAAGATCTTTTACGTATATCTTTTTAGTACACACTATAATTTTCAAGAAAATTAAATCAGATAAACATTGCAAACAAATCAAATTAAAAATTAATTATGAAAAAATAAACAAGATATGAAAACTACGCAAAACGTAATTAACATTATAGTCTTCAATTTATATTTAATACAGACGAATATATCGCAACCTAGTGTACAAAATTTCGTTCGTACTATTTGAATTATATTAAGTAACAGGTTCAAAATTTTGAAACTTTACTGAATTTCGGTGTTCCATTAATAACAACGTACAAAAACAATAATAGCCCTAATCTAAAAGTGAAAAAATATCTACTATTCCATTAAAAAAAATGGATTAGTAGATGTATCAATTGGAAATAATACAGAATATAAGTTCAAAATTTGTCGGAAATGTATTATATTGCTATAGCGAAATCAAAGAACGCGCTTCCCCGGAAAGGAAGAGGTTCAGATTCGAATCCCGGTAGTAATTAAATATTTTTTCGATAGATATTTTTTTTTTGTATATCTTGATAATTGATTAACTTAATTTGTATTAAAATACTACAGAACTATGTTCTGATAATGCAACTTTACAGAAAAACTGTGTTCTTCTTAATTAAGGTTTATATTGTTTATCATTATTAGATAGGTAGGTAGATACGGTAATATTCAGAGAAATAGGCATGTGTATTTATAATATATATTTTAGGGCTCCACCGGAAATTGCCTTGGTCATTCACTCCGGATGAATATCCCGTATTCGGAAGATATTCGTTCCGGCAAACAGTTCAGGCAAGTACTTGAAAATATTGTAGTATTTACAATTTTTTATTTTTAAAAATACATTATTTAACCGTAACATGTTGTAAGTACACTGTGACTGCCTATTTAACTTACAGTATTAGTTTTTTTAGGGTTATTTAGACCAGTACATTTAGTGAAATGTTTTAATCGGTAGAACCGGGACTTCAACCTGGTTTTCATACAATAAATCTACAGCTGTTTCGTTTTATGAATTCGATCTAATATGATTAAATGCTTCTTTGTACCATGTATCATTTTTGTTTCCTTTTTTAAACTTACATAATTGGAACTTTATATATATTTCACTTCTTTTTTACTTTTTCACTGCGTTCGATTATTTGTAAGGAAGTACTTACTTACTTACTTACCATCACGCCGTTTCCCCACGGGGGTAGGCAGAGAGGATAGAGCGCCACACTCTTCTGTTTTGACACACAATTCTCGCCTCATCCATATTCATACAAGCTCGCCGATTGTTGAGGGTTCTAACAGAACCATCCTCCATTATCTGGTTTACCTGGTCGAGCCAAGTCTTCCGCCGACGTCCTTTATTTCTGGTGCCATCAACACTTGCGTCATATATCTTTCTTATCATCCTCTCTTCATTCGTTCGTTCTATATGACCAAACCACCTTAGTGATCCTTTCTTTATCTTACTCACTATACTAAGATCAGCTTTACATTCTTTCTTCGTTTAATCATTTCTTACTACGTCGTAAATGCATCTACCACACACACGCTTTAACGATCTCATTTCCGCTGTATTAAATCTACTTTCGTTCCTCTTTTGCCAGCTTCAGACTTCACTTCCACACATCATTGTCGGTACCAGGACTCCATTGTGAACCGCTAGTCTTGCCTCGGTTGACAAATTCCCGTTAGATATAATTCCATTCAAAGCGCCGTTCACTTTATTTCCTGCAGTCACCCTCCTTTCGATATCATTCTTAGTCTTTCTGATTCTATCAAACATACTTCCCAAATACACAAACTCATCTACTTGTTCCAAACATTCATTTCCTACAAGTATTTTGCAAGGTGTCTTGCTTTCCTCCTTCTCGAATACCATCACTTTCGACTTGTTGACATTCATCATGAGGTCGCTTTCCTTGAATACATCGTACATTCTACTCACTGGACTCTGTAGTTCTTGTTCATTATTCGCTATTGGTACTGCATCATTGGCGTTTAATGTATATATTTCTTATTACCATTATTTGTCTACATATTTAACATAGTTTTTTGAAAAAAATTAGGTACGATTATTTTGTATTTACTTTAATTAATCAAAATGTTGAGATGTGTAAACTCACGCGGTCGCGCCATATTTACAAATGTATTTCTAGAACTTTACACGATCGCGGATGAAACTGAGCAAATTGTGAAATGATTGAATATTTTTCGCAGAAAAACCCTGGCACTGTCCGGTCTGCCGAGGTGGACCGCGGGCGAAGTAACCACACGATGACGGGCTGGGTGCCGGCGGCGCGCGCGGGGGCGCTGGCCCGCCGCGCGCCTGCCCTGTGCGCCGAGGCGGGTGAGGCCGTGTACAGCAGCGAGGCGGACCTGCGCGCATGGTCTCAACTCCCAGGTACCGTGTTTTACTTATTTTTAACTTTCGTTTAACAACAGCTTAAAAAACACTTTTTTCCGTGAAGAAATTTTAATATGATTTTTTTTTTTTTACATTTCCTACTTTTTAGATTATTTCTATTTCCCAGTGGGATACTTTCCACAGTCTTATGCAAAGAAATAATTTGTACGGCAATTATTACGATCGGAGGACGATTGTCGACTAGACTGTTTTACGAAAATGGCGCTATAAAAATTATTATTAAGGTCTTCTCCGAAGATTTTCAAGACATCCGGCCCAGTTAGTTTTAATTGTGAATATAAAGTTTTTATATTTATATATTTTTAATTTTTTGTTGATTAAAAAATTATCCATACTTCGGAAAAAATGCATTAGCTATAAAAATTGACGTTTTATATTATTATATGAGTATTGTGATTGTAATGTCACGTTCGAAATTGCCACTTCACTTGTTTTATTGCCAAGCACCTCGAAATCACAAATAACTTCCCTTACGTTGGTATCGTAATCTGTTTTGAAAGTTATAAAAATGGTTATATACATATAAAATCAATTTTGTCGAAAAATATTGTTTTTGCGGTAGAGCAGAAACAATATTTTTCGACGAAATTAAATTAGTATTTGATAGTATAGTGGTACTCGAAGTGTTTCCAAATATACAACTTCCAAAAATTTGATAAATATGGAGATTGATTAATGAGAGAGAATGGTGAACGTTTTATTTATATAAAGTGATCACTTAAGCCTACCGAAGACAGGCCCTGTAAATTACCCATACTTCTATATTTTTCCATTAAATATATATATTATTTGTTCAAAATTAGGACAGCCTATCTATCTTTTGCGGTACTTTTTAGTTGTAGTGAGAATTGAACGTGTTTTCTGAAATTCAGGTGCCCGAAAAAGCATTTTTGTATATATTTTATACAATCTTTCTATATATACACTATATTTAGTTATATGACAATATGTATTAAGTACATTTGTGATACTTTTTGTCGTTACATTTACATACAATAACAGTTTAGATAAGCCTGTCCTAATGTTCGCCAGTGTTCTGTCTCCTGTTCTGCGCATCCAGCCGGATGTCCGCTTACCCGCCAAATGTCGTCAGAAAATCGAGCTGGCGAGCATTTTATAATTAATTCCTAATTGAAACTTTCCAGAGTATTAGAGAAATTTGTTGACCTCTCGTGACAGTATAAAACAATATTTTTTCTCAATCTTACAATGTAGGTAAAAGCCAACCGCTCTGATGGTTCGTGCAGATATTGTGTTATCTGGATCGACGCGGGGGTCAACTCACCGCGTCCGGCCTGTGGAAATACGCGCGCAATGTTCACGCCGACACGTGTTCCTCAACGCCCCTGGTCAAATTCGGTATATTATTAAGGAGGTCATTTTTAATGTCAGATAAAATATAAGTACAAATATTTTAAACCTTTTTAAAATAATATTTTCCGTTTTTTTTGTAAATCTGTTAGTGCTGGATACAAAAAAAAGCACAACTATTATATTGAACCTTTTTATTTAATACAGTTTAAAACACAAAGTCACAACTTACTATAGGGTGTCGAGAGGAACAATTTCTAGATTAAATTGTAATTGCTCGTATACCATCAGGGTGAGGTAAGTAGGAGGGGTATTGTTAGACGCGCGTGATTTGTGGATTTGCCAGTCGTAATAAATCATTGGTCGGGAGCGCACCGCGCGATCGTGGTTGAGCAGTATGTAAAGTGCGGTAATTCATTGGTTCGTACGCGTCGCGCTTTTTGTACTCACTTTAATATTCAAAGAGTAAGTGATGGGCCGAGCACGCAACTTATCTGGTGTTGTGTTCAAAAGTTCAGACAAAAAGGGACAATAGTTAACAAAACTCCTCCGGGACTTTCAACGCCAGCAGCGACGCCAGAACACGTGGCTCAAGTTTGATTTGAAACTATGCGCAATCCGCGTAAATCGATAAGGAAAATTGCAGCTTTTACTGAAATAAAAAATTAACAGTGCACGTTATTTGCAAATCGTGCAGTTTTTCAACGAAAATGACTATTATTTATTTGTAACCTTAGCGAGAACGATGCTGGAACGTTTTGGAACAGCACGAACACTTGAAAACATATTGTTTACTGACGAAGCACATTTTCATGTCGATGGCTATGTTAATAAACGTAATATGAGATACTGGTGCCTCGACAACCCAAGGGAACGCCATCAAAAATGTTTTCATTGACCAAAAACGACAGTGGTGTATAATTTTGGCGCATTGTGCGATAATTGGCCCTTATTTTTTTAACTAGCGAGAGACAGTCTCTTCTGACGTGTATTGCCGAATGATCGACGAGTTTTTGATACCTTAACTGTAGCTGTTTCCCGGGTTCAACAACAGAACACAATTTCAGCAAGATTGGGTCACTCCACACACACAGATAGAGTTTTAATGCCGAAGCTGAAGGGAATTTTTCCCAATAAATTAATAAGTAAGTACGGAGACACCCTGTCACCGGACCTCTGTCACCGGACCTTACACCGTGCGACTTTTTTTTGTGGAGATACCTTAAGTCGAGAGTTTACAGCAACAATCCTCGGACAATTCAGGTCCTACAAGAAAATATCCGACGTGAAGTTGCTGCCATTAAATCAACGCTTTGCTCTCGCGTGTTCGCAAATTGAAGAATCGGATTGCAAGAGTGTTTTGAGAGAAATGGACGGCATTTAGACGACATTATTTATAAAACATAAAATAAGCATCGTTAAACTCAATTTTGTATAAATAAAATATTATAATAATATTGTAATTTTTTTGTTTATTTAATATTAAACTTGAAAAATTTCCGCTCAATACCCTGTATTAAAAATGAATTCAAAATTACGAATCATCACCGATATACGTAAGTTACTGTTAGTGATTATATAAAATATATAAAAGTTTTGGAAGCGTGGTTATTTGAGATGTGGTTGTATCGACGTATGCTAGACATCTCCTGGGTTGAATACATTACCAGTGAAGAGGACGCGTGTATAATTCAAGTGAACTAATAACAACTATCAAACGAAGGAAAGCTGCATACTTCGCACTTAGAAATATGATCTCTAACAACTCACGATGCGGGGGAAGATGGAAAACAGAGGCGTAGATATAAATAGATTAGTTTAGCTGCGTAACCTCAGAAAGTGGCACAATGTCTAATATGCCTGAGATCTTGTATAGTTTGCACAGGATAAATCAGCATACCTTCGATAAAAGAAGGTACGGATGAAAAAAAATTATATGTTAGGTGCTAATTTATTTATTATTCAATCACTGATATCAATAAGCAATACCAATAACATTCCAAAAGTAAACAAGTATAAAAATGCATTTCTCACTATATTTTAAGGTATGTAGGTTTTTATCTCGTTTATAGGGCAAACAGCTAATACTTGTAGTATAATCAGAATAAACCTGATTTTAATGTGTGTTATTTCTTACCTTGATCGTTGCTGTGCGCCTTTATTTAAAAATAAAGTGATTATTATAGTTTTTATTAACGCACAATACTTTGTATATCCTCAGTGAGAAAGATTTCGATTTGTAGGAATGGTTTAAATGTGGTTTGTAATATTGTTTTTATGTAAGTTTGTTTAGGTATTTGACAGAACGAACACGGCCGGTATTGGATCACTTCCAATCAAATTCGTGTTTGTGTATTACTGTAATGAGCACTCGAGACGATTGAGCCTCAACTAATTATTTGAAAGCTATCGTAAACCCTTAACATTTAATGGCCCACTTGGACACGGCTTATATCATAATGGTAATCTCCCCAAATGGCTTATACCATTAATGAGTATATCCCGACATTGCCACCCCGTATCGTGCCGCTGTCACTTTCACCATAAAGGTTGTGTAATTTTCCCCAAATGAGGGCGAATCGATATTTCCGAGGGCGTAAATCTTCTCGGAGTTGTAAAAATCGGCCAAACTAGCGCCGATCACGATAGTTGGCCCGCCGCGCGCCGTTACCCGTCATTCCCCAACTCGTTGAACAACTGCGCAACAAATTCCTGGCGTCTGTAATGTAATCAACACGGGGCGGGAAGTTGGCCCGAATTCCTCGAGAATTGTCGTTATTCGGGACAGATTTTCTTGGAAACATTTGTGCCGAGCGTGCCCATCGGGCATTACGTCGCTTTTTTTTTTTTTTTACTTCGCTGAATGATATTCACTCCTTTCGCGAGAACCGTTATTGAGCACTCATTTCTCGCAGTTATATTTACAAAACAACAATCGGTCCGATTTCGTTTCGTTTACCTTGATTTTTTCGATTAATTAATTATTCGCGGAATCGGGGTGTCCGCTGGCGAGTGGATGGAATGAAACGCGAGGAACGATCTTAAATTGAAAGATTGAAATTTAATTACTTTAACAGTGTGTATCTTCTGGAATAAGGTTTACCGAATGCTCACACTAAGGTTCCGTAAGGTAAAATAAAGGTTTCCGCGAAAATATAAAAATAAAAATTACAGTTAAAAATACATCTGGCGAGGTGAGTTAATATTTGGGTCAGCATGCTTTTACTGCACACCTTAAGTATTAAGCTGCCTTTGTAATTATAATTCATGACCGCTTGCACAATACCTTTTCTGTATACTATTACCTAAATAAATTAACAACGACGCGCAAATGGTTTTGATTGATTATACTCAGTGTTCGGATAAATGTAACTTTAAATGTAAAAGACATTGACTATGATTGACATTGATTTTGCGGCGTTTGTTTTTGTGTGCTATCCTAAAAACAATTAATGGGTTATTATATTATATTCTATGTATAAAATATAAAATGACTACAATTAATTGATGAATTATGTTCTAGAGTTTGCACTAATACACAATTTATCAAGTGTGAAAAATTTTTTAATTAATTGATCAATTTTTATCTTTCGAAAAATCTATTTATTGAAAAAATATAATCTGGACATTTTCCTATATTCTGTAGCTCTTTAAAATTGATACATCTGTTGTTCCATTTTTAAAAGCAATCATCTTTATATTTTGACGAATCTTATATACCTTTGAGTAATGCACACTAGGAGCCGTCAGAATTAAATCAATTCATTTTTATTAAATAAAATTAAAATAAACTTTTAAACAACTTATATATTTTTAATGAGAACTCATTTATGTTATGAAGTTGCAGTTTTTCAGAACATAGTTGTGTGGTGTTTTTAATACAAATTAAATTAATAAACTAGAAATAAATTTAAATTAGTCAACTAGAAATATTTATCGAAGAAATATTTTAGATGCTACGGGTAGCATTCACTGATTCATTCAATTTGTATTGAATTATGTTCTTAAAAACTGCAACTTCACAACAATAATGTGTTCTCCTAAAAAAAAAACAATTATTTTATGACTAAATGACCAAGTATGTAAAGGATGTGCAGCGGGAAAATTTCTAGATTAAATTGTAATTGCTCGTAAACCGTCAGGGTGAGGTAAGTGGGAGGGGTATTGTTCGACGTGCGTGATTTGCGCAATATTTAAAGTGCGATGATACATTGGTTCATGCGCGTCGGGGTATTTATACTCTCTTTAATATTCGATGAGTAAGTGATGGGCCGAGCACGTAACTTATCTGGTGTTGTGTTCAAAAGTTCAGACAAAAAGGGACAATAGTTAACCAAACTCCTCCGAGACTATCAACGTCAGCAGCGACGCCAGAACACTTGGCTCAAGTTCGACGTGAAACTATGCGCAATCCGCGTAAATCGATAAGGAAGATTGCAGCTTTTACTGAAATAAAAAATTAACAGTGCACGTTATTTGCAAATCGTGCAGTTTCTCAACGAAAATGAATATTCTTTACGTGAAACCTTAGCGAGAACGATGCTGGAACGTTTTGGAACAGTACGAACGTATGGAAACATTGTTTACTGACGAAGCATATTTTCATATCGATGGTTACGTTAATTAACAGAACATGAGAGACTGATACCCCGAAAACCAAGGGAACGCCATGAAAAACGTTTGCATTGTCCAAAAGCAACAGTGTGGTGTGCAATTTCTACCCGAGGGATAATTGGCCCTTATTTTTTTAACCAGCGAGAGACAGTAACTGCTGACGTGTATTGCCGAATGATCGACGAGTTTTTGGTACCGCAAATGCAGCTGTTTCCCCGGTTCAATAACAGAACAGAATTTCAGCAAGACGGGGCCACTCCACACACAGTTAGTGTTTCAATGGAGAAGCTGAGGGGAATTTTTCTCGGTCACCGGACCTTACACCGTGCGACTTTTTTTGTGGGGATACCTTAAGTCGAAAGTTTATAGCGACAATCCTCGAACAATTCATGCCTTACAAGAAAATATCCGCCGTGAAGTTGCTGCCATTGAACCGACGCTTTGCTCTCGCGTGTTTGCAAATTAAAGAGTCCGATTGGAAGAGTGTCTTGAGAGAAATGGACGGCATTTAGACGATATTGTTTATAAAACGTAAAATCCGCATAGTTAAACTACATTTTGTATATATAAAATATGAAATACTAAATTAATGTATTAATTATAAATATATACATATAAAATCAATTTTGTCGAAAAATATTGTTTTTGCGTCACCGGGATTCGAACCTGGATCTCTGTTTCCAATCCGGGGAAGTATACTACCAATTGTGTTATAACGCCAGTATTTTTCATGACAAATTTTCGAACCTATATGTTACACTTTTTCAAATTAATACACCTGTCGTTCCATTATTTGAAAACCATCTACATCTATCTTCCCCGGATTGGAAATAGAGATCCAGGTTCGAATCCCGGTGACGCAAAAACAATATTTTTCGACAAAATTAATTTTATATGTATATATTTATAATTAATACATTAATTTAGTATTTAAAATATCACATACATATGTTCTGAATAATTACAACCTCACAATAAGAATGTGTTCTCCTTAATAATAAAATATGAGAATAACATTGTAGTTTTTTCTTTTATTTAATATTAAACTTGAAAATTTTCCGTTGGACATCCTTCATTACCCATAAAGAACCCAGTTAGCATTTTTATAATACGTTGCATCACAATTTTGACATTGTAAACCAACTAAATAATATCTTAAAATATCACTTGCTGATAAAGGTTGTCGACGTCTCTTGCCTACGCATAACGGCGTGTACATGACTATTTACTTGGTACAGTACCCAATAGAAACACAATCAGAATTCAAACCAATTATCTGTTTTATGATGGGCGGACAAGCGAGTTTGAAATTGAAAATTTTCCGAATGCCAATATCCTCAACTAATAAAGGTAAAATAACCCAAAATATTCTCAACTAATAAAGGTAAATCAACTGATACACGCAAAAATCGTAAATAAATTACAAATGTGCGACCAAAATATTACTTTCCTATTGTTAGAATAACAAATCTGAAAACGAACTCAAGGCTTGTCGTGACCGACAAAGTTAACGGATAAGGTTCTGTAATATTATATTAGCGCGTAAACGCATTAAATTATTCCATTATTGGTTTTAAACGCATATATTACATCTTAAAAAATTATGTGTAATATGTACTCAAATATATTAATTAATGGCATAAGTGAATTTTTCTTTTCAGCAATATGCGTTGATTGAAAATATTAACTAAATATGTTTTCTGCCTGGAAAATTTTCGATGTATGCGATCGTATTATATTTATTTTTACATTCATATTTTATTAAATTTAAATAATTTGACATAATAGGTAGTTGCGACAATGGTTGGTAAAGATAAATTAGGGAAAGTGAGGCGATATCAGTGATTATCATTATCATCGAACATTTTTTGTACTGCATATACAGTCGATTCCGCTTAATTAGGACACACCGGGACCAGGAAGTTTGGCCGAATTAAGCGGCTACCCCAATTAACCGGAGCGAGCTTAAAATTGAATGATGAATATTTTTCTTTAAATACGTAGGGTTCACTTCATTGCCTTCCGCCTAACGCTGTAATCCGGCCATATTTTTTTTTGCCTCCTCGTTACTTACAGGCACAGTTGGATCTTAATCATCGTCGTCTTCTTCATCTAATTTTCGATGTTTTGATTAAATGCTTCAACAATTGCATCCTCGGTCTCTTCATTTTCATCGTAACACGGTAAATTGTTATTATTGTCGATAATTCTTGATAGTTAACAATAGAACTTCAGACATGTCCTCAATTCCCTCATTGTTTAAATTTTCGGAAATGTCTAAAGGTTTAAAGATTTTATATGGTGTTGGTATTTAGAGCTCGCCAACTCTCTGCGACAAACTGTAATGCTTGCAAAAGAGAAATTTTTGCACTTACTCTCTGTCTTTTGTGGAACTTATTAATAAATTTTAAACTTATGTTTTGTAATCTTCGATTTACTGTCCCAATTACGCGGTATGACGTCCCAATTAAGCGATGTAAATTACTATTAGTTCTTCGGTTTGGTTTCCGTTCCTTTAGATTTGGTCCAAATAAGTGGCTGCCCCAATTAACCGGCGGCTCAATTAAGCAGAATCGACTGTCTTTAATATAAATAAATTCAAAAAATCATTTTGATTACGTTTTTAATTTATGAATATCGGTATCAATCATAAAAAAACAGGCATTTATTATTCATATATTGCATAATATAACAAATATGTCTTATATTCTTTTGTTTTACCAGGTTGTACAAAAAAATCGATATTCATGAAATCATAAAGGCCGTCATGAATGTATCATTTTGGTCGCTATTAATTAACGAAAACATCTTCTCTATAATCCCATTGAATGCAATACTTTTGTTTATATTGTATTTGTAACTAATTTACAATTATGCACTCCGAAATACAAGTTTTACAGTACTCATTTGTTAATTATGTGTAATTCTGTAGTATTAAATCAGATCGTAATATTTCAGTGTGAAGCGTGGTTCCATTATGTTTTTACATGTACGTGTTCTCGTAAAAAAGTTATTTACGGAATTTTTTTAAATGTCTCACAGGTCATTATGTTGTTTCGGGTGGCTTAGTTGAACCAAGTGCCTACTGGGTATAATTTGATGGCGTGTAAGGTTAGGCCGGGCCCTACGCTATATAGCTTCCATTTGAATCTTACAATCAAATTTCCTCACGAGGCAGATAGACTCGGTACAGCTCATTAACTTGACGATTACGTAATATGAATATCTTAATGGCGTGTAGAATTATTGATGTTATTCTAAACATGCTTCCCGAAGGTAGTATAACGGGTTTAGTAAAAATAATTAAAATAATTATATAACGATGTATATAATATGATGATCTTTTAGCAGAAAATATATTTTAATACAATGGTATTTATTTACAAAATCATCAATAAGAAAATATTAGCGGAATTCACAAGAAAAATTGATGAAAATCAACATGAGCACGAGCATCGTACAGGGGGAAGGGATAGACTGAGACTGCCATTCAGGAGGAAGGCTAAATCTCAGAAATCGATGATGTATAGTGCGATGAAATTTTTTAATAACTGCCAGAAAATATAAGAAAGGAACAGAAATTGAATAGATTTAAAATGAAACTGACTAAATATATAAAAGATAAGTTTTAGTAAAAGAAAATATTTTAATCTTGTTTATATTAGAGCATATATAAGGAGTGCTTATGTATGCACATGTTTTGAATTAAATAAATAAATAAAATAATTTTTATAATTGGCTCACTACCAATACATGTTATATTAACAGTACGTACTTACCAAGAGACTACTTACAGATTGCAATTATTTGGAAATTTTCCAGCTTTCATTATTTTATTTTTACTCTTGAGCATATCTGAACTATGGTTTTATTTTAATTACATTATAAGACCAATAGTAATATAAAGATAATATCTACATCAGTAAGTATGGAGCAAAAGTATACATAGATCCAAGAAACTACAAAAAAAAAGATTTTCTAAATTATTATAGCAATAAATAAATAAACAATGTCAATTTTTTTGTACAATCGGATCTGCATGCACATACTGGCAAAGAGACTGCTAAAATAATAATATAGAATTGTTATAATTAAATATAGTTTGTAGTATTTTGTGAAAACGAGTAATATATTGGATATTTTATGAATGTTTATTTTATTGTTCTATTCTGTAAGTTGTTCTGTTTAAAAATTAGATACTGATTAATTTGTCAAAATAATTATGATTTCTAAAATTTCATCTTTGTCTCCCAAAATGTTTCTGATGATTAAAAAAAAATGATATCACATTGATAGGTAGTATCAAGGATCACATGGTTTATACCTACGACTTTAGCCTCAACACACGTGTCATCTTATGTACAAATATGACCTACGAGTAGATTCAATAATTCGATATACCTAATCGCTTTGTCGACAGTCATGCTAATGTCGGCGACTAATGTTTATTTCGCGGGCCTTGTGTTATTCAAAGCATTTGAGTTAATTCTAAATAAACAGTTCATGTCCCGCCAGAAACTACCCTTATTCTTGCTACTACTCTTATGTCGTAATTAAATCCCTATTTCTCACGAACGTGAAGAAATATTTTTACGCAAAATGAAAAAACAACTCGCCCTCACTCCTTACTCTGCTAAGGATAAGGGTCAGTAGGGAATAGTGTCCAGGGGAAACAAAAACATTTCTCTTGTTTCTGTTTAATTCTTGTAAGTAGCTTTTTTTCATCACTGACTAATTTAAATCCTAGCCCTTCGCAAAATAATGGAGCACCTTGTTTGAGCTTTGTTTTGATTAAAAGTTGTAAATTTTTAAAACCGTAATAAAGCAAGCACAAACAATGTAAAGAAAAATTGCAAGAGCAATATTGAGAGGTTTTGATTTTACCGAAGATGCGTATTAAATATCTGAAACGGTATTAATATCTTAAATACTAAATTAATGTATTAATTTTAAATATATACCTATAAAATCAATTTTTTCGAAAAATATTGTTTTTGCGTCACCGGAATTCGAATCTGGATCTTATTTCCAATCCGGGGGAGTACACTACCAATTGTGTTATAACGCCAGTATTTTTCATGACAAATTTTCGAACCTATATGTTACACTTTTTCAAATTAATACACCTGTCGTTCCATTATTTGAAAGCCATCTATATTATTTTTACAGAATCTCAAATACCTTTGAGTAAACCGACTACAGACGCCAGAATTATCAATTCATTTTTATTAAATTTTGGACAATTTTGCAGTCGGTTTACTCAAAGGTATTTGAGATTCTGTAAAAATAATGTAGATGGCTTTCAAATAATGGAACGACAGGTGTATTAATATGAAAAATCTAACATATAGGTTCGAAAATTTGGCATGAAAAATTCTGGCGTTATAACACAATTGATAGTGTACTCCCCCGGATTGGAAATAGAGATCCAGGTTCGAATTCCGGTGACGCAAAAACAATATTTTTCGACAAAATTGATTTTATAAGTATATATTTAAAATTAATACATTAATTTAGTATTTAAAATATCACAGACCTATGTTTTGAATAATTATAACTTCACAATAATAATGTGTTTTTCTTAATAGTTATTAATATCATTTAGATATATTTATTTATCGTAATTTATATCAGATTATTTTGTAATTCCACATCCTTTGAACTAACGAAGATTGTATTTTATTAAACGTAGGTAACGTAGATTTTTATTGTTTAGTATTATTATATATCATTTGATTAAAATAAAATTATATTTTATTACATAGGTAAAATGTAATAAAATCATAATATTTAAGAATCGAGCGATAGGATATTCTTTGTAGTTAGCCGATGCGACAGTATAGTTAGTATATACGTTCTTTGTTCTTGGCTGAAACGATAGTGAGTTAGGTAGTAACAGATGATACACGATGGCATTTGGTTATCGGGTATTTCTTTATTGTATACGTTTTTGAAAACGTCCGCGAAGAGGTAAGTGGTATCTTTTGATTTCTTTTGTTTTTTTTTTCGTTTATTATAAACAAAATATATATACGAGTTGGTGCATTTAAATTTTTACGAATTTCAACAATAAGTATTTTGTTTGTAGTGCAATAGTTAGTATTTTAATTATTGATGAACTGGTATAGAACTGAATGCTACAAACATATGTTTTTTATTTCTCGATTTGCACAATCCGCCATAGTCAGCAACGTTTTGACTTCGTTTAATATATAAATAAATATAATAATAAATAAAAAATATAACTTTTTTTGTTTACTTCTAATTGTTTTAGATTAGAAGAAAATCATATCGGGTTTATATAATGATGTCGATACACATTATTTATTTATTTTATTTTATTTTATTTACATTGAATTTACACCCGTATAGGCTTTTACAAAATTAATTATAAAGAACATGCGCAACTACACAAGTAGCATGGAATTGCAGGTAGATATATGTGTGTTCGATTTTTTCCTATTTATGTGAAAAAAAGGAATAATATTATACATTACAAGTACATTGCAATCTCGGTACACCTTGAATGCACCCGTTGCACTTATATCGCGGTCTCGGTTATATCTCGCCGGGAGGGAAACTTCTCCAACCCGGGCGAGATCACAATTTAACTTTATTTTTCTTAGCCCCTGGAAATTGGTTGGCGCGCTGTACAACGGGGGATATAGCGGGGACCCGATCACATCTCGCTTCAGATAACAACTCGGCTGAGCTCTCGGCGCGCGCGACCTCCCGGCCCGTGAGTCATGTCTACATTACTGCGGGAGTGCCGGTCGGGGCTCGGGTCCCCGGAGGGCACTTCGTCCTCTGATGTCGGGCCCGTCGGGGGGATAAATCGCCCGAACCTGCTCTCCGGCAAGACATCAATCCCGCCGATAAATTCAAAGATCCGCGAGGCGATGTAAAAAAAGGAGATCGGGACGTACTCCCGGGCGGTGCCGCCCTGAGCTAGAGCGGCTCTGCGGATTACATCTGGAGCTATAGTTTTGCATACCGGGTGAAGTACATCGCCATTTTCTTGAAATGTTTGAATTTATCGCTCAAAAATAAATTAATGGTTCCGTTCCACATTGAACGTGTAAAAAATGTTACTGAATTTCTGCAGATTTATATGGTTATTATTTAATATTAACCCTTAATTTTTTAATACATTGTGTTAGAGACACGTGTGACATTACAAACTGATGTCATGTTCGAAATTGCCCCGTCACTTGTTTTAATGACAAGTACCTTGAAATCACGAATATTGGTAACGCGATCTGTTTTAAAGGTTATAAAAACGGTCACCATCTATGCTTTTTTTCAATTCATCGCTCAGAGCTGTCAAAATTACGCGGTTCACTGCCGCTAGCGAATCCAAAATGTAACCGTGAGCATCCAACATTATCGAGACGTTTCCCATCGGTAACACTACTACTTTGGTCTACATAACATTTGATTTTTTTACAAATCCTATTTGGTCGGTCTGGATGCTGAGAACCAACTACAATGTTTGGTCATGGAGATGGGATGTTACGATGCAATGTGCACGGACGAGCATGGATTGAAGGTTATACCATCTGTTGTAACATTTTGATCTTGTTGTTACCAGTCTGCATTGAAGAATGTCGAACTCGCGCCCAACCCGACAACATTAGGTTTGTTAATGTAAATTGTATTTTGATTCTAATTTTAATTGTGTTCTTTTTTTGGATTAGATTTTATTTGGTTAACGTTAAACATCTTTTCATTTATCTCTCTCAGGTATTATTAATAAATTTTCCTAGTTTAGGGTGAAGGTAGAATGTGACAAACTAAATTGGGTATGCTTTCTGAGGTGGAGAACCCGCGGTTCTTGTGTTCTCCACTGACTTGCCGGGGAGAGGGAAGAACGCCGTCCTTCACCCTCACACACGTCATATCAAATTTAGTAATATTTTTTTAACAATGCATGTGCTCCGAAAAATAAGACGAACTTTATGGTACCTCAGCAGGAGAATTGAGTCCTCGATGTCTTCGTCACTGAGCGAGCGTCTTACCGCTAAAATGAACAATCACGCTGGTATATTGGTATTGCCTATCTGCTCAATAGTTGCTAGAACATATAATATATTGAGTATTTCATGGTGTGGTATAGATACGGCACAATCGCAGCTCTGAGCAGATAACCGTAGTATTATCATGAAATAATACTGATTGTGTGTCGGGAGAAGCTCGTATCGGAGTTTTCAACGAGCGAATAGTGTTATAATAATTATAATGAAACGACCGAGTTCCTTTGCCTTTAAGGATGCTTTGTATTTTAGGATAAGCAAACGCAGTAATTTATTTACAAAAAAGGTTAACTGTAACTAGGTACGACTAAATAACTGTGCAAGTACAAGCTAAACAACTGTTTCTGAGAGGCTGTAAGCCAAAAGTAATGTGATTCCACTCTCTTAGGGGCGGATCATAAGTACTTAGAAGTAGTAGTTTGTACGTTTTCTTCAATTATTTATTAAACCATTTTTGGTAGATATTAAATTTCTTCTTTTGTCATGGACAATTAATTTCATTTTATCTAAATACGTATAATAATAAGTTATAAACATGTTCTATAATAGATTGGCCTAGAAACCATCAACAAAAAACGTGAACTATGTATATATATATATATATGCTACTGGTGTTTCTTCTGGGTTAGATCGCGCTCTTTGTATATGGTTTCCTTTGGGAAACCTAGGCCGATGTTTCGGCATTGTAACACGTGCCATTGTCAAAGCGTTGCTTAAAAAAAATACGGTACATAAATCTCCCACTCCTGCGAATGAGAGAACAAACAAGAGTAGTCGATATAACAGATACATGTATTAATATAAAACCCTAATGTTTTTCCATTACAATGAGTTAATTTAATGGAAAATTCATGCATTTGATTGGATAAAAGTGTCAAACAAAACATTGATTAGATAAAAGTGTTGCATTCTTTTCCTATGCAAGTCTTGGAGTGCGTCCTTGTATGGGGTTTACATCAGTTATTAAATATATTCATTTTAATTTTTGTTTTGCGTTTGTGAGTAATTTTTAAGAAAGAAAATGTGTGAGAGAGATAGAAAGAGAGAATGAGAGCAAATACGAATATTTTAATATCTTCATACAATCGTATCGCTTCGCTACGTAGAATATTTACTTTTCTCAGTAATTCCTCTTTACCCGGCAAGTACATATCTACATTTCAGTATTTCGTGGAGTGAAATTGAATGTTCGAAGGATTCGTTGATGCGGTTCCTCTCTTTTTTAATGCCCAAGAGCGAGAGAGTACGTACAAATATAATGATGTAATATCTTCCCATTTATTCTGACGTAAAATTTCAATGATTTATATCATTTTTCTTTTTTCTTTAAATCGTTAAAGAATCTACTACACATCTTTATTTTAACGCTTCGTTGGAAAATACACGAACGTTTGTTTTCTTAAATAATAGATAATGCGTACGTTTTTACTCGTATTTATTCAACGGCAACATTTATATGGCAAATAAATACAGTTACATACATACCTTTTCAGATCTAACGTCGATCTTCGCTGTTGCTCAGTGAAAATAATCAAATGTAATTTATCATATATTATTTTTAATATTTTCATATTTAACTTTGTGGTCAATGTTAATTTTCATATGAATTATTTAATTTATTTTTTTTAACCACTTAATTAATCAATACACCAACCGGTTTCGGGAAATACCACTTCTCTTAAAAATCTATTTAAAAATAAATCTAGTACATGCCTTAAATTGTTACGATGATGAAAGATGTGGAAATTGACTTAATGTAATAATTTAAGTTAGGTACTAGATATATTTTTAAATAATTCTTATTTTAATTAATTTTTACAAAATAGATTTTTAAAAACATTGAATAACGTGATATATATGGTTTTGGTTAGTAATTTGACATTCTGACGAAAGAAATTGTATTTTCCGAAACCGGTTGGTGTATTAATTAATTATGTTGTTAAAGAAACACAGTTAAATAATCTATATAAAAATATATACCTCGGCTTACGAACTTAATTTGTTCCATAAAACTGTTAGAAAACCGAATTGTTCGTAAACCGAAACTTATTCCTATAAGAATCAATGTAAAATATATTAAATTTTTAAAGAAAGCAAACACGTTGTGGCTTGGTATTATAATTATATAATAGGATATTTAGTTTTAAACCACTTTATTTTGCACACATACTAACCCAACCTTCTTCAGGATAATATAGTATATAAACTATATAGTATATTGTTCTGAAGAAGGTTGGGTCCAACTGAAACTAGTTGACTTTAGTAAATGTGCATAATAAAGTGGTTTAAAACTAAATATTCTATTATATTATTATAAAGTTTTAATCTATTTAAGACCCCAAGAAAATTACCCTTTATCACCTTTATTTTCTACTTCTTGCTTGATATCCTATAAAGCAATAACAATTCATGGTTTTAATTGGAAGTAACAAAACTAAAAGAATAAACGTAAAAACAAACTTTATTTTAACTTATCTTACAAAATATGTAGTAAAGTGTTATTGTTTGGAAGGGGACTCTTCTTCCATGAAAACATCGGCTGATTGAAGTTCATTAGGTTTCTGTCTCATGGAAAACCTATCCAACGATATTTATTAAGTAGAACACATTCTTATTGTGAAGTTGTAATTATTCGGAACATAGGTCTGTGATATTTTAAATACTAATTTAATGTATTAATTATATGTATATATTTATAATTAATACATTAAAAAATTTGATATTTGTTTCTTCTTCCTTTTTATAATCTTGCGGAAGTGAGACATGACATTATCATTAAACAGATTTATCACACGATTTGATAAAGTTTTATCGGGGTGATATTTTTCCACGTTTACATGCTTTATAATGTAATTATTTTATAATATGTTTATAGATTTTATCATCTTCGGTTGAATGTATAGGCGGGTTCTGTAGTGTAGTCGTACAGTATTGGCCTAAAGTCAAAAGCTTTGGATTTGGTGATTCCAGTTAGATTTCCTGCGAGTGCGAAGCGAGCAGATATTTTCCGATTAGTAGTCGATAATAAAAAACTGTATTATGCAACGTCCCAATGTATGAATGTATAGTGCTTGTGGTCTAGTGGTTACGATACTCGTCTACTGATCTAGTGGTCGGGGGCTCGAGCCTCGTTCAAAGAGGCCATCAAGTTAGTCCTATTTTCATAGCACAAGCGCTTAGCTTAGTTTGAAAATAGTTAGAATATTAATGTGATACGTATTCCATGTGCGCATCTCTATTTTAAATTTTTTTTTAAATGAAATAAAATATTACATATTATATAATATCTCAATATATAATATGTAATATTTTATTTCAAATAAAATATTACATATTATATAATATCTCAATATATGAACATTTCATTACATTTGAGTACTAACTAACTTACCATCACGCCGTTTCTCCGCGGACGTTGGCAGAGGGATAAAGTGCAACACTCTTCTGTCCTGGCTCACGGTTCTCGCCTCATCCACATTCATACATCTTCTCATACAAGCTCGCCGATTATTGAGGCTTCTAACAGGACCATCCTTCAGTATCTGGTTTACCTGATCATACCAAGTCTTCCGCGGACGTCCTCTATTTTTGGTGCCATCAACACTTGCGTCATATATCTTATCATATATCAATTTCCTTTGAAATATACGAATTAAGCGATTTTGGCGATTTTCGGTAACATTGGACCACTTTCAGATGTTTTTAATAATATTTTTGTTTTCGGGCGCAATTATTTAGATCATCAAATGTTCTTACAAGACCATTTAAAATACAGGAAAACATGTTTAAAACTCTGTTTTTATGGGTGGTCTAATGGTATATTGATATTAGGGTAACATTGGACTTCAATATTTTTGGTCACCAAATTCTTTGATTTTTAGTCATAATATTTTTGGGTAACTTTGAAATGCACTTTTTTACTATAAAATACTTCTTTAATAGAGAATTTTAGAAGTCATGACTTGATACCCTTCTCCCATATTAAATTGTCTGGTCTTAACTAAAGCACCTCGTTCGAACAAATAAAATCTTAATTAAAATTAAATGTATCATGTTAACTATGTTCTAAAAAAACTACGACTTTACAATAATTACGCGTTCTCCTTAAAAAAAAATTCTTTTTTTATGTTGGTGGTTTTTTCTGTTAAAGCAGTTAAATCGGGTTTGTTATTAATTGTATTTTCAGAATGCTCCCTATTACAGGACAACAGAAAAAAATACACTTGCTCAAGTTTTGTCTTATGTTATATTGAAATTCAATGTTATCTATCCGAAATACCTTTTTGTTTTAAATCTGAAAATTTTCATACAGAAACAAACAAGTTCATTTAAATTTGGAAATTGGAACACGTTAATCTTATTGCAGGCACTGTAATAGGTGATTATTAAAATTATGCCTTATATACGAGGCGCTTTTTTAGGGGCACCAATTTTTATATACCTTCGTCATAGAACGATGCCGCCTGTCTGTATATTATATTCCGGCTACTTACCTTCTTATACTTCTTACTTCATACTATTACTTATACCTATTACTATTACTACCTACTTACTTTAATTTACTACTACAAGTTTAATTCATACGTACATATTATTATTGTATTCGTTTCTGTTTTTACTTTGAGTAACATGTCAGGCCATCGAATTCGGTTACTTGGAAGCTCACTTGAGATTCCAAGGGTTGGTGTTTAGGTTAACCAGCGGGTTCAATGAACTCATAAAAACTATTGGGACTAAAATCTTCCCTTAAAGCAAAAAATGTTTATGTTAACTATGAACAAAGGATTGATGAAATAAAAGGCTCGAAACTGTATCTAAGCAGATCACTGTGTTTTGTTCTTTTTAAGTTCTTCTTAAATAAATTCATTATTTTCTCGTATAAAGGATGCACTTCTCCTTTAAATTCGACACTACGCTGGTGCGAGAAATATAATTTGCACTCCGTCTTTGAGTTCACCATCGTCATAGAAACGCTTGCTACCAAGTAACCGCTTCAGATGAAGAAAAATATGGAAATCACTTGGCGTCAAATCAGGTCAAAACAGGACACACTTGGCGATAAATGTCAGCTGGTTTCATGTTTCGTGCATTCAAGAAACGAATCACGGACCGTATCTCACGCCCGTATTAGGACGGCTATTAAACACGAGGATATGTACGTATATGTATCTAAATATACATGTACTAATTGGCATAAGACACGTGCTTTTTAATACGGGAGAAACGACCATCCTTTCTTGTAAAACCAATAAATATGTCAAAAAAATTTACTAGAGTTGTTTATTTCTTTTGGATGGCTTCTTTTAAGTTTCTTCCTATCGGAGCGCCACTGCGACTTTTCTCATTCTTTGTTCTCCCTGTCACGTCTAATTTATCTCCAGTTTTCCGAGTGTATTTTTTGTGTAGACAACCGACGACATCCAGTGCCAGTGCCGTTCTCTCTTGATCCCGCAGTTTGTCGTAATGGATCACATCACCGCCCATTTTTTGACGAGTCCTCCAAATTGTCTGCTAATTCGGTCATTAGGATTTTCACGAAAAACAATTGTTTTCTCTCGAAGCTTTCCTTTCGGTTCAAATAAATTTTCGGAGAGATCTTCCTCCACGTGGAAACTTTTTGTAATTTCGCGCAATGTTTAACATAGAGACAGGCTTTAATTTGTTATTCCCACCTTTGGAATTTTTCGCTTGAATTTATTATCGATAACTTTTTCGATATGGAAATATATATGAAGAAATTGTCGGAAGTATATATTAGGACAATTAAACATACCGAACGCAATTTTAATTAACTATTAAAAATGTTCTCAGGTGTTCAAGGTCATTCAGAATCTACCGTGTAGAGTTTTTTGGTCTGTTCTGCTGTGTTCCCGACCCGATTTCTGTTTCCAGAGGGTTCATCATTAGCGACATCAACCCTGATGATGGATGCTGCGATGAGTTCCGAAACATCGGACATAAAGGTCGGAGATGTTCTATGTAGAGTTTTTTTTGGGTCATTCTATTCATTAGTTTGTTTACTTCACAAATAAAATGATAAGGATTTTAAAATTAAAAATGGTTATTGTTCAACTAATGTTTTTTCTTGACTCTGTTTATATGGGTTGTATATCTTTCGTAATCATATAATATTACGTGTTCAAATTAATTCATCTCTTCTTATTAACTTACGCGCTTGTTTCTCATGCCCCACCGAGAAAATGAGCCTAGGATTGTTTTTTACAGTCATAATTGTGGAGGGACGCTGTTTAAATGGCTCGCTGCCCTGGCAACCCGGTCCTTAATTGTCACCGTCCGTAGGGGTTGAAGGTTGAAAGGATACGAGTTTTTTACATTAGGACCTTTCTCTTTCGTTTTCGTTTTCTTTTTACCGAGTTTTTATGCTGAAGGCTTAATTAAATATAATTGAAATACCGTGCCGATATATTAAGTAAACCATCTTATATAATATATAAAATAAAACATTTTAAATCATCTTTTTTGATCTTAAAAGTGGATGGTGTTTTTATAGTTGTTTTTAATTCCCATCAAACGAAATATTAGTGTTTACTACCGTAAACTATGATAACTCGCTATAAATCTATTTAAAAGATGTCTAGTTTTAATCATAAGAAAGTTATAACCGTTTAAAATTCCTTCCGAAATTATTCTCTATAATATTGCAAAAGAAATGGTTAAATTTGAGATTATTTACTGTTATACATTTTTACTCTGCCACCTTTGTTGTAAAAATTATCCCGCTGTCACTGAAAATTTGCAACGTGGTTTGTATTAGTTTTTCACACCAAGTACACACCACTAGTACAAATAATTATTTCATTACTTATTTTAAATTCAACCGGAAGAACCATTCAAATATTGTCTTAATAAGATAGATAGAACCATTAAGAATTTGTATATTTCACAAATTAAATTTGTTTAACTTTTTGACGATAGCATCGTGTTGTATGTAGACTTGCAGGTTCAGTATATTACTTATATACCATTCCGTAAAATAATAATATTATTATTCATTTTAGTCTGTTCCCGTTTTCATGTTTGATGCAAATTATAATAAATATACTTAACATTATATTCCGCTACGAGAACCTTCTCCGCTTCCAAATGCTATTGTTAGGGGTTATAAACAAACGACTGGGGTAATGTTTCTCTGTTTGTGTGCGTGCTGTTATTATCATTTGTTTTAATTTCACTTGAGCTTCATGTTGTTGAATTTTCGTGACTTATATCACTTATATTTTACATCCATGTTATGATAAGTACTCTTACAAACATCTTAGTATATTTTCTTTTGTTATCTTCTTTACAATTTTTTTATTTTACGTTTAGCGGTTAATCTTATGCATATATGCCTTTTTTTATATCTCTCTGTTGTATTTATATTTCTTTTATACAATAGCTTCGTTTTGTCGCTAAGCAGTATGCGAATCTAGTGTCATAGTATTTATTGCTAAAATGCAAATATAATAGAAAAAATCAACTGCATCTAGCCCGGATTATCTCTGTTATTATTTATCTTCTTATTAAACTTAAAGATTATTATAAAATAATATTTGCAGTTGTAGTAAAATTCTCAAATTAAAAAATATAAATTACGATTTCGTAGTTTACTTTAATTTGGAATGCCAAAATATCATCCCCATATCGGAAACCAACAATCTGCGTGTACGCGTAAATTTTAGCTCGGGGCTGGTAGCTATCAGATTTATTTTTCGGTACGTAACAAATAAAGTGAGTAGTGTTCTTTAGCCGATCGACGTATTTAAATGTACCTCAAGTAAATTAATATTATTATGCACGATGCTTATGTAATAATACTTACTACGTGTAGGTTCTCTTTATGCGCTGGAGCTTCTCAATATTTGTATTATTGAATTTCGTAATTACAAAGTCTTTTTACTAAAAGCATATTTAGAAAGAATTTTCTTCATAATTTTCATATATTATTTCTGTACATTTAACAAAGTAAATATATTTTTAAGAACAGAATAAATGAGTATTTATTTTCCGGTTTTAATTGGAATATTTTCCATATAGTGGATCTCATGGATTTCGTTTTTTTACTTTTGCTCTTCTCCTTTTCATTTAAAATAAATTATCTTCCCTTGATAAAATTAAATAAAATAAAATTGACTTCCCTTGTATTTTACGTTTTTACTTTTGCTCATCTTCCGTGTATTTTACATTCTGCACTTTGATTCGGGTTTTGTTTTTCTAAACATAATTTTTTTCCCTTATTAGAATATTTCTGACATGTGGTTGATTTCGTTTTGTATTATATTTGTATCGCAAATACTGAAATTCTAACTTTAGGATCAGCATTTGTCTAGGGTTTCCTTGAAACATCAGTAGAGAACCAACACTCGAGTATATTATGTGGAGTAACACGAACGGGTCATTCGTTCACCGTACGGCAGCTTCACCCGTAAGAAGATCCGATTTCACCCACCTTCCCTTATCCCTTAACCCAGTAAGGGATTTTCCCCGTCTGCGGAATTTTATTAACTCATTAAATTTTATGGGGTAACAGAATCGGGTAACAAGGTGTGTAACGGGAAACCCAATTTTCTGTCTCTGTTTACTGTTGTAGGTTGATTACTCCTCGTGGGATCCGTGCGTAAAAAAACTGCACAGTAAAACATTACCGATATTTCCGCACGGCAGTTAAGTCATAGTATCTAGGGAATTGCAATTGGCGACCCGTAATGCAATCTTAGTTCTGAATGTTTCGAAATATAAGGGCGAAAACGGCTGTGAAATTTATGTATGCGATCGAGAAAAAAATCGCGTGTAATCGTCAGAAGTTCGTATGCGTATTCTCGTAAGTTTTCACGTCTATCAGATTATAAATACTTTTTTGGGTGGGTCGGCGTTTTGGACCATATACTACAAAATCTGATACTCAACAGAATGCTATAATATAATCTTTTGATTTTTTTTTTTAAACTTTTTCTGTTTATTATGTTCAACATTGTTCATGTTGTAGTTTAACATCACTTCTTCATAATAATTATTTTGCGAATGTTCCTACTCTTGTTTAATTTTTTCTCGTTTAATTTTTTAATTTTATTTACGGCGTTCAATAAAACAGTTGCAATTTATTTTTTATTATTTTTTCACATTGTTTAAACCATTTTTAGTTAATATTTATAATATCTGCAATAATTATGTTGTTATTTTTATTTTTAATTTAAAAAAAAAATATTTATGTAAATTACAGAAATAAATAAATGAATAGAATTATGGTTTGTGCTGAAACTATCGGATTAAAATAAACGTGCCTAGTTCATCAGCAACCGGTTTATCTAATATTTAGACGTGCAAAACCAATATTAATATAACAAATAAATGTAGTCTGGATATGTTATTATTTAATAAAGACCCAATTGGTTTGGACAAACGGAGCCTATGTTGTATGAAAGGAAATGCCGGCAGCTGGGCGAGCGCGGACTATATTTCTAATATCACATCAAAATAAAAATATATAGAGTATTTTTGTCTATGTAGGTGTGTATAATATTTATACATTTATATTATATATGAATAACATGTAATATATTATATGAATTTATAATATATTAGAATTGTATAAATTATTATTGAGTTCTTTCATGGAAAACTAAAATTAGAAAAAAATAGTCTCTCTGTTTTTTATAACTTTGGTTACATTTGCCATGGTGCTTATACTTGACAAATACATTTTTTCACCGTTTAAATAATTACTAATATTATTAATATTTACTGCAAAAACATTGTGGTTATCATTTTAAATAAAATGTATTCAAGCACATAAGCTTATATATGAATCAACCGGTTTCGAAAAAATCTTTTTTCTTCATCACAGTTATTATAAACTGTAACCAAACATTAAATTATTTATATTAAAAAAAAAAATAAAAAAAATATATTATAGGTAGGTACTTGACTGTTTTTTTTAACACGGTATAAAATTAACCAAAATATCGTAAATAACCAAATAAATTTAACCACATGTCCTAAATTTTTTTCCAATAATTTATTAAGGGCATTTTCCCACATTCTCTATGGTCATAATTTTATTTTATTTTATGCAATCTGGTATTAGAATTAATTTTATCAAATGTAAATAAAATTGACTTTTTTAGACAAAAATGAGATATTTAGTTTTATTTTTTTATCACCCTGATTAAGAAAAAAGATTTTTTCGCAACCGTTTGGTTCACGTATAAAACTCACATGGTTAAATACAAAGTTACTATATAATTTTAATTAAAACATTTAATTTGTCTAATGATTAAAATATTAAATGCCTTCATCATATTTCATTCATCTTATCCATGTGTGTTTATTTGTTGTATATCTACATACGTACCTTGAAGTTTTTTTATTTAGCGACAATTTAAATTTTTATAAAAAATACGATTTACGAACGAGTTCTGTTCTTTGAGGTCGTTTGTTATAAGTGTTTGTTCGTTATGCGTCAAAACACCAAAATATGCATTTTTTGCGTGTACGATGCAATCGTATAAGTTAGTGATCACTTTTATATATGAAAAGCATTGTATTAAGTATCCAATGTGCACGTTTTATTATAACGATACGCTACGAATGTAAAATAAGTTGAAAAAATACAAAGAGAACACAAGATATATATAATAATAATTAATTTTGATTAAAAATATAAACAAAATTATATATGTAGCGCCTAATTTCAAAACCTCGTAAAACGAATTTCGGATAATTTGAGTTAAGCATTGAATTGAGTGTAAGCAGTTTTGTAAATTTTTTTGTCACCTACACGTAGATCACATTGTTTCTCGCAAGAGCCATTTAAATCCGTTGCTTCAAAAACGAGAATTGATTTCTCTATTGGGTTGGGTAATTTTGTGTAAAAAAATACAACTAATTAAGTTATGTATGTACAATATATGTATAATAAAATAAGTGTAAAATACATAAAAATAAAAATAAAGTTTAAAATCAGGATAAGTTCCAAAATACCCTAAAGCAGACAGAGTATAAGTTGCTATTCCCCTTAAAATGAAATCAGCCAATCTCAACACTTATTGATGATCACGTGATATAAAATCCAATATGTTTACCCGACCGACATATACAAAAAAAAAAAAATACATTACAGAATTAACTCTTTAAAAAATGCTGATGTCAAAATAAACATTTTGTACATTTACTTTCAATGTATATGTTTTCATCGATAACTCAATAACATATAAAGTCGTTTTAGGGGTTACATATATTATACATTTAATTTTTATTCGTCCAAATTATCATTACTTTTCATTATTTTCATGTGCGTGTTACCTTGCAAACCTGTGGTAGATTGTTGAACTTCCGATAAAACGATTGTGTGTAGTTCGTCCACTCTTTTAAATAATCACTTTTCATTAAAAATCACATTATAACATATTAGTGAATCATTAACGCCTCTTTTCACTTCGCAATTCTATCCACGTTCAAGTTCTGTTCTTTAAACATTGCCGATCATTCAGAAATTAATTAAAAAACTACAGCCATTTTCTGCATGTTCTGAAATGTAAAATGTCAAGTTCGTGTTCCATTTGATTAACCAGTTCGTAACTTCGACCGTTATGTGAATAAAAAAATTGTTCGTAATAGGGAATGGTCTTAAATCGAGAACTACTTGTAATTTGAATAATTTACGCTCAACTATAAAAATAACTGAAAATTGTATCCACGCCTCCGTCAGAGCTATAAACAACGCAGAAGTTGTAAATATTATACATCATTATTATTATTATTCAAATCGTTTGACAGAACCAGTAAAAGGACTCGCAGTTTTAGGGGTTATATCGTACATCAAACGCGAGTCGCCGATAATTAAAGGTTCGCGTTTCGTTTTTTTAACGGGAACAACGAAACTATGACCTTCTCATTTATTATTTTTCTTTCTTACACGTGATTATCAAGAAAATATAATATCTCATATCTGTTAAAAATGTCAATCTATTTGATGTTTTATGAGAATTTTTCAATTCTATAGTTGTTTTTAAGATGAAGAAAATGGTATTAGCGCCTCCTCGGATTGTAGTTATAACACTACCATGTCGTGGTAACTATAATATTATGTTATCACATTAATAAATAAATAAAAACTAACATTAGATACATAGAAAATGCTTAATTAAGCGTTGTGGAAGAGGTGACCAGACTCAGAGAGGTATGGCCGTGTAACGGGCAAACACAATGACTTCATATTGAAGACTGTACCTAGAGAACCCAGTCAGAAGGCTTGGAGAACGACCAGAGTAACGTGGTGGTATATTGACAAATAAATCAGCTAAAAAAATGGTCTGGTGACCGATCGCTAATAAATGGGTAAAACAATTTCTACTAATATATATATTTTTTATTAAAGTGAAAACACATATTTAGTTTTAGTTTTAGAAAACACATATATAAGCATCGTTTTATTAAAATGTCCTTAAAGTATTTTAATATTATCTCACTGTCAGCTCTTTAATAATATCGCTCTCGCGGTACGCGTCATCGCATTTTTTACCATAATGAAATCGTGTTTGCTTTGTAGACATTCGCAGACGTGTGCAATATAACTTTTCCATTAACAAACTTCACAATAGAGAGGTGTTCGTATGTGCCGTGATATTGCCAGCACATCTCAGTTGTGTATTCTGTAATCTGGGAACTTTTGGATATAAAAGAGGGATGTCTACGAGTATATTAGAAATATATCAATAGGAAGACGTGATGTTTTCCCCTTTCTAGGTAATACGACGTCCAATAGAGTCTCCGGCTACGACAAACGTATTAATAGTATTTGTGAAGAAGGAATTGGTATCGGCGTGCCAGGAATAACTCTCCGGAAATAATTTTTATCCGCTACCTTTAACCTTGTGTTTCTTTGTACGCAAACACGACACTCGGATAAAATATATTTCACTTGAATATTTGGCGTTCTAGTGTTGGCCTTTGGAATATTTTTGACTATTTATTTCTCATGCTCCGGTTGGATATCACGGGATGACGTCGCCTTCCAATTTTCTTTTCCTGTCTCTACACATTCACGTATCTGTGACGTCACTAAGTAATGTGACATTTATTCACGTGTTGTTTTCCAGGCGAAAGGGGGAACTTTTTCCAGTCACGTTTTTTGCGAATTTTTTCATTTGTTATCGTACGCACGTTTCGTATTTTTCTGATTAAATCTACGACCACGCTATACATATTATTTTCTTTGAGTTTGCTTTTGAAGGCTTTTCATGAAATTTTTTTCCACGTTATAGTATTCTTAAAAATAATGATAATCATGTACAGTAACTATATAAATCATGTATAATAACTATATAAATAATACAATGAAACCAAATACCGTTGTATAATATAACATATTTAAATTTGAGTTTTTGATATGCTTAAAAAATTATTCAAATGATCATTAAAAATAGTAGGCAGATAAAATAAGGACACATTCGCACATTTTTACCTATGTAATCATATATGCCATGTACACGAATCTTACTTTTCATAAAACGGATATGAAAATGATATAATATATAATCCCGGTGACGCAAAAACAATATTTTTCGACAAAATTGAGTTTATATGTATATATTTATAATTAATACATTAATTTAGTATTTAAAATATCACAGACCTATGTTCTGAATAATTACAACTTCACAATAAGAATGTGTTTTCCTTAATAATGAAAATGAAATTCGAAAATGTGTTGAAAATCAAGACAAATAAGAATTATCATATTGCATCTAGTAGGTATATTGACAAAGGTTGTCTGCCTATGACTATAAGTACCTGCGACAAATTTGAAATTTCGGTCTGCTCTTATTCAAGACCATTATTAAACAAAATTGATTATACTTTCACATTAATTTCGATTCCTAATTATTTTATGCTTATTTAAGTTAATTTTGTTTGTCGCGGAGTTCCCTAATATTGAAGTGTTTTTTTAATAATCTGCTTTGAAATAAATAATAATAATAATTATCACTTTGTACAACGACGCTACCGATAAGTGGCCAGCTTGCGACACAATGAATACAGCGCGGACTCTCTTTAACCGTCGCCGTCTGAAACCTTCCCTCGTTAGGCCCTATCGGCGTCCGTCAGGCGTCACGTGCCACACACATTCGAGTAGTGCTTTAAAAGTTCGGTACGCACTTGAGCGAATTTATCAACATTTCGCTCTCGGTGTTGCAAATCTGCCAAGTGCTCCGTCATTATTACTATATTATGTAATAGTATATTAAAGTCCCCTTTTTACTCTTCATTTTTATCCCTTTAACCTGGCCCCGGAAGGGACACCGTATATTTAATGTTATCGCTATTTAACGTGCAGAGAAGTGAAGAAAAATGCAATTTTTATCTTTGAAACCACTCTACATTCATTGGACGTGTTTTATGATAAGAATTAATAATCAGGGGAAAAAAATATGGCGTGCATATTTCGAGCCACGTACAGAACTGTTGCGGTTCTTTAACGTAATTAGCCCTAAAAACCTATTTGCATATTTATTCTGTATCATTTTATTAAGGAAAACACATTCTTATTGTGAAGTTGTAATTATTCAGAACACAGGTCTGTGATATTTTAAATACTAAATTAATGTATTAATTATAAATATATACATATAAAATCAATTTTGTCGAAAAATATTGTTTTTGCGTCACCGGGTATATATGTTGTATCAATGTGTCCAAAATTTAATAAATATGAATTGATAATTCTGGCGTCTGCAGTCGGTTTACTCAAAGGTATTTGAGATTCTGTAAAAATAATGTAGATGGTTTTCAAATAATGGAACGACAGGTGTATTAATTTGAAAAAATGTAATTCGAAAAAATGTATCATTTTATTAAATATATGAATATGTTTTTGAATTACTTGGTAAATAATTCATTTCATTATATTTTCTATGAACTATTGTTAATTTATTCACTTTAATAGTTAAATATTACTACGTTACTCATTTAAACTAATCAATGTATTATTTTTTTCAAAAACATAGTGTGTTATAATTATTATACCAGTAAAGTAAAGTAATTAATTACCTAGTTTTCAGAGTGACAATATTTGATAACACGATTTTCCGCAAAATTATTTTAACGCTATTAGGAATTAAGATAGTTTACGGTCTCTATATTTGATGACAAACCTAGGTATCTAATTAAATATCTAGTGTAAGTTATCGAGGCCAATGATAATGTTTAGCTATTATAAAATTATCAACCAAGTTTCTTGAATATTACATTGTATTATATGATATTATGCATAGTAGATTGTAATAGTATACGAACAATAAGTAGTACATATCAAGATTTTATTCTACATTATTCGTGTGTTAATCAATTTTCTTAATCATCCTTTTTTTGTGCACTAACGATTTGAACACGTTCAGATGTTGTAATATTTTCTGACGTTCAGCAGTTGAAAGACATCTCATATCGGTCATCATAATTTTTTTAAAGTTCGAAAATAACGTATTGAATGACGGATAGGTTCTTTTGTCTATGACTTACGTGCGTGCGTTCTTTTGTCTTTGACTTACGCGCATACAACGTAATGATATACGAATGCTGAATGCCTCGCCTCAGAGCGTTTGAGTCCATTGTACAAACAGCTGGAATCTACTTAAAAAAAATATATGATCATTATTTATGAATATTATTCAGCGTATGCTTAAATTTGAAGATGACTTTAAAATGAGGATTAACTTTTTATGCATTATTTTTAAATTTATTATTGCATATTATTTTTAATAATTATGTGACCATAAAAAAATCTCGGAAATCCTACTACATTACAGGGCGACCTAGTATAATTCTATAATTCTGTATATTGGTACGTTCCCAATATATTTAAAAATATGAATTTTATGTTTCATTTTTTGTCAATAAGTCAATTTCTACTTTAATTATTATTATACGAGGCGCTATTTTTAAGTAAGTACCGTTGCCGAATATGTTGCGCATAATTAATGATTTCATTCATCTTTTGACTCACCACATGCAACGTTAGAGACATTCACATAGTGTGGCCATCTTGTAATGAGTGGTTGAAATGTTCAAGGCAATAGATCAGCCCGCCCACCGTGATTCGTTTCTTGAATGCACGAAATATGAAACCAGCTAACGTTCATCGCCAAATGTGTCCTGTTTTGTCCTATTTAAATTTAAAAATGTAAAGTATTGTAAAAATGATGTTATATTTCTTCAAAAATAAATTCGGTACTTATTTATAAAACGCGCCTCGTATATACAAAAAATGTCAATAAGTTATTATCTACATGAGAGACGTAGGCAAACAATAAATAATGCAACTCTCGCATTTCGATCTTAATTATTGTTTTTACTTGTTCAACGACAAGTCTACTATTTTCTATTTAAGTATTTGTAAATAAAAAGAAAGTGCCTTTTCTGGAAAAAAAGTAGGTATACGTGTACCTGCCGTATTGCCAGTTTTCAGTTCCCACGTTTGTAGCCTTTTCGTAGAGATTAATGAATAGAATTGTTTGGCGTACAGTAAACGCTTCGCCCTTCCCCCGCGCCGGGGTATTTAGTGGTACGGCCAAATAAAAAACCACCTATTGTCTGTGACATTATACTCCTTTTCTTCCTATGTTCAACGTCCCCTCTTTGTTATCAAGAATAAACTTGAAAAGATGCTTTATTTTTTATTCATCCCATTTTCTTCCTTATTTCTCCGTTCGTTTGACAAAATAAAACTCTTTTTAAATCTTTTGTTCATTCAGTTACAGATTATATATATTTTTTTAATGATTTTTTTTTTTTTTTGAATTACCGATGCACGGAATAAACTAAATAATCCAAAGACCACCAAATAAATAGACTAGAACTAATGCAAATTCCTTGTCCCAAAATTTCAATTTTGGCGGCACCCACGTGATCAAAGAGCTCCGCGACTTTTTTTTGAAAATATGACTCGATTGGAACGAAGATTTTATCGCGGACAATGCATTCATGTAAAAAATACGTCTTGTTCATACAAAAACTTAATTTTCGAAGAGTTATTATTTTTTATATTGCATAAATGTGTCATCTATCGGATTGATGTTTCGTTGGATACATATGAGTAGAATGCCCCTCACCCCGCAAATAATGTTCCAAATCCCTTTCCTATATATACACTTCATAAAAATTTCTATTCATTTAGTAGTCTGTGAAATGATCTAAGTATAGTATAAATTTGAAGAAATCCCTAATCAAAACGATTTTTTTCCTGTTACATTATTTTTCTAAATTTAATCGTAGCAATAGGATCGCATATTTCGTATTTTCTTTGTCAGACTTCAGTATTTGTTTTTTTATATTTATAAATGCAACTAAGAGATATCGCTTTTTTGATTTATTTTATATTTTGTTCTATTTGTAAATGAAATAACGTTCAATTAATTGTTGTTTAATCGTCTAAGTTAAGACAGACGCACTGGTTAAATAATATTTCTGGGTCGTTTGAATAAAAATATTTAGCTAAAACTTAAAGTTTAGCTTTTTGTCATTAAAAATACATAATTTTCAGGTATAATTGCGCTTAAAAATTAGATACGAAGATACGTCTCTATAATTTCAAGGAAATATAAGATAAAAATTAATATTCCCATCTCTCTTCAGGGTAACAATGCACGGTACAATCATGTGGATTACATTTCGCGTGGCTCTTTTTTGGGGCCTAATTGAGTCCATTTGTATAAATAAGTTCTGTATTGTGTTCTATAAAGAGGTAAAAATAAAATGTTATATTCAAATAAAAGTGAATCGCGAAATTATTCTGCCTCATTTAAATTGCTGAATAGGAATGGATATTTTTAAGTAATAATTGTATCGTTCGAGATGTGTTTTGTAATTATTTATGTTAATTGTTTATTATAAAAATTTCAATGGAGAATCCCTTAGAATTTCCTTAATTCATTGAAGACGCTTCTCGCTATAAAACCATCGTCGGGTTTTTAAGCGCCAGCTTAAAACTTTGTGCATGTTCAGGAAACGAAGAAAGTGCTTCTGCATATTATCCCATCAAAGTTTCACACAGAATGCCGAAACTCCTGACCGAAAGACTAATCCTTTAAGTATTCTGCCCGAGGAACTGAGATCTTTCATTAATACTTGGATTATTCTCATTATAAATACATTCACGTAGAAAATTTTCCTACTTTCCCTTCCTCTGGATTGTTAATTTATTTATAATCATTATTTTATATCGATTTTTATATTATTACGTTTTTTTTTGCAAAATTTTTACGTAATTCATTTTGGTGATTCTAAAAATGTTTTTGGTGTATGCGTAATCAAAAAAACAAATAAACTTCGGTTATAATTAGGTTTATTATAAAAAAAGCCTTTGTGCTATGTATAGGGTGAATATTATGTTTCAGGCCGATGTTGTTTCGTAATAATTAGGAAATAAAATACAACTTTTTCATTTTTATTTATCGATTATTTGGTTTATTACAATTATGTTTGAAATATGACATCGGCCAAGTGGTCACCTCTGGCATCGGCACAAATGCGTGCTCTTTTAACCATATTTTTCGTAACATTCTCGCACACATAGCATCGGAATTATTGGCTTAATGGCGTAGACCTTTCTTTGCAAGTACCCCCACAGAAAATAGTCGGTAGACGTCAAATTAGGTGATCGAGGAGACCAGTCAATATCGCCACTTTTTGACATTATGCGGCCGAAAAAAATTTCTCACAAAATTTCAAACGCAGCTCGGGCTGTGTGTGAGGTCGCACTATCATGTTGAAACCATATGTGTTGCAGGCCCAATCGACCCAATTCGGCCACTAAGAAGTTTTCCAACATGTGACGATAGCGATCACCATTAATGGTTACAGCATTGCTATTATTATTTAGATAAAATATTTTAATGACTTCAGAACGTTGTTGAGGCGTTAGATACTCCATAATAAATTGTAATCAACTACTCTCTACGACTATCAATTGCGAACTGACTAATGTCTGGCAAACCGAAATGGCGGCAAAACAAAATCGGCCTGGAACATAATATTCACCTGTATATGGAAGGTCCGGAATTGACCTTTGTCCAAAGTAAAATAAATTGATAGTGAATTCCATAATATGTTAACTATCCCACATTAATAACACGGTAGACAACGTTTCTACCGCAGAAAGCAGAAAAACGATCACCGAAGATACCACTGCCACCTATAATAATATTTTGGTGTATTATTATGTCCTAGCATTTTCACCTTTGAATTATCATTGTTATTTCAGTTATGTAAATCCCAGAGTATTGTTTTCTTATATTCGCTTCTTGAATTTATAAAATATAATAATAAAAGAGTACCTAATGAAATTTGATTCTAGCACATTTGGGCTTATTGAACTTACACATAACTACTCTACTTATTTGTTTCACTATTGTACGTTGCAGTAGTCCAAACAATGCGGCGAGCTCTGTGAAGTCGGTTTTCACCCCAATAATATCGTTGAATGGCCGGCAAGACAGCAGATGTTCGTCGGAGTAAATTGTATCAGTTTTTCAATTCTCTATAGGAAGTTTTCCGTGCATTTTATGCATTGTCTGACCAAATTTTCAATTTGAATGGTAATTTAAGCTTTGCTGAATTTGTTAGAAGGCTAAATAGCGCACCGCATGTGAATAATTATATAATTATTGTAATCGAAAATTTCCAAATTAAAGTTACTTTACTTAACTGATTAACTACTGCGTTATTTTCCTGATCATTAAATAATTTAATACAAATTGTTATTAAGGGTGTACTTTCATTTTTCCAGTATGAAATTCGAGAAATTCTACGTGAATTACTTTCAATATGAAGCTAATAGTTAAATTCTTAGAAGTACCTAAATACTCGATGACGTTATTTATTACGTAAAAATAAAAGATGAGAGAAAGAGATAACAATAACATTTTTGATTTTTTCGCGAAACAAATGTCAAAAATAACTCGTATCTTATCCAAGTTTTTTCATATTAATATTATGGAATATAGTAAAATGTGTGTTGTCATTTGACTTAATCCATCGAAAATGAAATAATTTATTAAAGTATCTAATTGATTTATATGAAATTACTCAAAGTTCCTATATATATATATATATATATACACCACATTACTGTTTTGTGAGGTGTTTGTTTAATAATCACGTAGTATTTATGAATCAAACAGCTAGTGCTCAAAAGACAACCGTGTTATATATAAACGAAAAAAACAATTGTGACGTACATAAAAAATAACGTAAATAATTTTTGTTCAAGAAAACGTTGTTTCCCCTTAAAATCAGTGTTAAACCATCTAATTTACGGAATTTCCAACTTATTTTGTAAATAAATTTAATATTATTTTGTATCATAGCTAAAATATGCGTGAAAACATATACTTTCTGTATTTTTAATGAAAATTGCGAGAGCGCGACTTTGACATCCATCACGGCCGCTCAAACCGGCGATATGACGCAAAAAACACACACATTAATAGGATCGATATAAATATTATTTAGTAAGAAATTATTGTATTTTTGAGATAAAACTTGATTTTAAATAGTAGCTGAAGCCTCAAAGCATACAAGTAATTACAATACACAATACATTTCACTAAAACAAGGTGTTTTAGAAACGAAATTAATAATATGTCCTGCAAATTTAATGATTAATAATTAATTTTTAACATATTTTTGATTTGTTTTAGTGCAGATTTGTCTCCATAATCTTGGCTTTAAGACGATAAGAAAATATATTTCATATGTGCAAGAATTTTCAATATTATTACAATTTTGTGGCATGCGAAAATGAATTTAATGGTCGCGGTCTTTCTTATAATGCTTGTGTTGTCTTAATTATGGCAAGTGACATTCAGTTTAATAGTTTTAAATTAATGTAAAGATCTTATCTAAATAATAGTTTTAAAAAAAGTCAAATCTAGTGTTTAACTTTTGATATAAATGAATAATAAAAATCCACATTTTCGTGGAAAATGCGAAAATATTAATTAATATTGAAAGGGAAGCCATATTTATATAAAACGTAGACTTAAACATAGGTTTTTAAACACTTACCTTCTGTGATATTATTACTGCGTTCGAAAATGCATGTGTTGGGTGTTAATTACAATGGTTGATTTAAAAATATATCAAATTACGAATGGTTGATTTAAAAATATATCATTTTTTAACGAGATATTTTGTAACCTATTTTTTAACGCAAAAACTAATTGAATATATATCATTTTGAGTACACGTAATAGAAAATCAATCTTAGTAAATATCTTAATAAAAAATATCGGGCTTTATATTTACGCCAGGCATGCAGTATTGAACGAAAATGGTCTGTACGGTATCTGGTCATTTTCACTTTCGTGGATTTTGTTTACCTCTCGTGTAAGGATTTATCTGTTTGTTCAGGAGCTTTTGTAGGAAATGCTGATGGTTCTTATTTCTTCTCCCTGCCCACCTGTCGGGAATTTTACCGCAGAATCGCTGATAATACACACAAGACGGTAATTATATTTGTTCTGCCACATTTCGTACATCGTTTAATGTATTATACTTGCGTATATTGATTATTTCTTTATTGAATTTATTGTGTAAGGTTTGCTATGGTGGGGATTGTTACAGCATTGAGGCATTCATCCTGTGCAATACGGTTTTCAAAAAACAAAAAAGTAATACGACTATTTTTGTAAATTTTTTTAATGAAATAAATAAACACTCATATGATAAAAAACACGTCGTCGCATTGTTCATTGATTTCAAAAAAACGTTTGTTACTTTATACCATGACACTCTATTAACAGCGATGGAAGAGAGTAAATTAAGAGGACCTGTGAACAAATGTTTCCATGAGTATTTGACGTTCAAAAAGTTTGCATTAAAGCTTCTAACTAACTAACTAACTTACCATCACGCCGTTTCCCCGTGGGGGTAGGCAGAGAGGATAGAGCGCCACACTCCTCTGACCTGACACACAATTTTCGCCTCATCCACATTCATACATCTTCTCATACAACCTCGCCGATTGTTGAGGCTTCTAACAGAACCATCCTCCATTATCTGGTGTACCTGGTCGTGCCAAGTCTTCCGCGAACGTCCTCTATTTCTGGTGCCATCAACACTTGCATCATATATCTTTCTTACCTTTCTCTCCTCATTCATCCATTCCATATGATCTATTATATCAGTATCTGTGTGCTATATTATTATGATGAATTGATGAACATTTTGCTGGAAACCGCATATTGATAATATACGAGTATTATTTAAGAAACTGAAACCCACGTTCAGTGCATTTTATATGTTAAGGTTATGCACCTCTCGGGCCATACTGTACTCACTGTAATTTGCTATGGTCGACTTGGTTATCAGTTATGAAGTGAGTAGCTGTGGACTAACATACACTGATAAAATTAACAGTTAAAATTAAGTTTTTTCAAACTTATAGTAGATAACAAAACAAAGTGTTTGTATAAAGATGATTATTACAATTATTTACAATATGCAATATTCTACCAGTTAACAAGAAAGTAGCATATAATATAATTTTAGACGAGATAGTAAACATTGTGAAGATGAATACTGACTCTCACCATAACTGTTCTACCAGATCCTCGTGAGAGAACGAGAAAATGTGTCGTGCCAAGAATTTTTAATAAAATCAGTAAATTATTATTAAACATTATGGAAAACAAACAGGCATCAGTGAATACACTAAAATGTAAAATCAAACACATTCTTTATCTAATTATTTGATTTCTCTATTGTATTACATATAAAAAAAAATTGTTGCTGATAAAAATTTAGTTCACTTTAATTGATTATGTTAATTACTTTAATTGAAGGACAATCCATGCCATAAAACTGCTATGTAATTTGGCAAAAAATAAAAATTGTTATGTAATGTGTATGATATAAAAAAATTGTGCTGTCCATGGGATGCGTATCATCCTTTTCCAACAATACATTTCGAAGGTTTACAATTTTACGCTTGTCGCTATTGCGAATTTGTATTTCATTTAATATTAAAGTGCATTTGTAATGTTATTAGGAGAACACATTCTTATTGTGAAGTTGTAATTATTCAGAACACAGGTCTGTGATATTTTAAATATAAATTAAATGTATTAATTCGAATCCCAGTGGCGCAACAACAATGTTTTTCCATAAAATTGATTTTATATGTATATCTTTCTAATTAGTGCATCTAATTCATATTTATCATTTATAATGTCTTTATTTTATCGAAAGCTTTTTATATTTATTAATTTATTTCACAAAAACCTACGGAATTTTCAATATATTTTTCAATATGTCGTTCAATATGGGCATTAACGATCTGTTAATAATTTGTCGCCTTAAAATAAATAAATAAATGTATGTTTCTATTATTTAGTAGACTTACTCCATACATTCTAATCATTTTGGTATTATTTAAAACAATGTATTCTTCCCCTTTTGAGTTTTGTTAAAAGTAAACAATTTTCTTCCATAATGTGGATACCAAAATGTATCCTCGTATTTGCCTTTCTTTGTGCTTTCCGCCCATGGCCGCTAATGAAACATGCGGCGCCTTTCCTTATTACAAGTCTAATATGGTTGTTTTGCACACTAGTTTCTTCATTGTTCCGGAAAAACCTCATCTTGCCTCTTTCCCTAGGGAAGAAACTGTTTTGTTTTGTTCCCGGCATTTTCATCCGTTGGTAATCGCGCTAGTATCTCCATTAGAATATCGTTTACCCTTTTCTGACTGTATTTTTTGTTTTTGCTTTTAAAAGTTTTTGATTTTGAAATGCATGACAATTTTCACCCACAATGCTGCCGAATAAACTGTGTCATTTACAACAATCATTAATGATTCGTTTCTTTCTCCCGAGTCTTACTATAAAAAAAATCAACAGCTTTAATTTTATTTCAGAGTCTACTGTTCATTTATAATAATTCCAATCTTATTTCTAAGTGTCTAAAACTCCAAGTACCGAAGGAGCCCTTCATATTCAGAAAAGGTAGAATTTACAATTATCTAGAACAAAAAAAAAGATTATTAATGTTTAATAAACGTAATCGGATTCTTTTCATTCCTAAAACTTTTTAAACTTATAAAATGAAACATATTTTGTGCATATAAAGTACCTACATATGCGGTTCTTTTTAATGTCATTTGATAATTAATTATACCCAAGTTTGTGTTCATGCTTTGTGGAAATATAACGGTAAAAAGTTTCCCTATCCTAGAATGTATTCATTATTTACATCACTTAAAATAATAAAACCTATACGTTTATTATCAATTCTATAAGAACACTATACAAAGCATAGATAAGCGTGGTTTAAGTTAACCGTCACTACAAATCGAACAATATAAATTATTATTTTTTATATTATTAAAATTGAGATATGGATCTAATCTTATTTATACGATAAAACTTAATATGTCTAACATGTAACATTTGAAGTATATTTTTGTTCAAAATTATCATATTCGCACCTCTATGACATACTTAAATATATTGCAGTATTTTCAATTTTTTGAATTTCTTGAGTGACTCTTAGCGAGTAACGTTCAGCCTTGTTATATAAGGATATATATTCAGGAGATACTTTATGATAATCCTGTTATTTTAGACTTAACTTAAAGGCTTCGGCAAAACGAGCGGCCTTCTTACACAGTTTTCCACTCGCATCTTATCAGCTCGATAGATTCTCTGGACCAATACTGATGAAACAGGATCTCTCGTTAAATCTGAAATTTTACTAATGGCATAGAATTTCCCCCTGTGCTGGTTTAACTTTCAGAATGATCGGATTTAACCACTTGCGCATAATTGGCTGGTATATTGATGTATTGTTTTCGTTAAACAATTTAGTAAATAAACACATTTTTAACATTAATTCCAATAGGTGCGCCCATTATTGGTAAAAAATAATATAGCTTTCATACTTCAATCAAATAAAGGTTCTCATTAGAGACATATATGCTGTTTCAGGCGAATGAATATCAAATTTCAATACATAGATGATGACAGTGTAGTAAGAAATACTTGAAAGGTTTCTACATTGTAAAAACATATATACAACTTCTAAAAATGTGGCAGTCGCCCGTGGGTAGAATGGGTAAAGTGATCACTCAAACCAACTGAGGACAGGTCGTAAACCCTGTAATACCCATGACTTCCCATATAAAAACAATGGCTTCGTCTCTGAGACATCTATAATATGTATTTAAAAATAATCCTTTAAAATGAAGATAATAAATCGTGTGGATCATTTCCCCTTACAAATTTCCCTTTTTTTCTATTATTTTACTCTGAATTACATTTCAATATTTAGCATAAAAAGTGGACTGTATACATTGTTTTTCTTCTATTTTTTATAAACTATCGATATTACTGATTAATAAATATAAAAATGTGCTTATCTGAAAATAATGACCTTTTTTTTTATTTCAACATTTCGAACGTTCTTTGTCCAGAAATATATTTTTCTTAGATGGTTTTAGAATCAGCTATATTTATTTATTGAGTCAGGCATTTAATTTACCTTAGTTTGATTGCGTGTAATTTTCATGCGTATATTTAATCTTGGGCATTACGCAACTTAAACAGCACGCAATGTTAACCAAATATGGGGTGAAGGAACCACTTCTGTACGAACAGTGTGGCTTTGGTTTGAGTAGTTTTGGAACGGAGACGTAAGTCTTGAAGATGAAGAGGATTGAAGCGTTCTGCTAGTGTTGAACAAAAATGATTTGACATCTTTAGTGGAAGATGACTTCACAACTGCTTTCATATTTTAAAGCATTTCGATAACTATTTCTAGTAAAAAATTCAATTACATTACTTTATACTTCACTTTCCGACTCTTACTTCGATTATAATTATATTTGAAAGTTATAATGAGATGTTATTTTCGGAATAACATAATATTATACTATTTAGTATTTTGAGCGTTTTTAAAATAAGTAAATTATTCTGAAATTCTAAAAAAATCCACTAAAAAGTTGTCGCCAATCAGTGTGTATAAAATATCTATAATAATTAATTATCATACTTTTGCGTCTAAATCTTCATATTAATAGTTATTATATAATATTTAAATGTCTAATAAAAATTGAAAGAGCATAATAAAGGTAAATTAAGCTAAAAAATCATTACTAAAAATCGCAACTAATAATTTATATATTTTTTCCATATTTTTGTTATTGATGTTAAGTAACCAGTAAACTTAATTACAAACGCATTCTTTGAAAGTATAATTTAATGACTTAGTGTTATTTTGAAATCTTTAAATATTGTCAGGATGTTCAATTCATTTTATTACTTAATTGTTATTTCAACCTAAAATCATTTATTTTTATTGTACGATTCGTTTTTTAGTAACATATTTCCGTTGATGGGCAAATAAATGCAAAGAATATAAACTTATAAATGAAATACAAATTAATTTAAATTCGTGTAAAATACTTAATTAACAACATAACATTCCCTTACACTTCGTCTTTACTGTCCATACTCCCGTTAACGACCGAGACTTCCCCTCTCTTCTCAAGCCCCGCCCCATTTTCAGAATATATTACAGTATTTAGTTTAGTTATCGTCTGATGATGAGAGGGAGTGCACCTCTAGAAATTAGTAGTGAAAATAATCCAACGTGTGTGTAATACAAAGTTTAGTTGTGTCAATTAAAATAATCCCTTTATTGATTTTTATGACTAGATGATAGGCGTGTACTAATAAAACTTGAACAAATAACTTCTGTTCCGTGTTAGGTCTACAGCGGGCCTTTCCAAGTTGAAATTTGAATATAGTTAACTTGCAACGTAAGTTCTTAGTCCCCAATTAAAAGCTTGTATTCTTTACTCTAACAAATCCTTTCTCTGGTTAATTAGCCCTAAGTTATTCAAACGGCTGGCGCGCCTCGGTTCTGGAATAGAGTAGTGCTTGAAGGGAATCGGATGAGCTAATTGTTCAACCCCACCCCCCGCACGGGCCTTACAAGCTGTCGGCGCTGTGTACATTCGGGATATCTGCAATTGCTTGATCGATTAAGCGGAATTCCGAATGGTATGAATTTGCATGTTAAGTCCTTGCGGGGCGGCCGGCACACGATTGATCCGCGCTGGTAATTCCACTCGATATTTGTTTGTCTCTCTTCGCTCTCGAATTATACGTGCTTTATTGAAGATAAATGTTTTGTTGAATTTACACTGTATTAATAATTTAATCACTTCGTCATAAATAATAACAACTATTCAGAATTTTCCAATCATCTTTTGGAAACGAACCATTTTTTTTTTTATATTAACAAGGGTTTTATAAATTATTCATACAAATACTAGGGGTTTACAGTTAAATAAGTTTGAAATTTTAGTAATACGAAAAAGTGTTAATAGCAAGCTAAATATTATAAGTAACCAAATCCTCTTTACCAATAGTCACCTTTTAAATTTTTTTTCATTTTAGTTTTTACTATATAGTATGTTATAGTTTTGTTTTTATCTATGCTTGTATTTTTAATTTCAGTATACATTGTTTCCTGAAGAAGTTACCATAGGTATCGAAACATGTTGAATAATTAATAAATAGTGGTTTAAACAAAGTATTTTGTCTAATTATTTAATCTGTTACACAGAAAATACAATTTTTTTCTTTATTATTTTTCACCTTAATGCCAGCCTCTCCTTAAAGTCTATCTAAATAACCCCTTTTCCAATTAATGTTAGCAGACTGCTAATTCGCAAATTCGAAATTATTAGTGTATATTAACTTTTTTTAAATATTTCCATCTAGTTATCACCTTTTGTCTTATGTTCAACCGGCAATGCTGCGCTAGACGGAACTCGGTTCGCGATGGGGGAGTTCTCGTCATCGAATTTTGTTTCATCTATAAATTAAACAATGATATATATTGTCAATAATACCGCACCCAAGGAGTAACATGCAATTAATAGTTTGGATTATTTAAAATGGCTAACCCATTTAAAATATTGTCTAATCTCACGATATTATACCAATTTTTTATTCTCAAAATTATTTTTAATGGAATCCGATAAATTTTATAGCACAAAGAATAAACTCATCGAAAATCTATTTAATTAATGACCCTTTTTTATCTCATACATTTTCCTATTGAATTCACATTCGGAATTTTTAGCTTTTATTAAAGTTTTCCATTTTACCCATGTAAAAGTTTTCAGCACTTTCAAATGTTTTTTCTTTTCAATAGTTTAAATTACTAATAATTTTACTTTTTCTACCTGTGAATATACCTCATTCCTCCTGTCCGTCCTTTGCGGCTGACGAGGGAATCGCGTTGCACTAAGAAAACAAAAAAAAAAATAGTTCAGAGTGAATTTAATCTAATAATTAATACCTTTTATGTTTTAATTTTTTTTTATAAAATGTGAAATTCTTTATTGTTAAAATTAATATTAAATTTAATTTATTCCAATCTTCGCCATATCGTCAGTAATAATCTTGTTATTTTATTAGTAGCTAGTTAAGATAATATTTATTTAGAACAATTGATTGTGTGAGATTTCGTAATGTTTCCTTATTCTGGACGAGTTCATAATATTATGGTTAATTTAGTTAACTAAACTAAAACAAACATTTCTTAGTCTTAAACGTAACCAAAGTTATTCTAAATTAATAGAGTTTCGTGACGATCCAGTACCATTGCTTTAAAGTTTCGTTGTGCACTGTAATTCCCATTTCTAATAAGTCATATTTCTTTCTTTTTTATTTTATCGTATTCATTATTTGTAATTTCATAATTACATCTATCCCATTTTTATATATTAAAAAAAAATACAAGTATGACCACTTTAGTGGGTGCAATAATTGTAATAAATTATTAAAAATATCATGTAAGAGTATAGCTAAAGGTTAAACCTACGTTTCACCCTTAGTTTAATCCATAGGTAATTTTTGCTCAGAAGTTAAATATTTATTATCATAATCAAATATTCAGAGCGATGCGATTTATTCACGAAAATTGCTCTTTCAGTTGGCATAACATATTGTGTGAATGATGAATTAAGCCGTATTACCGCTGTTTGAAGTAATTATCGGAATTTGAAAAAGCATTATTTTTTAAAAGTGCGAATTGTGTATAAATTCTCCTATAGGTTACGCATTAGTCTGAAAAAGTATATAATACATTTTTATTTGTTATTTATTATTAGGTCAGCGATGTGTGTCCACGAGTAATGTTCCGAATTCGTAAACACACATTTGGCGCGTCTTTTAATATCGGCCGCGATTAATGTTATTGTCACTTATCCGCGTCCAAATTCCTACCTTCGACCTTTTTTCCTATTCGCTTGCCTCAGTGTGAATTGTAACCTTGACGCCGCCAGATGTCAACTTGATCAATATTGTTTGGTTGATCTTGACATCGCGATACTATTCATGGTGTGGACCATTACCTCCAGTGAACCAGCACTGTATTTTGTGATCTGTGATCTGTGAACAGTGTTTATTGTTTGTGCGTGTTCGTGGGTGACCAGTGACACCACCATCTTCAGTCGGGAGCAGAGATCGTCACCATGCACGTGCGCGCAGTATATGATTTCGGCGGCGACCAGAACACTGCGGAAGCGTCATACTCAAGGTAAGGCGAGCATTCCTTCCAAATCCCGGTTCCCCGAGATCGCTGGTCCTACGAAAAATCCATTTCCCTCAACAACCTCTTCCTGTACCCGTCTCCCGATTCCTACCCCACCTTGCGGTGATTTCGATTTACAATTGGAATTATCGTAATCCATTTCGCAGGAAGTGCGACTCTGAGATTGCACAAGAATTATTCATACTTTCTCAGATAGAGGTATTACAAAAACCTTACTTAAATTCTCTGTAAATTTTAGGAACTCCTACTCATATCAATTGTATTAGTGGCACCAATGAACTAAATAGAAATTTCAATTCTGGATATCTGTTTACTATAACAAACAAAACAATACTGACATTTATAGTGAACCCTTTATGAAAATGTTTGTACACGATGTGATTTGTGATTGTTAGTATACTACCAATTAGTATACTACCAAACAAGATACCAATTTGTTGATTACCCCATCGATGATAAACACTTAAAACATAAGAGTTGAGCCCATTACTTCTACATTATCCTAATATATTCCTAAGTCGGAAACAATCAAACCAACTGGCTATATCAAGAAATTGTTTCAAAAAGTTCCAATGTAATAAATAAACGAGTGATGAATTGCACACAACAAATCATGTATGAATATCAATAAGAGCAATGTTGATATTGAAATCTTGCGTGACTCGTGAGTAAATGTTGAATTTTTGTGATAAATCACAACAACAATCAACAAATTGTTACTATTCTAAATTAACAATTTTTTTATCAAAGCCAGCCGCATTACGATTCCGCTTATACCGTATCGACATATTATTGCTTCAGAATTATGCGTATTCTTTTTCACATTTTATAGATGTGGGTGAAAATAATGTTTGTAACATAATTTATAATCTGTGCGTAGTATACATACGAATATTATATTATACATCCCCGGTTTTGTGTACTGCTCATTTTAAATTCAAATTCTTTATACACATTTTAAATATTCATATATTCGAATTTATCATGCATAGATTTTTCTGGCGGTTTTGAATATTCACAGCTTTGAAATACGTGCATTTTAATTATATCCAGAATATTTTTTATTAGTGATAGATCGTGTAAAAATAATGAACGAAGACCAGTTAGTATACTCCTATATTGCATTCCGTCAGCAAATTTGGTCTCACGGTTTCCTCCTCCGCTGAATTCTATGTTGTGTTATTACAAATTTTAATTTAATCAAAAGATCATTTCATTTTTTACCTTACAATAATATGGTTTCTTTTTTCTATTATTATTATACTCTGATTAATGGAGAAAATGGAAGATGTTTTTATGAAATTCATCTTTTTTTTTTCTTCATTGAGATTCTTACCTCAGTATAAAATATCTTTGAATTATTTTATTTACTCTGATGAAGAGAGTAAAAATGTGGAGTGGAACTGAGTGGGTAGCACCGGAAGGAAGCGCAAATGGAGACTACCTCGGGAATTGGATCCCAATCAGGAGATACGGAAACGTCAAATTACGATAATCAGAAATTACTCGTCTGGAATATGAATTGTTGGCCTTGAAGTACTTCTTCAAATTATTGAATAACGCAAACGTATTGGCATTTTATTAAGCGGAACAAATTTCTTATCATGGAATCTTCCCCGTGTTCTTTCAGTATCTTATTATATATTATCTTTGTTAACATTCATAAAGAATTGTATAAATCTTTTAACATTTTACATATTTAATGTCGCGAGATGACCCGTGTATTCTTGCCATAATTTATTTACTTCATGCCTATCATTGTAATTTAGTGTCAAGGAATTCACGGTGGATTATGTACGCGAGAAAAAATTGAGTATAATTTACCATATTATACAGTTTTATTTCATTTTCAGACAACAATATTTTAAAGAACTCCTTTTTAATGTTAACTTTGTATAATTAAATGACCGAAATAATTATTCAGAGTATCATTAGGCAATAATATTACAATCAAGTCACTTTCGTGAGTTATAATTTATTAATTTATAATATATTTGTAAGTTATTAATTTTTCTATAAAAAGTTAATATTAACAAGTGTCTCAAAAATTTACAATAACACCTCCATGGAGGACATGCTTCCTTTTCTTAAATAGTCATTACGTAATTTTCAGTGATTAGAGTTTTCATAAAGTCGCTGAGGAATCAATCAGTCACAAAGATTTGGTTTGATAAATTTAATGATCTAGATTTTTCTTTTTTTTTCAGTGTAACATGATTATTTTAATTTTCATTAAATTATACTTGTACTACACACACATTCGGTTAAACTGTTAATCCTTTATGAGATACATAATAGGCTACTAAAGTGCGTTTAGTTTACTTATCACCTAATGATTAGAGGGACTGCCCCTCTCGAAACTACAGTAGTGACAGTATAACCCGACGTGGGTACAGAACAAAGTTTAATTTAGTAAAAATTACAATTTATTTTGTTTAAAGTTGCAAAGTGACCGTATTGGCCTTGGCACGAAACGTAATAACAGGCGTCCACCGAGTATGTTTAACCTGGAAATATGTGTGCTTAATAGCGCTTGATATACATTCCCCCAAATTGGGCAAAATTTATGGGTGTACTAGATCTTAATGTGCATTGCATTAGCCCTCCGGCTGGGTAAACTGTTAAGTTTGGGGGCGTGCTTTTACAGCGTTTGGAGCACTGTGTGTGTGCCCAGACAATATGTCGCGGGAAAGTACAGGGGTAATAATTGGCAACTTCCACCGAGGCTCGGTTGTTGAAATGCTCGGGGTCACGAACGCAGACCACCTTATGTCCCGGAAAACCACCAAAGCCAGGTGATGTTCGCTTAAGGAAATTTTGCGGACTGTATATATAATACTATTCAAATTATATGTGTACCTGGTTATTTAATTTGTCTCTAAATACATTATTTAACAAACTTGTAAAATATTATTTTTTGTTAGATAATCTGCAAAAATTATGTTGATCGGAAAATTTCTTAGTATCAATATATTAGAGAATACATTTGATATCATCAACTATTCGAATATCGAGTAGTAAAACTAAAAATATTCTATTTCCCTCTTTATGTATATACATATGTGCACTCTTTTTGTATTTATCATCAGTTTTAAATACGTCCTGATGAAGCTTAATATAAGCGAAACCGGTTGACGTATAATAAATTTCGTGGTTTCATAAAAAGTTATTGTTATTTTATTTAATACTAATACTATTCGAATATATTTGAATAGTTTCTAAAGTATGACAACAGTATGAAATTGATTTTGAATATTTCAAATAAATCGTATTGTACATAAGTAGGTACATCAAAATTTATAAGAAAACGAGGTAATTCACCATAAACTGTTTATTTATTGTAGTTTAAAAGTACATATTTTAAAAATAACAATGCATTAAACGTTTCGTATTTTAAATCTGATATTAATTTTGTTTTTATCGTCGCTTCAGTTGAAAATACCCGCTCAGTAGCGGTTGACGTTGGCTTAACTGTTAAGTGTTTTAAATAGTAGGTCTAACGTTTCTGTCCTTTTTTTTGAATTTGTCCAAATATCATTATAAAATGTTATCATGTTATATTATAATATATTTACCTCTGTTACAACAAAAACATGTACGTCAATAAAGCCTAATACATAAATATATTTAAAAAAAAATATGAAATCTTTTTTTAGATTATTTGAACAAACAAACAAATAGTTTCTAAGAGGAATAAAATTATGCTTCTTAATTCAATCTGCAATTAGGAGGTCGATGAACTCTTCGAACAAGCTACATGTGTCTCTTTCACGTCCGAATCAGAATCCTGAGAATTGTTTAATATTCCATCCTTAGAAATTAGTACGAGTACTATTCAAATAGCTACACAAATATTCGAGTATCGAATAGTAGAAAAAGGCAGAATATATTCATATGTCAAATATTCTGGTTGGAATCTCTACAATACATTATATTGGACCCACACATAGCTTTAAAAACACAAAAAAGAATGTCTCGCGAAAGCCAGAGGAACGATTTCCAAGATGCATCTTCTTGGCAACTCTGAAGGGAAGGCGGCCCAGGCGGGTGGGTCGCCTCAGACCAAGCTGGGATAAACAAAGCAAAGATGGGTTTTAATTGGTCAACAAGATATGGGAAAATGAGGGGCCTTGTTGAAATTTTGGCTCCCCGAGCCTCCTAGAAGACGAAAATGGTGATGATGGAAAATTCTTTATATAAAATGTACTAGGAATCTTGTGTGAAACTGTTCCAGATTTCAGTAATTTAAAAAAAAAATATTCTCATAAAATTTTTAGTTTTATAAGGTTGATACAAATAACTGTTTGACCGCAAGACTCTCAATAAAAGTAATGTTTTATTTTAATGCAATCTGTGTGTGCATGTAATATTGATATAAATGTAAATATAGGTGAATTATATATTATATAAAAAAAAATTCACACCTAGAAGCTTTATAATGACCCACACAAATTTCGCAAACAATCCGCGCACTGGTCAACCAACTAGATCTAAAATAGAAGAACAAGTACAGTTAGAAAAAAAAACTATCATTCAGTTCTAGGTTGTTAAAATAGTGATAATGAGTTTACATTATCATGGGAAAGGATTTGTAAAAAAAAATTAACGCTGAAAAAATAAATTAACAATTAATTAGTTTGTTTGATTTGACTTAAGCAAAAATACGCGTAATGTGCGTTGGTGTCATCTGATTTGATTTACAATGGCTAACTAACTTACCATCACGCCGTTTCTCCGCGGGGGTAGACAGAGAGTATAGAGCGCTACACTCTTCTATCCTGACACAATTCTCGTCTCATCCACATTAATACATCTTCTCATACAAGCTGCCGATTATTGAGGCTTCTAACGGGACCATCCTCGAGTGTCTGGTTCACCTGGTCGTGTCAAGTCTTCCGCGGAAGTCCTCTATTTCTGGTGCCATCAACACTTGCGTCATGTAAATAACTATTACATTAAATATTTCGTAATCTACAAATTTATGATTTAGAATTCTTCTACATTCATAAATTATTAAATAAATAAATGATATTACCGAGATATTTTTTTATTTTACCAGGGTACCTCCTTAAAGGTTTTCGGTAATATTGTTAAATTTTTTTTTAAATATGTTGTTAGAGGTAATTTTACTTCAGATCAGACGATATGCTAATGAAAAATACAACGAGGTTCATTGATACTTTCTGCCTGGCTGTGCGGTAGGGAGACACGTGCCATCGTCCGCCAGGGCACGTTCGACATAACTCGCATGCGAACAAATCGCTTCTTTGAATTGTTAACGTATTCAGACCGTTCGGATGTTAATGACCGACTGGATTTTATGCTCATGTGCCTGATTTCTATACTTCCCTATTTATATTATGTGTTTTTCTTTATATTTACTTCAATTTGTGTGTTTTATTTTGATTTTTTATTTAGTTTATTCTATTTTACGTTTGTATTTATTATACTTTATTTAGATGTATCGTTCAATAATATTACCATTTTTTTGTGAAAATAATACGACGCAATTAATACTTTTTCTCTTTTCTAGTTTATCCTCCATCATTTGGAGGCTCCTAGTTGTGTTTAGTAGGTGGTCATCTTCTTTTGTGTTATCATGACCATACCAACTCAGTGGGTTTTTTCATGCCGTTGAGGCAAATCCTTGAAGCTGCCATATGGCGCAATTAAATTTGCAGATATTTTATAAGATAAAGAGGGAGTGTGATAACGTGGGGATAAGAGAAAATACAGTTTTGACATAATTCAGTGCTCTCCTACAGAAATAAAGAGACTGACAGGTCGTCCTCAAGCTCACTAGACTAACGAAATCATCAAATTCTGCAAAAGTACGATGCAACGTAAAAACGGCGCATCTTAGATAATGCTTTAATTTGTGGGTTTGTATGTATTTGCATCAGTGTGTGTGTATAATGTAAGAAGGAATTTTTAAAATTTTATTACTAACACTAAATGCTTGTACTCAATTCTACGCTAATAATTTCGTATTAAGTAGAAACTGATTCGTCCGCTCCTGTATAAAACTAAATATATGTGTAATATATTTATATCATGCGACCCAAATCAATGCGAAACAGAAAACAATAAAATAACATTTGTTTTCAACGCGCTAGTAAAGCGTTTGTTATGTAAACTGAAAATAATGAGTCGGTTCCGAGCGCCAGGTGATTCGTTACACTTCCGCGTGTCGACGCGAGGAAATCGCTAACGGCCGTAGTAACGGTTCCGTAACGGCGCCGATGCCGAGACTTGGCGTCGCCGCGCCGATCGGTCGCTCCCCTCGGACGGGATGAATTTAGCGAACAATAACGCGCTCGAGTTGAGAGCTCGCTGACCGTATAACAGAATCGCATCTCGCTAACTGTTATTGTAATATATTTTTGCGTCACTACACTATAAAGGTATAGCACAATTGCTGGGCAAACTCTGAAAAATAGATATCTTTTATAACATTTTATTTTTTTTGTCGGTGTTGAAAATATATTTACTATACAAATGTAATATCATTTTCATGTAGGTAGTTAAGGATACAGGTACTTATACATTAAAGATTATACCAATTCAATTATTTTAAAGCTGTGTAAAATGGTAACATATAAAATTAGGTCACCCCTGCTGTTTAATTTCAATAATTGCATCGTTCGCAGTTAAAATGTTAAAAGTCATTTGCAGGTAATGAGTTTACCGGTAGTTAGCCCCGTAATAATATCGTATTTGAAAATTGTAATTATAGTAATATATGAATGACCTTTTCTAAAAACTAAAATGCTTATTATTTTTACTTTTTTTTTTAGAAATAAAACATATTAATGATATCTTCAATATTAGCAAAATTACTTTGTGGCCTCATTTTTTTATATTTATAATTATACGAAATACTTTATTATTATTAATATTAATGATAGTTTTTTTGCAGTAGATATCAATTAAAATAATTATAAAACATAAATAAATTACAAACATTATATTTTTTATGTTCTTTAATATTATGACCCCTTAGTGGTTATAATTGTTTTGTATATTTTTTGGAGTGCTACATTATTTTGATATGAAATTGCCGCATAGTTTGAAATTTCTGTTTTTAAATTCCACTCTTCTTTAATCCTTAAAGATTTTATAATCAATTGATGTTCAGAGAATTGAAAAAAAACCCATTATCATTGTTTTTCAGTAATGCAAATATATTTTCTCTCGGAGAAAATCCACATCGGGAATAGATATATATATATGTTATTTATAAAATGTGTTCAAGAATTTTATACATCGCAAAGCGATGAGAGTGTATAGTGTACCATCGCTACCGATTGTAAATCAATCCGTTGTTTATTATTTACAGCTTTTAAAATTATTTTACAGTTTTGAATAAGTAATCTTAATTTATTCCATTTCTCGAACCCTGTCAATTGTGATCCTCTTCTTGCCACATATTCGAAAACATTTTGGATTACAATACTGTGGATACATCATTTTTTTGTCGTCCAGCATTCCTGCAAAATATTGGTTAGTTGCGGTATTATAAATTCGTTGTAATTCGAAATATTTTATTTGAATTGAGTATATCATTCATTACTCCGTTCGTGGGATTATAAAATGATCAACAAAATGCACACGTTAAAAATGCACCGCAATATTTTTAAACTCTCCTAATAAGTGAATTATTACATTTTCTATGAAAAATACATCAAATTACGAAAATATCAAGCACAATGACAACATAATGGCTTAGGGAGATAGCTATCAAAGCTTGTCTTAGTTATTTTTAAGCTTTTCTGAATTATTACATTTTCTATGAAAAATACATCAAATTACGAAAATATCAAGCACAATGACAACATAATGGCTTAGGGAGATAGCTATCAAAGCATGTCTTAGTTATTTTTAAGCTTTTCAATTTTCGCTTTGGCACTGTACAATTTTGATCATACTAGTTAAAGTAGCACGTACTCTTAATATAATAAAATTATTCACTGCAATATAATCTTATTCATATATTCGAATGCCAACATAAGCCCACGACCACGATCACTAGAGACTGCCATCCGTCTCTTGCTATCGCCGTTGTGTTCCTGTATACTGGACACTCGCCTTCCTCTCGCAGGTCCATCTTGACGTTATCTGCGTCTCACGTCTCGGTTTTCCCATAGCAACAGAGATTACTTCCATAAAATACATTTGAATAATTCACGATTTCCATTTTACCATAAAAATTATTCGTAATTATAGTTGTTTATTTATAAAATGATTTCTTGACTCCTTTTAAATAGTAGAGTAGCTTGTCGGTGTAGTGGTCAAGACGTTGGCCTGGTGATCTAGTGATCGGGGGTTCGCGCCTCGTTCCAGGACATCAGCAAGTTAGTCCCATTTTCATAGCACAAGCGTTTAGCTTAGTTTGAAAATAGTAAGAATATTGATGTGTCATGTATTCTGTGTACGCATCTCTATTTAAAAAAAAAAAAATAGAAATTATATAATGTTTATTACTGTATTTTTCATTATATTATACAGTATATTAATAAAAAATCTTAAATTCTCTCATATTATGTAATTTATGTGTACATATATACGTAATTTGTAATGTATTATATGATTTATAATTAATATTATTATATTCTGTTGTATAGTGTGTCCAGCGTAAATTTTTTAAGATTAAATTGTAATTGCTCGTAAACCATCAGGGTGAGGTAAGTGGGAGGGGTATTGTTCGATGCGCGTGATTTAATGATTTGCCAGTCGCAATGAGAAACTGGTAGGGAACCCACCGCGCGTTTGCTATTAAGCAATATTTAAAGTGCGGTGATTCATTGATTTGTGCGCGTCGCGCTTTTTGTACTCATTTTAATATTCGACGAGTAAGTGATGGGCCGAGCACGCAACTTATCTCGTGTTGTGTTCAAAAGTTCAGACAAGAAGGGACAGTGGTTAACCAAACTCCTCCGGGGCCATCAACGTCAGCAGCGACGCCAGAACATGTGTCTCAAGTTCGACTAAGTTGAAATTATGCGCAATCCGCGTAAATCGATAAGGAAGATTGCAGCCTTTACTGGAATAAAAAAATCAACAGTGCACGTTATTTTGAAATAGAACCTAGAGTTTCACCCATACAAACTGCAAATCGTGCAGTTTCTCAACGAAAATGACTATTCTTTACGTGAAACCTTAGCGAGAATGATACTGGAACGTTTTGGAACACCACGAACGCTTGGAAACATATTGTTTACTGACGAAGCACATTTTCATATCTATGGCTATGTTAATAAACAGAACATGAGATACAAGTGCCCTGACAACTCGAGGGAACGCCACCAAAAACGACAGGGTGGTGTGCAATTTCTGCTCGAGGGATAATTAGTTCTTATTTTTTTATGCAGCGAGAAACAGTCACTGCTGACGCGTATTGCCGAATGATCTACGAGTTTTTGGTACCGCAACTGTAGCTATTTTTCGGGTTTAACAATAGAACACAATTTCAGCAAGACGGGACCACTCTACATGCAGCTAGAGTTTCAATGGAGAAGCTGAAGAGAATTTTTCCCAATAAATTAATCAGCAAGTATGGAGACACCCTGGGCACCTCGGTCATCGGATCTTACACTGTTCGACTTTTTTTTATGGGGATACCTTAAGTCGAAAGTTTACAGCTATAATCCTCGAACAATTCAGGCCCTACAAGAAAATATCCGCCGTGAAGTTGCTGAAATTAAACCAACGCTTTGCTCTCGCTTGTTCGAAAATTTAAGAGTCTGTAAGATTGTCTTGAGAGAAATGGACGGCATTTAGACGATATTGTTTATAAAACGTAAAATCCGCATCGTTAAACTCCATTTTGTATAAACGTAATATGAGAATAACATTGCATTTTTTTATTTATTTAATATTAAGCTTGAAAATTTTCTGCTGGGCACCCTTTATAAGTGATCTATGCATAAAATAGTATAATTACCGACAATGGTAATGTAATAATAATAGATAAAATAAATTTGAAAGAAACCCCAATGGATCCCACCTATCTCGGAATCGTTTTGAGAGTTGTTTACTCTCGCTTTGATTCCACTCAACAAAGCAACGCGTACAATATTTTACAATCTTTTACCATACTAACTTTTTTTTTAATATATTTTTAAATCAGAGCACTTAGTTAAGTTACGGCAGTTACTTACTAAAACTTTATGGCTTTCCTTCATATTAACTTATTTCTTTAATATATTGGTCATTATTACATTTTTAAAATTATATTCAGTCATTAATATCATAGGTTGGCTCCAGTATCATCGTACCAGAATTATACCTGTACAATATGTATCAATCTGACGTGAGACTCGTTATTATATTAAATTCAAAGGCAGCCAAAGATAAGCTATAGAAGTCGTGCACCCCCATAAGGGAAGGGTAAACGTCATATATATGTATTGAAGTCGCAGAACTCGGTCACAGTCTGGCAGAAATTCACCCTGTCCAGGTCGCAAGAGGGTGCGAGGTAGAGCCACCTTTCTTCCTGACATCGTCTATCCCAGCAAGCCCTAGCGGGAGACCCACATCCTAATAAATTCCCGGTAAAGTCCGAGATTCCTTTACTTTCTTAATACGAGTGGTCATCGTTCCGGGTGATTCGATGGCCTATTCCTTCTAATCCCGCAATCATGATCTAACTCATAATTGCTCGGTCCCAAAGGATTTGCGTCACCCGAGAGCAAACACACCACGGTCCACAGATAAGTTTTAAGTCGAAAAGTTTATTCATGAAATGCCCATGCCCCAAGATCATGTGCATCTCGTAGTGATCCAGCGCTTCCACCTTTCAATGTCACCGCCACGGAGGGCAGAAAGGTGTAAGTTCATTTCCCCTGCGTGGCAGCGTCCCACTTTTTCAATATCACCGTTCGCATGCGAGCAATTAGAGTCTGGGATGGCTCATTTGAGGATCTGAGAATCGTTCCAAAATATCGACCTCCAAATCCTTCCATAACTTCAAGGCCAGGGAGGGCGCTAGCCAAAACTGGAAGTGCCACAGTGGAGACGGTTCGATAGGCTCCCGTCAGAGCCAGCAGAGTGATCCGCTGGCCTCGGATCAGTCCTGTGAGCCCATACCTCACCGCGTACGTAGCCAAGTATATTAGGCGCGCCGCGGGAGTTTGTAGTACCCATTCTGCCCAGTGTAATTGTCGTAATTGCATTAAAAGGAATAATAACTAAAAAAATAATTCTAATCTATGATTATCTATTTAGCTCTCCTGCTAAAATTCCACTTACTCACCTTCTCTGTTTCCAATAGTTTAGGCCGTTGTCACCGTTGTTTTTGGCCTTTATATTCGGGTTTATCTTAAAATAGAAAATAGTAGATTGTTGAAAGAAAAAAAATAAGAGCAAATTATTGATATTTGTTTAGTTGGTAATAATTAATAGTTGTTATAGTTAGTAATGCACCTTCCCCGGATTGGAAAAGAGATACAGGTTCGAATCCCGGTAGCGCAACAACGTTTTTTTTCGATAAAACATGATGTAACGGTAAATAGAGATACATATTTTTTACTATATTTCTAAGTAATTAATCTTTTTTTTTTAATTTTTATTAAAGATTAATAAAAATGTGATTTCATACGCACCGGACATTTTTTTAGCAAACAACCGCGTGTGTATATTTGTTATATATTTTGAATTTAGGTACCTTATTACCATCCAAGTCAAACATTACTTTTATTTATTAATGGGCTTTTTCATCGAGTTTTCGCCTTCCAGCGCGACGTTAGACGATTTACCACAGAATTGTTAGCACGTCAAATTAATTAATGAACTTTGGAGTTTGTATCAAGTGTAGAAATTAATCATCCCTGTCAAGTATTAGTTGATTGCGTGATAAGTGAGTCCTTGCCGCCGTTACGGTAAAACGTCACGGTGTATTATGTGCAATGAATTTAATAATCTAACTGATTTAGACAGAGAATTATTAAGATTTTTTAATGAAATATACGTTTTTATTGTCATGTTTTAATTTCAGAAGATAATTCTTTAATATTCTGTGGTAGCAACTAAATATTTTTTCCATAGATAGTTATTTTCTGTACATATTTCTAATTGATTATTTTAATTTGTATTAATATCGTTGATTGATTTGGAATTTACTTCGCGGTGTAACATTTTAGTTTTAAAAATATGTAATTTTTATTTTGACATTGTACTACGCACACACAGTTTTTTGAGTTGATATCACTACTAGTTTCGGGAAGAGCAGTCCTTCCCATCTACAGGTGTAAATTGAATTAAATTATATACAGTTGGCTATGGGGCGGTGGGGCACGTAAGGGTTGGGAGTGGCTTTATTATTTCTTGTAAACATCTCTTTGAAAATGTGATATTATTCATTAATTCATTTTCAAATATTTCACCACTATTATCGATGTTTCCAAGAAACGATAAAGTCACTTCAACCCTTACGTACCCCACCGCCCCATAGCCAACTGTATTTAATTTAATTCAATTACAGCTGTAGATGTGAAGGACTGCTCTTCCCGAAACCAGTAGTGATATTATTAACTCAAAAAATTGTGTGTGTGTAGTTCAAAGTCAAAATATAAATTATATATTTTTAAAATCAATTTGTATTAATCATTGAGTTGTTCGTGGATTTATAACTAGAAAAATAAGTTTTATTTTTCATATAAAATTGTAAATTCTTCTGCAAATATATAACTAGATAATTTGACTTCAGTTTTGGTTCCGTATTGCGGGAGAACATAAATTGTATGCCTGTCATCGAATGAGTTTCGATTTGGTCGTTTCCGTGCAGCCTTTCGCCTGAGTTAAAGCCTTTGTATTACACTTCAATTCATCATCGAGTCGTTGTTTGATGATAGCTTTGATCCCTCTTCAAATCTCTTATTTTCTTCTGCGCAACGTTTTTAAAAATGTAGTGCGTCACAAATATACGACACTTTTACTGATTTAAAAAATGAAAATTTGCTGAGAATCATGTGACTACTCCAAGAAGGGTATGATTGTTCCAAATTAATTACATATTTTGGTCGTATGAATTGAAAGTTGATTTTTAAACGTGATATAATAATTAATTTAAAGCATTAGTTTAATTCAAAATTGGGATTTTCTTTATTTTCTTAAATTCAGAAAATGTAAAACACATTATTGTTGTGAAGTTGCAGTTTTTCAGAATGTAGTTCTGTGGTATTTTTAATACAAATTACCATAACATATTTCGATGTTTAAGAAAAAAGAGCAATCTCACTAAAAGAAAAGAAAATATCTTTATGTAACACATAACTCATTTAGACATGTTTCCAAGGCATTTTTGTTAGTATGTATGTCAAAAATTTAATATATATAAGTAAATACATTTACATAAATATATCAGGTCGTTTCATAAGTCATTGCTTTTTTCTATAAGTTTGTTCGGGTTGAAAAAATTTACAAGGGCTGGTCTATTTAGAGCCAGAGATTCTTTCAAACGATCTAGATGAGCGCAATATGTATCTGTCGTAATTGTCTGCCCATAATCCAATAGTTCATAATGAATCACGCCAAATTCCTTCTTTATATCCCACCTTTATATCCCGCCAAATGGTAAATAATATCATTTTAGGGTGTAATCCTGTTCTTGGAGTGGGAGTTGGGGGTTGATTGGCGCTCAACCGCTGCCTCTGTGTTGTCTTCCTTTTGTGTTGACGTAAAGGATCCACTTATCGTCTCTAGTGACAACACGACTCAAAAATAATTCATTCTGTTCTCTAATCATTAATGATTGGCATGTTGAAATGCGCTGCCCAAGGTTTACTTCTCTGACAATTTATGAGGTACCTATTTTCCGCAAGTTGACACCTTTCTCGATTATTTTAAATGCCTGTGAACTGATGTAGGAGGCATATTGAGTACCTGTGCTAGCTCCCGTAATATTAATTTCGGATCTACTTCAACAGCTACTCTAATATCGTCACTTTCAATCACTTTAGGCCTATCTGATCTTGGTAGATCTTTAATGTCAAAATTTTTTTGAACCACATTTGACATATTCTTAGTTTAAGTGCATCCCTGCTCAATGCATCACAAATGTTTTTAACTGCTATTGTCGCATTACGTCCAAGTTGAAACTCATAAAGCATAATACAGCGTAATTGAATTTATTTCTTTTCCACTGCCATTGTTGTTTTAGGGTCGAAAATATTAAAAAAACGTATCGCGTTACTAAAGAGAACCACCGACATGACTACTGTTGACGGATACCGAAGGAATACCTTTTAGTCTACAAAAAAGGTATGCATTTGAGCAAATATAATAAAAAACGCAGCTTATGGAACGACCTAATACACATACGCACACGCACACGCACGCGCACGCGCACGCGCACGCGCACGCGCACGCGCACGCGCACGCGCACACGCACACACGCACACGCACACGCATACGCACACACATACACACACACACATACACACACACACACACACACACACACACACACACACACATACATACATACATGCACATATATATAATAATTGTATTAGAGGAAAATCCTTGACAGTGACATGTGTCACCGTGCCGAAACGTCGGCCTAGGTTTCATCAAGGAAATCATTTACGAAAAATGCGATCTAAAGTAGAAGAGACAACAGTTGTGCATATATAATATGTAACAGGGTGTAACAGACCTAATCCACAATATTGGATACATATTAAGTATCTCAAACATGTCAGAATTGGGCAGTTGCCATCTTGCTGAAGAACAATTGTCGTGGAGAAATCCGAACGATTGAGTCAGCATTACATATTTTGCCTGCAGTTATGGAGAGCGCCGTTGAAAGAGCTCACGGAGATGAAAATTTAGGTCATTCGCAAGATATCATTTTTCATGTATAGGTGAAAAAAATTCTCCGCATTATGTAGAATACCATGTAAAAGATAAATAAAATAATAAAAATACAAAAAGTTATTTCATTTTTAAATGGTAAGGTTGGCCCAACCCCTGAAATTAATATTGTAGATTATTTTTCCACGGATATTGCTGATATTGAAACCATGATAGCATCAGTTTTGCGAGCTCTGAATTGCACATTGTAAATGGTATTGCCCGATTTAAATTAAATCCAGTTAAATGTTATGATTTTATCAAATCGTCGACAACAAAGGAATCCTCCACCACCTTCCTTCAGATGTTTAACTCTTGTTTACCCCACTGCTCCACATTTGTTTTTATCCATTTACGTGACTGACATAATTTCTTTTGGTACTACTCGTATAGTGGATATGTAAATTTTTTTCGCGGTGAGTGCCGTGTTTCGTCTTGCAAATGGAAACTCAGGTGAATTACTCCACCTAGCTGGGAAATTATTGCAAGAGCTTATTTCGCCTAAAGTCTAAATATATAATTTTCAGTGTTGCAGAAACTTTCCGCTTCCTTGTAATTCGTTATTTTTAATAGCAGAAAAGCTTCCGGGAAATGAGTTATGAAAGGTTTGCGAAGTTTTTATCTCACATGAAATCGCGCCCGAATATCTACTTTATGACTGTTTGTTTTGGAATACGTCATTGTTTGTATCGAATTTTGTTCTGATTTACATAATCGAACAAACAGTTTTTTCGATGTCAGTTTTATCGGTTTTACACCAAGCTTTAACTGGCAAAACATAGCAGTTTAAAAATATAAAACGATTTTAAAATAAGCGAGTGTTTTATTTTTTCACCCATAATTTTATTTCAATAAAATAAATGTCTTAAAAATAATGTAACATATTATTTTGGTGATATTTATTCAGCTTTATTATTATTTCTTTTAGAGTTTTATTTCTATCTGCCTACACTTGTTGTTTTTCTTCCGAGTACATTTTCGAATAATCCGATCCAGATGTGCTTCACATTTGTCTACCTTCAGTTTCTTTATAACACAATGAATTCTGTCTTATCCGCCCGATTGACTCCGTACGTCTCGTGTATCGCAATCTGCGGGACTCTGTCCGGCTCCATTGTACGTGCCGAGACCGTACAGGGACCGTGGCACCATCCCGACCCGCCCTTCGAATAGTCGTTTTCCATCTTATTGTTATTTCACGCACAATGACCGCCCTTTGTGCCTGAAATAATGCTCTTATCGCCGGAGGTTCCCCGCGGTCGCCCGCCGGTAATGTTTTTTCACCGTAAAAGTGTTCTCCCGCTCACCCACCAGCTTTACTGAGTAATTGTTTAGTTTTGCCACGCCGGACATGATGGGAAAAATGATTTGTCGAGAATGGATCACATATTGTTTTTTTATTTTGAAGAGTAACGATTTATTTGTTCATCCCTCTTTTATGTTATATAGCCTTTCGTGATTATCGTTACCGCCGTTCTTTGGATATGAAAAGCCTTTTTAATATTATTGTGTAGCCAGTGTGCACGTTATTACGTTATATTTGGTACCTACCGCGCACGAGATATGTTGGGGGTTGACATTTACAATTGGCAACACTGACCGCGTAAGAAAAAGAATTCTTGCTACCGTTTTTTTGACGAGCACGGGAGGTTGTTGTATAGAATCAACGCATCTCTTCTTCTTCTTCTTTTTCCTTTCGTTATATGACAGAAGCGTGGTCATGCGATAACAATACTTTTAAATTCATGAAGGATTCCTCATTGACAAAGCTGGAAGGGGATACGATTTGGTCTCCTCCGCTTCATAATTTGACAGCTGAATTTGTTTTGTGACAGAGGAGGACGCAAGGGATTCCACGTGTGTTAAAATGGAAAAGGAAGACCCAGCCTTGCTGACGTTTTGATGGGAAGGAGATATAAGTATTTATGGGTGCCTCGGAACATCAAATCTGGACGGAGACTGGGGATCACTGCTCAATGAACGAAATTATCTCACGCTTCAATGGTTGTAAAACAAATTGAGATGTGAATTGTTGATATTCCAAGTATCGTAGTCTTATTTTTTTTCTCACCATTTAAATTTTAATTAATAACTTGCTAATCTCGTTTATCACATTTATTTAATATGATTTTTTTTTGCTATAATTTAACCTGACTAACTTATCAGGTAATTCAAAATTGTTGTAATAGGTGAAGATTTTCACATTCGGTGAATCAAAGTGTTGTATCTTACTAATACTTTTTAAACAATAATATGTTTATTTTGATATTCACACGGTAGTAAGAAATTCCATTATTGTATTAAGGCAAAATTGTCAATTAATCTTTGCTTGTAATCACATTCAAATGACAAGTTTCTTGATACATTTTATTTTACTATTCGTGTGTTTTCATATCTGATAGATTATTAAATTTTGTTATTATAAAAACTTGAATTAATCTTATTATTTGCCCTGAGGATGCTAGTTAATGTGAGTGGGAGGCGATACGGTAAATTCTGTGCATCAGAACCACGCACTTCACAACGTATTCGTGAAACCTCATAGTGGTCAAAATTTGAGATAATATGCGATAATAATTTTTCACTGTGGTCGTTATTTTACCCCCCTAATTTGACTTTAGACAACGATCTTCTTTTAAAGATCGTTAACTATAAAATATAAATTCCTAAAGCTTGACAGGTTTATTAATATTTTTAATAAACTTTTTTCCGTACTTTTTCAAGAATATTTTCCAAGACCGTTTTTAAAAAGATTTCTTTCCGCTGTCTTGAATTCGAACTGAACTGAAACTGAAGTACTAATTGCCCTGCTCAGTACATCGTTTCAAATATTTCAATAAAACTATACTCCTCCATTTGAAAGAAAATTGTTTTGATATCGACTTTTTGATTTTTTTTTTTTAATGCCTTTATTTTATGAAGAGAGTTTGTTTTAAAACGTCTCAAATTATATACGTAATTTAACATATTCAACAGAAGGCAACGATATAACAACGAACTTAAAGATAAACAATTATAAATATTTACATTCTTGGATCCAGGATATCGTTTTACAGAGGATATATATTACATTAATTTTGTTATTCTCGGAAACCCTATATTACTTATTTCTTCTTAATTTCTCTTATATTAATTCTTCCTTGCTCTCGAACGGTCTTGTTATTTGCTAAGCTATATTACGCTGGCCAACAATAGTTTTGTAACAGAGGTTTTGATGACTGATTTGGACTAAGTTTGTTTTATGTTTGTATTATACGATTAATTATGGACCCAGTAGTTAAAAACGTACGTACGGATGGTATCTAGAACTATTGAAATACTAAAATATTATTAAACAAATAATAGATATCTCATATAGACGAAGCTATTTTTTATAATATTTAATGGAAAGATTTGGAAGTATGGAAGAATATTGCTTTAAATAATTGTAAAAATAATTAGTTTCTCATTGTGACATTTATGGTGTTTTAGGGAAATTAATATCAAATTTAGTCCATTAATGGCGATAGCGTAGTTGTACTTAAAAGTGTTTCCACATAATAGCATATCAACTTCCATAAATTTTATAGACATGGAGATTGATTAATGGGTGAGCAGGTTGTAAGCCCAGGTGAAAATCCAGTAATCGTGTGTTCTTGGACATATTGTTGTTTGTTGTTGTTTGAAAATGATAATGTTTATTAGTTTCTATGTATAAGAATTACAAATATGACTTCCAGGCGGCTAGCTGAACAGTAGTGAGATGGTTTTCGAAGTCCTCGTTTCGCGTATTTGTGTACGTGAAATTTTACGTGCATACTATTGCACGTTTCTTTCATATTGACAGCATAAGCTATTTTAATCGATGAATTTTCATTTCCAATAAATATTTTTTTAACTGCTTTTAGATGAATCCACGAATGATCACCTGTATCATGATCTTGGTTCATTTCTTGGAAAGATCCACCGCCAAAATGCCACAAATTACGTGGAAATAAATAGTTACGTTTTTATTTCTCTTTCTAAAATAAGATATTATTTTTCTTTTAAATTTCTCTCAGTTCGATAAACTGAGATCCCTTATGAGATCATAAAACTCACTTGTTGAATTAAATGTAGTTTATTTTCGTCATCGTTCTTGTGAAATAATATCTTCAATGCCGATTGGTGGAGTAGTCACTGGTATGTCAAAACTATGTAAAGCCGGTCTAGTCGCAGATGGAAGATTTGGATCCCAGGTTTCCGATTGACAATAAGGAAACATATGTTATTATGAACTGCACTAACCTTTTTATTGTAATTACTGTCTTTCTGGTCTGATGTTGTTGTGTTCTTTGTTGTTGACCGACTGAAGCGTGTACTGGTGCTTTTATTTGGCCCTCTAGATTGGTCGAAGCGCGAGATGTAATTTAATCGCCTGTCGTTTACCGTCTTCTTAGCTCTCCGAAAAAAGGCGGCAGTACTCACATGTACATTATTATTAAATCAAGAAATCCAGTGATTGCTTTAATTTGAGAATCTTGTGTCATTGGTAAGGTAATCTGTTACAGCATCTCTTAGGCGGCTCCCTCCTCACAATTGCGACACCGGGGATATAGTAATTCCTCTTTTATCTAACCACTGAGTCAGGTTTAATTCACAAGAGATGCGCCCAAAATGAGGAGCATAACTTGTCATAGTCTCAAATGTGGCATCAGTAGTAGTGATAATATGCATTTTTAATCTTTAGAATAATATTATTTCTCTATTTGACAGCTATACGTATGTCCCACAAATTTAAGAAAAACTACTAATTTAAACATAAGTTTTGCAGCGGCCTTGAACATTTTACGTGTTATTTTTGAAGGTTTCTAACATTTTGTGACAAAACCCTAGGGCCGATCCTGTGACATCGTTCGATTGAGTTTGGTGTTGCCAATTCAAAAAAAGTGTTACAAGTGTTAAAATTAAAAATTATTTATAGTTTTTGTCTGTAACTTAAAAATGTGACATGCTAGACACTGTCTGTAACTTAAAAATATGATTTTTTTCGGTTTTGGATTTGAATCAAATTTACAAAACAAAGTAAAAAATTGTTGGCTAGTGCTATTTTTGTTTCACCTGGTAATGAATAACATCGTAATTTTAAAGAACTAAAGAATATTATTTCAAAAATTTGTCGTTAATATACTTAGTTGATGTTGCGAATTTGGTAACACATTTCACCGAATAGGAAAAAGTCCATGTTCGAATCCCGGTAGCAACTAAAATATTTTTTCGATAAATAGATTGTGTTCCGTATTCGTAATGAATTAAATTAATTATTATTTTGTAGGTGGACACATATACTTTCATAATTATTCATTCAGTCATTATATTATTACTTGTAGTATATTGTCACCAGTTGTAGTTTATTCAAACCCCCATAGCCTATTTTCCCCAGTACATATTGTTACTTTGGCTCAACTGGTTGTTCTTTTGGAGGTCGAGGAGAGGAAGAGGAAGTATTGTGTGATTATTCGTGTTGAATCATTACTCGCACACACCGCTGTGAATTTTGTAATTGTGAACGTGACACTCATCAGAAAGTTTTGTGAAGTTTAAGTTTATTACTTTGGGTGAACTTCCGGAAGTGCAAGGTATCTGCGTCACCAGCCAGGTGAGTCGAGCTATTCTTTGGTTCCGTGAGTCCATCGTGGTCCGCTATCGAAGGTACCCCTCCCGTCATCCCCTCCTTCATCCGATTCCCAACTTCCTATCTAACCAATCCTTCCGATTCCATCCATCACCACTTTTTTGGTGACCGGTGACTTGCGTCGATCATGGATTGTTTCTATATAACTTTATATTTTATTAATTTAATTTGTATTAAAAATACCACAGATTACTGTGTTATCAAAAACTGCAACTTCATAACAATAAGTTCTCTTTCAATATATATATATTCCTCTCTCACAAAAGAATTGTATGTTTTAGATTTTTAGATTTTATTATTATATACTTTTTTTCAAACAACTTTTGTGAAAAAGAACCTAATAATGTGGATTAGGCAAGGGTGAGGTCCAAAAGTTTTCTTCAGATTCTAAGAATTTTAGTCATACAAATTTACCCGTGTTATGTGCCTTGACCCTTTATGATATACATTTCATACACCGAGTAACGCGTGTCTTGTGATTTTTTTTAAATTTTGACAATTTAGTACCGTGTTGTAATCAAATTTCTTTCTCAAGTAATTAAGTACTGACAGACGGCGGGGGAGGGAGCGGAGTTACTGGGTGGTTGTAACGGCAATATTGAGAGGCGACTCATCTCCTCTCCTCTCAGTACCTAATTACTTGTATGTCTTCACCTAAGCCTTGTCTCCTAGTGTGTATGTTAGTTAGTTTAATACTTACCTGTTGATGAGAGTTACTGTTTACCTCGAAACTCGAGTAGTGCTAATAAACTCAAGTAGAGTTATAACATTGTTTTATTTACTTCCATCCATTATGATGAAACTTTGCAAAGTTAACGCCGATTCTATCAATAATATAATTACGCATCATGTACATTTTAGAGCTATTGAAATATGTATGTTTGTATTCTTAATTTTACCCTCATTTTCTTCTTCTTTTGTGTCTCCTGTTTAATATGTATTGTTTTGTATGTGATGTAAATTATATAACGGATCGGGTCTTGCACAGACAAGCCGATTATTATTATTAAAAAATTGGAAAATTTCATGCTGCATAACAGTTTACAAAATTGATTATTTTTTCCCAGAAACAATCACCAGTTGGTGAAACTTTATTATTTATATTAAATTATATTGGATTCAACCATACACTAATAAAACCCCATCAATAATCATAATCGTCTCTCTTACTTTTAAGTTGACACGATCTTTATATCGTTATACATGTGTTGATCGAAATTAGAACAATTTTAAATTCACTCCATTTTCAAAATGGAACGGTTATTTGTCTTTATCGTGCAGAGTGAAGTGAAGATCCTCAGCGCTGGGGTCTGTCGGCGGGCTTTCATAATAACTGTGCGATTGAGCGGCCACGCTACGTCCACGTGACCGAATTAAAAATTATATGACGTACTCCCGTTCGTTAGCGACAAGGGGGTGACAGCGTAATTCCCCCTCTTGAGGTCTTCTCGGCCCCGGGAGGTTGAAGCGGTGTCGAGCGTGGGCAGGGTGGCGGTATTCGCCTCCTAGGGCCGAATTACCGAGTCGTTCTTAATATTGTGTTAAATAATTTTATAATTTTATAATTTTATAATTTTATAATTTGATAAAGATTACGAATTCATACTTAGCAAAAATAATAATTCATAAATTGCCGTATACATTGTATTACTGAAGGTTTAGCCGACATTTTAGATTCGATGTACATAAGATATTCAAGTTTCATAATTATTTCAAACGTAGTCATATTACATACAAAATATATATCGAAATAATTATGATAATTTTTAATGAAACCACGCGTTATTGTGGAGTTGCGATTTAAGAACATATTTACTTTCTCGGCGATTCATGTAATTTATTTTAAATAATTACGTCTGACTGGCTTTTTACAATTGCCTGGTTGGTATTGTTATTTTTACTAAAGAAAAGATAGCCTGTTTAAAATAATTTTTCCATATTTGAGAAAATTTATGTAATTTGTTTTAAATAATTATGCAGGACTGGCGATTTTCAATTGCTCACTTGGTAAAGATGTTATTTTTCTAAAGTAAGTGTGATATTTTTTTAGCGTGCTGATGATGATGATGATGATGATAGTGGTTCGTTTTGTGTGCGGAGTTGTGTCGTCAGAATAACACCCGTTCATGGTAACTAAAGTATTTATTCCAGATGCGTTGATACAATGTGTTACAGGTCAATATAAGATGTTATCGCGTTCATGGTTCGGAGGCGAGAGGCAGCGACACGTTTATCTCTTTCACGCACTATCAATCGTACTAACCTTGCGCGCGTCTACGCTTTCATCCCATAGATACATCACAGTAGCGTGTTGTTTGAAATATTTTTTTCCATATTTGAGAAGCCGCTGGAGTTATATCTCTTTATCTTTTTTCCATGTGTATTTCGCAAGAATATCGCCGATGAAAATGTTTTGTCTTCGAATTTACCTAGACGCGGTATACAACAATAGAGACGTCTCACGTAAGATTGTCCCATGAATGGTTTTACAGGAAACGGCCAAGGAAGGGTAACGTGAATTCCTGTTGATGTTTTTGTAATTCGTTCTTTAACGTGTGTATTACAGTTTCGCTCGGATGTGGCGCCGTTGATACGTAATAATTTAACCTCGGCGCCGGCGGGTAATTAGATTCTGGGGCACGTTGTTTATGAGCTGCCGCCTGACAGAGGTTCTGGATGCATCGCTCGAAGGGGGCTCAAAGGGTGGACCCGTATGCAGCCTCGTGGAAACCCCGCCCCCTCACGCGGGTACGCGGTTGGCACAATACAAACCGCTCTAAATTATTTGAAGCGTTATCCTAAAGAAATAATTCTGATTGTAATAAAATGGTCAATATAATAAAATAATTAAATGATTGTGGTGTATTTACCCTTGAGAATAAATTAATCAACTTTGAATTAAATATCCACCCATCTATACTGATGGATGAAGGGAGGGTCATGCGAGAAAGTGAAAATTAATTTATTAGCAAATTGTCATATGTCAGACATAGAATATCTAAATAAACTTTATGTGAAATGTTTCTTTGTGTTTTCGGACATTTTTAACTATACATCGCATATTTCACTCGGTCATGAAAAGTAGAGAACTTATATTATAATATTATTATTTTAATTAATTATTAGAAACACATTATTATTGTGAAGTTGCATTTTTTTTTTCGAAACACAGTTCTATGGTATTTTATTGAAAATAAAACGTGTCAATTAGAAAGATATAGGAAAATACAGTTTATCGAAAAAATATTTTTGTTGCTACCGGGATATGGACCTGGATTTTGAATGTTCATGTATTAAAACACCACAGAACTATTGAATTCGTGAAAAATTGAATTTGCCTGTACATATTTCTAATTGATACATTTAATTTGTGTTAAATTATTATTTACAATTTATTATATATTGCCGAGTTGATTGATATTATATCTTTATTTCCGCATTTAAATGTTATTTCCAATCAAAATATTAATTTTAAAACCATCCTGCAATTTTAACAATTGTTTTGGTGTTTTTTATTATTTATTGCATAAAAACTCTTGTGTAACATTTTTAGTATCCGACCCAGTGAGACAGATTAAACATTAAATTAAATTCGAATCAGTGTTCGAAAAACAAAATAAATTAATATCTGAACTGAAAATGCGAAACAAAACCAAAATGCGAAAAATAAAACATGGACGACTATCCAACTAATCTCTTCTTGAGAAAAAAGATATTCAAATTGTATTTCTTAAAATAACTTTTTTTCAATTAACAGTTAATTGAATATAAAATATATCTCAATAAAAGAAAGAGTGGAATAATACAATCTGAAATTTGAACTCTGTTTTCAGAGTGTTGTATATTGTAGGAGTTGAGGTGTGTGTGTTGAAGTTATTCAAACTATGATTGACTCGAGATTGTGTCAGAAGGTTAAGATGCTATGAGATAGAAGCTCCTAATCGCGTGTTAGTTGTGTGTCGCAGTGTAGGGTGTCTGCTGTAACTAGAGCAGGGTATATAAATGAAAGAGCACTTACAAGGTTTCGTCTATTGAGGTGATGAATTAATACAATTTAAATACGCGGTTTGAACTCTGGAGTGGCTCGCTGGAGATGCTGTCGAGTAGCGACGCTGGTGTTGGGACGGCCTGCGAAGAAGTGATCGGTATATGCTTGGCAGTAACCGTCTCTGATGCATAATATTAAATTGCGTCTACTGATCGGTTGTTCTGGTTCGGGTCCTGTATGGTTGATGGGTGCGTCCCAATATGGCCATGTTAGTGTGGCGCGTGCAGGGTCACCGCAATATAATATTTTCAATAATAATATAATACATTTTCTCTAGTGTATTATGTATGTAAAGAAAGTTATAAAAGTATTATTTATTAAGTTTAGTCATGGAGAATATTTTGGAGAAATAACTATTTAATTAGGATGTTTTCATGAAATGTATAATAATATTTGCACTAACTTCTGTTTGTCTTTTCAGATATTTGTTTGTTGATAAACCACATTTGCCAGTCATGTTATCTATGCATTTTCATACAAATGTTTCACATCATTTTGGATCGCAAGTATATTCTTTATTAGTTGTTTCCTTCCCAACTCGTAATATCGATTTTATTGTAGAAACATATAGTCAATATTTTTGTTTAGAAATCGTAATCTGAGATTATTTATTTATGAAAATATTTTATGATTAAAAGCATTATTAATATTTTTCTATGAACAATTACAATTTTCCAATCCGTATAAATAAATTGTTGTATTTTATATGAATGCAGGACTCTAAACATATCTGAATACAATGCGAGACGGCAAGTAATAACAATATTAAATTGTATGAATGCTTTTAGATTATTTTGAGCAATCAACTTGGAAGACAATTCTTGATTTCAAGTACATATAATTCGAATATGAAGTTAATATTGATATTTTACTGACTTATGCATAAATATAAAGAGTTTAATTCAGAGAATTCTTTAAAAAATCGTATCGTAAATTTTAAATCTGAAATTCAGTTTTAAAAGGTTGTGCGCCCTGACTAGAGAAGGCGCTGCCAACTTCTCTCTTGCGCTGTTTCAGTATTTGATGACCAGTAAAGGCCCGACCTGTCTTCATAAAGTCACCTTTGTTACCGTTCATTCCAAATTAGTTTAGGGGGCGACCAACTAGCCTTCCCACCCGACATGCCAATAATAAGTCACACATCTTGGTAATCGTTCCTCTGACTTTCGCAAGACGCGTCCAAGCCATATCAATTGAGATCTTTCTCTATGTAAAAGTAGGGGGGCTCCATGTCGAGGGTCTCACTTATTACGGTAGGTACTTCTCACTCGGTCCATTAATGTTACTTCTGCTACTCCTATTATTTCGGCAGCCTGGATATTTGATCACTGATCTCACTACGGTACTCGATTTGGTCACCATATCGACCCCTTAGAATAACAAGGTTTCAACTAACATTTTGGGCTAATTTGAGTTATTGCGTGAAAAGGGTTCCAAATGCATTATTTTTTATTTCTTCCGTACACACCAACTCTATTTAACGGATATTAAAGGAAATAGCAAGAGTTGAAAATTCCAACTGCATCAGTTATTTATTTCAATTTATTGTTAATTTGCAATTTTTTATTTTATTTTTAATTTCCTGAGGGAAATTTCTGACAGTGCTCATTGATAATACTAAAAATAAGTTACGACCTTAAAACTGATTATATTTGCATACTCAAAACAAAATATACATGAATATATGTTGAAACTTTTGAGCTCATTATCTCAAAACAGTATCTGTGTCAGATGGAACCTTGTTATTCTGAGGGGTCGATATATTAAAGTGGGTCATTGAATAGAGTGATCTGTGTTGGAATAATATAAATTATATGCTGTTAAAAAATGTTTTGATTATCTGGATTATAATGTGTTTGGGACATATATATATATTTGTGTAAATGCATATTTATTTTTAACGAAAATAAATCACTGTGCCTTTCCCTCTCGGCACGCCGCCGATTAGTCGATTGGCGACCTTGAGCCAGTATGGTTGTACGTTTACCTAAACGATTACAATATTACACTAATTTGAGACTTCGCGTCTATAATGTGTCGGAACCTAAGGCGAAATAGTGAATTAAAATACAGTCCATATTTTCGAGATGTCTGCAGAATCTGGATTATGATGAGTGACTGTATTCTTCCGATATCCGTGCTTGAACGCAACAAATGAGTACCTATAAAAATAAAGTTGGAGTATATTTTTGATAGTCTTAAAATAAATATACTATGTGTCGTAGAATGGAAAATATATCATTTTAATAACATTTTAATACTTAGTAGCTTTTATAATATTTCTCACAATGGCAGCGTCTAGATGTATTTCTTACGGCAAAGCGCTGATATTTCAAGAATGGTTCAACTTAATGACGAAGTGATGCAATTTATCCGCTGTCCTGGCATTCCGCACATATCGTATGCCGGGATTAAACCCGGGAACCAGAACGGTATGTCTTTTGTGTGCTCGACTTGTAAAGGAAGCGCATGGTAGACGATATCGCGACTTAACATTTTGGCTTCCGTCTCATTACTTTCCGGTCCCGTTTGCCCCTTGAAAAGGACTAATTCCTTAGGCGCATTAAATGGTAAACGCAAACCTCCTTCCATACATTATAGCCTTTTTTCTTTTAATATATCTTTCGAAAATGTAGAGATGTTTTTAACTATTTTTTATGTCTCTTATGTTTACTTGAACTAGTGAGGTGAGCGGGGAACAAATGAATCAAAAACATGTAGTAATGAATGTATTAAATAAAATTAATGAATAATTACTAAGCAGAACACATTCTTATTGTGTAGTTGCAATTATTCAAAACATAGGTCTGTTATATTTTTAATACAAATTAAATGTATTAATTAGAAAGATATAAAATCAATTTTATAGAAATATATTGCCGTTGCTGCCGGGATTTGAACCTAGATCTCTTTCAATCTAGATAACGTGCATTAACCGATTATGCTATACCAACATAGTGCTTTGACGACAAATTTTCGAACTTATATGTTACACTTTTCAAATTAATACATCTATTGTTCTATTGATACAACATATATTACTAAGGATAACTCATTATTATTGTGAAGTTGTATTTATTCAGAACAATGTGTCCAAAATTTAATACAAATGTATAATTAATTCTGGCGTCTCTTATCGGATTACACAAAGATTCCGTAAAAATAATGAAGATGTATTTATATTTGTTATATTTGTTTTATTAACCATTTAATTAAGTTTAAATACATCTAGCGGTTTCAAAAAATACCATTTTCTTCTTCAGGATGTCATTACTAACTAAAAACATACACTATTGTTTCTTTACCAGAATCTGTTTTTGAAAAAACAACAATTATTTAAAAAATAAATTTAGTACCTAACTCAAATTGTTACTTAATACAAATTTACTCGAATAATTTTAGGAAAAAATTTTAGAATGGGACTCGTAGTTGAATTTAGTTGGTTGTTTATAATTTTTTGATTAGTTTTACCTAAAAATTATTCGAGTAGATTTGTATTAAGTAACAATTTGAGTTAGGTACTAAATTTATTTTTTAAATTATTGTTGTTTTTTTAAAAATAGATTCTGATAAAGAAACAATAATGTATGTTTTTAGTTAGTAATGACATCCTGAAGAATAAAATGGTATTTTTCGAAACCGCTAGATGTATTTAAACTCAATTAAGTGGTTAATAAAACAAAGATAACAAATAAAAATATGAAATTTAACCACAAAGTTAATATTTCTAATTTTAAAAGTATAAAGTAGATGGCTTTCAAGTAATGGAACGATATATGTATTAATTTGAAAAGTGTAACATATAGGTTCGAAAATTTGTTGTCAAAGCATTGTGTTGGTGTAGTATGGTATAATCGGTTAATGCACGTTCCCCAGATATGGAAGAGTACCAGGTTCGATTCCCGGTAGCAACAACAATATTTTTCGATAAAATTAGTAGATTTTATTTGTGTATCTTTCTAATTAATACATTTACAGGATTCTTCAAGACAAGATCTTTTCTACAAAATGTATATGCTTACATTATCTTAAGGAAAATTTACTAATTAAATATGAAAATAAATATTAAAACACTTTCAAATTTGGACGTATTTCCTGTTTTAGATAATGCAAAGCATTCGCATCGAATGCAAAATACGTATTTATTATATAAAACGTTAACGTATGCTTTATAATTTATGTTAATGAATGTTTGTACTGAATAAAATAATTGTATTCCATACCGGAAGATAGGTGACAATATTTTTTGATATGATTCCACGTGTAATTGTCAAACTTTAAATTTATCTCCATCCATGTTTGCGCATACAATTACAATCTACAATTAGTTGTTATTACTATTACGATGACAATTAATTACGAATAAATTTGTTTATTTTTAATTTCCATATTCGACCTGCTAGGTGTGGATCTGTCCCAAGGCACTACAACAGGCCACGAGGCTCAATTAGTATAGAAAAACCTCTCACGCTTGACAAAATCACATAGATGTTTTGTGACCTCACCAAAAACCAGCGCTTTGATCACTGGATTATGAGGTTTTACTTAGCCGCATTCTAGAACCCCGGAGAAAATATAGCACCCCGGGTATCATCAAATCCTCCCAATGTCTAGACCATACATCGTTACTTTTTGCATATATTGTTATTCATTACGACCTGCAAAAAATAATGGCATGATCATGCCTTCTCCTGGCCTTCCCACACACAAATTTTGCTCAGTTGCACTTTAGTTTGAAAATATAATCATCCATCTTTCCTCAGACATAAAATTCTCCTCCTGCCTTTCTATACATCGTTACTCTTTATGATCTGATCAAAAAAGACACCTCCTTCGATACGATACACCGGACAGAGAAGTCGGATGCATATGGGAGAATACCTGAAAACCTATTCAGAATATTCTAAATGGCTCTGAAAACGTAAGAATATTCCCATAAAGTTGATGAGTTTAATTGTTGAATTGATTGGCAAATAATTCGTGTATATTTTTGACTTTGAAAGTATTTAGATATTTTTGTAATATTTGCCCTGTCATTATTCATAAAAAAGTGTATCTATGCACAGCTCCAAAAGCCCAGCTCCAGCTAAGAAAATCTCTGTAATGCTTGAGTGCTTGTTTGTTGACTTAACAGCGGAATTTGGTACGACAAGACAAGTAAACTGAATAATAAATATTCTCGTTGTTGAAGCTAATGTATCTTATATAAACTAAAACCTCAACAAAATTTCAAGGCAAAAATTAATGAAACCGATATATTATTAGTATTGCTTTGGTCAGTTATAAAATAGTATTTTGGTACATATTTTAATGGTGATGTCTGGTTTATTTTTTATTACATGTGAAATACTATCAGAATGCTCGCGTATTTCACGAGTATATATTATAAACTATTTTGATTAAATTTTGAATTTTTTTGTTGATCTTATAAACCCTGTATCTCATACATTGTTTCTATATATCATATCTCTTATAAATATAATAATATTGCTGCCGCACCGATTTACGATTTGTGCAACTTGTGCAACACATTTGCTCAACTTCCTGTTATTATACCCTGATGAAATAATAATAATAATGTGTTTATTCCAGGTTTTATTTTTAACCCGATTCGCCATAAAGATAATACATGTTATGTTATACATTAAGGTTATGAAATAAATATAATGCTATGAAAAAGAAAACCAGGGAAAATATTAATAAATAAAAATTTAAAGTTTATAAAAGGTAAAAAGTTCACACATATATACACACAAAATATAAATATTAAATATATAACTACTTCAGTCACGGCCAATGTATTACTATTATGTAGGCATGTCAGCTTAAAATCTTTCCAGAAAAATTTCCAATACGCTCCATATAACCCACCAACATTAACCTTTGGCCTAATGGTAGCAGACATGTAGACTGCTGCCTATTATATATATAATTAAGGATTTAACTTATTGCGTACTTTAAGTGAATGTCTACACGTCTAAAGTGGTGGTATTTGAGAAGGAAGAAAGCAAGACAACATACAAAATACTTGTAGGTAATGAATGTTTGGAACAAGTAGATAAGTTTGTGTATTTGGGAAGTATTTTTGATAGAAACTGAAAGGCTGAGAAAGATATAGAAAGGAGGGTGACTACAAGAAACAAAGTGAACGGGACTTTGAATGAAATTATAGCTAATAAGAACTTGTTAACCGAGGCAAAACTAGCGGTACACAATGGAGTCCTGGTACCGACACTGATGTATGGAAGTGAGGTCTGGAGCTGGCAAAAGAGGAACGAAAGTTGATTGAATACAGCGGAAATGAGATCGTTTAAGAGTGTGTGTGGTAGATCCATTTACAACGTAGTAAAAAATGATTAAACGTAAAGAATGTAAAGCTGATCTTATTATATTGAGTAAGATTAAGAAAGGATCACTAAGGTGGTTTGGTCATATGGAACGAATGAATTAGGAGAGAATGGTAAGGAAGATATATGACACAATATATGACGTCCACAGAAGACTTGGCACGACCAGGTAAACCAGATACTGGAGGATGGTCCTGTTAGAAGGCTCAATAATCGGCGAGCTTGTACGAGAAGATGTATGAATGTGGATGAGGCGAGAACTGTGTCAGGACAGAAAAGTGTGGCGCTCTATCTTTGCTGCCTACCCCCGCGGAGAAACGGCGTGATGGTAAGCTAGTTAGTTAATTATAAGTAATTTTGTTATGGCTATTAGATCTGGTGTTAATAGTGAATAGTTTGAAAATCTGGGGATCTATGAAAAATTTTAAATATCCAAATTGATTCTCAGAAAATGCGGACCATTGTTAAAAGCAATACCTATTGTTTAGTCAATATTAATATTTGGAGTAGATGTTGGTTTGGTTCGCCTGGGATCAAGTGATCGGTGAGTTCACCCGCTTGTTCCAGAACACCAGCTAGTCAATTCTACCTTGTATAGCACAAAAGTTTGGCTTAGTTTACTATTTACCATGTCGTGATATAAAATACTCGTACGCAGCCATGCTGTCAACTCGTCTTACCGTAAGAAATTAGAGTTCTATTAGCCTTTGATATGTGAAAAAATGGTAAATGCCATTGACTTACTATAAATGTTGAAGCATTGTATATAAAATAGATATACAGTATTATAATTCGGAGCATTCATCAAGTTCTGTATAGGGGGTTGCATTATATAATACGACCTTTATTTTTATCTATCTTTCTTTAATCAGTGAGAAAGAGACACCATTATATTCATTAGCTTTTGATATGTGAAAAAATGTTTTTGAAAAGTTGGTTAATACCATAAATTTACTATAAATATTGAGCATTATATATAAAATAAATATACAGTATTATAATTCGGAGTACTCATCAAGTCCTATATAGGAGATTACATTGTATAATACAAGCTTCATTTTTATCTATATTTTCACTGTGATAATGTGTGATTCTTTTCTGTCTTGTCACAAATGGTATTTTTGTCAACGTATTAATTAATTTAACAACGCATTGAATTGAAAGATAATTAGTTTTGTAGTTAGTTTTGCCTCACAAAATTGATTTTTCACTAGTCATTTCTAATCGTAAATATTTTCCTTCAAATTAACTAAAATATTAATTGAATATGAAAAACTAACAGGTTTAATTAGAGCGGTAGACCTGTGTTACTGCATGGTTTGAGAAGGATTAAGAAAGTATGTGCTTGTCTCTACTAAATTATAGTTGTAATAAGCATGCACGTACTAAATTAATCTTCGCGTTTTATCATTTTGTTTTTTTGTCTCTACTAAATTATAGTTGTAATAAGCATGCACGTACTAAATTAATCTTCACGTTTCATCATTTTGTTTTTTTTTAAGTTCACCTGAAATTGTGTTTTGATTTTAACGATTTTGATTTAATGAGAATCATTCTTCTTCCGTTTGACGTCAGAAATTGAATTTTACCGAATCGATTCATTAGACCTCAAGATACAGCACTGGAAACGATAACGAGTCGCTGCCGCCCAGCACATGGCACAGACCGTTGCAAGGATTGGAATAGAACTAGCGGCTTATAACGTTATAACTTTTCGTCTCAATGATTGAATTTTAGGTATAATAATGATATGTTGGTGTACGCCGGCAGAAAAGTTATATTTCCTTTTTTTAAAATAATCAATGACACGATTTGTTCTGTTTTAATATCTTTGTGTGTGCCGTACCTACTGTGCTTTATCGTGCTGTTTTCAAATATTATGGCGATTAAATAAAATTGTACGCAATTGTATCTATTCGCTAGCATCTAGCCTTCGCTTTGAACATTATCTTATCTTCGCTGAAACATGGTAATTACATTGTCGCCTCCCTTTTGTGTAATTTGTTGGATACTTTCAAACGCTAAGCGCGATGTATCTCGTTTATTTAAATGAATATCAATAAATTTTCCAACAGCTGTTGTCTCCATTTCAATGACTGTTATATATACAATCGGCTCATTACATGTACGTATGAGGCTATCCCTACAACAACACTGTATATCGGTTTTGAGCAGATCTCTGAGTTATGAAATCCACAACGTTGTATATCTTCTTATGCATAGAATGATATATTAAACAACCATAGAAAACAAATAAAAATACTATTACACACAATTTTTAAGTGATCTTCCTTAAAACAGCACTATATCATCCAATATGCCTATCTATTAACATTTGTAACAATCGATATACAGTGTTGTTGCAGGAGGTTTACCTACAATACCAATAATACAGTAATGGTATGTAGTGGTAAAGATAGTACGAAAAATTATCGTGTTTCCTTTTTTATAATACCTTTGTCTGCATAATATTTTTCAGTGACGGTTAATTTAGATACATTAAACTTAATATACTGCACTTTATACATATTGAAATTAACAAGATATGATAGATAAGTTTCAGTTCTGCGTTATGGATTTCATTATAATATACCTACCTACTTTTTATGTGAACATGCTCATGTGTCAGTGAGTACTTTGCTGAATTATTATATCCCATTTAAATTTTCCAAGAAAGCAAACACGTTGTGGCTTGACATTATAATTAAATAATAATATAAATTAAATAATGTTTTAAACCACTCTATTAAGTACATAAACTAAAGTCGACTAGTTTCGATTAGACCCAATCTTCTTCAGTACAATATAGTATAGATTAACCCAAGTACAAATGTTTACATCGAATGTTAAGAGGACAGAACAGCAGCATATCAGATCAGCAGCAGGGTATCAGGTAGGGGTGGGAGAATATGGTAGGGAACAACTTTATAATCGGACTGTTGGATAAATTTATTTGGTTATTTAGTATCTGGTTATTATTACTAATTGATAGTTCTCTTTTACCTAAAGATCTTTTCAACGCTTGTTTAAATCAAAACTATTTTCAATATTCCGTGAGACCTCTATATATCGTTTTTGAAGGGACCTACTGAAATAAACTATGAATGTGGGAATATAGAAAATAGTAACATTTTTCATACTTAAATGTTTAATATATATATATTCTAAAAATATACATATTTTACATGTAAATGAATGTGTTTAAATAAAAATAAAATTAGAAAGCTGCACAGAAACAAACAAAAAATAATTTGTATTGTATAATGTCAATTCTCTCTCTCTCTCTCTCTCGAATGTTCCGCTCATTGTTTACGAGTGCCGTTAATCGAAACCAAGCATTTAGCTACGAAGTATGCTGCGTAATTTAAACGATTAATGCGGTAAAACGATGCATAGAGGACGATCCATGCGATGTATTTTTGGGTGTTTTGTATGAAATTAATTTGGGACTGGCAGTAAAAACGATGCATGCGGAAAAACGATTATTTGAGAAACGATCGATCGAGATTTCACTGTAACGAAGTTGTGTACCAGCAAAAAAAAGGCTTAGGGCCAGGTAGAGGGGATAGAACGTCGCACCTGTCCTGACATGTTATCCTTAGTCAATTTTATATATTTGGGCATCTTCGGTTATTGAAGCTTTTAACAGGGCCGTTATCCAATATCTGATTTATCTGATCACGCCAGGTATGATAGGGACGCCCTCTGTTAGTGTTGCCTCCAATACTATTCATATATCTACTCGTATTTTCTTTACTATCCTCTCCTTGCCATCTTTACCATCTCATTGACCGTTTCTTAATTGTATCGACTTTACTACAAACAGATCTATAAACATTCGCTCCTTATTTGTTAATTCTTCGTACCATATCGTACATAAATTGTCTATACATGCGCCTGGGCGACCGTATTTCCACTGCATTCAGTCTACTTACGTTAATTTATTTTAATGTTTTTTCTTTGTAGCATGAATAGTTCATATGAAAATAAAGGTAATTACTTTACTAGACGTGGTCTGTTCTAAAGCAATTACCTGTACAGTTTTGTAATTATTAAGGTTATAAAGCAATTGTTATAAAGTAAGGTATGTAAGTATAATATAAAGTAAGTTATAAAAAGTTATGTAAAAAAAGTACAATCAGAAGTTATAAAATGTTATTGTAAAAAAAGTTATAAAAATATTTTTGTCTATAATATAGTTGAAGATATAAATGTGTGGGCAGTTAGGTTAATACAAATGACAAATTAGTTTCATTTTGCTTTCTACCCACAATCACTTTGTTATTTTTGGTTTAACATCGTTAATCACTTTAGACCCTTTAAGGTCTAGTGGCAATTTGTTAAATATACACGGTGCACAAAACAAGAAAGTTCGTTAACCGAATTCGATATTCGTTTTTGGCACTGAAAACTATCCTAAAATTATGCTCCTAATTTCCTTTGGATCGGATCGTGAAAGTGAAGTTTTTTTTTTTTTAATAGTTTTAAGATTGATCTGGTAAACAGTTGTCTTATATCCAAAACTTGAAAGGATTTAAAGAGTTCTTCAGATTTATATCTAAATGGCCTCTTATTTATTACTTTGATGATCCATTTCTGAGCCTTAATTAGAGAATCCATTGAAGTAAGAGCTGCTGTATAGAAAATATAATACATATATTTCTTTTAACATTTATTTCTTTATGAGAGTAAGACGCGTGTATACTTAGTCTTTGTACATATTTTGTTTACTTTAGATACAAATTTATAGTAGTCTGTAATTTTTCTAATTGTGATGGGGAGATTGTTAAAAAATTTGATGCTTTGATAAATATAGTGATTTTGGGTTGGAGTGTATTTTAGTTTTGGAATGTCAATTTGGTCTCTAAATCTTGTAGATCGGAATTCGCTTCTAAAATTTAATTAATTTTTGATTTTGAAAATTTAAATTATTGATTTTTTTTGTATATAAGAGTTGTATACTTGGATAGTCTTTTTTTTTTTTAGAATAATTTACGTTATCATTTTTTGAATGATTTCTAATTATGATATTAAGTTTTATATGCTCCTTCCCATACAATAATACCGTATTGCAAATGTGACTGTACAAACGAGTAATATGTTATTTTCAGATTTGTAAGTGATTAGATGTTACTGAGTCTTAAAAATATGTAGGGAGTTTTCCATATTTTGTTTGTAAGATTAGTAATCTATTCTTATATTCATGCAGGAGCATTTCACGTGAAGCCTATGTTATTAGATAGCTATTACGTCGACGTTATTGCATTTTCTTACATTGAATTCACGTTCCTATTCTCATTTTAGAATTCACGAAGCGGGTGTGTTTGTAACGGAACGGAATCATCATTCAGTGCACGTATTTTTCATTGTTTTTCTCTTCCGTTAAACCCAAGTGTTTGACATTCAATTTATTTTGATTAAAATTTTCTCGTGGTATAATCGATGGCAAATTTATGTAACAAATGATTGCATCGGTCATATTCTGTATTTGAAATGGTTTATCACTTTTTAATAATTGCTAAAGTACATAGTGAAAATTATTTACAAAATATGTTTTAATATATGAAAGTGACGTTGAGTCAACATCATAGGACTCACTAGAACTTTTAATTTAAATATACGAGAAATAGTTTATCATAGGAATAAAATTATGTATGCAATGTCATACACGGCACACAGCAAATATACTACTTACAAATATAGTACTTTATCTTATATTTTCCACTACTCGGGAACTCGTGAAATGCGTTGCTCGTGTTATTTGTGCTAACTTACTTTGAATGGAAAATTTTGATTTTGGGACCATGCTGCTATGATGATATGATATATACTTTTAAAATTAGCAATATTATCTTTGTGGTTAAAATTCATATTTTTTATTTATTATCTTTGTTTTATTAACAACTTAATTGAGTTTAAATACATCTACCGGTTTCGAAAAATACCATTTTCTTCTTCAGGATGTCATTACTAACTAAAAACATACACTATTGTTTCTTTACCAGAATCTATTTTTGAAAAAACAACAATTATTTAAAAAATAAATTTAGTACCTAACTCAGATTGTTACTTAATACAAATTTACTCGATAAATTTTTAGGAAAAAATTTTAGAATGGGACTCGTAGTTAAATTTAGTTGGTTGTTTATAATTTTTTGATTAATTTTACACGCTTTATTTATCTCCAACGATTATTATATCCTGAAGAAGAAAATTGTATTTTTCGAAACAGGTAAATGTATTTAAACTGAATTAAGTGGTTAATGAAATAAAGATAATAAATAAAATAAAAAGATATACATACTTTTCAATATTTGAATATGTACAAGAACACGTAATTACTGGATTTTCACTTACAAAGGCACTATTTTAAAAAAAATAATAGATATCTCAAAGAGACGAAGCTATTTTTTACTATATTTAATGTAAAATATATGGAAATTGATGGGTGATAATGGTGAACGTCATATTAGTATAAAATGATCATTTATGCCAGCCGAAGACAGGTCGTAAGCCTTGTAATTACCCATACTTTCATATATTTTCCATTAAATATAATAAAATAATCTATGAGATATCTAGTATTTGTTTAATACATACATTTATTTATTTGTGGACGTTACACTGCCAAAAAAATATTAACATTCTTATAGACTCTTTTGTCCCGCGCCGTTAAAATAGATATTTGGTGCCTGTTTCAAGAACCGAATAACTTCTTTTGGATCTGTAGAAAAGTTTACATCTATTCAGCTACCAGTCATATGTTGAATAGTATCAGCCATGTATCCGTATAAACCGATTTGTTATTTTTTACCTGGTTTTCATTTACGAGGGCGAGTCAAAAATTATCTGCACTTTCGACCTAACACACCTGTCATACTGCCTTCTGCGTGTTTATAGTTGGTACGACTGCCTTTTGCCTTCTGGCTATTACAGTTTAAACATGTCCGCTCCGCTAGCAGTTTGCACTAAGGAGGAACAACGAGCAGTGATCCGATTTCTCTGGTCGGAGGGTGTGAAAGAGGATGAAATTCATCGTACACTTTTATCACAATACGGGTCAGTGCTTTATCATGTTTTTGTGGATCGAAAAGTAGCCGGACGAGTGTGACGCATGAAAAGGAAGCAGGACGCCCGTCAACTTCCACCACAGACGACAGGATTCAGCAAGCTCGAGATATGGTTCTAGTGAATAGGCGAATTACTCTCGGTAAGGTGGCGCTTTCTTTGAACATCAGTCATGGTTCTGCCCATTAAATCATCCACGACGAGCTTGGCTTCCGTAAAGTGTGTACGTATAAATTGTAAAACGAAAAATGTAGATCGTTTTTGACTTGCTCCTTTGTATTTAATAAAATAGAATAATATTTATCCTATAACATATCCCTGTTATTCGTTAAAATCTTTCACATGGTTTCACGGTAGGTAAAAAGTTTTACATACCGTGAAACGTACTTCGCAAATTATATCATTTCTGTTTTAAAATTTGCGCTTTCTTCGCTATAGAAATCCCATGAGAAATCCCTGGAATTTTATCATGTTCATAATTTAAATTATCCCGCGCATTCTGAATACAAAGTTTTGTTAGGGACCCGGAGAAGGACCATCATTCCAGTTTTCTCTAAGCCAGTTTTCTTCGTCTGCAGTGAGTTTGCTTTGAAATGTGAAATGATAATTGGTAAAGGATAAAGGTGGTTAGGTTTCGGGGGCGTTCAAAGGCCTTTTGTACGCGATAAACGTTAGTAAGTTCTGAATAAACTTCCATTAATCAGTTTTCATCATTATTTCAGGCTAACATTACATATTTGCGGATGGTTGAAAGCTTCGTAATTCGAAATTTGAATTGCTTTATAAATCCTTTATACCTACTTGCCGTTCATCGAAGATTCAAAAAGTTTTTCAGATGTCAATGTAATAGAATTACATAATGAATGTTTATTTAAAATCTGAATTCAAATAATTATGACGCGATTTAGAATACAGCGTACTTTTTTACTGTATTTCACGGGATGCAATAGACTAAACTTTTAATTTATCACCTATGCATAAACTGCCTATCAATCTCGTGAATTGATTAGATGATTTAGTCACTTGTCATTGTTCTAACGATTAGCGTGAAACGCATTATTCATTTTATCTCTTAGATGGCGCTAGTTCATATCTTAAATAAATGAAATATCTCCGTAGTTCCAGTGGTGGCAACATTTAAAAAAATTGTGCCGAAAATATTTAATATGTATTTATAAAATCTTAGTCGTTTCAGAGATGTAAGCATTTTATTAAATTCGTGTAATTCAAGGGTTGGTTTCAAAAGAATATTAGTTTTAAACAATATTGTTTATATATATTAAATACAAAAGTTGGTAGCAGAGGCGGATGGAGGATTATGCAAGTAATGGTTAAATAATTTGCGATGATATTTATGTGTATATATTATGGAATTCTTATGGAGTAATTTCTACAGTTCGTGTTATTTTTATGTTTGAAAATTTATATTGCTTCTCCATATATACGGATGATTCTAAATTAACACATACCTCGAAAAATATCTTAGATACAGCCGTCCATGAAAATACATCCATCCAAAAAATAAACCCTATTAATAATAAACCAACAAAATCCCCATATAATAATCAAAGAACCACTCAGCAAGGTAATTACGCGTGCGTAAAGCTGGCTATTAAACAAATAACTAAATACAAGTCATCCTTTGTTACTATTAGATACAGTTAATCGTGACTAAGATCTTAACTGACTTTCATTTTGGTTCTTGCATTGAACAGTCGAGTTTAGTCGTCAGTTTAGAGCAGGATTCAGGATAAAAGACCCTTGAGAATGAGTAATGATATTTACTCGAAATTTCGAGAGTATAAAAGCACTTTTCAGAAATATTTGACGCGGGTTCCCCCAGAAACTAATTCGTTTTCCTTTACTTGTGTAAACCTTAAGTATAAAATACACAATAAAATTACCAGAATCTAAACATTAGGTCTTAATTATAACCCTTATTATACAATTAGCCGAACTCACTTAGTACTGAACCGCCAGCCTTAGAGCGATACTTCACCGATAAGGCACCCCCTGAAGATGGGTAATGAGATTTACACGAAACGTTGGGACAGCAATGCACACCAACAGATGCGGAATAACCAATAAAATTTTTCGAAAACTTCGAATATACCTATTATATGTCACAACCATCATCACAGTCTTGATTAAATTCACAGCGTATTAAAATAAATTAGTTTTACATATTAATATAAGTTAAACATATCTACAATTTACACAAGCTGGTCAAACTTTTTGTTAATCACTAATTTGTAAAATATATTTGCACTTTTAATTTCCATAATAAATAATTAACGATGTGAAATTTTGACATTGCATGATCATTTTCAACTAATAATTTACTCATAAAATGACAGAGTTTTATACTCTGCATTGGCTCTATACAAAGTACTGATATTGATACACTTTTACGATCGTATTTTTAAAAATCCGTTCCAGCGCTGTCAACGGATAATATATTACGAGCCTTATCTTTTAAAATCATCGCTGTACAGTCGTGGTATTTTGAAATGTTAATTCTGTGCGGGACGGAAGGAAAATGTCAATAATTTTTTTTCCCACTTCGCTACAAATCAGAACGGTTTAATGTGTGAGTAAGCCCTCTTTCTGATTCCGTTCGCTTTCAGTCCCATCCCCCTCGCAGATCATCTTCCTTCGTGAAGTGAATTTACTCGGGGGTGGGGGAAAATGATAGTGTGTGGTTTGCGGATTTCGTTGCCTGCACCGATGGGCACCAACATTGATTATATATACATATTAAAATTGATGCTTAAATGTCGGCCTCAGTTTCTTTAAACTCGAACGTAATTATTTCTTAAGGCTTCCCTTTCCAAAATAATTCATATTTCTGCGTTTTTTACGAAAATATGGGATTTTATTATGAATTTATATTAGAAGTTTTACAATAGATTTGACTTTTTTTAAAACTATTACTTAGATAAGACCTTTACACTAATGTAAAACTAATAAACTGGATGTTATTTACCATAATTAAGAAAATACAAGCACCGCGGCCATTAAATTTTTTTTCCGCGTGCCACAAAATTGCCTTAATACAGAAAATTCTTGCATATACGAAATATAATCTTGAAGCCAAGATTACGGAGACAAATCTGCATTAAAGCAAATAGCAAAATGTTAAAAATTAATATAGTTATTAACCATTTAATTTGCAGTACATGTGATCAAACTACTTACTTTTTAAAACACTTTGTTAGTGAATACAAATTATTTTCAATAATTTATTATATTTACCTACATGCTTTGATATTTCAGCTACTATTTAAAATCAAGTTTTATATCAAAAGTATAATATTTTTTTACTAAATAATATTTATATCGATCCTATTAATGTATGTTTTTTTTTGTTTTTTAATCAGCGATTAGAAATAAAAAAAATCCGATGAATTTCGTAGGTTACTCTGACCAAACAAAGCTTATTTACATTCAAATAATGCTACATACATACTAGTATTTGTTTTTGTTGAAATTTAAATATCAGGAATTTTTTTTAAGCTATCTATTGCATTTATTTCTCAGTTTAACTAAATATAGAATATGTTTATTGGCTGGCATTCTTTGAAAATCTTTAGGCGCCTGCATTTAAAGTTAAATTTGTTTTTACGGTAGGTCACATGTAGAATCGTACGATCAATTTCAAAATTATGCATATTATCGTGAAGGTTGTGTGCTTTCGGTAGTATTACACAAGGGGTGAAATAATACGAAATAAAGTACAAATGAAAAAAATATATACCGTTTATTAATTAAAAAAATGTTAGGCTTATAAGATTTTTATTTAAAAAAATTGGTTTATTTATTTTCAAGAAGGTTGTGAGAAATTTATGTTAACATTTTTAAGTTTTACCTGGAAGGCCTAAGAGGAAAAGTATGGAGTTTCTTCCATACTAACTGAACATAGACTAGGTAGATTTCTATATACACTGTGGAATGCAGTATACTTTAGAAATGTTGATATTAGCGCAGTTGAAGAATTTAAAAGAACGTACAAGTGCAATACGCGCTCAAAGATGCTGGCTCCACCCTGTGCCTTATAATTCCACATACCTACCAAATTTCTCCAAATTTAATTTTTATGATTGTTTCGGATTCGTAAAACACACTTTTGATGCGTCTTTCGATTCAGCCGCGAACGCTGTTATTGACACCTTTCCGCGTCCAAATTCCCATCCATATATTTCCTAATGTTCGTCTTTTCAGTGTGAATTGTGACCTTGACCGATATTTGTTCGATCTCGACATCGCGATACTATTCGTGGTGTGGACTTTCAGCTCCAGTGCACCAGCACTGCATTTTGTGATATTGTGTTTGATCACTTATTGTTTGTTGTTTGTGTGCCGTGGGTGAATTTGTGACATTGCCGTATTCAATTGGGATCGGAGATTGGCTCATCCGCATGCCATTATGTGATCTCAGTGACGACTGCGGGGATTGCGGAGACGCCATATACAAGGTAAGGCGAACAGTCCTTACGAATCCCGATTCCCGAGATCACTTCGACTAGAACCTCTATCCCTCAAGGTTTCCCTACTTCCCTCCCATACCTTGCGGTGATTCCGATTTACGACAGGAATTACCGTATTCCATTCCGCGGGACGCGCAAATCGGAGTTTGCGTAATTGGTTCATTTAGATCCTATCGATCCGGATTTACGTTTCGAATTCAATGATTATTAACATTTTTTCGTTCTATAAGTGGATCGGTAGGTAACACGCCAATTTTCAATAAATATTTTTTTTTGTCTTTCTATCCATAACAGAATAAATGCAGACTGCGGAGTGATACCTGAATAGTATTGCAAAATATGTTTTTTTCATCCCGGAAGCTGTTATAGGCGACTATTCACTGAGCAAATATTATCCGAATATAATTGGCTCGTGAGTCTGTTTTGATTTTCACAATAGTATTTTACATCCGTATCCGTTTTTACTGCGTGACGTAGTTAGTAGCGTGGTGCACAACGGCCTCTGTCGTAATAACTGCCTTCCAATAGCGATATTTAAATTCATATTTTAGCAAAGATTTTGTGTTATTTTTATATATCATTTTCTCGTTCGAATTTTCGAGCTATATCATTTTCTCGTTTGAATTTTTGTTTCACTATTTTAATTTCGTTAATGGATACTTGATTTTCACTTCGGCTTTTATACAAATTATTATACCTATTTGGTTTTAAATTCGTGCAATTTAAATCTTTTCTATATTGTAAAATATGAACAATTATGAACTACTCGTGTGTGATCGTTTTTAACTTCATTATCCAAACAGATACTGCTGATTTCAAAAATCGGCAGGGTGTACATTTTCGAGCATTAATGTTTTAATTTACCTGTATTAAATGGTTGACCATCAAAAAGGCGTCAGTAATATGGAGGTAAAATAACTACAATAACATTATTTCTAATATCACTGTTTTCATATTCTCACATCCCCTTAACAGTTACAAATTTGCACAAATAATGTAACAAAGTATTATAATATAACAGACAAAAAAAAAAACAAATATATTTTTGGTTTCATTTAATATTTTGTCGATACTATCGTGGTGGCCCTGCTTGCGCCTCACAGAGCTGCATATATTAACACTCAACAGCCATACAGTTTGCCTGGTAACAGTTCACTGGGAACGATCCAGTTTAAGTAACCACTAGAACTGAGCATTTTTTCTTAGCCAGCTCCTCGGACATATCTACTCGCACGCACCTCTCAATCGCCTTCAGAGAATTACGTTTAACTTATACTTTGTATCATATAACAAACAGTTTAGTTTCAATTTTGTTTCTGTAAATAAACGCGACTAGCATAAGTACTACTTCATTCATGATACGCCCACTCTAGCCACAAACATTCACACAAATTTTAGCCTCTATATTGGTAACTTTTCATATACATACGGAAGAAGCTAGGAGATATAGGGACTTCGATTCTCACCATACACATCCTTCCGACACAAATAATCCCTATCGGTAACCCTAACGAGTCAACATAATCTTTAACACCTAATCGCCATACTACTCTATTATATATTTTTATTTGCGAAAGCAAAGGACATTCCTTCACTTCCAAATTAAATTTCGAGGTATTCTGTGCATATTTTATAATTTTTCAAACGGACGCTAATAGTTAATTTATGTTTAATATAATCTAAATATTAAAGAATTTTATTTTTTATGTTAATCTTACTAGAGAGAAAGATTTTTATAGAAAGAGGCAAGAATAAAATGGTTGATTTTCTCACAAAATGTCAGAAAATATTAATTTCTAGAGTTTTATTATAAACTTGGTTATAATAAAATTATATATTGTGGAATTAGATAATAGTTGTGTTCGAATAAATCAATCGAAAATTAAATAATTTCAAGTACATATCTACGTACAGGATTTTAAATCTCGTATAAGATGAAATTTATATAACATATTTACGCAACTATTTACAGTCAATAAGTTATAAAACCAATATTGTGATGTTATTTTAATTTTAATTCAATAATTTCAATTTCTAAAAATAATTATTTTTTCTAGAAATATGTATGGAGATCAGTAAAAAATATCCAAGTACATATATACCTAGAATAATGATCACCAACGATGTCCCACATTCAAATTTATTGCAACATAATCATTTTCTGCTTTTTTTTGTTTAAAATAGTTGAATCAATATACTACGTTACCATTTTGTTATTGCGTAGTATTTTTCTCTGTTTAAAGACAACGGCGTTAAATATATACAGATTATTTAACTGGAATAACTTATTAAAATGACGCACATAAAACGTTTTACCTGAACAATAAAACGTTCTCCCTTAAGATCAGTATAATGCCTGCTTAATTTATGAAATTTATAACTTATTTTGTGAACATGTTCAATATTAATTCACATTGCAACCGTGTAGCCAAAATATGCATGAATATATATTTATGGGCAGTTTTCTCCAAGAAATCACGTCGCACTGCGGCCGCTTGAGTCGGCAAAGGGAAGCTAAAAAAATCTATTAAAAATACATATTACCAAGACCTTTAGTAAATAATAATATTGTTTTTCCTACAAAATTCAGTATTACGTAGTTGTTGAAGCCTTGAATCGTGTGAGTAAATAATAACATAATATTAATTGAAATCGTCTGTTCATACTAATATTTTAAAACTATCAAAAATAAAATAATGTCATTCAAATTTAATGGTTTATAACTCTATTAATTTTTTAACATTTTGTAAATTTCTTTAGTATAGATTTTTCTTCGTTATCTTGACTTTGGACTTATAAGAAAATAATATGTAATATATTATTTTTATATCATATAAGTATTTTCCGTGACTAGAGAATTTTCTGACACACTGAAAACGAATTTTTCATCGTAACGGCTTTTCAAATAATGCCTTTATCGTCTCGAATAATATTCAATTTAATAATTTTATATTAGTATTTTAAATTATTACTTTTATATTAGTATAAAGGTTATATTTAATTGATTGTTTTAAAAAATCTAACGTTGCTTATTCCTTCTGAATAAATGTAAAATATAAACGCACACTTTCATAAAAAGGCGAATATTATACATCGCACACCTAGATCAAATCTAAGACAACTCAAAAAAACATGAATTTTGAGTTATTATTGTATTCATATACGCAACTAACCTTAGCCCTAGTTGTCGAATAATGGTATTTATTTTCATAATTTTTGTAACAAAAATTGGAGAAAAATGTCTTTTTTTTGTCTACTGAAAAAAAAAACTTTTTTTGAGTTGTCTTAGTTTTGATCTAGGTGTGCGATATATTGTTAGTAGTAGTTATTATTGAAATGAAGTAATTTTCAGAATTGTTTTGAATTTAGAAATTATCAATGAAAACATTACCAAAGAAAATACTTATATTTACTAAGCAACACAATATTAATCCTTAAAACCCTTTTGAAGTCCTTTTCTTAAAAATCCGTTTTAATTTTTTTAAATCTTTATCCTACAACATCCAGAATTCTTCTTGGATAAATTTTAAAAATAAAACATTTAAGGATAATTTATAAGATAATCTTATATTTATATATACTAACTTAGTTAAGAATATTAATGTATATGTGTAAATGACATTCTAATTTTTTCTCTATTTATTTTGGTATGTAAATATCAAATAAATAAAATATCGAATCAAGTTTTTAGCGTTACGACACGAGTCATTTATTTGTACGCAATATTTATACATGCATCACAAAAATAAATGCTTTCTGAGAGAAAGACATCTTATTTTATTCATTTTCCTCGGCGCGGCCACAGCCTGTTTTGGCTTATATTTCAGAAAAGCTTTTGTACATCGCAGTTTTCCTTTTACGTAAAAGCTCATGTTTTGTATATGTTATTGCCAAACCACACAAAGAAGGCAATCTGAGCTTTATACAATCTCACCTTCCCTATTTAAATTCCATCTGGGGCTCAACGAACTCCCGTAAATAATCTTCATACTACCCAAAAACAAAGATATCAAATATTTTTTCATACAGAGTTATAGACTTTCCTATGTTGGAAAAATAAAAGTTTATATACTCGTTGATACATAATGGTAATAAATATTATATTACAATTTAAACACCTTACGTGTAAATGAGTTGTGAAAATAACTTTCAAATTATCTAATTTTATTTTATTTTATTACATTAATTGTTAAAAATACATATTCATAGTAGGTTCAAATATCATAATAATATGAATTTATAAAATCCATAAATAATATTTTTAATTTGAAAAAGTCGGTTGTTTTTTTTTTATTTATTAAAATGGTTTAAAAATGTGCCTTCAAAATAAAAATGTCTAATTTCTACCTAAATCATATTTCAAAGGAAATTAACACATCACTCTGATGTAACGTATCAGTTTCCTTTCATATTTGCCTACAAAGTATTAGTTAGACACAGAGCTGGGCTTTTTTATGTTCAATAAATACATATTAAATGATACTTTTGAAATTATCAAAATTAACTTTGTGGTTTTATTTTTATTTGTTAACTTTGTTTTATTAACCACTTATTGAGTTTAAATACATCTACCGGTTTCGAAAAATACCATTTTCTTCTTCAGGATGTCATAACTAACTAAAAACATATATTATTGTTTCTTTACCAGAATCTATTTTTAAAAAAACAACTATTATTAAAAAAATATATTTAGTACCTAACTCAAATGGTTACTAATACTAAGTTTATTTTTGAAATAATTGTTGTTTTTTAAAAAATAGATTCTGGTAAAGAAACAATAATATGTGTTTTTAGTTAGTATGGACATCCTGAAGAAGAAAATGATATTTTTTGAAACCGGTAGATGTATTTAAACTCAATAAGTGGTTAATAAAACAAAGTTAACAAATAAAAATACATTTTAAATGTATGAGTATTATATTATTAATTCATTTTCATCATCTCTGTCATAATCATTTTCTTAAAAGGTTTGATGTTCCTTTTGAACACACTCAACATTATAATAAGCCGCAGTGTTCCTGAATAGAGAAGTCCGGCCACCGCTGCCCGCCGCGCCCCCGATGGGTTCCGATCCGTAAAATGACGCGGTCGTTTCGATCACCGGCGCCATTTTCCATCTCATATTATTTGGACCTCTAGCGGACGGACCCCTTCCGTAAATCAGCATTTATGAGTCACTGGATACTGACCGCAGTGCTTCGCGTCCATCCGGCCTGCACCCAAATTAGCCCAAATTCTACTTTATATATATATCCTCGCTATACGTTGTTTTGGAGATTGGCCCGTAAAATCAAATAGGTAACTGCAAAGGACTAGCCATATTGATTGATAACCAATATTGACTCATAATTTGAGCTCTAATTAGCATAACTGTATTCAATAATAATATTATATTGTACCGTTGGTGATGCATGCGTTCCCGTGTGTGAGCCCATCAAAACAATAAGATGAAAAAGGTTACGCCGTGTATGGGGCACACCGTAGTCCCGTCAGCCAATGAGAAACCCGCTGTTCGACAGATAGTTTATAGGCAAATCAAGATGGGAGAACTGTCACTTCGGTTTTTGGGGCGAATCGCGACTGGTGAGTCTGGAAAAAGAGTGCTGGCCTAGATGAGAAGAAAAATGATGAAAAGGAAGGCGAGGCTCTTAAGGGGCCGTGACGAGATGCTGGGCATCCTCGTCCGTATTTTTGTAGATATTAGCGCCGTGTTTTGCTCTTAAATCCTGGAAAAAATTCGTTGATGACGGCGTTTATGTTGGAAAATATTCTGTATGTGCTTTGTGAAGCTGATCCTCGCTGGCCACCTCCAATTGAATATGGCAATATCACAAGTTAACCCACGGCACACAAACAACAAACAATATGTGATCAAAACACAATATAACAAAATACAGTACTGGTGCACAGGAGCTGAAAGTCCATACTGCGAATGTTATCGCAATGTCGAGATCGAACAAATATCGGTCGAGTTGACATCTGTAGATGTCAAGATCATAATTCAAACTAACAAGACGAGCATGAGAAAATGTATGGATGGGAATTTGGATACGGAATTGTGTCAATAACAACGATTGTGACTGATTCGATAAAACGTGCTAAAAGTGTGTTTACGAATTCGGAACATACGTGTGTTTTTTTTTTGCTGTAACTATTCACTATGCTACTTGAATTGAATCTGTTTTTATCTACATTAAAACTCTAAATGCAGATTAAAGTTTTATCTACATATATATTATATAAGCTTAATTGAATTATATATATTTTTTAATTTTTTTATTTTTTATTTATTATCTTAGTTTAATAACCACAATTGAGTTTAAAAAACATCTACCGGTTTCGGAAAACACCTTTTCCTTCTTCAGGATATGTCATAACTAACTAAAAATATAGCATTGTTTTTCTATTTGTCCAGAATCTATTTTTAAATTTTTTTTAAAAAAACAACAATTATTTAAAAAGTAAATTTAGTACCTAACTCAAATTGCTGCTCAATACAAATTTAGTCGAATAATTTTTAGGAAAAAATTTTAGAATAGGACTCGTAGTTAAATTTAGTTGGCTGTTTAGAATTTCCTGATTACTTTTACATGCTTTATTTATCTCCAACGATTCCAAATTATTTAATTTGTGACCTACACCGTTTATATGCAAAATTGACAATCCCAATTTTTTATCAAAACCATGACTATTTTCTATCAAATGATTAGAAAATTCTGAAAACCCACTATTGTTCAAACATCTCAAATGCTCCTTTACTCTTGTATTAAAATTTCTACCCGTTTTACCAACATAAAATGCAGCACAATCCTTACAACTAAGTTTATAGACGCCAGAATTGTTAAATTTATCATCTTTGTCTTTAGAATTTATGAGTAAATTTCCTATACTATTATTTGTGTAAAATGCTGGTCTAATATCTCGTGGTAGGTGTTTAGATATTTGTTTCGAAAAGTTATTTATGTATAAAATCCTACGCCAATTATCATTATTATCATTATGTTTCATCTGTGATTTATATAAAAACTGATTATTATATTCTTTTAATTTATTTTTTAAAATAGTGTCTATCAAACATGTATTATACCCATTATTAACTGCTATTTTTTTAATTGTATTCAATTCAATATTAAAATTGGATGTTGACATAGGAATATTGACTAAACGATGCATCATTGAGTGGAACCCTGAATGTTTATGTGATAATGGATGATTAGATTCATTGTGTATGATAGTATCTGTAAAAGTTGGTTTTCTAAAAATTTTGAACTCAATTTTATTATTATTTCTAATCAATGTTAGATCTAAAAAATTTAGGGTAGAATTATTTTCCATTTCTAATGTAAATAGATAATAATTTGGAGATAAATAAAGCATGTGAAAGTAATCAGGAAATTCTAAACAGCCAACTAAATTTAACTACGAGTCCTATTCTAAAATTTTTTCCTAAAAATTATTCGACTAAATTTGTATTGAGCAGCAATTTGAGTTAGGTACTAAATTTACTTTTTAAATAATTGTTGTTTTTTTAAAAAAAATTTAAAAATAGATTCTGGATAAATAGAAAAACAATGCTATATTTTTAGTTAGTTATGACATATCCTGAAGAAGGAAAAGGTGTTTTCCGAAACCGGTATATGTTTTTTAATCTCAATTGTGGTTATTAAACTAAGATAATAAATAAAAAAAATATGAATCTTAACCACCAAGTTAATATTGCTAATTTTAAAAGTATTAATTGAATTATAGTCATATTTATTTTTAGTCTCTTTTTAAGTGAAATTATGTTACATATATCCATTACATCATAATTTCTTTCAGCATTTGGATAAAGCATTTGTTCAAAATATATCCTTTCCGCCAAATGCTTGTACGCTGAATAATTTCCCAGCATTTTAAATTTATGTCTCCCATTTATCTACATGTATTTATACTTGAAACGGCTGTGAATTTATTGACCAGTTATTTAATTAAATTATACTTGAACGTATGTTTGGCTTTTACGGATATTCTAATTAAACGGAACTATTCATTTCATGCGGGAATTATTTTACTGTAAAATACGCTGATGAATTATTAGTCCACTGTTGTAATCTTGATTTTTAACAAAGTGATTACAACATTTATACCACTTCACTAAGTCGAACCGTTATTCAATAGAGTATGTTGTTAGTTGCAAACATGTTCACTATAAAGGGCTACAGTGACCAAACAACTCATATTTTATTTCCACAATTGTTGCGAGTTCGGGAGAGAAAAAATTGTACATAATTGCTAAAAAAAATAATATTGGAACAAAAACTATTTACGAATAGATTTGTTTGCGATGAAAACGTGTAAAGTTACGTAAAATTTACATTATAGTGGATGCTTTAAAACGATGAGAATGTATTTGAAATTAAATTACATCAAATTATAACATGACCTATTGATATGTTTAATATAAATACGAATTAAATTAATCAACTAGTAATAATACAAAAAACAAAAAATCCGGGGAAGCGCGTTCACCATTTCGCTATTGCAATCGAAAACATTTTCGACAAATTTAGAATTTATATTCTGTTATCTTTCCAAATGATACATTATATTGTTCAATTTTTAAAAGCAATCAACTTTATATTGTAGTTAATCTCAGATACGTTTGAGTAACACCCGCTGGGAGGCAATAGAATTATCGTTATTGAAGAACGTTCTTTAGAATTAACATCGTTGACCTTGGAATCTTTGCGCGTCTGTATTTGCGCGTTATTTTTAATTTGACTCAAATTCTCCTCGACTATAAATTTGTAACAAACTTTTTTAAAATACTAATTAAATGTATTAATTAAAAAAATGTGCATATAAAATTCATTTTATCGAAAAATATTGTTGTTGCTACCGGGATTCGAACCTGGATCTCTTTTCAATCCGGGGATGGTGCATTAACCGACTATGCCAGCAGACAGTATTTTTTACAAGTTTTCGAACCCATATGTTACACTTTTTCAAATTAATACATCTATCGTTCCATTATTTTAAAGCCATCTACTTTATTTTTACGGAATCTCTATTACCTTTGAGTTGTCCGATAGGAGACGCCAGAATTAACAATTCATAACAATAATATTTTTCGATAAAATTGATTTTATTTGTGTATCTTTCTAATTGATACATGTAATTTAAAATATCACAGACCGTCTGTTCTGAATAATTACAACTTTACAATAAGAATGTGTTCTCCTTAATAACACTTTTTTTATTATAATTTCTCTAATTGTCTTAAAATGCTTTCGTTTATTGATGTACTTTAATGTCATTCTATCAACAACTTGTTTATAATTATAATATGTATGTTAAAAATAAATAATAGTATTAAACTTGAAGCAGTAAGTTATTCTTAAAACTGGAAGAGTAAACAAAATCGTGATATGAAAAATATTGGTGTTCAATGCCTACTGCTAACAACTGATGTAAACCTATATATATAACTTCCAAAATATGTAAAACCAGTTAGGCTTAATTTAATAATAAACAACTATAATATTGTTACTCATTCAAAACTATTAACGTATAAATAAATGATTGTTTTAAAACTTAATCAGCGCAATTTTTATAACAACAAAGTTTCGAGAATCCTGTGAAAAGCCCCCAAATTACATATAATATTTATTGCCTTGTTTATACAGGTTTTGATTTAAAAATCCGTCGATTTTTATATTAATTACTTCACGAGCTTCTTTGGGACGATTTTAGGTACACGAACAAAATATAAATGAAATGCTTCAAAACCTCTTTAATTAAACGTAATAAAATTTATATTGCTAATAATTATGTAATTAATATCGGATCAAAAATACGAATATTGTATTAAGCAGACATATTTTGTTATTATCCTTAAAATTTCAATGTTGGTAGTTATTAAAAATTCTTGTTCCATTGCCAAATTCCATAAATTTCATTATGAAGTTGATTAACATTTTCCCTTGATATTAAAAGTATACAGCTGGATTAGCTTGTTTATATAAAAGAGGATAATTTGGGTTTAAGCGATTCTTGCGCTTGTAAAACTGATGTTGCAATTTATATTTGTATTCGTTATTTTCATTTAACTCTCTTTTTCTTTGAAACAAAAAATATTTTTGTTTAAATATTAGATATTGTTTAATATAATTTTTTTTTTATTAAATAATAAAAAAAATTATTCAAGTACTTCGGAAAATGACGTTCTGTTCTTTATGTAATTGAAAACCTATCAATTAATTAAGAAGAACTTAGTATTATTGTGAAGTTGCAGCTTTTTCAAAACATAGGTCTGTGGTATTTTAATACAAAAAAAAAAGCTTATCCAAAATTTAATAAAAATGAATTGATTTAATTTCTGGCGTCTCCTAGCGAATATTACTCAAAGGTATTTGAGATTTTTGCAATAAAAGGTGATGTCATTTAAATTTGGAATAATAGGTGTATCAATTTGAAAGAACTGCAGCATATAAGTTCAAAAATTGGTCGTCAACTTACTCTGTTGGTGTGACGTAATCGGTTAAGGCATTTTCCCGGGTTGAAAAGGATCTAGGTTCGAATCACGGTAGCAACAAAAATATTTTTTCGATAAATTGAATTTTCTTGTGTATCATTCTACTTGATACATTTAATTTGTATTGAAAACCTTTTTTACAAAGACAGAGATCTCACGAAATTGGTCTTACGTGACATTCAAGTTCAGGCACAGTAGTATCGTAAAATTAGTCTTTCGTGATATTAAAATACAAACACAATGATCTTAATCAAATTATTGTTCCATGATATTCAAGTACAATCGCAGAGATCCCAACAAAATTAGTACAGGTGCAACGATATCACGATATTGGTTTTGTGACATTTAAGTACAACCACAACTCACTAAATTATTATTCCGTGACATTCCGGTACAGGCACAGAGATATCACGAAATTGGTTTTCTGTGACATATAAGCTATATCACGATATTAATATTCCGTAGCATTTTGCTACAAGCACATCGATCTCACGAAATTAATTTATAAAATTCAAATTATGTATGCATTGAAAGTTTTACTTATGTACCAAATGTATGAACTTTTTCATTACTTTTTTTCGTTTCAGATCGGCATTACTCTCAACTCAGTCAAACTATAAAATCTGTAAAATGAGATCGTCGATATGCCTCTCTCTCGCACATCTGTGTGTCGATCCTTTGACTCGACTCCGCGCCTGCTGCGTTCAAAACGTGATTAGTTGTTGCAAATGTAAATAATGAACAAGTTTCCACAATCGGCTTACTCCCTCGTATCCTCGACGATCTCCTGGCAGGATGTTACCAACCGCCTAATACTTTGATGGAACCCAACGAACACAGATAACTCAAACACCTTGCAATACTGAATTTAAAATCGATACTTGTTTTGGTTTACACAGCGTATTACTTTTGGACAGTAGTAACTATTTTATGACGATCCCTTTCACCGCTCGGTAATTGAAGATTTACTGACTGATTAGGAAAAGGTGTAACATTATTGTTACCGTTATTATATTCTTTGCGTTTCTTAAACAGTAATGTGTGCTGGCAAATAAATTTTTATTTACTTTTAAAATTAGCAATATTAACTTTGTGGTTAAAATTCCTATTTTTTATTTATGATATTTATATTTAGTTAGTTATGACATCCTGAAGAAGAAAATAGTATTTTTCGAAAACGTTAGATGTATTTAAACTCAATTCAGTGGTTAATAAAACAAAGATAATAAATAAACAATATAAATTTTTATTTACATTCGATGTTACGTTGTTCGGTACCATTGTTCACCATTGTTGTTTGGTTTTAAATTCATAATTTGTAAACTCACGCGAACACCTTGAAATGTATTTACGTGTGGACAAGTGTGTTTGCGTACAAATAATTTTAATTACGCTTTTCAAATTTACACGCAGTCAAATTTTCTACGAAATAAATAGTAATATTTGAATTTGTTATTTTATTTCACACGATTTGGTAGGTGTCGGATGTCAGTGAGTGTTACCGACGACTGACTGAATATTTTTTATCGCCGAGGATAGACTTCCGTAACCCATATATTGACTTCTTTGCGTAATGATTATCGTTATACGTAATGTTTACGTAGCTCTGGATGAAATCTGGTGTTCTGTTGTAATGCATTTTTCAATTTCAACTTGTAAAATTACATTTTTTATATTTTTTATTTATTATCTTAGTTTTATTAACCACAATTGAGATTAAATAACATCTACCGGTTTCGGAAAACACCTTTTCCTTGAGTTATGACATCCTGAAGAAGGAAAAGATGTTTTCTGAAACCGGTAGATGTTTTTTAAACTCAATTGTGGTTAATAAAACTAAGATAATAAATAAAAAATATGAATTTTAACCACCAAGTTAATATTGCTAATTTTAAAAGTACATTTTTTATCTTACTCTTTATCTGAATTATCAATATTTTATTCTTCTGAGAGATATAATTCTACAATTTCAATTTATTTTTCATATATTTTTTCCCCGCTTCGAGAGCAGCAACAAAATTAGATCGGACTTAACTTGTAATGGAAGCGAATAACCCTGTTCTGTTTTTATTTCTTTCCCGACCAATTCACCTCATCATTTTCATCACCGGGCGAACAGCGAGGAAAACGCGTGAGTTTTATGGGCGGAGAGTGTGGGCGACGGGAAAATTAAATGAAAATCCCGCCGTATGAACAATTCATTCCGAGTTAATGAACTTTCGCTAAAACAATTTGTCGTAAGAGTCTGCGTCGAGTTCTAGAACTTTCTGAAAATGTTCGGTAACGGGCAATTCTTTCTCCGTGGAAGATAAATGAACGCGACGGGTGCCTCGATCGCTTTTCTGTTTTGTTTTTCTAAACTAATGACCCGTGTGATTGCTTATTAATACTTCATCTTCAATTGATCGGTCGGTCGTTTGAACATTCGCCAACTCGGGGTAAGCGACGTGTGCGATGTGTACAGTATGCGTGAGTCAATCTGCAGAAAATTCACTTTGTTTGTTATGTCTCGTTTGATATTGAAAACACAAATTTTATTAATTACTTAATGAGAGCACGGATAAACTGTCACTATATTGTATCAAAAATAAACAAAAAGATTTTATTTGTTTCTAGCGCCAAAAATATGCAACGGCCTAAATACAATTCTGAAAAGTTGTAACCAACCACAGCCTTGCACATTTTTCAGTTTAAGTGAAGTTTAACGAAACGAAAGCGATGTAACTTTAAAAATTTCAGACATAATATAAAAATTGCTAAAACACGTTGAACATTACTGTTTTTGCTTTAATTTGTTTTTCTGCATCAATTTGCCTGAATAACAATGCTATGTTATAATACAGTAAAATACTAATACACCGTACGAAGTGTTCGCGTTCCCGCCAAAACCCTTGGCAAATCCGTTTCTGAATTTCAACACTTTCTGCTAAAAAATTCTGGAAATAAACTTACAAATAAAAAGCCTAGAATGTATCTCCGTCATCATAATCACGCAATAATCGCCCTTCAAACATGACGAATCGACTTTGCATCTTTCTGCATCTTGCATCATTGTTGAAGCTAACCCAACATACAAACTATCTAAAAAAAGTCTTATTTCATTCAATAAATATTGCCGTTAGTGGACACGTAAAATGTGTACTTGGTTATCTCGATTAAACCATAACTAGATATTTTCACATACCGCGATCAACATATTATTTAGTGCGAGAAGCTCAATTTTGAAAGTACATTGATCATCCATCATTAATAACATGTTTGCATATATTGCTGCTCTGTTTTCCATGTTTATCGCGTGTGATTTGATTTTGTGTGTGCGTTTCGTCGGTTCGCGTATTTATCACGATCGGCATTATAAGCTTTTACATTAAGGTCGGTCATTGATTGATGAACATTCTCCCGTTTGACTCGCAACTGGAAATTGTAGCCAGCAGTTTTTGAGAGGGAATATACACCGTCTGGCCTACGCGAGACATGAAGTAAACGGTACGATTCCCGGCGCTGAGCAAAAATGATTATTTCAATATTAACAAGAAAAGTAAATCAATAATGAATGACTCGCTCTTTTTATATATCTACGTATTTTCTCTCATTCCCAGGAAATACGTTTTACGTTCAACCATATCACGTAATACTCGTAGATACCGATATGACCGTAAAGCATCCAGACCCAAGGCATGGCCCGTATATTTTTTTCCCAATAGTTCGGATGAGAGTCGTCCTATTTGAACGGGCGGATTCGTCCCTTTGGACAGATGGCTTTAGATTTATCTCCTTCTATCTCCCTGAGTCCTCAATCACTCTCCCTTTCTGCTCGCTCCTGGCATTTTCTGTTTTCCATGTATGCAAGGTCTCCATTTTTGTAAGCTCTAATATCAATTTGATTACTTATTTCGATAATTCTAATAAATATTTGTGTTATATATGTTTACACGCCTTGTCGTCGATTGGCATCACTGGGTTTCCTGGTTTACAATAATGTACATGTGTGTATGTGTGAGTATTGCCGCCCTTTTTCGGAAAGCTAAGAAGACGGTAAACGACAGGCGTTTAATTATATCCCGCGGTTCGACCAGTTTAGAGGTCCAAGTGAACCACCAGTGTGCGCTTCGTCGATCGAAATCTAAAGAAGACAACACCCAGCTAAAAGAACAATATCGGACTAGAAAGACAGCAAAAATAAAAAGGTTAGTTCAGTTCATATATCATATGTGCGCTTATTGCCAATCGGAAACCTGGAAACCAGCTATCGAAGGCATTTACATAAACAATATATTATCTCCAATATGTTGGTGTCCTCATTATGCAGTACACAACAATTTTTTGGAATCTGTTCAAAAAAAGTTTAATCAAAATATTATCATTCAAAGCAGGAATGTTGTATCGTTGAACAATAAATTAAAAAGTGTCAACATGAGACGCAATATTGCTGATTTGATATTTCTGTACAACATAATAATCTGGTCGACAGCACACTGATATCTAAATTAAAACTTCGCGAAAGTACCAGATCGTTAAGGATGCATGAAATATTCACACTAAATGCCTACCACAGCAATATTGCGTTCTTTAATCCGATTTCACGAATGTGTAGACTGTGTAATGACACTGTAAATGAATCGGACATATTCTTCAATTCATTACTAAGCTACAAAGAAACTTTTACACGACACTTTTGCCAAACTTTTACAAACACTTGAAATCATGTTTATATACGTTGGTGCTAAAATTTATTTATAATTATCTTTAAGTTCCTGTATGTAATTATGTTTTTATGTATTTTTTTATGCTTTCGTGTATTTTTTATTTCAATTTGTTCAGATATTGTATGCTGTAATATCGAATTTATATGTACATTATATTTCATTGTTAGTGCACGGTTCATACCCGATGTAGTATCATCTACAGGCTGCGGAGGGTAGTCGCATTATAGTGAACGCATGTGATATGAAGATGTCCAAAGGAAAATTTTCAAGTTTAGTATTAAATAAATAAATAAACTAAAATGTTATTCTCATATTACGTTTATACAAAATTGAGTTTAACGATGCGGATTTTACGATTTATAAACAATATGGTCTAAATGCCGTCCATTTCTCTCAAGACACTCTTGCAATCGGACTCTTAAATTTGCGAACACACGAGAGCAAAGCGTTGGTTCAATGGCAGCAACTTCACGGCGGATATGTTCTTGTAGGGTCTGAATTGTTCTAGGATTTTTCCTGTAAACTCTCGACTTAAGGTATCCTCACAAAAAAGTCGCACGGTGTAGGTCCGATGACCGAGGTGCCCAGGGTGTCTCCGTACTTGCTGATTAATTTATCGGGAAAAATTCCTCTCAGCTTCCTCATTAGAACTCTAGCTGTGTGTGGAGTGGCCCCGTCTTACTGAAACTATGTTTTGTTGTTGAACCCACTACAGTTGCGGTACCAAAAACTCATCGATCATTCGGCAATACTCGCCAGCAGTGACTGTCTCTCGCTAGTTAAAAAAATAAGGGCCTATTATCCCTCGGGCAGAAATTGCACACTACACTGTCGTTTTTGGATAATGCAAACGTTTTTAATGACGTCCCTTTGGGTTGTCGGGGCACCATTATCTCATGTTCTGTTTATGTACATAGTCATCGATATGAAAATGTGCTTCACGGTTCAACGCAATCACAATCAACAAATCACGCGCGTCAAACAATACTTCTCCCACTTAGTCACCCTGATGGTTTATAAGCAATTACAATTTAATCTTGAAATTTTTCCGCTGAACACCCGATGTAAGTATTTTTGAGAGATATAATGATATTGTGTTATGGAACTGTTAATGCTCTTTATATTATAAAATAAAACATAAATCAATTATAGTGGTATTTCTTCAATATTTGCAAAATTACCTTGTGGCAACATATAATATAAATAATAATTATAAATATTTTAATCCTTTTTGCAAATAGTAATTTTTAAAATTGGTTTTCACAGTAGTTCCTAATTATATATGTAGTATACATTGTTTCCTGAAGAAGGGATCGTAAGTCTTGGTTGATGTAACAATAAATAGTGTTTTTTTTCATTATTTAAATTGAAAATTAAGTTTCTTTTAATGTAGACTATATGTGTGCCGTGGGCACCCCAGCAAAATTAGTCACAAAAATTCTATTAGAAAATGTTATTAAATTTTTTATTTACTGTTTAATTTTCCTTGCTTTTTATTTTGACCTTTACCGGTACCAGGCGCCTTCAATTATAATTATAATTTATAATTTTTTATATTAATTTTATAATTTTTTTTGACCAATCAGTTTGTATACTGCTATATTCATATGTCAATGAAGCTTTTACATCGCCAGCGTAATGGCTAGTATTCCCGCCCGGGATCCGGTTCTCCGCCAGGGAGATTTTCATTTGATTTATTTAACTGAGTTTATGAATTTTTTTTTCGAAAAGTAAAAAGCATTCAGTTTTGTGTTGTATATTACACGTGTCTGAGGCTTAACTAGTTATTTCGAATGCAACTTCAATGTTTTGGAGAATAAATATATTTTCTGATTTCTTCGCTCTTTTTCGATATAAATATAGTATGATTTCACACGATTGAAGCGATGTGATTTCACGACGATATTTTAATCGGTCCTCGAAGTAAAAGCAGTCCTTTGTACCTTTGAAGGGGGCTAATGGTTCGGCATTAAAAGCCACACGCTCTGCAATTTAACCCAACCCCCTCCCTGACTGGGCAGAACACGGGTTTGCGATCAGGATTTACTGCCCAATTTTTCGCTTTCCTCGTAATCAATGTTAACGCCCTTTTACATTACCCGGCTGCAGTGCTAGGTGGTTCCAATTGCGATTGACATTTTAATTTCGTTACGATCTACATCGTTTGCAGTTCCATTAGCCGGTTTATACTTTGTGTTCGATTAATTATTTAAACCTTTGTTACGTATCACTACTCAGTATACACTTTTGAAATTTATAACCCGAATAATTAAACAGTAGCAAGATATAAACTAATTGAACATTATTCAAATTATGTAATTCAATCAACTATAAAATTAAGTTTTGCATATAATTTTAGAGTATGTAATTCTTGATTATGGTGCGTGAACACGGATGAAATTTGTCTTGTAGACTCTATTCTACAAAATACAACGATTTTAATCGAAGAGTATAATGACCAATCAATATACTGACCTTCACCAAATCTCGCCAAATAGACATCACAGTCTCATACGTGTACACGCGTCATTTGAATAATACAAAATTAACGGTATGCCATCTTGATATAACACAAAATCAACTAATTTAATATATCAGTTTATTTTTTAAGAAATGTATGTTTTTTTCATTAAAAAAATAGGTACCAATAAACTTAATATTTAAAAAATTACAGCCATTTAAAAATGTATCAAATACGTGCAAAATAGTAAAATGTTAAAAATGACATTTTTAATTTAACTATATTTTACGTAGGAGGGGTCAATATGTATTAATACTGAAATAATTAATAAAATGTCAACATTCCATAACAAGATCAAGATATTCTCATTAAACGCAATGTCACACTTGACGTATCTGGTAAAAGTAATCCTGCAATTCAAAAAAAATATTATTGAATTGAATTTGTATTAGTGTATTGAAGAATATTAGTTACTATACTTTAAAATAGCATAATTAATATAGAATAATACTTAATGTAAACACCATTATTCACAGGAAAATATTTTATCTGTAATATAATTTAGTTTTATTTATGTTTCAGTATCTCTTGTTTTCGCTAATCTTGTATCTTACTTATTATAAACACTTATTATAAACATAATCACTGTACTATAAGCTCTTTGTAGGAAAGTACAATATTATTTTAAAGCCAGACCATTTTAACAAAACTATTGTATTTTATATATTTTGTTTTTAAAAATACATCACAATTTGTATAAGGTTTTTTCAATATTAAGCTTTCATTTAAAAAGCTCTCCCCCAAAATGTTGCGTAATTTTACATTCCATAGTTTATTTTCCGTAAGAAATAAAACCTGTCGGCTACAATAATTTTATTTGATTTTGCCTTGAGCTGATATTGAAAATGGAATTCAATGTTATATCTACGTTAGCAAATCTCGTATTTCGCCGAAAGAAATATAATTTTCACGGTTCTTGCAATTTTGCAAGGTTTTTTTTTTTACCGAGCGGTTTCGCTTTCACAAAAATTTGCTTTGCTTGTTTTATTTTTATTCGTCATACAATACAAGCCTCGTGGATCGTTTATATTCGATAGCTTCAGAAAAATTTAATTGTAAAGAATATTTCAATTTCACACGATTGAATAATTCAAAGGCTTTCGACAGAACTCATTTATTTGTCAATGGGCAATGGTGGTGGTCGTAAAAGCGACGTACTCGTATGGATATGCGTCAATATGGAAGAATGTTCCACTTTACAGCGCGCAGCATTGTATCATTAAAAAATATAAGAGTCTGTACAAAGGGACACGAGAGTAACTCAAACAATTTCAAGTGTACGCAAATAAAACCTTACGCACGTCGGGGGAGGAAAAGTCCGGCAAACAATACCTCTGACCTGTTGGGAGTCGGTACGTGCATGTTATATTATGTGCGTGTATTCCTAGGTAGGTCGTCTCAGGCGGACATAGCGCGCCCGCAATGGGGGCCTTCTTACGAAAATGTAATTAATCGTGGGCCACGGCAGTTATCACAAAGATTTAGATAAATCCGATGAAAATATGATATATTTATATATATATATATATATATATATATATGTAGAAGTGAGCATGATAAAAGGCAAAACAATATGTATTATTTATCAACATAATAAATCAAACACAATTTTTTTGGTTCTATAACTAATTTTTCCAGAATATAGAACCAAAAATATAGTGTTTGATTAACAATGGAGTTCTATAAAATGAATAGCGTCTGTATCAAAAATATATATATATATTTATATTTATACTATTTCCGGCGAACCAAAAGTAAAATTAGTAAGAAGAAAAATTGAAATTCAAACAAATTTGTGCAAAGATGCTAAAAAACAGTCACTTTGATGGCCGCTAGCTGGATCAAACAAACTCCAGAACTTTGGTGCTAAAAGGAAGATATTAAACACTCAACTTCAATATGTAATTTATTAATTTTTATTATTCCACTTAATATTCATGCACACATATAATATGTATGTACTGTGTGTCCTTATAATAGATATGAATAATGAAATCTATAGTGAATTATAAAGTTTATCGTTTATTTTGTGGTAGGTATTGGTTTTAATACTTTGTCCGCTCCACCCTCTCCCCCGATGTAAATGTGTATTATAAATATTTAGTGTCCAACCGAAGGTCAGTTTTTGGCTGAAGCCGAAACCGATAGTTCGGCTCTTACCATAACCTTCGGCTTCAATCGTACTTAGAAATCTTCGAACACCGACTAGAAAGTATATATAACAATGCACGGTTACTTAGTTTTCTGCGTTATGGTGTTGATAATAATTGTAAATATATCTATTAAATAAATAAATTGCAGTTTTACAGAAATGATAAACTAAATTTTATTTCAATCGTAATGGTTCGTGCGTTTTCGGCGTCTAAATAAAAAACTTGGGCTTCGGCCAAATCTTCGACAGATTTTAGCCGAAGCCGAAGGTATATTTTTTAGCCGAAGGTGGCCGAAGCCGAAACCGAAGCTTCGGTCGTACTTTAATTATATTGAATGCCATCCAAATTTTGTTCAGTTGCGCTTTAGGATCTTGAGTAAAATATAGTCTCTCCATTCCTCCCGATACCTCACTTTCCCCCGACTAACCAAATTTTACACACATCGTTATTATTTAAGACCTGTATAAAACAAAGCCATCCTCCTTATCTATTTTAAATTATAACTAAATATGAATTCTGGGTAGCACCGAGATTATGCAGGGTGTAATAAACCCAGGACACAATATTTTTGGATGGATACCTGACTAAATTACGAGTCGAAAATGTTCATTGAATATGTTCAAATTGTGCATCGTTATGGAAAATATTATTGTCTGAAATTTTTACAAAATCATATTAAGCTTTAAGTCTACGTACGTACTTTAAAATAAATATTTGCGAAATTTATCCATTATTAATCTATATCGTTCTTTCAGGCCTAAATCAAACAGAAAATAATCTGGCCGTTCGTAATTCGACGGCCTTTTATTTTTTGTGTTCAATATATAAATTGAAATCAATAAAATATTTCAAATAATTGCAATAATCGCATGATTACGTTTTTTTAAAATGCCTATGTGCCTAAATGTTGAAATTAGGCACATCGTCCTTGAACATATTCGATTCGTAGTTTAGTCAAGTGGACCAGGTCTGTTACACCCTGTAGATCGCTTGTATCTTATATTATATATTACAGTTGCGAATCTTGCAATTATTTCAACTTAGATACCCATTTTATTAAATCCATTGAGTATTGTTTTGTATTTATTTTTCTGTTTGAAAAAATTTAAAGTGACCTTTTTTAATATATTTAAGTGTTGTTTATTAAACTTACGCTTGTTGTGTGCGTGATTGTTAGTTCATCATACTATTTATACTATTATTTTGATTATCCAGTATTCTTCACCAATGAAAGTGTCCCATTGGTACATATCTTTTTTCTTCCATTGTATGCTAATAATCGAAACAACCTGAGCCTTCCCTTTGCAGAACGCTAAGTCGTGTTTGCTCACCTTTCTGCGATACCCACAGGGGATACTGTACAGCTGAATCTACTACCTACCCTAACGGGAAATCGGGCCATTTTCAATTTCAGGTATCGGAGTACGCGGTTCTGTTTTAAATATTTAATATGGCCCGGATTCATTTCCTTAGTCCGTCGACCGGAACCCGCCCAAATCCTGAATGTTTCATTGGCATATGTTCTTAAAAAGGGTTGTAAATTGGGGTTCGAAATATGTATGTTCGAAATATGACCTGAGTAATTCTTTACATTAGTCCGCAGAATATACAGAATATTTAATGTTCTCCAGAATATATTATGTTACATTTCGTTGATCTTGCTCGAGGAAGAATTAATATTAAATTCAAATATAAAAAAACAATATTTTTTGTCCACCTTATTCTATGAAATTTTTTATATATAATGAGTAGTCTATTTTTCGATTACCAGTGGAGTGCAGTATGCACAAACTTACATTATGCTGTTATCGACGATGCTAACTACTAACTAGATATACGATATATAGAATAGGAAATATTACATTACAAGTCAATACCATTGTCGTTCAAAAAATTTGCTATTATATAGATTAAATATGGCGAGTTAAGGGAAAGAAGATGAAACAAGTTAACCGGGAGTTGAACATTACCACAGACGAGATTATTGTAAAAAAAAAAACTGCGATCTGCAATAAACATACATAAAAGATATGGTTAAGGGTTACCTCCTCGGCACCACACTCATATTGAGGAATCTATCAAGTTCATTCTGAACAAATGTGAGGTTACCTGGCAATTCTAGAGATATTCTCATTCTAGAGATATTTGATATTGTTGGAGTATATATCTTTTGGAGACTTTCCTTTTGGAGAACCAGGGTGTGCGGGGAATAGATCTTTGAATGATTTTAAGCCGATTACTCTTATGATTATTTGGATTCCTCCATTGTGCAGTCCAAATAGAATTCGTACGTTTTTTTTACTATACATCGGGATATTAAATTGATGGGGGAAAACTCCGAAAAGAGTGGCCTCCTTGGTCAGTTTATCAGCACATTCATTTACATGAATTCCTTTATGTGAACACTTGAGAGTTCAATCGCGCAATTAAATTGTATTAATTCATCACCTCAATAAACGAAACCTTGTAAGCTTACTTTCATCCATTTCAATACCTTACTCTAGTTACACAGTCACTAACTTCTAAACTGGTGACCCCGTACATTAATTTATTATTTTATTTGCATTTCAATCCTTAAATTTTAACAATTTCGCATCTCTTTATCGTGTCGAAACATCACTTCATAACAAATTGTCACTTGCAACTCGCTATCATGTGCACACTTCACACCGCGTACGTCCGCATACATTCTTACTGACTAGAGCACGAGCACTGTATAAAAAAGTGCAGAGTGCAATGAAAGGACGGACTGCGATGGAGTCCGATAGGCCATTTATCCGTAAGTACAAATTTAATATTTTCAATTGCATTTTTTATTAAAATAATTTTCTGGCTTACCGTTATCAAAGCGGTACAATATTTTATTTTCTGGCATATATTATTTCATAACATTTCAACTTCATATTGCATACAAGTTTTTTTTTTGCCTGTATGTAATAATTTCAAATACCTCCCATCCGCATTCATAAATCATTATGTAAATTGGTAGCAATAATTTTTTGCTCCACAATAATTGACCTTTTTACATACAACTTTAAATTTACCTCACAGTATTGGAACAATTTTTGCCTGTTCAAAATTTTCAACATCCTGATTAGTCAAAATAAAATCTATCTAAACAATTCTCTGCATATTATTACATTTAAACTTTTATTTTATATTCATTTTCATATGTCGCCTAGATATTTTTTTTTATTGTATAATTAACCATTCAACCTGTATAAAATAATATAGTAAATCTACATTTATAATTTTATCAATTCTCGTACACAAATCGGAATCAAATTCAAACAATTCAAATAACAATTGAATGATTATCTCAGCAAATTTAGTGTATAACAAAGTCCTTTTATTACATATTTTTATTTATGTTTTTATGTTCTAACTTTTAAATTTGCAATTGGAAATTATCCATTTGACCGGTAACAAATAATATTACAGTGTCGGCACGAAACGGTACTTATAACATATTGTTTTGGTTTCTTTTATTTAACTTGCATTCTCGGTTGACATTAAATTGTATATACCTACTAGCATTCACTTAGTTACAGCGCAACTCTGTATACATTTTTTTTATATTGTGTGATCCGTGTACCTATGCAAGGCCAGCAATATAAAATAATCATTCGAATATAATTTCGTTCAAACAATCTACCGTCAAATTCATAATGTCATTCATATCGCACGTGCTCAAACTGACAGTATCATTACAGGTAATAAATTATTTTAGAATAAATTATCAACATTCACCAACACGCGTGAGACAAGAAGTGCTTAGGGGCTTCTGTCTCACATCATCTTAACCTTCTGATACAATATCGAGTTAATCATAATTTGAATAACTTCGACACATACACCTCAACTCCTAAAGCGCAATCGACACTTGCGTCATATATATTTTTCTTACCATTCTCTTCTCATTCATCCATTCCATATGACCAAACCACATATATAGGTGTACTAGGTGTCAAAAAAAATTGTAGGATAAATTATTCTAATTTTCAGAACACTTCTATTTATATTTAGAAAATAACTATAAATTCATTGCTTCAAAAAGGGCAAGATCTTTTATTGCTTCGTACCGTTCTCTTCTTTCGATTTCGCTTAAAATATTATTAGATATTTAAAATTTATCATCAAGATAGTAGTCAAAACCTTATATTTAAATAATTAGCTTTACAAATTAACATAATCAAAACACATAACAGAAATAAATATATTTCAATATTATTGGCTACCCTGCAATAATCCATTCAAAAAATGCCAACTCGCCTGCTTGACAGATAATTGACGGAAACCAAAATATCGCAGGTGTTCGCAGTAAAGAAATATTAGTTCAGTAAGATTGTTATGCGGATTGAACAAACAAATTGGATGCGCGCAAACAAGTCAATTATCTCGCAGTACCGTATGTTGTTGCATGTAAAGGACTGTCGGAATTGAAACTCTAACCGTGGGTTACGTCAATCAAAATTTTATGGGATATTTTCAGAAGATAAGGATTATTTAATTTATATATATTGTCACGTGCAGCTCTGGCTTACCAAGCATCCTTTTCATGCCACGGATAGAACGCCTGATCTCGAGCTTCACGTCACCGGCTAACTTAAATCGACACTCAAAAATTACGCGGGTGCTCATCGAGGGAAGTTTATGGGTAACTTAATGAGAGGCTCCTTCGTCTGAAGGCGAGGTTGGATATACAATAATATACAATTCAACGTTTACAACCCACCCACATTGCTCTTGTTTATTATATATATTAACTTACTATCACATCCTTCTTCCGCGGGGGTGGGCAGATAAAATAGAGTGCAACACTCTTCTGTCCTGACATCCTGATACACAATTCTCGCCTCATCCATATTCATACTAGCTCGCCAATTATTGAGGCTTCTAACAGAACGATCCTCTAGTATCTAGTTTACCTGGTTGTGCCAAGTCTTTTGCGGACGTCCTTAATTTCTGGTACCATCAACACTTGCATCATATATTTTTCTTACGAATCTCTTCTCAATCGTCCGTTCCATATGACTAATATCACCTAAGTGATCCTTTTTTTATCTTCCCACTATACTTGAGGTCAGCTTTACATGCTTTCCTTATTTCTTCATTATTTACTCTGTCATAAATGTATCTGCCGCATCCCTATTTCCTAAGGGATCTCATTTCCACATGCCTACGATCCATATACCTAAGCGATCTCATTTCTATTACATTCAGTCTACTTTCGTTTCTTTTCTGTCAGCTCCAGACTTAACTTACTTCCATACATCAGTGTTGGTACCAGGACTCCATTGTGCATCGCTAGTCTTGCCTCAGTTAACAATTTCCTATTAGATATAATTCCATCCAAAGCGTCGTTATATGTAAGAAATTATTTTTCTGCGTAAGAGATAAAAAAAGTTACGATATTTCTCTTTTACTTGTAAATTGTTGTATTATTTATTTGTAAATATTATGATTAATAAAAAATACATAATGTTTTTAGATATCTTAAAATTCATCGTTAGTTTTTCATAGAAATTTCTAAAAAAATATATAGGCAAGATATTGGATGAAAAGCCCATCGGCAGTGTTTTCTTTGGGGGTAAATGTAATAATAATAATATAATATATAAAATTATTTTCTCAATAGTAGAAATACGTCGACTTCTAAGGAGAGTCCTGGGGGATGGGTGAGGGGATGAATATTTTTTGTCGGTCTAGACGCTTGACGAGTCTCGCCTAAAAGAGAAGCAAAATTTGAGATTCCTATAATTATTTAAAAAAAATAATCTCTTAGAAAGATTCACAGAAAAAATCTATCTATTAAAAAAAATAATACACATATATATGTGTGTGTGTGTGTGTGTATATATATATATATAGTTACCACCGGAATGCGAACCCGGAACTTTTTCGTGTCGTGAAAATGAATAATCAATTAATTAATTACACCCGTTAATCATTAGTTTCACATCTGATTTTCGTTCTTCATGTGTTCCTTCTATTTAAGTATATTATTAGAGAACTATGTTCTAAAAAATTGCTACTTTAGAATAAAAATGTGATTGCATTTAATATATATTCCTATAAACATTTCCTCGTAATTATTGTGTTTAGATGCGCGCACACATATTTATTATTTTATTATTAAATACTGACCGGTTTCAAAATGACTCTTCTTTCTCCAAGTCGAGTAAAAAATTAGTTTTGTTTACTATGAATTAATTTTTAATTGTCTTCAAATCGTAATATTTTATCATTTTAACATTTATCATGCATTTACAGTACTAATTCTTTTATACGTCTTAAAAATATAATATTTATTAAGTAGTCGTTTCCGCGGTCAGGGGAGCGATCGCAATGAAAGTATTTGAAATGGAATTAGTTATTCAGAGGAAATGACACATTAAAGTCATTCATCATTACCATTACCTATCCCCTCGCGAATCGTTAGTCAGCGCCCACCTGAAACATTTAATATCGAGGATTTCGTAGAGCAATAGACAATGTCGTTAAAATACTACCTCCTTTATCCGTAATGACTTCAAATTCAATTCAGCATCGAAATGTACAATGGAAGTGTAGTGTTTTCTTTCGGGTTCCCCTGTATCCGTTCAAATCGGATTACGTCCGGAGATAATACTGTATAGACACCTCCCGTTCCGTTCTCGTTCCCGGGACCGCCGGATCGTGAAGGCACGTACCAATTTTATCGCCATCTCCAATGCCGGCACAGCCTCCGGAAGTATCTTTTATCACGTTTCCTGAGACAATCGAAAAACTGGTCGTACTACACATTGTACGGCCCGGCTACAAAAGTTCAACGTCTTGGTTTCGCGGAAATCGAAGTGAAGACACAGAATCCAAGTATTTATTCAGACCGAATTTAAAAAAAAAAACTATTATGAAAAATACAATCTGCGAGTGCGTTGTGTGAATTGATTTCTTCGTTTTATTTTTTGTTGCTTGGTGTATTAATCTTTATAATCTTTCATCTATTATCTATCCGCAATTATAAGGACAAAAAGATTTTTTTTTTAAATAACGTAATAAAATAGGATTAATAGAAAGACAACAAAAAAAAAATTGACTGATCTTTGTACCATACAATCACCAATATATTCATATATATGAGCCCTGATGAGAAACCTGCCAAAGAAGCTGAAAGTAGCGAGGTATAATATCTCATAAAATCTTTACAGAAGATAACTGTTTAAAAAGGATTCGTATTCTTTTTCAGTAAGTTCGTTGGACGGTGATTCCTTTTTCCTTTGTTCCGCATGGAGGGTAATGGTAACCCGTACACAATTATGAACTCCTTATGACGCTAGTAAATCCATGTTTATGAGTAGAAAGGGTTGTGAACATTCTTAACATCTTCTGGAACCGTGTCGATTGTGTAGACTATCTTTTTCAGCAAATGAATATTTACTAAAAGAATTTCTTGAAATGTTTAGTATAGTTAGTTGGATAGTAAGTATAAAAAGGCCCGTCTTCCGGCAGTCTCGGTACACTGTAAAGTTACACCAGCCATTGTTCCCTCAGCAATGGCAGCGGTGCGGGTACACAGCCAGGTTCCTTTGTTTTATTATGCTCCGCCATTCGTATTCCTTATTTTCATAATAATTTGTCCCCCCCGTAGACGGGAACGGGAGTCGAGAAATGGCCCGCAATGAATATTTATAAAGTCGTCGGAGTTTTGATGATTTGGGAGTTTCGGCGGTTCCAACATCCGGCCTTCATTTTACACATTAACGTCCATTTTTACACGAGATGAACTGAACGCAGATTCAATTTCATTCAATAAGGAAATTTATTTATTTGTCTTAAATTAGGTTTTTCAAAAAAAACTGGCTAACCACACATATTTATTAATATTTATTTTATTTTAAAGATGCGTCGTTTACTGGGTTCATTAATTTATATGTATTTTTTTAACATTACAAAAATATATTTACTTTGCGATTTAATTTGAATTAAAAAAAAATAGCTGTATTAATTGTGATTATACATATGACGTTAAACTATAATCCTGAATTATAATCCTGAATTTAATTTTCAAATTAAAAGCTAAGTGATTATAGTATTTGTACACAAGTAGGTAATATATAAATTTAGGAAGTAGTAAAATATAATAATGTCTTTAACCGTTATTTGAATTTGCGCCATCAGTTTTATTATTATTGGTATTGCAGAGCCTTCGGAGGGCCTTATTCACGGATTTATTCATCAGTCTATAAATCGTATTGTTGGCATTAAATTATACCTGGCACACAGCAACAACTCGGGCAAAAGAAGCCTTTTCTTGGAGCTTTAGATCCTTAATTAATGGCCGACACCGTCTGCAGGCTAGTTATGTATATACACGCTTGGCTCATTAATGTTTATTATTTCATGCTAATGCTGCATGTATTTTTATTATGTTATCTGATCTTCTTTTCTCAAAGTTTATATTTATTTATTTATTTATAACTATATAATACATATACAAATTTGTTTGGACTGTGCCCGTCTCACTAGAGAGATTCTGTGTCGAGACGGGCATAGTTTACGAGCAATTGTTCAATTGGTTAAAATTACAAATAGAAAGATTTATTAACATATAAAAGGTGTATATGAAGAACAATTTTAAGGTGGACTTAATTTTTGGATCACTTTGTAGCAATAATTAATATAGGTATGAGTCAATATGTTTGGGTGAGTGCACCAATACTGGCTCTACCCATATTACGAATCCAAGTTTTAATATAAAGTTTCATGTTCTTGTGACAATTCAATTGATTTGAGTCTTTTAGCATTCTATTATACAGTTTAGGTCCAAAATATTTGTAGTTCCTTTGACCAAATGTAGTATGTGCTCTTTGGGTTTGAAGGTTATTTGTATTTGACCGTGTGCAAATTATGTTTTGTGTTGTTTTAAAATGTGTCTATTTGTATTTATATATGTATTTGAGAGTAGTATTAGCGTATATTTGTCTAATATCAAAGACATTGAATATATCAAAAATTTCGTCAGTGCTCGTTGTGATTGGGGATTTGAGGATAACTTTTAAAATAATTTTTTGAGCTGCTATTATTGGATTAATTGCAGACATAGTCGCTCCACCCCAAGCAATTATACCATGCTCAATGATTGATTGACAGATAGATAGACAGATCCAAATATTATATATATATATAATATTTGGTATTATTCCTAACAATGTATTATTTATATGGAGATGCCCCTATAACAGCTAACCTTGACAGCTCATCGAGTAACATTTTTCGCTTTATTTTTTAGCATTTTCAAGGCACTCTAAACTTGCCACTTTATTTATTTTTTGAACACAGTAATTCGCTTCTCGTCGGCACTCTATCCAATATTACAAAATAAGATATTACATAAAGAAAATGAACGTGTTGAGAATTTGAATGGTGGAAGTTGAACTTCCGCCCGGGGATGTTTATTTTTTCTTCGTCATTAATCGTAATTATGTAAATATCGGGCGCGAGCGCTGCGGCAACTGAGTGAAAGCATTAGATAATAATTACCAATGTTGTTTTCTTTACCAAGCAAAGCTATGGTAAGTTATAATCTCTAACACAAATCGACAGAGTTTTCCTATTAATTTCCATTACCGCTGTCCGAAGTGATGGATACGCGGACCGCCCTAAGGTTATCGTAGTTCAGTATATTCATGTATTACTAGTTAGCCATCACTCCATATATTTTCTTTTTTCACTGCGGTTATTTGAGAAACAACTTTACGAAAAGTCAGCGTTAAACAAAATTAAAAACTATGTTTCCCTTTACAGAATTTTATTTTATTAAAATATCATTGGTTTATTGATTCGTATATCTTCGTCTTCATTGTTCAAATCTTATCCGGTTCATCAACACAATAAATCAAACACGATTTTTTTGGTTCTATGTTTAAATTTTCCAAATAATTGGACGATCGTTTCGGCTGTCTAGGCCATTATCAACATGTAAAATATAGAACAGTGTGAGCTTATATGCAAATTTTGATACAAAGTTGGGTATTACATATTAGATTATTAACAATACAACATTGCCTTAGAGCTAAAATTGAGAATGTTGGAAATACTATCTGACTAACTAGCTTACCATCACGCCCTTTCCCGCGGGGGTAGGCAGAAAGTATAGAGCGCCACACTCCTCTATCCTGACACACGATTCTCGCCTCATCCACATTCACACATTTTCTCATACAAGCTCACCGATTGCTGAAGCTTCTAACAGAACTATCCTCCATTATCTGGTTTACCTGGTCATGCAAGGACTTCCGCGGACGTCTTCTATTTCTAGTGCCATCAACACTTGCGTCATATATCTTTCTTACTATTCTCTCCCATTCATGTGTTTCATATGACCAAACCACGTAAGTGATCCTTTCTTAATTTTACTCATTATACTAACATCTTTACATTCTTTCCTTATTTCTTCATTCTTTACTCTGTCACAAATGGATTTGCCACATATACGTTTAAGTGGTCTCATTTCCACTGCATTCAGTCTACTTTCGTTCCTCTTCTGCCAGCTCCAGGCATCACTTCCAAAAATCAGTGTCGGTTTCAGGACTCTATTATGCACCGCTAGTCTTACCTCAGTAAATTTCCGTTAGATATAATTCCATTCAACGCGCCGTTTACTTTATTCCCTGCAGTCACTCTCCTTTCGATATCATTCTCAGCCTTTCCGTTTCTATCAAACATACTTCCCAAATACACAAACTTATTTACTTTTTCCAAACATTCATTACCTACAAGTATTTTTCACGGTGTCTTGCTTTCCTCCTTCTCGAATACCATCACATCTCATAATAAGATCGCTTTCCTTACATACATCGTACATTCTACTCACTAGTCTCAAATACTGGAAATACTATCCTATATATATTATATTACACTATCCTGTATATATGTAATATTATCCTTTGTAAATAAGCTCACCAAACTGTTCTATGTTTTATATAATGACTATACAGCCGAAACGATCATCCAATTATTTGTAAAAATTAAATATAGAACCAAAAAAATCGTGTTTGATTTATTGTGTTGATTAACAATGGAGTTCTATAGAATGAATACCGTCTGCATTAAAAAAATAAAATAATCTTCGTTTGGGTTCGGCTACTTTAATCATTCTGCTCTGCTTTGTTCTGTCCTGAGTATATCCACGGTCATGTTCAAATTTTTAAGATCGCAACTGACTGAAAGTGTCCATACTGCTCCTGGTCTTCTTGGTCTCGGTACTCACGGCTTAACGAATTTTGTGATCTTCCTCGTTTCGCATTACATGTCCTTGCCATCTGTCGTTCTTCGTTTATTATTTTTATATCCTTGTCTACCCTAAGAGAACATTTATAACTTTGTCTATCTTGTGACTCCACCACCTCATATCACCATTTTTATCTCAGATGCATGCATTCGGTTCATATATAATATTGTAATGTTCAAATGTAAATAATATATTCTCATTTTCCTTGTTTGCAAACTTTTTGTTTTATAACTTATCTTGTATATTTTTAATGTAATTTCATACAGATAATATATGGATTGTTTCCTAGCTTGAACACATTTGGGAAATGACATAAAAACTTTTAATTTATCTCCAATTTATATTCAAATTGTTTAAGTGAACTCTTTATAAGTTCGCGATGGCCGCCTGACATCTTAATTATTTTACCCTCCTCCGCAAAGTTCTTTTATCGAGTGTCTCCGTATACAAAGTTTTATATTGGTTTATCTCAATACGTGATTAATTCAAGGGCGAAGAACTTTTTATAAATAAAATTAGAATGTATAATAAGTGTATACTTTACATAATCAGATTTATATTTATATTTTTATTAATTACGTATGTTTTCTTTGTCCGCAGGGGCTTCGCTGGATCAGCTGCAGGAAGCGGTGAAGCCATTCCCGTCCGACGCGCCTCCTTGTGCGGGGTCCCGCGAGGCGCGCGCCCCCTGCCGGTGCAGGCTGGAGGTGTGCGTGGGCTGGTACCCGTGCGGCCTGAAGTATTGCAAGGGTCGCGGGCCGCCGGCGGCCGCGCCGCTGTCCTACCGCTGCGGCATCAACACGTGCCGGCGGTGCCAGCTGTTCGACTACTACGTCCACCGAAAGCACCACTGCCTGTGGGACGAATGACCCCCGAGCATGTTGGACGCTTCCGTAACGGTCAGCGGCAAGTCTTCCCACTTTCCTCTCTCGCGACAGTGTTCGGCTCTGACCATAAACTCTTCAAATACCGTTTCGAACACTGGTTCGATGTTGTTACATTTTTACGATTTTTCTACACACCTCTTTACTAACGCGCGCCTTTTCCCCGAAATGTTAAGTCTTATATCGTTATATTTCATTTTTAAAAATAAAAAATGTTACTCCATTTACATGCATGTCGAAAATCACTTCCATACTTCTTTATCATTAAAAATACCGTTAACGATATTATATTTTTTTAAATTTTGTATTCCATCGATATTCCAACAACGATTTTTACACTTGTAACTTTTTGTACATGCTTCCGTGAAATTTCGAAGGATTTGCCATGTACATATTATTATTATAGCGGTAGAGTTGTATGTTTAATGTTAAGATGCCAATAGGTACATTAATGTTACTTCCTGATATATATATTCATTTTCTTTATATTTGTTTTTTTTAACATACGTATTAAATTCATCCCATCTTTTTAGTATTTTTTAAATTGAATTAGAAATATGTTTATTCAATTATGCATTTGTCATTTTGATCGACGACCTTCTTCCATCTTTGCGATAGCTGAAGGATTCCTTATTTATCTAATACCTGGAACTTGTTGCGAAAAACTGATCCAAGCGGTTATGGCAGGATTTGGTGAAAATAAGTGACATGAAATGAAACATCTGTCAAGTTGCATCAATTTTTGTGTCTGGCGTTGTCATGCTGGAACATCGTGTCTTTTGTTGTAGCTAGCCCCGACCTCTTCTTGCCAACCAATTTGGCCAATCGCGAGCAGTACTTATTGTAATCAATATTTTTGTTTCGTGATAGCAGCTTAGTACATGATACTCTTCCAATCCCATGAGAATACAGCGTGACCTTTGGGTGCGTTCCATTTCCGATCGCCTATGCTGGCTCAGCAAGGGATGACTGTGGTTCGACTGTCTTTATTATAAATAATCCACTTTTAATTGGCAGTGATAACTCGTTTGAGAAAAACTTAATTTTCATTACGGTTGAGTAGCAATTCGCAAGCAGAAATTCGTTCCAATTTTTTTTCGCTCAATGAACGTGGCACCCGAGTATCGCACGCTTGTGCTTGTCGACCATCCCAAATGTACCTAAATATCGCGAAACGGTGGTGTCACTAATATTTAGTGCCTGACAATCTCACGCGTCACGTGACAGGCCGTCCGTCGCGAGATGCATCAACATTTTCTTCTCTAAATCTCCGGAATTACGTTCTGCGTACTAAACATAATTTTTTTCACAAATTTACCGTTTTTAATAAAAAGCACGGTATATCGAAGTTTTTCTTCATGTTTAAAATTTTACAAAAAACGTTAAGGTATCAAAATTTCATTAAAATTTCTTCTGAAACGTCACCTTTCAAAGGCATTAATTATATTAGTGTGCGTGAGGTTGATAACGGATTGAAAAAGCGATGATACGCCATCGGACGGTGAAAACGTGATGAATATTTATGTTACAACCCAATTCATACTTAAATGAATACATTACACCTTTTTTCGTTGCGTATTTATTTTAAATTGGAACAAATCATCACGAATATTGATGATCTGAGTGTACTCCAAATTCCACCCATTATGTACTTCGGAGAAAACACCCTACGTGTACAACAAGGTTTGTGCATTTTCATTCTGATTTTGGAATTCCATTTAACGTTTTATAATTTTCTCCACCTCTCGGGTCTCGCGAAATGTTTCGTACGAACGAGGGTTAAAGATGAAAGGTTTTGCTTTAGCAGATTTAATACTTTAGGAATGTTGAAGCTTAACTTAAGTGATTCAGTTGGGTTGAATACTTAAGCCGAGACATTAGCTCAAACGGTCGATTATAAAATAATGCGTAAGGCAAAGAATATTCCAGTTAATGTTCCATAATGTTTTAATATTGCGATGCTCTTATTGTTAACTGATATATTTTCCTATAGATAACCGATATTATTTTTACGAAAAATTAATTTCCTCCCTAAAATAAAAAAAACTGTATTCAATTGAGTTCGTCTGTAAATTCAGATGATAAAATGTGCGTAGTTTTGATCGTGATTTATGTTTGGTTCCCTCATGATCATATATGCTTATTTATTTTATCTTTCATACAATACTTTTTTATTTATTTGCAAAGGAATATTAATATGGCAATTGATCGTTTTCCATAATGGAATGTACCTAATTATCCTACTCCAGTTTTTAATTCAATGATTCTTGTAAACTATGATTTATTAAATAATTTTATTTATTATATAACATTATTGTTTGCAAATTAATTAGAATTAGAATTTTGATAAATATGTAAGTATCCATATATATATATATATATATATATAATATTATTATGTACAAAGTCTGTAATAATCATATTATCTTTAATGTTACACGTTTTAAATACAAACAATTTGTATCTATCTAAATACCTAATATAAGTTTTAATCAACCCAAGAATTATATTGCCTATGTGTAAGGTATGTCTTTTCTTCATATTTATTGAATTGACAATATTTTTAACTTTATCCGATTTTTGACACAAAATTATATAATTTAACAGTCTGTTATACAATAATACACTCGTGCGTCCTTGAATACTTTAAAAAATCCAAATAATAAACTACGGAGAAAGAGAGGGGAATGTCACATCTCAAAAACATACTAACAAATTAATGTTGTATTGTGCAATCGTAAACGTAAGATCGCTGAGATATTTTAATTTTAAAAATCACGTACAAAAAAAGTCGTCTGTTTAATTGAATTTTTGCATTAATTTAGTTTTTCAAATCTCTACTCCTTTAATTTTTTCTTTAAATTATTTTCATATATTGCTTTCACATCGTATAAACAATTAACATCTTTCAAAATTTTTATTAAGTACTCTCAGGCGACTATTGATATATTATTAACCAGCTCTCAATTGAATATTATTTTGTCGCGTGAATGAGAAAAGTTATAGTTCATTAATTATTCTACGAAAATAAAAAAATCGCTTGTAATTTGTGAAAATGCGAACGTGAAAGCGATTTTTTTTATTGTAGTGGGTATTATATTTTTGTCATTTGTAATTTAACTACCTTGAATGAATGAGCTAAGTAAATGAATATTTTTAAAAACGCATTCTTATTGTGAAGTTGCAATTTTTCAGAACATAAATCTGTGATATTTTTAATACAAATTAAATGTATCAATTAGAAAGATGTACATATAAAATCAATTTATCGAAAAAATATTTTTTTTGCTACCTGGATTCGAACCTGAATCTTTTCCTATCCGGAGAAATGCATTAACCGATTACACTACACCAACACAGTAAGTTGACGACAAATTTTCGAACATATATGTTGCACTTTCGAATTGATACATCTGTTGTTCCATTTATTTGAAAGCTATCTTATAGCTTCTTTATATTTACGGAATCTCAAACACATGCATTTCTCCAGATGGGAAAAGATGCAGGTTCGAATCCCGGTAGCAACAAAAATATTTTTTCGTTAAATTGATTTTATATGTATATCTTTCTAATTGATGCAAATTAATTTGTTTATTTATTCACACAACATTTACTGCCATAAAATGATGTTACGATAGATAGAAATATAGTAAGTTGTAGGAATTCATTATTATTATTTAATATTGATTACCAAGGTACTCTTAAAAAAAATAAACAAACACAACAAACTTTTCAAATTGGACACAGAATTGAATCTCAATGTATTAATTATTTACATTTTTGCGGAGGCGTGTCATTTTGAATTAAATTGCATTTTTTCTACGGAGAATTTGATAACTATTATTGTGAAGCATTTGCCGTTTAGTCATGACCGTTACACGAACACTTTACTTCTATATTGTAAAAAATCATTATAAAAATGGGAGAAAATATTACAGCAACATTTTGAAACCTGCGTGAACATTTCGGCATACATAATTATCCATTTCGTACCTCAATTGTGAGTTTAATTTAAAAACTCTAGCTTACTGGTTCAGTTTGGGATGTAAGGATATCTACGGCCCTAACACCTCCGTACTATGAAAATGTTCGGGAGCGGAGTTAGCTATCGACGGTATACGTTGTCGTGACACAAGAGCAAACTTTTTACGGGGTGAGTTGGGTATCAATTAAGAAGACAAGTGGTTTCAGCAAGATGGCACAACCTACCACACAGTTAGAGATACAATACAGTTATTGCACGCAAATTTCCAGGGTGTGTCATCTCTTATTTTGGTGACTAAAAATGCCCACCGAGATCGTGTGTCATCTCTCGTTTTGACGACTAAAAATACTCACTGATATCGTTGAATTTCTTTTCCTGAGAGTTCGTGAAGGCTGCAATAGGGAAGGTCAATAATTCACAAATATTTCCAGTTTTAGATTTGACACAAATAAAAAAATTGTAATTATGCGAAAACGTCATGAAATTTTTTTTTCGAAATAATGAAAGTGTTCAAATAGAGATGTGGCGTTTGTTTTCCATATTTTGTGCTCCACGTTATTTCAGCGTTTATACTTTATGTTTAATTGTAAATATTAGGCAGTTTTCGAAAAAATAATGCCTTTTATTGAAATATTAAATTTTCTTAAAACATTTTTATCAAATTATTTATTTGTTTGCTCAAATGTTGACGTGAAATCCAAATTTTAGGTACCTATGTATTATTATTGTATAGTGAATGGATAATATGTTTTTTTTTAAAATTAATTAAGATAACTATTTTGAATTGAAAAAAAAAACAATAATTCTAATAAGATACTGTTTATTGTTGTGGCATAATTAAAATAGATATCTTGCTTAAATTGTAAATAAATTTTAAATACATTCTGACTTTTGGTAAACATATGTTTTTAGTTTGACTTCTTTGAATCGAGTGTCATAATATTGTCAGGCTATACATTATCATCAAAATAATTATTCATAATTTATTTAAATCTACTCATTTATTTGGTTTTAGATTATTAGATAAAATAATCTTTATTTTAATCAAGCTTTTATAACGCTAACTAAAGTGCCCTTAGATTACTTCTATATTTGAAGTGTATTCAATTAAAAAATTACGATTCATTGAATAGGCAAAGAATAAAGGGAAATTGATTTTTTTTTCAATTTGTTATTACATATATTTTATACATTCACCCATCCTTGAGGAAATATTCCCTGAGTTTGTATTATTATTTGAACACTGATGTCATTTTATGATTGTCAATAAATGTATATTAAATAATTATAAACGAAAAGAATTTGTGCAAATATTAAGTGTAAAATCGACTAAAACTAATTAAAGCTATTTGTATAAAATATCAAACACTAGTTTTTATTGGATATCTGTTTGTACATATATTTTTTACCGTTTTTAGGTGAACTTACACAAATTTTATTTATTTTGTAATATAACATTCGGCACAGATATGTATGTAAAGGGTTTTTCAATAGGGACGCTCAAACTTTCTTTCAACAGGGACAAGAAACTACGCCATATTTCTTCAATTTTTTTTGAGGTTAACACTCGTACTTAGTTGGCAAATCATCATGGAGCATTACACACCGGAGCAACGCTTGGAAATTATTCAAATCTACTACCAAAATTCGCGTTCGCTCACCGCAACTTTAAGAGCATTACGTCCATTTTATCGTCGTCATCACTTGCCTGCCACATCAACAATTCAACGTTTGGTGCAAAAATTTGAAAGCACATTGTCGCTACACAATGTTCCAGTGCCAGTGAGACAAAGAAATGCACGAAGTGAGGAAGATATTGCCGCCGCTAGAGCATCTGTTCTTGATGACCCAAATGAGTCGCTAACACGACGTTCTCAACAATTGGGCATTTCTGTGACGTCATTGTGGCGAATTTTGCGAAAAGATCTTGGCCTACATCCATACAAGATCCAGTTAACACTAAGAACTAAAGCCGCTTGACCATTTGAAGCGTCGCCAATTCCTCAATTGGGCTGCACAACAATTTGAAAATGATGCTGAATTCCATCGAAAAATCATCTTTAGCGACGAAGCTCATTTTTGGCTCAATGGATATGTAAACAAGCAAAATATGCGTTATTGGGCAGGCACCAATCCACACGTGCTTCACGAAACACAATTGCATCCCGGAAAAATCACTGTTTGGTGTGGATTACATGCCGGAGGTGTCATTGGACCATATTTTTTTGTTGATGATGCTAATCGTCATGTTACTGTGAATGGTAATCGTTATCGCTCCATGATAACTGATTATTTTTGGCCTCAATTGCAAGGTATGGACTTGGCCAATATGTGGTTTCAACAAGACGGCGCTACCAGTCACACGGCACACGCAACAATTGACTTATTGAAAACCAAATTTGGTGAGCGTGTTATTTCGTGAAATGGACCAGTTCAATGGCCGCCTAGATCATGCGATTTAACACCATTGGACTATTTTCTTTGGGGCTATGTTAAATCTTTGGTCTATACCAACAAGCCGGCGACGTTACAAGAGCTGAGAGAAAATATTGAACGCGAAATTGGTGCGATTCGGGCCGAATTATGTGAAAAAGTGGTGGAAAATTGGATTCAACGATTGGACTTCTGCAATCGTGCCCGCGGTGGTTATGCGAGGGAAATTGAATTTCATACATAATTGCCACTAAATGTACTTCAAAACATAATAATTTTTTTTTAGATATATTCATTCGTTTTTGTTTTATTTAAAAAAAAAGTTTGAGCGCCCTTAATGAAAAACCCTTTATATTATTCAATTCATGTGATGTGCTTATTTGTCCAGTGGTAAGACACTCGCCTAGTGATCCCTAGTCAAGGGTTCAAGCCTTGTCCCAGAAGATCGCCAAGTTAGTTTCATAATACCAAGCACTTATTGAATATATTAAGGAACGTATTCCATGTACGCATTTCTATATTTTTGAAGAAAAAATATTAATACATACGTTTACAATAAAAATTATGTTAGTTCCCGGATATGTTCTATAGTTTTCGAGATATTGATATAAGAAGTTAAAAAATTAAAGTATATTTTATGCGTAAAACAATCTTACTTTTAAAGAATATCTTAGAAAGAATAGGAATTAATTCTTAGAGACGAAATTTTTGTTTTGTGCATTACGGGCTCGTAACGTATGAAATAGTAAGTCGTGCTTTGAGAATCACCATTTATGTATAACATTACTTACGTGCATGCAGTTTTAAAAAAAATTGTTATTCATAAAATGAGCTTATAGAAAATATATTTACAGTTTTATATACATATATAAGCATCGCATACTATTCTTATTAATATTGGCTGTCTCAAAAAAGGTGTACATCTGATACAGTATTTCCAAAATTGAGTGTTTAATGCATTTTGAAGTTTGGAGCAGTGGAAAAGTTTTATTCGATGATAAAGAGACATTTTAGTTTTAGCATCTGCTCAATACCTTCCTGTCTTAATAAAGGTCTGCTGATTTACGCATTTTGATGAAGATGAACAGATGAATTAAGCAATGAGGTAGCACTGAATATCTCCCAAGTTCTTCAGATATCACGCCATTGGACCTTTTTATACGAGCATGTCAAAGGTAGGGTTTGCGGTTTGCAAAACCGACAAGAATTAAAGGCAGATTTTGAGCCCAAATACAACTTAATTGATTCGAGGAGTATTTGCAATTACATTGATTTCCTTTATTAATAGTGCTTGAACAGTAGAAATGTTACTAATTAATTTATCGATCGAGTGCAGGATGTACAGTGACATGCAAAATTAAGAGGACAAATCAAATCAACATCAATCAACTAATTAAGTCGACGACTAATTTTTTAACTTATTTGATGTAGCTTTTTCAAATTGATACATCTGTTATTTCACTTAAAAAATCATTTGTTTTATTATGTATAAGTTGAATATTATATTTCAGGCCGATTTTGTTTGCCAGACATTTGTCAGTTCGTATTTGGTAGTCGTAGAGAATAGTTGATTACATTTTTTTATGGAGCATCTAACGCCTCAACAACGCGTTGAAGTCATTAAAACAAACACAAATCCGACTTTTGGTAAAAAATTATCATGAGGGACGAAGTTCATTTCGACTTAGCTTCATAAACTTAACTTAAAAAAAAAACAAAACAGCCATAATTGGGGCACTAAAAATCCTCAATTGATACACCAACGACCTCTCTAACCACACATAGTTACTGAATGGTGCGCCATGGGAGCCAGCGAAATCATTGGGCCCAATTTCTTTCAGTACGCTGTAAAAACTTATCGGTGGACGAATTGGGTAGATTGGGCCTTCAACACGTGTGCTTTTAACAGGACGGTGCCACCTAACACACAGCCCGATCTACGCTTGAAATTTTGATCCATGAAATAACATCGGTCTGGAACATAATATTCACCCATTGTTCTATACACCTCATTGTATACACCAAGAGTATTTTATTCCAGTATTAAAATTATATTGGAACTTACACTTGTGACTACTGCGCTTGAAAACACCCGGTATTGTACCTGAGCCGAGCCGCAAAATTGAGACGACACTAACGGTAATTTTTTGCACTATATTTTGCACTGCAAAACTACAGGTAAGGAATTTTGATGCACTATATTTTCAATTCAATCATATTTAGAATAATATGGAAGAAGGAATAATACAAAAATTAATATTATAGGAAGGATCCCTACAAGACTGGAAGCATTGTAGAGGCTGAGAGAGACCATATATTAAAATGATGTACCTTATTACATTCCGCTGTTTATAAATACTTGACGCAAATACATTTTTCAAAACATTATACAGCTAAAAGGTAAACTAATTTATCTTTTAGCTGTATATTGTTTTATTTTAATAAGACAACACTTCTTATTTGTATTTTCCTTAAAAATGTTTAAATAAAAGTTGTGCTTGTTTAATTAAAAAAAAAATTTATTGTCATCTCAATTGTGCAAGACACTATATGTATATATAGGTACTACAAGTACATAGCACAGTTTTGTTTCTATTTTACTGTCGCCGCCGCCTACTAAATCCTACTTAGAATAATTTTTCTTTAAATTAATTTAATTAAAGTCTTCTCTAAAAAACCGTTTAAAATGATCTATATTACCAATGGTCTGCTTGCAATACTATATAATTATGTGACTCCGTGTATATTTAGTGGTGAGAATTGAGATAGAATGTATAAAACAAACTATGGTATGCAAAAAGAGGAAGAGGGACACAGAACCGGGATGCCATGTCTCACTTTAATTATTTGTCGTGTTTAATTAATTTGATAACCCTTTTGAAATATTATCAATCATATTTTAGATTTAATATTTATCATTAATAAAAAATATTTTGAATTTGAATAGAATTTTTTCCAAATATCGTCACTCACGCGATCACTGTTCTTGATGATGTTTCTCGATCTTGAAATGAAAGATTTATAGGCATCAGTGCTTAGGTAAATAGCTTAATAGCAAAAATGTATTTAAAAATTTTCTTTGTAAATAATTACAATTACAAGTATTAAAATTTTGATTAATGGCAAAAGTCTGAAACATGTTAAACAATTATAACTTTTAAGTTCTTTCATAATTAAATTTGTAATGTTATCACCATTAGTTGATATTTCCTGCAATCCCTCTAAGCGGCGGCGGTGGGCGGTGTTGAGATAACCAATAGGTACAGTGGCTCGGTTCCCATCTGTGTATTATCTGAGGAGGGAAATTAGTTGGGGAATTTAATCAAATATCTTTCCCTCTGCGAGTGGAAACAATTATGTGGTTAAAATCCTGGATATATCTGTTGAGGAATTTGGTTGATTTATTTCAGAAACATGGTTTTGTTCATGCCCAATAAACAGATTTGTTAATGATATCACTCATAATATAACATTTCAGCACCATACATACATAAAATAATACAAAAAAAATAATTTGGGCATAATTTAAAAAAAGTTGATTTTACACTCATTGCGGCTACGGATTTTCGGAACTACTTACGTTATTTAATTTTTACTCATTTAATACTTGTTTATATGTATTTACAGCTTAAAAACTTAGCGTATTATATATATATACAGGATGTCCTGTAAATAGTGGTCCAAACGAAAACCATCGATAGCTGAGACCATACCCTGTCAGAATAACCCATCAATAGGTCTAATGGTTTTCGAGTATGAGGTAATTTCAACTTTTATGAATTTTTGAATAATTGGTACCCTTTTTTATAACTTTTTTTTTTAATGTCATTTCCAAAATTTAAGAAAATATCGCTTTCTGTTTGTTGATTATTATTTTTGATAAGTTTTCCTATGAAATGTGCGTCACTGTTTTGCACAGAAACAGTTTTGCTAGGAAAAATGTGAATTCGAATCATTTAACATTTTTCAACAAAGTTTAAAGCACTGTGGTGTAAAAAAAATGTATCATGACCTAAGTGCCCATTGGCTTGAAAACTTATACGTTTAATGACAATTTACTAACAGGAAAAAATATATATTTCAACATATAAAAAAAGTTATAGCTATTTTAATACCGAAGAGGGCAAAATTTAAAACTAATTAAAATATGAAAACAACATTCATGTCACATTTAACAGCGACAGATAAGGAATGAAACCATAGAGCGCGACGCGATATGATCATGAGACACCGATGAGACGACAGAATGCTTTTCTTATATGTATGACATGAGTCTAGCAGACATACTTAACAGTCTACCGAAGCAAATGACACTAACGAGTCGCCACGGCCGCCACATCCAGAAAGTCATAGATATAGATAAGGAAGCATAATATAATATAATTACGAATTTTGAATGCCTATAGATAATTAAAAAATATATTTACTTGGTTAAAAGTTATTAATTTAGAAAAGGGCACACAATACAAATATTTTCTATTTTTTTTTTAACAATGAAATATTCACTCAACTAGCCCTAAGGCATATTCCAGTGTGAGTTCGCAATAGATTTTGTAAGATTAATTTAATTAAATTAATTTTATAAGAAATTGTATTTGAAGTAATGTAATGTCAAATATTTCTCAACATTTCTATTGTAATAATAATTATATATTAAACATGTATTACCTGAATATAAATGTAAACATCACACATATGTACTTTATATATTTATACGTACCTATATAAACAATCGAATACGAATTTCATGGGGTTACTTACATTTAACTTATATAAGCACTATAGATATATTATAAAAGATTCAAAGTAATTCCAATTTTCTAATCTGGTTACTAGAACGAAAGAAGTAAATCACTGTTCCGTTACCTTTCTGAATGCCTTAACGTAAGATATATACATATATTAGTTAAGGTATACCTGCCCCGAGTAAGGTAGATACAAACTCATCCATTTTTAACGTTTTTTGTGTAACAAGTTCTTTTATCCCTTGTCTACTTTTTTCCGACAACAGCTAATTAGATAAAATGCTATTCTTGACACACTGATGTGATTGTGATTAGTATTCGATAATATCAGTGATTGGAAACTGTAACTGATCACAGTTTCTGATATCACAATACACGAAATAAATTTTAAAAACATAATTATGAACGTATCTATTTATATTATTAATAATTAATAATAATTAGTAGAGAATTAATGCACATACATACACATACCTACAAAATGAAATATAAAAATACAAACAAAATTTAATTTAATTATCAGTGAGCTCGTATAAACATTATCAACAAAAATAGATTCCGATAGATAGCGCTTGTCAAATTACGAAAAATCCGATAGATGGTTAAAGTGATAATCGATTTAAACGGTGGCGATAGAAAATTAATAGAATTTTTAACAAAAAAAAATGGATCACGATTCACGATATTTCCAGATATTCAATCACTGACAGTGAGTGTGACTCAAAGATATCAGTGATTGACTCACGGTTTTTGATTTAGAGCTCATCACTACATCCAACGCATTACCATTTTTTTAGAGTTTGTGAATTTATAGGTAACTTATTGTACATCTTTGGTGTAAGATTATCTACTCATACATGTCTCTACGGTCCGGTTGCTCATCTTTGGTAACCATAACTGAGATGTAATCGAGTTTGAATTGAAACTCGTTTACTTTTAAACGAGGTTCAAATAATTAAGAGTAGTCTAGTCTTTAGTAAAATTATGAGCTGCCTTTCTTTGGCTCTGGTGCCGAACGTCTGCTGTCCTTTGCTATTTGAATTGAGTAATTATTTGTCGGTATAAAATGTGGACGATTCTTCTCACATATGATAATTAACGTGTGATGATTTTGAGTTTCGAGATATTATTTACGTATGTAAACAGTTGAAAAATACAGGAAATAGTCACAGGCCTATATAAATAAATGTGTTCACATAAACTTTTAATTAAGAATGCGTGTGTGAATTAAATAGATACATACTAAATTAAATTGAAATCTAACTCAATGGCGCAAGTTTGTTAGCAAATATTCGGATTTCATGTTATCCCATTCTAAAAAATATTGGTGTCTTTTACTAAAAAAATTATGCCAGCTTGTTTTATATTAAAAATCATTTAAAATCACCAAAAACATCTGACAATTTTAAAAGTTAGAAAACCAGAATATTTAACCTTTTCACAACGTACAGTCAGGATCTTCTGTATGTAGTTTTCTGAGTTATTCTGCGGAGTCCTGGCCGACTTGACCTCAAAGGGTCCCCCACCCTGTACCGGAATCGTTTTGAGAGATGTTTACTCTCGCTTCGATTCCACTCAACAAAGCAACGCGTGCAATAGTTTACAAAATCTTAAAAGATTTTTTTGGAATATATTTTAAGGTTAGAGCAGTTAGTTACTAAAACCTTATGGCGCTCCTTCACATTAACTTTTTCTTTATTATATGGTAAAATTATTACGTTTGTTGTGTTATGTTAAGTACTGGTTTGCAATACGGTATCGAATGTAAAGTGCTAAAGCTAATTATAAATGCTAAAAAAAAAAAAAAAAATTAAAAGCAGATGCTGACAATAGATACTTCAGAATACATTTCGAATAATCGATTACCTTATATTCGCGTAGGTGAAGCAATTCATGTAACTTTATAAGTTATCAGGGGTCATTTGACATTGTTAGATCGACCATCTGCATGTGCCTTAACCAATCTGTCGTCCCGAGTGGAAGATTTTTATTATTTAATGTAAAACCATTTTTGTTTCGTATCGTATATATAGTACAGATGCCTTCACGCATCAGTTTTCCCGTCTCCTACACAGTATGGTAATATAATATTTGAAATTAATATTTCTCGAGGTAAATCTGAGATTTTATGTATTCTCTATTTTAAATTAATATTCTATTTATAGAGCATGGTAGATGTCTTGAACTCATACAGTAGGTATAAGGTTGTACGAAAAATAATAATATTTAAAAAAAAATGTAAATAAAGGAGTAAGTAACAAAGAGATCTCGGTTTTTATATCAGATCTCGGTCCTTTAACGAGACTCGCTGTTTATGACAGTTTATTAATGAAAAATATGTGGGTAATCGTAAACATGTTTTGCGAAACATGTCTTACTTACCCCACGGGCTCGGAAGAACTCGATATACTTCGGTGTAAGAACAACAATATTAAACATATTGTCGTATTTCTTAGGGTTTGTATTTTTGTGCAAGAAATTTATTTAGTATACCTATATATTAAATTATTTCGAGAGAGCCTTATTTTTATGAACTTTTTGTGAGGAATCATATAATCATATTTCGCTGGACCCTTCTCAGGAGATCACCGTGTTAGTTCTATTTTCATAACACGAGAGCTTACCTTAGTTTGAAAATTAATAAGAATATTAATGTGATAGGTGTTTCGCGTACGCATCTCTGTTTTATTTAAATATAAATAAAAATTAAACAAGAATTAGAGGGGTAATTACGGAACCCATAAATACGAATATACAAGCGTAATAAGTGTAAGGATGTTGAGGAAGAGAAAGTCTTACGACTTTAGAAAAGTAAAATATGATGGTATATCTCTCCTGCGTCGCCCTTATATTTAGAATATATGAGCCAAGAGCCCTTCTATTTATATTCACATTACATATATCTTCTATATTGTGCAATTTAAACAAAAAATATGTTGTAAAGTAAGTGGACGAAAATAGATTAATTTCTAATTTAATAAAAAAGTTTTTTTTATTGTTTTAAATACGGTGTACAATAGACGGACAAAATTGTTCTTTTATATTCTTCTAATATTTTCTTTTTGCGAATAAGTTTGAAATATTTATATTTTCAAACATTTTCTTTTACGGTGCTCACATTTAAAAACCGCTTTCTCTAGAAATGACAGTCAAAACCGACTTCTATCGTCTGTCATAATTTATAACCTTTTCCAGGTTCGCGCGTCAGACTTTAAATTCCCGTCACATTAAAAGTTCTCGCTCCAATATCGAATTAAAACTTCTCCATCAGTGAACAGTTCAATGTTGACAGCGGGACAAGGGGGTAGACTGAACTGTCTGCCTGCTGAACGAATGACGCCCCGATAAAGGGGCAGTTTTGTATCAACCCCGGCATTTGATCGAGTGCGCGCCGCGTATAAATGACAAAGGGAGTTTTCCTCTGACACCTGAAATCGTGCTTCAAAGAGAACTATTCGCAACGTTTCAAGCTATCAATCAAGATTTATCACCTACCTGCTGCTATCAACTCGGCTGCTTTCATACCAAATCAAATCGAGTGGTATGTTTATACTTCTATACAGATATCGCACACTTTTAAATTACGAAACGATAATGAGGGATTTTAATGAAAACATATTTTTGTTGTGAAGTTGCAATTTCAGAATATTGTTCTGCCTATTTTTAATACAAATTAAATTAATCAACTAAAAGGATGTAATCAACAGAAAAAAATGATTTATTTAATTCTAACGTCTTCTAGCATGCATTATTCAAAGGTATTTGGGGTTTGTCGCAATATTAAGTTGATTGCTTTTAAAAATGGAATATATAATAGATGTATAAATTTTAAAGAACTACGGAATATTGAAATACGGAAATTTGTCGAAAACTAATTGGTTGATAAAACGAAATTGATTAATGCATTTCCCCAGATAAGAAAAAGTTCAGATTTGATTAATGGTAGCAATCAAGTATTTTTTCGATAAGTAGATTTTTTCCTAATTGAATCATTTAATTTATATTGATAATAAGGGATATTATCAGTTGCACAAATATCTTAGAATTTGCTTTACACGCTATTATATAAATATTATTATTATTTCTTCTAATATTCTTATTATTTTACTATTGCCACACGCATAACCACGAGCACGAGTGTGTGACAGAGAATATATTTAGTATATTTTTATTAAATCAGAGACATGGCATATGATTTTTGCTTGTGATTTATCAATTATATTTTTACGGTCAATTGTACACCTTTCTATAATGGTAATAATTAAACATATTGTTTAAAGTGTCATTATCTGCGTCTACATCAACAATGAACTCCTCATATTAAATTTTGTTTTTTTTTTTTACATTGAATTTCACGCAGCGTTGGTAACTTCGGTAAACTCTCATTGTTATATTTTTCTTGAATTTTTTTAATGTCATAATTATGTTCGTTTAAAAATAACTATTTTTGGATATATTTCATGATGCATTTTGTGCAGTGTGCGACATTAAACTTTTTTCAGCAAGAAAATAAAATGTACTTTTTATTTCTTTTCTAGGTAACGGTAAACTAAAATTTAGGAATGTCTGTAAAATGGCGGATCAAGTTATTGAATTCATAAAAGTAACAAGATGTAAAATCTCTGTAGGATTGTAAATCTTCAACTGTATGATGTAATAATGATTATGACTCTTGATATTTCAATTAATAGATTTTACACAGACTTTTTGAAATGTGGTCAAAAAATCTCATATTTTTTTTATCAAATTTTCCCTATTAATTAATATCGTACTTTTGGTTTTTATTCATTGTAATATAAATTATTTATAACCTTCTTTTATGAGTTAAATTTAATCGGTTTCGGAAAATAACATTTTCTTCATCAGGATGTCAAATAAACAAACTAAAACAATATGTTAAATTGTTCTTATGTTTTTAGATTCACTTTTTTATCCTAGAATATTGAAACGTTAAGTTTCATGAAAAAAGAATACCACGTGTTTGTAAGTATCCCATTTAATTCAAGATCATTCTTATTTGGAGATGCACAACATTACAGTATTTTGGTATATTTTATGTGTACGTATTATATAAAGGTAAAGGAAATGTAAAATATTTATAAATAAAATATATACGAGTTTGTTAAGAAATTTGAGAACACGTCAATCTCATAATTCAGGCAATCTACATTGGAGGATTGATACAGCGTGATACCGGATTATAAAATTAAATATTACTCTCGTAGGTATCTAATCTAAATGTTCCGTAACATCTTAGAGTTCTAGTCTTACCTTGAGTCTGATTGCAGGAAGTGTATATGAAAGATTTTGGAACATTTTAAGTTCAGATCATCGAGGACACATCGTGTCAATAAGGATGGAGCTAACCTGAAATATCGGTGGTGATGGAAAATGTGGAAGGTCGGAGAGGAAGAGGGCGAACTTTAACTATATGGATCGACCAGATTACGGACGCCACTTGTTATCCAGTATCCTATTGAAATGGCTTTCCGAACTGCAAAGAAAATTGGAGGAGAATAGTCACAACCCAGTATCACCATTGGGATCAAAAGTCAGAAGTGTCAACTCTGGACTTTAAAATTAATAATATTTCATCATAAATGTTCAGAATTGTGCTGTTATATTACGTAACTTATTAAAACTCGCCTATAATATGATTTACATCCATCTGCACTTACATAATATAGGAAATTCAAGGCACTATGCTGTCGAAATTCGCACATTAATCAATATTTTATTCTGTATAAGCTACTGCAACTTTTACGATTAATTTTTTTTAAGAAGAACACATTTTTGATGTGAATTTGTATTTTCAGAACAGTTCTGTGGTATTTGACTGTGTAAAAGATGATTGGAGCAGAATGGAAGGGTCTGGGAACTAGACAAGAAAGGCCAGGGGTAGGAGTCGGTGGAGAGCACTTGTGGAGAAAGTCAAATCCCACCCTGGGATGTAGTGCCGTAGAAGAAGAAGAAAAGTTCTCTAGTATTTTAATATAAATCAAATGAATCAACTAGAAAGATATACAGAAAAAATAGATCTATCTATAAAATATTTAGTTGCTAACGGGATTCGAACCTGGACCTATTCCTATCCGTGGAAGCTAGTTCACCATTTCGCTTTAGTAATCAAATACATTTTCGACAAATTTTCAACTTATACTCTGTAATATTTTCAATCGATACATCTATTATTCCATTTTTAAAAGTAATCAACTTTATATTACGGTGAATCTCAAATACCTTTGAGTAAAACCCGCAAGGAGAAACCATAATTAACTAATTAATCAATTTTATACTATATGTTTAACGTGATGGTCGTTAACTAGATCGATCCGTGTACGTTGTCAATAATAATTCTGAATAATATTGCATCCCTTATACATGAATGAGGCTTAATATTCAATTATAACTATAATCTGCAGTACTTAACATTAAAAAAAAATAAGAAGGATGTTTCCAATTACTTTTCTTCGTTTGAAAATGAATAATAACGTGTAATCAAACGGAAACATTGAACATTGGCTGCGTTCAAGCGGCGAACATGTGATTGCCAAGTCTTGAACGTACTCGGGCGTGCGAACCGTAGGAATATGACGTCATCACGACCCGTCACATACATTCAACATTTTAATTTTAATTCAATTATATACCTAAATACATTATTTGTTTTATGAGCAAATACGTTAAGTGAGAAGAGTAGAAAATATTTATTTTTGAATTTTTTATTGTTATTGTGTTTAGTTTGTAGAACTCCATGTTTATTTTTAATGAAATTTAAAAAACAAATTATATTAAATATTATTATTGAGTTTTATTAGTTTCTAAGCATTACATCCCTAAGCATTGCAAACTGCAGCACTCGAGCGACTCAAATTATCTTCGCAGGTAAACCGTTTTGTTTCTAAGAGAGAAACTCTCTGCTGTCAAATCAGTTACATCACTACATTATCAGCTCCATTATTTAAGTCTTTAAATAGAGATGCGTACACAGAATACGTTTCACAACGATATTCTTACTATTTTTAAACTAAGCCAAACAATTGTGCCATAAAAATAGGACTGATTTGAACAAGGCTCGAAGCCCCGATCACTAGATAACTAGACGAGTATCGTAACCACTAGACTATATGTTTAATATTATGCTTTTTGTCACACTAAAAAGTTTGGCAAGCAAACCAAAGCACTCGCTTATCATAGATAAAAAATTGAAAGGGTCAATAAATATATTTTTTTGATATGTTAAAATTCAAATTACCTTTTGCTTAATTTATTTACAATTCGTTAGCGAAATCATTAAATATATGTACTAACATTATCATATAGAAGGATTCTTATAGATTTAGTCTTTATATACAAAATTATTAATTCTTAAATTAAGAATCCCGTCTTTGCAGAAGTACGACGAAGAAGTCAACACGTTTAAATGACATATTTTATCACGACAATATTTATGTTTTCAAAATATTTATTTTACGTTAAGAACATGCTGGAACTATGTTTAATTTTCACTGTCTTTTTTTTTAAACATTTTACTATGTTTCCTTCCTTTTTTATATCTTTATTAATACGCTATACATATGCGGCAAACGTACATTCGATATTGCTACGCACTCATCTACCACAACTAATCTCCTGAACGCATTGATGGTTCGAATGAATCGTGAATCCTGTCGAGAGATTGGGATCGTCCTGTGGCGTTCAGCAGCCGCGTCCCAAATAAAGCGGAATCGCTCGGATCGCATCTCGACCGGCCGAACGCGAGGGCGTTGTGGACGAAAATATTTTCCATTACTCCTGAATGTTCGACATGGTAGCTCGTGTTTTCGCTACAGGCCGCACAAAATCAATAGTACGATGTTTTCATTTCAACTGAGGGCTCTTGATAAAGTGAAAGAAGTGCGCCCTTAGAGAGAGGGAATGATTAATGAGGCCCTGCGGAATGAGCGACTCCTTACTTGGCAAATGGAACAAAGTCCACAGACGTTCTCCTCTCATTAAAATACAAAGTGAGATAGGTGGAGCGATTTTATTCTTTCCTTATTTTAACGTGGGTTTTAATAATAGAAATAACTGTGGCTGTATTTGAATATAAAGTAATTTTCTACATTTTAGCTCGTTACAGAGTGCTTTAATGGTGACATAAGGCTTCACTGAAAACGAATTTTCTGTTTAATTTTCCCTTTTCTTATAGGTAGACGTAGGTACCTAAGTAATAATGCCTTTTTACTTTATTTCTTTTACAAATGAGACGATCGTGTAAAATGAATAAAAAATAATTATGATTTAATTATGTAGAATTTCTTTTTCTTGTATCTGCCTAATCAACAGATACTATAATACAAATTAACTATTATGTGACAAAGAAAAAAATACATAGGAAAAAAAAAAGTATATAAATTTTATAAGAATTTTAAAAGATATTCGTTATTTTGGTCGAAAACGACAAAAAAGTTTTACGTGTACGAATAAACAATTTACAAAAAAAACAATTACAACATTACAACGTACATGTACCACTGTAAAATCCTGCACACCTACGAGTATGTTTGCCCAAAATATCTAATATAAGAAATAACAAGTATATAATGATTTTTTTAAATATTTACCTTTTCATAATATTTTTTGAATCAATGCGCAATTTTTAATCTTGCGAAATGTACTGATTTTAAAAATTATGGTTATAAAAATAAAACATGCAAAAATCTAAGGTAAATATTTTATCTCCTCTGGTTTGTATTGGCCGCGGCTGACAGATTTGTGTGTAAAATATTATTATAATACCATTTTTGACGTCAGTCGTGCTAACATTTTTTAGTTATTGTTCAGAAGAATCCATTTATCTCGAGTATAGTTTGTAAAATTATTACAAAGATAGATTTGTGAAACCATAAATTTAGTAGATACAGAATAAATTTTGAATTTCTAATGCGGGTTTCGCAAAATGTGAATCTTATCGTATTATATTACGTACCGTGAATACTATATTATTATATTAAATACCGTGAATACTATATTATTATATTAAATTCCGTGAATACTATATTATTATGTTACATAACTACCGATTACCCAAAAACATACACCGCGAAACAGAGAACCATTCCTTCATGTGAAATGAATCCAACAGTAATAGTAATGTTAATAATTTACCCCAGTATACATATTCTTGGAATTCAGGCATCGCGCTTAAGTTGACTTCTAACAAAAACATCTCTAGGTAGTCACTTGACATTCGTTTCCTCTGTCAACGCTAGCACCGCCGTCAGCAGCGATACGATAAATCACTCATGGTGTTATAATAATTCACATCTGGAATTCCCATTAATTTGAATAAACATCCGTGTCAGGTATAGTTGTCCCGATTCGCTGTTTAAATTTCATGATGCTCTTTCTCTCCCACTGGAGCGGGTGTCACGTGATACCCTCCTCGGCCCTCATTACCCCCCCAGCACCGCGATCCCCTGCCGGCAGATGACAGGTCAGATTTGTGGTCGGTATGACGTAACACGGAGATTAGCTTCCCCGCTGTGTAAAATATGTATTTTGTATGCAATCCACGCACTGAAGCGGAGGAGGGATGAACCCAGCTTTAGAAAATATTTTGGACGTAATTGATCCGAAATACAAACGGTCCATGTTTGCCAACTGCCCGCAAAACTCAAATTTAATGACACTCGTTTCAATAATAATCGTTAAACTTGCTACAAAAATGAAAAGGATCCATGCCTTTCAAATAATGCCTAATTTTTACGCTGGATTCCAAACTCACATGGTGTAAACATATTCAAAATAAATCAAGCGCTGTATCACGTGCACTCTGCGCAATGTACCCACTAATTAGCAGGAATAGCAAACTTGCCACCGACAACAAGCTCCTCTTATACAACGCCGTTATAAAGCCTATACTCCTCTACACAGCCCCCGTCTGGGGTCACGCGGCCACTACACACATAAATAAATTACAATCCTTCCAGAATATGGTCATCAGACTAGCGCTGCGTGCACCTAACTGGACCAGGATTACGCAACTCCATCATGACTCGGGTATTCCACCAGTAAAAGAATTCATAAAACACCTCTCCAAGCGTTTTTATGCTGAACCCCACAGCACCGGAACCCCACGATAACCTGGATTCTGTTAACCTATGGGCCCCTCGCGTATTAAACGTCCCAAAACAGTCCTCCTTTAGAGGTTATATCCTGTCCCAGCTAGCAGCCCCTGCATCATTGCAGTAAAAATATAATAATATATACAATACAATAATAATAAACAAACCCCATTTTTGTTAATGCGCCCATAAGGCATACATCATGATGGAAGAACAAGGGATCCAAACGGACCCGGTACTCTGAATGAAATGATACAAAAGTCAAAAGGCAAATAATAGTTGGCTCGCTAAATAAGAGGAACGTAAAAAGGGTATTTTATTAGATTTTTTAAAGTTTCAATTCATGTTACTACACGCGTAAAACACTTACGATGTTTATAAGGTAGTCTGTAAAAGTATCAAAGCGAATAGCGCTAATGCACTTGTAGTAGTAGATTAGGCGATTCAGCAGCTAGATTCGCTTGGCTGCTTGTAGACTCTTAAACAATTGAATAATAAAATAAAAGGAACAATAATTTTGACCGATTTTAAAAGTTGTCATACTGTTGGTGAATTGTGACCTTACCCATGTTTGAAAAATAAATACCGTGTCTTGGTACCTACCGTCGCACAAAATATTAATTTGAGAACGGTGAAAATATTTTTATAAATTATACTAGATCCGAATTATATTAATATGACACCTGGCACTGAAGGGCATTGAACTCTCTTATATGTCTCTTCTCTCTTTATGTAAACATATTGTAGTATTTATTATTATTTATGTTCATAATGTCTCTTTGTGTAAAAAAATGCATTTATGTATGAAAGTTTTTCATTCTAATCATCCTTAAAAGTGACAAACTCACTAATTCAGTGTTTTTCAAACCGTATACCGCAGCACTATGGTGCCAAATTTTCTTAACGTTTTACTTTTAAAGAGTATAATAACATATGACAACGGCATGCATCCAACTAACTATGATAACTGTTTGGCCAATAATTAAAATATTTTAAATTTAAGCCATAAGTACGTATTCTACATGTGTGGTGTGAAAACATTTTAGATTTTCCTCAATTGATAATAATACAAAATAAAACATTTATTTGTTGATTAAGGAATTTACATATTTTAAAATAATTACGAAAATGCTAACTCTACATTTACATTTAAAAAAACTTAGAGGAAAGCTAAATTCATACCCTCAGCTAACGCTAGATGGTCCGTAATATTTTGACAAGTCAGCAATATTACGTGATAGATTACTCTCGCTATACCTTCACACAATTCAATCACATGGCTGATGTGTTATTACTGGAACATCAATCTATATTATTTGTCGAGCTAATTTATTGTCATAGCTATGTTACGTTGCGCTGTATATCAATTTCATCTAATAATAACAACATTTGTATACTCAGGAAGAAAATAATTAGGCATGTAACAAAGTATATCCATTTAATAAAAAATAAGTATCAGAGCGAGTGTTTTTTATAAGGGTGTAATGTAAGATAATAACAGTATAACTAAAAATCTGCTGGCACAGGTCGTATTGTTAAATTTCGTAAAATATTATACCTTATTAAGGAAAACACATTCTTATTGTGAAGTTGTAATTATTCAGAACATAGGTCTGTGATATTTTAAATACTAAATTAATGTATTAATTATAAATATATACATATAAAATCAATTTTGTTGAAAAATATTGTTTTAGCGTCACCGGGATTCGAACCTGGATCTTCATTTCCAATCCGGGGAAGTGCACTACCTTTGTGCTATAACGCCAGTATTTTTCTTGACAAATTTTCGAAACTATATGTTACATTTTTCAAATTAATACACCTGTCGTTCCATTATTTGAAAGCCATCTACATTATTTTTACAGAATCTCAAATACCTTTTGAGTAAACCGATTTGCAGACGCCAGAATTATCAATTCATTTTTATTAAATTTTTGGACACGTTGATACAACATATATTATTAAGGAAAACACATTCTTATTGTGAAGTTGTAATTATTCAAAACATAGGTCTGTGATATTTTAAATACTAAATTAATGTATTAATTATAAATATATACATACAAAATCAATTTTGTCGAAAAATATTGTTTTAGCGTCACCGGGATTCGAACCTGGATCTTCATTTCCAATCCGGGGAAGTGCACTACCTTTGTGCTATAACGCCAGTATTCCGGTGACGCTAAAACAATATTTTTCGACAAAATTGATTTTATATGTATATATTTATAATTAATACATTAATTTAGTATTTTAATATTATACCTAATTTTATTCATCTAGGTATCGAATCGCTCCATGCATCGGATGAAGAGATTGAAACCATCTCGCAACGATAAGGAAATCCTATTTAAATAATTTTTTTATATTTGTAATTGTTATTTGTATAAAAATACTGGATTTATTAGTTAAATACGAATATTTCAAAATTAATTATTGTAGAAGGTTTTCACAAAAAAGGTAATAATTTTTCCTTGCCATGAAAAATAGTCTTCTGTAGTATTTTCTCTAATATAGAGGTACAGTAAACGGATAATTTTAAAATACGAGGTTCGTAATACACAACAATGCGATTTTTCTGGGGCGGGATAGCCTAATTGAAATTTACTCAAGCAATAACCGTTAGGAACACCGTTTTTGTGATACCGGAAAAATACATTGATAGCTTCGTCAGTCTGTACTGGTGATTCTTACAATTTTAATTCTAATGGATAAATCAAAAATCTATGTGAAAAAGCAAGGAGAATATCTCTCTACGCGTTTTAGTTCACAGAAGGCTAAGCTTTTGAAAATATTTGTAAAATAAATTTATCAAATGAGTACAAAAAAGTCACGAAATTTTACGATATGTTTCTCTCGTTTGGTATCTATATCAACAGTAATATTCTTCGTAGAAGGGGATAAAAAACCTTATTTTTTCTTCACTCTGTTCTCCTATATAAATAAATAGTTATAACCTTTAACAAAATATTTTTGTGAGACCAATTTCGATATGATTCCCAAAAAAATATGCTGTTAATCTATTTATTTAAACTTTTTTGAACGCTAATTGGCAATGACTTTTTAAGTGCTTGCTAATTATAAGTAAATTTAATGTTTTTATTTAAAAAATTCTATACAGTTTTTTTCTGACCTGGACAATATTTTTAGAAGATATCGTTTTTTAAATACTAATTAAATATATTAATTATAAAAATATACAAATAAAATCAATTTTATCGAAAAATATTGTTATTGCGCTACCGGGATTCGAACCTGGGTCTCTTTTCTAATTCGGGAAAGGTGCATTACCAACTATGCTACAGCGACGATATTTTTAGCGACAAATTTTTGAACCTATATGTAACCTTTTTGATATTAATACATTTTATCGTTCCATTATTTGAAAGAGCCATCTACCTTATTTTTACAGAATCTCAAATACCTTTGAGTAATCTGATAAAAGGCGCCAGGATTATCAATTCATAATAATAATAATTCAATGGATAATGCACTTTTCCTGGTTTGGAGAGAGATCCAGGTTCAAATCCCGGCGGCGCAACAACAATATTTTTCGATAAAATTGATATATATATATAATTAATACATTTGATTAGGATTTAAAAATATTACAGACCTATGTTCTGAATAATTACAACTTCACAATAAGAATGTGTTCTCCTTAATAAATCGCATTTTATTTACTGTCGTTCTTTTATATTATACCTCTATTAAAAATGTACATCTTGTGACATTTTTATTTAGTTTTTTTTATATTATTAACATTTTTTCATCCTCTTCAGTTTTTTAAAATATTAGATTAATTGAATAAATATAGTTAACTAAAAATTTTAATAAAAATATATTTTTGAGCATACTTTGATTAATATTTTACAATTCGCATAACAATTATTTTAATTTTTCTATTTGAATTCAACTTTTTTTTTTTTCTTATTAAGGACCAACATATAATCGTATTAAAATAATATTTGTCATTTTTATTATAAAAATAAATGTGTTTACTTAGTAAATGTATTGCTTACTTACTTTTAGATATATATTTTTTTCTTTTAATAAGAGATGAGCTTATAATTTGCTATATTGTTAAATAAATGTATATTATTTTTCGTAAGTGACAAAGAAACTGTCTAAAAATTTTAATATCTTAACTTTTCAGTAATGATAGTTGGCACAAAACAATATTTTATACGGATGAACCGCTTTAAAGAAACACGCGAACTTTTCTCAAGGCAGTCGAGCGTAAATCAAGACTACCCAAGAATACATTAAAAGTTGAAAACGAGTGTTTCTGTCAAGTTACCCAACACAAAAGCAAACGGAATATTTATTAAAAATCCAGTCTAATTATGAAATATCTAAGGTAAAATAATGAAGTATACAAATTTTAATTACTTTTCATCTTTTATATTTTTTTATTTAACTTCAGTCTAGTTGGTTTCAAATACAAATTCAAATATAAATTTCAAATGAAAAACGCACTGCGACTTTTGCTAAGAATTCGTTATTTTTTTCCCTACACATTACCTTAAAATTTGCCAGAAACCTTTTATTTTTTTGTTGCGCTATTTTTCTCCCTTTCGGCCGGGTTACTTTGGCCAGTTTTCTTCCGCCTAAACACGTAGTACCTTTTTGTCAAAAGATGAAATGCAGACTCAATACTTGCACGTTATAATTTCTTTTCATTTGTGGAATGAATACGTCTCGACAATAGTCTTATTCATTTATTCTTAAACCAAGCTACAAAAGTGCCAATGTCATGAAAAATAGATAATTTAGTTGGTCTCTTATCGAGTAAGCAAGTATCGAACCCAAATCTACGGGTTCGAACTGTTAGTTTGTCCTATAGATTGAAATTAATTTTTTTTAAAGCGATACGAGACGAGCAGCCGTAATCCACGTAGGTAATCACCACCCCTGTAAAAAGGTTTTGGGTTTATATTAATCCTCTGTTGAAGAATCACAGTAACAACGGCTTACCATCACTACTGTTCCGAATTTTCTGCTACCGAGGCATATCTTTGACGTGAGCGGTTCAAACATGGCGTAAGTAAGATAACTTTGATAGCGCGCTCGGATTGCTCATATTAACGATGTGCTTCGCTAATGCTACACCGCAGTAAGGTTGCGGGTATATTCATAAATGTAGTTTTCATTTTAAAAAAACCTTCTCACATCCTTCTCATTATAGATGTTTTCTTTTAAAAATCAAACTGCATAAATTACATGAATTAATAATAGACTTAATAATTATTTTATTAATGAATTAATGGAATCATATTTTCAAATAATATTGTTACTAAGGAGAATACATTACAGTTTTTCAGAACATAGTTCTGTGATATTTTAATACAAATTAAATGTATCAATAAGAAAGATATACATATCGTTATATCTTTCTGTATATCTGATATATAATTAGTATATCTTTCTTATTGATACATTTAATTTATATTAAAATATCACAGAACAATGTTATGAAATAATGCAACTTCACAATGATAATGTATTCTCTTTAATAATATATTATAACGTTACGAATTCTTAGTATAAGAAAAAAATGTAACGTTAGTGTACCTAATTATAATAACGATCACCCTGGTTAGAAATTTAATGCACAGTTCGAAACGCCTAGTACTGATTGCGATATTTGCCGCTAGGATCGCGCCCATCGATTCGAGTGACGGACCGGCGCTAGCAGGTACTTACACTTCCATTCGCGCTTCGAGCTAGTAAGGTCGCCCTGCGGATGGCTGTTGGTCATATTGGTTCGCCATATTATGAAATTCATATTTGAAGATATGCTAAAGATGGAGCCCGTGCATGATCCAGGCGCAGAGCCAACGCCAGAGAGGTGTTTGGATGTTTGGAAGGGTAAAATCATATAATTAATCGATCTCACGACGTACTCATTTCTGGCATTACGAATTCTAATTGTATCGTAAAAATTTATATTGTTGCAGGAAATAATGAAATTTCCCTTCTTTATCTTTCTTATTCTTTCAAATATTCTTTATAATAAATTTAACGTAAAATTTACTGACTCTTTTATTATGAAATATCACCTTTCATGCTTTACTATTTTATTTTAGTAAAGTTTATTTCCCAGAATATGGCAAAAGGTGGATTTCGAGATTATGGTAAGTTAGGTAGCATCTGATTCACGTACTCGCAAATTCATGCTCTCCCCTGTTGTTAGTCGGTGGAGGATAGTTCGCCTACGTGTACGCCTGACAATGGCGTCCAAGCCTTTGGACGTAGGTCTCCTACCTCATAAATGGTGCCCAACTTGTACGCTTCACAATGACGCTTCCAAGTCGTGGCGGGCTATTCCTCATAATATATGTAAGTCCAAAAACTTAAACTAAATGAATATATTCATTTAATTCTGGCATCTCCTATCGGGTTTACTCAAAGGTGTTTAAGATAAAGTAGATTGCTATCTAATAATGGAATAACAGATGTATCAATTTGAAAGTGCAACATACGAGTTCGAAAATTTGTCGTTAACTTACAATTTTGACGTGGTGTAATAGGTCAGCGCACTTCCCCGGATTGGAAGGGTTCTTGGTTCGAGTCCGGGTAGCAACAAAAATATTTTTTCGATAAATTGATTTTATCTTCCTCATTAATACATTTAATATTGTTACGTAACTTATTATATATTGTCTCGCCGCCAGGCTTTTATCGGCAGTACTTGACGGATATTAGGAAAAATAATATAAATAAAGCGGCTTGTCTACGTATTCAGAATTCGAATACACATCATTGTCACTGCTGTGTAGCGTAATATAATAAAAGACTAGCAGAAAGTAATTCGGCTAGTGGCCACTAGATGGTTAGGGCTACTTTTCTTTGCCTATTAAATTAAGAATATATTATTACACAAATTAATTTTTTAAATGTTTGAGCGAAAATATAGTATTTGCTTATTTCTATTAAAAAAAACACGATGTTTAAAAAAAATGCCATCGATTGGTTTCGAACCTACGCCCTTCCAAAAAGAATCAGATTTTAGTACGACGCCTTAACTATTGTGTCATGGCCGATGATACGAGACACGCGCATATTACCGTATTTATTTAATAGTGTTAACGTTCCATTCATATATATATATATATAAATAAATGTTAGTGCTTTATAAAATAGATTTTTTTAAATATTTGTTTCTGCCGACGTATTTTTAATCTAATAGTATATTTCTTCCAATATGAATAGCTAAAATTTCAATTTTAAAAAAAATTCATTTTGCTAATAGATAATATGTGCCTTCGCTCATTCCTAATAATATATTTGTTAAAACGTGAAATTGAAGAAAATTGAAAATATGAAATTGTAGAAAATATTATTTAATAATTCATGCTGAAGTCTTGTAATCTAATTGCAACTTGTTCTGAACCTTGCGTGAGATGATAGCGTCCAACCCACGCGCGCTGAGATCACAAAAGGGTTCATTAGTATTTATTGAATGACATTTACAAAAATATTTAAAAAAACATTCTACTTCTACAATAATGACAGTTAAGTCGCAGTTTGTTCTGAATAAGTAGGTACGAAGAAGTAAAATAGATATTTGAAATAATTAGTACAAAATTAATCGAATATAAATAAAAGTCGCCTGGTGATCTAGTGGTTGGTTCGAACCTCATTCCGGGATGCCATCAAGTTAGTACTATTTTCATAACGCAAACTTTTAGTTTTGTTTGAAAATAGTAACCTCTATTTCTTTAAAAATTTAATTTTGATTAATCTAGAAATAATTATTTCCTTTAGTTATTACGTGAAAGATTTTCAAACAATAAATGAAAGTGTTCTTAAAAACGTTCATACATTTTTATATGGGTAAAAAGGTATTATTTTATGTTAAAACTTAAACTTTAAAAACACTATTAATAGTACTATAAAATTACAAATAAATACAAGGTAGGGTCGTATAAACGACGGATTATTTTGTTTAAAGACGTCGGTTAAACATATATTACTTATATTATATATGATTGTATAATTTCATTGGTAATAGCGTAACTATACCTACTGCACGCCACTGCATCCATGGTATATCTGCACCACATTTCAAACGCATTCAGCATATTTATTTATTTTTGTTTCAGAATTCACGCCTCTTCTCTGTATAGTGTTTTAAAAAATACAAGAATGTTTACCACGCGTAACTTTGTCTGTGAGGTTTAGTAGTCCTTCAGTGTTTGTAGTCTGGCGCATCTACCGCACGGGCAGTCCGGAATAGTTAAACATGCCATACAATAAAACCAATTACAGCATAGTTTTAAAAATAATTGTGATAAATGAATCTTAAATATAAAATAATTTTGTGGTATCATCGAGAAGTTTTAACAAAGTGTTAACTCCCAACCACGTGAACGCGTTTAAGAACGATCTGTAGTTCGATGTTTTAGGTAGATACTTGTCTATACATTGCATTAAGTATTTTTAAGGTACATCTCTCTCTCTCTCTCGGTCTTGTGCTCTTTTCTGTTTCTACTGCGCGAACTGTTTGCTTCCGCTCTTCGCGATCTTGGACCTCGTTTAGTTCGACGTGTAGCGAGACTCTGGTCATGTCTCGGACTTATTAGAACTCGAATCTCCCTTTCTGTTCTTGTATATCACAAATTTCTTCAGGCTTCTTCATATCTTTTAGCAACACGCCCAAAGTATAAAATAATTCTTTTTTACATGTAAGGTATACCTTTATATACGTGAGACTAGGCACATATTTCTTGAACATTTTCTACTCATAATTTAGTAATGTATCCACTCATAAAATATTGTTGACTAGTTAGATCCTGAATATATACATTGTCGCCGGGTGTGTGCACCATCTTATTAAATGTAGACAGAATGGGTCTCAACATGTGTGCACCTATGATCTTTATATTGGCCAATCAAACGCCCGCTAAGCGAAGGGTGTCTATGGTTAAGACAAGATGGGTGATCTGTCACTTTTTTCTGGCGTAGAGGAACAAGTCGGGTGAAGTGACAATTAGAGAATGGGAGCTCTCAGGGGTCGAGGTGAGTTGCCTGGCGTCCTAATAAGGATTAGGGAAGGAGGAGCGATAATTAGTCGAAGGGTTTTGCTAGACTTCTAATTATTTTCAATTAAAAAATGAAAAGTAAAACGAAATGTGTTTATGGGAAAAGGGTCGGGGCCCGATATACATATTTTTTCCGAGAATCCAGCAAATTGTTTCTACGTCACTGCCTCCATCCAATCCTTGTCATCAACTCGATACATATTATTTAAACGTTTAGGTTGCAGATCGCTACTAATTTCCACATTCGATTGACTATATTATCAAAAAATGTTTTTTTTTGTATTGTGAGCATAATGCGATTACCACGAATTAATTTACTTTGATATTATGTTTATGGTAAAAATCATTAAATTTAAGTAAACTTCTTAATATTAAGCTATTCGTAATTTTATTGGAATCGTGGTATCTACTTAAAAATAACAAGCAAACTTTTCAGCAACAATAAAGTCGAGACGTCCAACTCAAAGACTTATAAAGTACCGAAAGCGGGCACCTTCTTTTGCCTTAAAATTTGCAAGCATTAAAAAGTCTAATTTTAAGACGATACTCTTCATTTTTGGGAGTATGAAGGCAAACATTTTTTTCCCCTTATTGAAAATAAATTGAGAGGCCACTGAAATGGGAACACGGTAATTTTTAAGTTTGTTGGAACATAATATTAATATTTTAAAACTTTTTTCCTTCCTGTAGGGTAATCCAGCGGAGTTTGGAAGTGTTAGCTAGTGATATAATTTAATATGGCTGTACTAGGATACCGTTCACATTGATAAAATTCTATAGATTTTAGATTTTGAACATTTTTTAAGCTTAAAATATATTAAAAAAATATACATCAATATTAAAACAAACAAACGTCTCATAAGGCTTATATTATATTTGTTTTATGTAATATTTATCATAAGTTCTCATAACTCGCTACAAATATCATAATTCAAGAACAATTTGTAATGATTTTTATAAAACTATTTAAAATGATTTAATCCTTGTTGTAAATTCGCTTAGTAATTGCTTCTTTATAATTTCTTCGTTATTTATGATAAAGATAAAATCTTGCGCTTCAAAAGATCTTCGGAGATGTTTTTAATTATCCTGTTTTTACCTCGAGAACGATTGAAATTAAATTAATATTCCGTTCTTCTCCCTCCTACAGCGGAAATCTTCGGGTATCCGAGATTTGTGAGATAAATAAATTCGGGATTTTAATTAAACCTTGAATGTCTGCCCGCGTACTAAATATAAAACGTTTAGGATTTCGTCTTGAAATTTGATAAGTCGTATTCAATTACGATACTATGCATATATATTTTATATTAAACAAATTTCAATTAATAATCTCTGACGATGTTGATTCAGGATTACAGCACTTTGTTTTTCGTTAAGCAATAGAAATCAATTTAACTGTTAATCGTTGTTTTAATCAATTATACTCTGTATTCTAGAATTTTCTCTATTATCCGTGGCAAACAAGTCTAATGTTTTCGTAAATCATTTAAGAAATATATTAAATCTAGTAGTTCGAGGGTTCCGCCATATTACGTTATATGTACACATACAGGGCACATACACGCGCAGTGCATACAAGCTACAAAGCAGTGTATTACTAAAAATTCTGGGAAACAAATATAAATTAAATAATCTATATTATGGACCGTAAACGTATGTTTACAGATTTATCACAATTAGCGCCATCTGTTTATCAGTTAAAACTTTAATGGCTTAGTTCTAAAAACTATCACAACCCACCGCTGCAGCCATAGCGCTAGTAGGTATAATCGACGAATTGCACCTATTCACATTACTGTTATCTACTTTTATGCTAGTAAATTACTCAAGTCATGCAATTGGCTATTTACTGAATTAAAAATTCCTTTCAGTTGTTATTTTTTTTAACAGAATTACATTAGAAAGGCTTACAACTGCGTGCAAATCATTAAAGTGTCATTAAACTTGAACTTTATAAACATTATTAATAGTACTCTAAAATTACAAATTAATACATGGCAGGGTCGTATAAATGACTGATTTATTCTGTTTAAAGACGATATTTCATAATCTCATGTCACAATCAACACAATCATATATTATATATGATTGTACAATATCATTAGTAACTGCATAACCTAAATCGATATCTACTGCACGCCACTGGTTATATATACACATACATCGGCACCTAACATATCCCATTAGTTGGAATTGAAAAATGTGAAAGGATTAGTTGACAAACTTGAAAATAAAAATGTATTTCTCTTCGAAGTCTCGCTAGCCTGAACATATCAGTCACGTGCGAATATACCTCAACATATGTTATTAAACTGAAAGTCCATTGTTACCCTTAAATCATAAATCTGTTAATGAACTTAAATAATGTACAGAATTATTTTCCTTTTTCTATTTTAATCATTGACTTAAAAAATGATAATAATATAATTCGATATTTTTCAACGCCCTTCTAAATGTGCGGCTAAAGCGCGCAGGCATAGGTGGACTAAGCAGTATTCACGAGGCGAGTATCGTAACCACTAGACTACAAACACATTTTTGAATGTAAAGTTTTATAAAAAATAAAACATTCATCTGAATTATAATAATTATAATACAATAATTGTACTTGACGACTACTGACAAAAAAAAGTTATTAATACAAGGATATCCAAAAAAACTTTGAGCTTTTCCTACTTTACTACCTTAATTATGTTTGTTTTAATTGTTCAATGCAGACAGTAAATATGCACGATATAATTAATGATTTAGGTTTGTACCTCTAATCTCTTTCCAAATATTAGTAACAAAAAATGTTTAAACCATGTCCTGTGTTCATCAAAATGGAACGCAATCTTCACCAAATCATTATATTGTGAAACATAATTTTTAATATACGCCAATAATCTTCATTTTTGTCTCCTTATCATACGATGATCGGGAGCTCAATGTCCTGAAAAGGTACTTGTTGACCAATCAAAACTCAATATGCCTTCATACAGTCTTTATTGCTATTTATCCCAGCTAAGTCTGCTTAAAGTTGCCGAAAATATACACGTTTATAGTAGTTCCTCTGGCTTTCTCAAAACTTGTCCGAGCTACCTTAATTGAGATATTTATATATGTATGTGAATACTTCCCGCTTGGTTCAATAATTATACTACTGCTATTCCCCTGAGATGCTAATTCAGCAGTCTGGATTCTTAATATAACTCGCTCCGTAATTCGGTGACCATATATTAAAGAGAGCTTTAAGAAAAGTTAGTTTGGTCTTGAAACTTATTTCATTTCTTTATCCCCGCAATGTTATAAAAGAACGTAAAACATTACTAGCGGCCCTAATAGCCCTGAATGCTCATTAATTAAAAAATTATTTAACATATTTTAAATTTTTAAGACAGACATATATTTCTGATACTTTCGTAAAGTCTACATTTTTGTAAACTATTGTAGTCAAGTTCACTCTGTTTGGTTTTTTTCCTACGGGAATTTTTTTTTACAATAAGGGCCGGTTGTGTGAGCAGTAATAACTTTTTACTATGGTAACATTTTACTATAGTAATATTTTACTAACGCCCGTAGTAAAAAGCCTTTGAGGGTTGTTAACACATCAAATTTACTACTGTCAATGCATAGATGTCTATAGGCGTGACAAATAATCATTAAATATGCTTTACTCTATGTATTTCTTCGTTTTATATATTATACAACGAGATCATCATTGGACGAACTGCCATCACTAAAATAGCGGAATATTGAATGATTCATTGTCGTATACTGTAACTTTCAAAGTATCAATGTGTTAAATGACTTTTGGAACAGCTATAAAAAAACCGCCATATTTAACTATCGATTCTTTTTTTTACTATCAGATATCGCAGAGTAAAATGAGTTTAGTACGGAATGTACTTTCAAGAAGTAAATATTTTTTTACTTCTTATAATACTTTAGTAACTTTTTTACTATAGTAAAAGTTACTATTGATCATACAACTGAGTCTTATTGTATGTTAAATATACCTACGTTAATGGTCATTATTAGTTAAGGTAATTAAGTAGTGTTGCGTGTACACATTTCCTACCGAAGATAGAATTAGATTGCGGATTACATGCGTGTGCACAGATGTTCACAGGAATAGATAGTGTAATTATTAGAATCAGTATGTAGGGTCATCTATCATCTTACTGCATCAACATGTCACCACAAAAAATACAATAATCCTTAATAAATGGAAATTGTTCAAATCAATTCAACCATCATCGTCTTTGATAGAAAACTTGTCACGTTCGGCTCGGGCTGACCGGGCATCCGTTCTATCCATGTCATGGATAGAACGCCAAACCCCGAGATTCATATCACCGGCTGGCTATAATTGGTACTTATCAATTACTGGTTCTTATCGGGTGTCTGAGGAGAGGTTGTATTACACAATTATATATAATTTTGTTCACTTAACAACTATAATTTAACAATAACAACTATTACAACCCACGCATACTTCTCGCGACTTACACAATTTTTGTCCTTGTTCTTATGTTCCATGTTTCATTACACTTTCTGATTCTTCAAGCATCCTTTTTTCTTTGAGTAATCATGCTGACCTGAGCCCTGGAGATCCAAGCTGACGGTGGCCAACGCGAACCCGGACCCGCCGTTTCCGAATTTGCTAGCCCCAAAACACGCCATTACAGAATTTTGCCAGAACAACACGCCGCTTTCTCATCAAAAATATCACTAAGGACGCCCGGCTTCTCCAATCGTTGCCCTTATCAGCCTCGCATTCCCATATTGTGCCTTTTCTTTTTCATCTTGGTCAGCTTTCTTTTTTCGACCTACTAGTCCCGATCGCGGCAACTTTCATCGCGTTCTACCCTTATTGGACGATCAGCGAATTTGCCATTGGCTGCTGGACTGCGGACGCTCCCATACACGGTGCGACATTTTCTATTTGACGTTTCTGGTGGGCCCTCACACGTGGACGCATGCGTCATAACGTCATAAACTTTATATTGAAAAAGTATATATTAACTATAAATTAATTAAAAATAGATTGTCATTTTTTCTTAGCATACGATTTTTTCCATCCATTTTTATTTATCATAATTTAAGCGCAATAAATAAAAATCATTATAAAATATTTGAGAATTACATAAACGATAAACCATAAAAGTATTTTTTTTAAAAGTCCTACCATTGTTCAGAAACTCAGTTAAAATCTCGTATATCATTCAAAATTATGTTACAACTGTTTGTAGAAGCTTTTCATTAAAGCAGTTTCCGTAAGTTTGGAACGGAAATTTACACTGATTTCGCGAATTAACGAGAGAATGTAATTCGCTGTTATTTCAACTTTATAAATATGGCTTCCGAACGATTGAAAACACAGGGTTTGCATTGCTTTAAATCTTTCGCTATTGTATGTTTCCAGCGCACAATGGAGGGACTTCAAAACATTTTCTATTGTACACAAACCACTCATCATCTGCAATCTATGAAAGGGTATTGTGTTTTTTGTTGCCAAAAATAAATGGCCATGTGCGCGGCGTGAAATATTTGAGTCGAACGTGAACGTGAACGTGAACGTGAGCGTGAGGCGGCGAGTGCGGGTGCCGCGCGCCTCGTATCATGAATGTAAATTGTACGCCGCATATACTTTAGCGAAAGCAAAACGAAGGCAGCCTGACAGCATGATATATTGTGAAAATACACAACTGAGTCGTAGTCAGCTTATTGCTGGAGATCAAATAAGTACATTGTTTGACGTCTCGGAGTAAAGAAACAAAATACGGGAGAATTGGAAGCGGAATTGATGGCTCTCTTGAGTTCCGGTACAATTTCAAAAGTAGTCTGGAGTGTGTTCACATATCGTATGCTACGCTAACTCGCGCGCCGCGGAAAGGTTGTCAATCGTTTTTCTTCATTTTGTTTCTACCAGGACGTATGTAAGTATTTCATTATTTATGATATCTTATTACTATTTATGAATGATATTTAATTTTTGAATACGTAATATAAATATACAGGAAAATTTTATAAATACCTATTTCACAAAGGACTTAATTAAACAAATTTATTTAAATATTGGATCATCCCATAAATAGTGCGTTTTCTTTATACTTTATTTTTAAAAATTAAGATAAACAATTTTTTTATTAATCTAAAATATACTCTCCTTCATTTTCAACAATGCTCTTACACCTTTTTGGTAGACTTGCAAGGCCCCTCCAAAATTTACTTGTCTGTGACGAAAAATACTCTTCCAGTACTGTTCTGACGTCGTTTGCAGAATTCATATTTTTTACGTCCAAATGACTTTGAAGACTGCGGAATAAATGATAATTAATCAGATGGGGCAATGTCTGACGAATATGGTGGGTGGGGAATCGTTTCCAAAAAAGATTAATATCTGAGACGTGACAGCAAAGAAGAGTACATATTCACTATCTGCACTTGATTAGATTTTGACAATTTGTGAGGAACCCATTGACCCAATTTGCTGACTTTTCCGATGGCACGCAGGTGTTGATGGATGGTTGAATGACAAAATCTTCCTCAACAGTTATTATGGGATTTTGTTCCACCAGGATTTGCAGGACATCCTCGTTGAGCTTTACAGATCTTCTAGGACGAGACTCGTTTTCTAGGCTGTAGTTTCCGGCTCGGAATTTCTGGAACCACCGTCGACACTGGCTTATGCATATTTTCCAATCACCATATACTGAATTAATATTTCTCGTACTTTCCGTTGCGTTGTTGCCTTTATTGAACTCTTAAAGCAAAATATTCCGAACATGCTCCTTTGTCACTTCCATTATAGCTTTGAAAAATTAACTGTTAAAATCGATCTGCACTCTTCTTCAAAACTCTCCCACCCATTGGACCGACCAAGTGTAAAAGGTAACAAGGTACTTCTCTGGTGATAGCTCTAAGATCTGCAGGATGCCGAGAAAAGTGGAGAAGCATAGGCAAGATGGCGGCAGTTCATGGAGATCACGGTCCTCAATCACGAGGAACTGACATGGATTAATAGTATCTATCAAACGAAGGAAGTTTGGCAAAGAGAAATATGATTTTTTAGAACTCAACATGCAGGGGAAGATATACGGTAGTAGAAGCAGGCGTAGGTAGAAAGAAATTATCTTGGCTGCATTACTTCAGAAAGTAGCTCAATATCCAAAATGACGGATAAACGCATCTTGCACAAAATAAATCTGCATTCTGAAACATAGACCCCAACCTTTAATGGATAACGGCACATAGTATTATGCTGTTAACATTTTCTAATAAATACGGTAATATCCACGCATCTCGAATTATCATTCGTGGCACAGCAATTAAAGTGTTTGACCAAAAAAATCATATTCTCTCTGGCAGGTTCGAATCCTATCGGACATGAGTTATTTTTTAATTTTTGTATATTGTACATTCATCATTTACCTAATTTTGTTACAATCATTTTTAATTTAATATATATATTCAACTCTTCCTAAATTACGCTACATTCATGTGGTAGTAAACACTCAGTATAGTTAGCAAAGACACAAACCGCTAAATTTATATTTATCTGTTAGGTATATGTTTAACTTGCTGATGATGATAGTTTTGCGTGCGGGATTGGATTGTCATAATAATACTCGTACGTGCTAAGAAACGTATTTACTTTGAATGCTTCGATAATATAGGTTCAATGTAATACAGGTTAATATAATATGTTTATAGTTCAAGGGTTTGGAGGCAAGAGACCGCGCAGACCGCAGCGCAATGTATTTATATCTTTCACAGGCGTCATCGTACCAACCTTCCATAGATACATTACATTATCAAATATCCGTGCTACGAATAAAAGCTTGGTGACGATGCTATACAACAAGGTATGTTAGAATATTATTTAAAAGTACGATTTCAAATACACATGATGCCCATGAGCCAATAGTATTGTGGTTTATCTGCCTGACAGGTAATAAGGCACCTAGTGTATGCTAGAAAACGAATGGTATTAATCAATACAGAACCACCAACAAATTACTATTAACATGTCGATAATCATGATTTAAGTAAATCACCTGATTATTGAGATGAGGTCATATTTTAATGAAGTCTTTAAGATTACGGTATTTCCTCGCTGACAAGACAAATGGTGAGTTATTCGTATTGAATCTCTGAGAATAATGGACATTTACACCAGCCAGTTTCAACCAGCCAGCGCAGGCAAAGCTAATCTCCGTACCATGTCAAGTCGACCACAAATCCAGCCTGTCATCTGCAAGCCTCGCCAGAACATGGGGTTAGAGAAAGGATGAAGATTGGACTACCCCTTACCTTAAGCTAAGGAGCAGAGCACTTCAAACTTTAATTTCTCACTCACCCTTGCAGCAATATTGCAGTCATTTTCATACTTTTTTCTGGAAAAATATTTATCACCTTTATTACAAATATAATGCATAAATTAATAGTTCTAAATGTCTTTAATTAAACGTAGTTATACTTCTTAATATGCACTCTTTAATAATTTTATATATATATATATATATAGAACTATTGAAAATATTATATGACAATGCGAATAAAATTTTTCAAAATATAATGTACGCATGTTTAATAACATAACTCAAAATTAAATTATCTTAAAATCTATCCCAAAAATGCATATTCAAGAGCCACGTGGTTAAAAATTATTTCCATAAGAAAATGAATGTTGAAGAAGATTGTGCGTGGGGGGTTAGGTTAAGGGCTGCAGAATGGAAAGGTCGGTGCCAGCTAAAAGACACAAACCTTTTAAAAATTAAGATTGATGATACCGAAAACGGGTCGTTACTTTTATTTTATACTTCGAGGGCAAGAATTTTGACACATTTTTGGGTCTCAAAATCTTCATTGACGAATCTGTTATTTATGATCCAATATTTTTATGAAGCCTAAAATACGAATCATTTTTTTAAAATTCATTTGTTGTATAGTATTTCACGACGTGATATCATAATTATATTCAATAATTTATTGATCAAATTATTATTATTTTGTTAGCAGTGAAATTATAATACTTATTTTTTTAAAACAAATTAGTTGAATCAATTAGAAAGATACAAAAAAAAAAATATATTTATAAAAAAATTTTGATTTCCACTGCAATATGAACCCAGAACATTTTTTTTGCCGGGGAAGTGCGATACTAACAGCGATTACTGAATATTTTATCGATAAATAGATTTTTTCTGTATATATTTTTAATTTACTATCTACTATGTTCTAAAATTATAACATTACAATAAAAAGGTGTTTTAAATCAAAAACTTGTTTTTACAATCACTCATGCGTGTCTCATTAGTATTTACACTGTTTTCAAAAAAAGATTAGCGATTGTACTATAAAAACTATTACTATGTTAATAGTTTCACGGAACGATGCTCGAACCCACGACCACTTGGCCACTAAATGAGTATCCTATCGCTAAGCTAAACAAAAAGGTTTTTTTTAAATTATAAATTCAAAACATAAATAAATTTATTTTTATTTACTGCGATTTTCATTTATTAACGATTTATTAATAGTGTCAAATACTAAATATGTAATATTTCTTAAATATGATTCGATTGTTGAAATGTTCCCGTAATAAAATGAATAAATACTTAATTAAAAAGGAGGAAAGATTGTTTTGCTGAAAATGATATATTTCGTGTAACTAATGAACAATCACAAGTGGGAAATGAAGTTTCCCGTGGAAGTTCACGTCATCACGAATACGATAAAATAAGACTCAAAGAATTTATTATAGGCGAACGGAAAACTGGAGGAAAACGATAAATCATCTAAAAGTTTACCAAAGTTTGGCACTTAAAGTTATCAACAGTTTGTTATATATTTTGAACACCTTGTTAAGCAGATACATCAATAGTCACGGACAAAGTTAATATTAAATGAATTTTTCGCTTAAAGTAGAAGTATGTTTAATTTATTTCAAAAAGTTCCTTGCTTGTTGAAAATTTCGTGTAATTGCGGCTCGAACATCGAAATATTAAAATTAAAAAACTATTCATATTTTTAAAGGAAAGATAATTTTTACTCTAAATATTCTGCGTTGTAGATAAAACCTTATTTTTAATTTATTGTAGATTAATGTCGCTTCCCTCATGAAGGATTGCTTTAAAAATGCAAATCCTGGAAAGGCTATCAAGGTAGGTAAAGCTTCGTACATACAATGTCAAACAGTCAATAATATCCGAAGCTCGCAAAAAAATGAATGTTTCACCAAATGATTCCGTTTTAAAAAATGTATTAAATATTTGAGTGTGATGTATTTGGTACAGTAATTGAATTATTTTTAAATGACTATAGTAAACCAGTGAAGAGCGATCTTTAGTGCTCCGTTATTTTCCCAGTCTTCAGTGGCTGGGATTACTCGGGCCTTCGTGCTCTAAGCCGGTGGTCAACTCAGCTGTAGGCTTGTAATTTATTAGTAATTTTAATTCACAGAAGCACCCTCCACAGTCGGGGAGTTTTAAGTCTCCGCAATTAAATTTCGTAGTTGGTAAATTAATAATTTTACACGGAACTAGGAAGTTCCCTAAAGAATTAGTAAATGTATTTATAACTGTATAATAGTATATGTCTATATAAAAGGTCTACTGGACTCTCTGCCGTTTGTTCGTTTTAATATAATATTTCGTCACATTTCAGTGGCCATTATTAGAATGTGAACGACAAATTTTAAAACGACGATTTGGATCAAATTAAATTCTTGACACATAAACAATTGAAGAGTAACATTTCTGTATGTCTATAAGTCGAAAAACCTTAAAATCTCACAGGCTCTAAGCATTTTAATTTTTCTTTTAAACACATGCACTGAGAGATAATAATGTGATATTTATGAAAAACTCTATATTATTCTCAAAAAAAATATTTTTCTAGCTCTTGGTCGTGTTAGCGATTGTGTTGGCGATCATTATTTTATTTTAAAAATTATCAAAATATTTGAAATGTGGACATCCCGCATTAGATTATTCGACCAGGATGCTTTCTGTCTTCCAGGACTTCTTATGATAGACAATGCCAATTTAGCCTTGAATAATTAGATGTAGAACCTAATATTTCTCCAGATATTTTATAATACGAGCCAAATTATTGTAGTTTTCTTTAAAAATGACTGCATTGAAAATTTCATTCATTCAATTTTATAATTATTATTCGAAGCTTATTGAGTTCATTACTAAATCTATCTAGAAATAAATATTTAGAACTTTAACTTCATAGATATATCAACTGAAATGTAAACGTTTTACAAATTTTACTTTTCCTCGTATCAATTTATCATTAAATAAATGTAAAGCCTAGGTAGACATTTTATGAAACGACGGACCATTCTTATGACGTCTAAAATATATTTTTTAAATCATATTTCGTCAGGTATGTACTTTTGTGAGTTATAATAATAGAATTTACTACATTTACATTACTCACTTCCTAAAAACCTATTTTTAGGAAGTAAGTAATATATAAAAGTAGAATAAATCATAGATTACAACCACATCAAAATTTGTTGAAATTTATTCAGTTTATTATGAAATATATAATATAGAATATTTTAAATACATGTATGAAATAATTCTTTGAATATATAAATTCTGGTTCATATTTAGCGAAAAGATTTTTTTTGTACTAAAGCCGGTACTTACTTAACTTTAAGGAGTGTAAACAGAATTTTAACGCAGGAAATATTTGTCAACATTTTTTGTTCCAGAAACCAGCTCCCAAAAGCTTTGTTATTTATTGCGGTGGTTTATCATTCGATAGCAGACGTAGCTTTCTCACAAAAAGTTTTGAAATATAGGCAACATTCTCACCCAGGCAATGTTTGATTTTTAATATTTAAACCAGTTGTTCGTATCTCGTATAAATATTCAGATCGCCATGAATATTAATCAGTTCGAAATATTATTTTCTTCAATATTTGCAAAATTACTTTGTGGCAACATATTATATAAATAATAATAAAAACAAAAGTATATATTTAAACCACTTATAATTTTATAGTTTTGTTTTTATATATGCTTGTAGGTATTTTAAATTTTACTATACATTGTTTTTTTGAAGAAGATACAATAGATATCGAAACATATTGATGTATCAATAAATAGTGGTTTTAAACAAACTGTTTTTTTTATTATCTATTGAAATATTTTTATTCATCTAGAATTTAATCCAGTTTTTACTAATTTACTAAGAACATATAACTTGTACGTCATAATATAAGATAATTATAATACTTTTTGAACCATTCGATTAAAATGAGAGTTTAAATTCAAATACGATTGTAATTATTCTTATTATCACTCAATATAGATAAAATTAGTATACTAAGAGTAGCAAATCACTTTTATGTAGAGTATTATCGCACATCCAATTTTCTGATTTATATTTTATTTTGAAATAATGAAATAACCACAATGCACTATGCCCCATGAAAACCGTAATGGCCCATATACACGAATGAGATTTTTAAGAAATTTTCAACTGGAGACAATCGTTGAGATACGGAATTTATCCCCATAAGATTCTTTGGAGAAAACTTTCAGCTTTAGCAGTCCCCATGTACACATCATATCTCAGAGATTCACCGTCTCACTCGCTCACATACACTCGTCGCACGTCAAGAGTCAAATGTATGTCGTTTGTCAGTTGGGTGATTTTGAATCTACTCAGCAGCAATTAGGAAAAAACGTTTGTAATTTAAAGCTTAATATTAATATTAATGTTAATGGTTAGATTTACTAACTTTCATAATAGGTAGTTTTAGGAACTATTGGCGGTTTTAGGTGACACTTATATCCACGTATCAAAGTTCGCTCTCAGATCGAACTTCGTGTACACTCGTTTGAATTTTTATCTCTTACCACTAATCTCAAGCTAATCTTTGAGTTTTTTTCAGATCAAAATCTCAACACATTTTTAGACGTAGGGTACGGTTATTAAGCAGTAGCATTCAATAGGTACATATTTAAATTTCGGTAATTAAAGTAATAGCATAATCTGAGGGGAAAAAATGTGAGAAAAATTATTCTAATTTTGAGAACACTTCTATTAATTTAAATTTAGAAAATAATTTTGAATTCATTACTCCGCACCGTACTCGACTTCACTTAAAATATTATTTACGATTTATCTTTCGGACAACGAATATTTAAAATATTTCATTAAGATAGTGCTCAAAAATGAACTAGCTTTACAAATTATTACAACAGTAATTCATATGACAGAAAAAATAATATTTTTCACTTAATATTGCTATTGATCTACCCAAAAATGCAAACTTGCTTACTTGACAGATTGTTGACGAACACCTGTATTTCTTATCTATGTGAACTGTTATAATTTATTTATTTTTCTATTGTTAAACTTTAAAAATTATTAATTTTTGTTTTCGCTTAAAATTAACTTTTTTATATAGGTGCTTTTCTATGGACATGCGTTATGTGAATTTCTAGTGGTAAACCACAACATGTAGTCATCGTCAGCCTATGTTTCTACTCCTGAATACAGCCCCAAAGATTTGCAATTATATTTTTCTAGTTTACATTTTCAAAGGAACACTAAATGAAATATGATTAATATACTATTTAAAAAAAATAGAATTTCAGCCCAGAATTCGTTTATATCTTGGCATACATCTATTGGAAAAACTACATTATTCTATGACTGATCCAGGTTTTTTTTTTATCTAAACATCAACTATGGTTCCAATTTTTGCTCATTTCTATGTTTTACTATTAATCCACAATGCGAGCTAGACTAACTGATTCAGTGTCCATCTATCAAGTAGATCTAAAAATATAAAAATTAAAAGATAAATCTCTTCATACCTTAAAAGGAAATGCAAAAAAATAAAAATGTTCTGTTGTTTTAAAAATATTTATTTTATTCTAAATTGAAATGAGGGAGATAACGCAAATTTCCAAACATTTTACAGTATATAATTCTTCCCTTCTATAATTCTTCCTCAAGAAAATTCGTCTCGAAGTCAAATCACCAGATTCTGCAAAATTCCCGGAGAGGATAAAACAAGTCCTGCAACATAAAAGAAAGGCATACGACCAACGAGGGTCTAATCGAACACAAATGAACTGAAAAAGACGATCGCTAGACATGCATCGTTGTGGAAAATTTCCTCAGACAAATCGAATACACAGTGGAGCTTTAAATACCAAACCTTTCTTTATTTTTTCTAACGTGATTGTCTTTTTGTCCAGTAAGTCGACGTGAAATAATTTTTCTTTGTACATATAACTATAAGAAATTTTATTTTTCTAATGTATCGTCTAATATACCCGTACGAAAGACTATTTTATCCTAACCGTCTTCCTTTACTTGTAACAAATATTATAAACAAGTAGGATAATATTTTTTATGTTTCGAATACCGTAATTTATAACGAAATTATTATTTTCTTTGTGGCTCTAGTGCCCGTCTACAAGTATACGTAGTTAGCGAGGGAGAATACGTAAGTTTACCGGTTCGAAAGTTACCAAAGGTACTGTACAAATTAAACCATTGAAATTATATTGTGTAGTAGGAATATTTATTTCACATAAAATAGGAACATCAGTATCAGTTAAGTGTACTTAAAATAACAATAATTGTCCTCACAGTTGCCTACACGGCCTGATGCACTCAACACTGTGCGTGGATGATGACATACTAATAATGAATAGTATTGTGGATGAACGCCTTCTACGAGTATATTCACTCTGGGTGGTATCCCCAAAGTCTAAGTAAGGAGAAGAAATACCTTTGTTTAATACCCTTCATACAGATTTATAACGTAGGACCAGGATAAATACAGAAATGGAGATCTAGAAGATTATGATCATCTAATTAAGTCAACACCGATGTGAAAAAACACTGCAATTAGAACCAGTACGAGAACTGGAAATGACAATAAAAAAATGCATAAAATAAATATACCTGACCTTATTCTTAACGACGATATGCGCTAACCCATATGTTAAGATATGTGTGATGACAGATCTATTACTGCCTGATTATGTTTTAAAACCTTCTCCTAAACCCCAATGTTTAATTATAACTAACTGAATCTAAAAATCTATTACAAGGTTTCGTGAACTGATATTTTAGTAAATAACTTTATAGGTGTTTTTTTTATTTATTATCTTTTTTTTATTAACCACTTGAATTGAGTTTAAATACATCTACCGGTTTCGAAAAATACCTTTAGTACCTTTAGGTACTATGTTTATTTATTTTTTTTAAATATTTTAAAAATAGATTCTGATGAAGAAACAATGCTATATATTTTTGGTTAGTTATGACATCCTGAAAAAGAAAATGGTATTTTTCGAAACCGGTAGATGTATTTAAACTCAATTCAAGTGGTTAATAAAACAAAGATAATAAATAAAAAATATGAATTTTAACCACAAAGTTATTATTGCTAATTTTAAAAGTAATTACTTTATAGGTGTTTGCAATATGTGGTTTTGTAGTTTATGCGAATTTAACCAGATATAGATAAAGAGTATGGGATGAGTTATTATGGTTATGAGAGAGATCAATGCGCGGATTCCAGGGCCCTATATTTCCTATCTCTCAATTATGTTCGGATGAGGAAGATATCACGGAGTGTGTGTGTAGATGTGGCTAAAGTAGGTGGAACAAATAATAAGAAATGTATAGTTGATGGCGTTTATTGAAGATAGTTGCACAACGGCAGGTAAGTATGAATAGTATGAAGCGTGTGCTCGTTGGTGATCTGTTCAAGAAGCCAGCCGCGATAGAAGTGAGTGTTATGGCTGGCTTCCGGGGTGGCTATGCCACGTTCTATTGTCGTCGGTTTGCGTGTCGATACTAGGTGTACTTTTAAGGTTGATGCGAGCTTCTCGTTTGCACCCAGGGATACAGGTCCAGGACCTGTCGGCAGTTTTGTATATGTGCATATACGGTGTGATATACCTTTATAGTGAGTATTTGAGTTATGGTATCTTGAAATATAGTATTAATAGTTGTGGGCGTGTACGTATATATCAAGTAAGCATTGCTCAAAAGACTATACTCAGTAATACACCGCCATGAATTGTCGTATTCTTCAGAGCCACTTTAATGGAATTTCAGGTTTCGGATATGTGCTAAATATAGTAAACAGCTTTCATAGGAAAATAAGCCCTCCATCTGTGAAGACTGAGAGATATTATTCCACAAGAGTAAATAATCCTAAAATTGTTCCAAGAGGTCAAAGATTATTCACCTTTCAAGCTCCCAAAATATACAATCAAATTGGAAATAATATTAGAACTTTAAGTGACATTAAGGCTTTGAAACAGGATGTTTCAAATTGATTGATGAAATTAAATAGAGCAGATACCGAGAGTATACTGTTTTATATTATGAAATAATTATTAAAACTGTATTTTGTGTGTTGTGCCACCTGAATTATAGCTTTTTTACCTTGTGGTAAAGGAAATATGCAAGATCAAAGCGATAATTCAGTTTTAATAATTATTTCATAATATAAAATGTATGTAATGGTACGCGCTTACATTCTTTTATATATTGTATTGCACATTGGTATTTTTTGCTCTCATTTTATATATTTTCACGTTTACTTGTCTGGTATGTTTTGTTTTCCATTTGATTGTATTTTGCCTTCAATAAGTTATTTGGTTTTATGAAATGTTATTTGTTTGCCAATTTGGCATAATACAGGTTTGCCTAGTTGGACAACGCATTTAAAAATCTGCGTAAAATGTATGTAACAAACTGTATTTTTTTTAGCTGTACAATGTTCATTTTTTAATTATTTTATTAATAAATAAATATATACAAGTATGATATTATTATATATTTATAGCACTCATAACGTCCCTCAAATCAATTTCAAAATATTTCCTAGCTCTTATTCAGTATACACATTCATCGATTAAATTATGAAGGTAACAAAAGAATTGAGGAAACTGAATCTATTGATGGTGCGCCAAGAAACAAGTTGGTTATTCGAGAAATCTTTCTTCTAACCTATATTGTCAAAAGAAGTAAATGATTTATTGGCCCGCTACACTCGCAACAAGAAGACATTTCCAAGACGGCAGACATTTTCAAGATAGTAGTTTTACTAAGATAGTATGCAAGCATTCGAAAGGAACTCTTCCGATTTTAGTTTACTGACTTATTCAAAATGTATTCTGAAAGATTTAGCTCATTTTTACTGAACACTAGTATATATTCTTGTTATTCAATATTATTTTATTTAAATAGATACCATTTTATTTTTATTTTTCAATCTCCATATTTATATCCGTATCTTTTTAAGACTTGTAAAAGCTATTCCCTTCCAGCTGTCCCTCCCTCCTTCCATATAATACTTAGTCCCGTCTTAAAGAGGGGCTTTTTGCGTATAATAATAATATTTAAGTATATTTTGCGTATAATAATAATATTTATAATAACATATTTTTTAAAAACGTTTTATGTTACACGAGCAAGTGAACCAGTCATTGTATTAAAATTTATTGTCTCTTACCTTTGCTTCATACAACCACTGCTCCTGAAAAAGTATTTTATTTCGACAGTTATTTGGAAATCACGTCCGTAAAACTGACAAGCTATGTTCCATACATATGTAAGGAACACAGTTCCTATACATACATATATGTATACATACAAACATATATATATCAAAGTTCTTGTCGTATATGTCAAGTTTCTTGATAATCCCGCGTCTGTTGTTTCCGAGAAGGACCATAGTTGTCCCAACGTTTAGGGTAAATTTCATTACCCATCTTCAGGGAGTGCCTTATCGGTAAAACGTCGCTCTAAAATGGTCGTGAAACACGTCCTCCAACTATGGCAGTTCAGCGTTAAGTGAGTTAAACTAATCGTTACTCTGTATAATATATGATATTATATTCCCTGGGAATATATAAAACAACATGCGGTACTTGCCATAAAACCTTTTATAAACATATAAAAAAATCAAGTTCCGAAGTCAACTGTGGGAGATTTATATCTCCCGCGAAAAAGTACGATTGTGCCGCAATTTTTGAAGCAATGCACGTATTACCATGCCGAAACGTCGGTCTAGGTTTCCCCATGGAAACCATCTACAAAAACGCGATCTAACATAGAAGAGACGTCAATTCCATACACTAGTGCTCGCGAAAACTTTATATCATATATTATATCCTGCATAAGAATTCCTCATATTCCAATATATATTATATATACAATTCTTCTTAACAATATATTTATTGTTATACTTTTAAAATTAGCAATATTAACTTTGTGGTTAAAATTCGTATTTTTTATTTATTATCTTTGTTTTATTAACCACTTAATTGACTTTAAATACATCTACCGGTTTCGAAAAAAACTATTTTTTTCTTTAGTATGTCATAACTAACTAATTTTTAAAAATTTAGTAAATTTAACTACGAGTCCCATTCTAAAATTTTTTCCTAAAAATTATTCGACTAAATTTGTATTAAGCAACAATTTGAGTTAGGTACTAAATTTATTTTTTAAATAATTGTTGTTTTTTTAAAAAATTTAAAAATAGATTCTGGTGAAGAAACAATGATATATATCTTTAGTTAGTTATGACATTCTGAAGAAGAAAATAGTATTTTCGAAACCGGTAGATGTATTTAAACTCAATTCAGTGGTTAATAAAACAAAGATTATAAATAAAAAATATTTATTGTTAGGTTAAACCACACATTTCAGCACAACATAAGTGTATGCCTCTACTTTTACTGCATTTTATTTTGAAGATGTACACGAAATAGTTTATATCTCTGAATCACCTATGTTAAATCTATTTAATTCACCTAAACCCATAAAATATATAACAAATAACCATAAATTTACCTGACCATTACAATAAATTAGGTCATACTTTTGAAATTTTTCTCAGATTGCAAGGTAAACCAAGTCTTCAATATCATCCTCAATCCTACTTGATGATGAAACACGTAAAGACCTTAATCTCCGCCGATACTTCGAAACAGTCTTGATAGATTACCCAATCTAACGAATAATCCTATTACCACAAGATATACGCCTGAAAAACCATCGACTAAAATTATTTTGACAAATGACAAATGTAAAATCTTTAATATATATATATATTTTTTTGACAAGACATTGTGGTTAGTTATTTTAAAAATCAACCGATAATTTTTCCGTAACTGGTTGGTTTTTAATATATTACAAAGTTAATTTGTAAATTCTATTATTAAATTTCGTTTCAATATTTAATGATAGTCTTACATATGTGCAAAACTGACGATAATTAGATTTTCTGACCAATTAAATAGTCTATTTGAGTATTAGTAGGTACTAATTAAATTTCACTAAAGAAAATAAAATAAAAAGATTTTTTTTCTATAATTAATTTTATCCATAATCGTACGTAGAATATAATATAGCTGTTTAACGTTAATCTTACCAAGTAAGTCTAGATCCGGAGTTACGTCTGTTTCAGGATCCATTAAGGGCCGAGAATTTGATTGTGATCGCGGTTCATTCATGTTATGACGGATGGATAATCCTTTGAAAAGCAGCTTTGTTCGCTCCACGACAACTTGAAAGCTGCCAGTAGGTACCGCTCTAGGCTTTAGTACTCGGACAATGTTATCGGAGACTGGCTCCAGAGTTTCGGATGTAACAAAGTCTGCGTCAGCTCTCAATGGATGGAAGTAATTTCCACCTCTCTGAGAGATCTTCAGTTTATTTAGGAAAGGTTCAAGGAAACTGACAATGAAGTTTAGAGAGCATCTCTTACTTTGGAAACTGCAAATTATTATCACGCATATCTGTAGAGGATGCCTTTGAAAACAAAACATTAATTAAATTAAATTTTTAGACATCATACTCTTCAAACGTTATACGAATTTAGTGAAAGAGAAGTGCACTGAAATAAAATAATTTTTCTCCTTTTTAAAGGTCTAAATCGGATAAGAAAAGTTCTAGGCACCATATGATTTACAACAAACCAAATTAAAAATTGTTAACATAGAATAATAACAGTATAATCAGACCATAATAACCGATTAATAGTTAATATCTTTTTGGGTTGTGTATTTTATTTTAAGTATTTATATTTTCACACCACTTCCAACGTCATAATACAAACATTATTTTGCATTTGACTCATTATAATTTATAGGGTGGTGCATAATAAACTAATATATTTGTTTTCTATGTAATTGTTAAAGGAAATAAAATAAATTTACCATCTAAAATTCTCGAACAAACAATGACGCGATCAGCTATTATGGTGCACCAAACCGTTACTCGAACTGAATGCTAAGAGTTCTTCTTGGGTTAGTACTACCCCAAAATCTATTATCGTGTTTGTTTACATAATCATTTTTTTGAAAATGTGCTGTGTCATTCATTATCAAATATGAACGAAGGTTGACATCATTTTATTTTCGTATCACGTCAAAGAGACTGGAATATTGCAAACACAATTCTTTATCTCCGGGATAAAGGGCTTGAACTAATGAAATTTTATGGGAAAAAAGATGCAAGTCTTTGTTCATTCTAGTCGATGTTTGAAGTTGATTATCAACACACTGCCGAACACGTTCAATGTTTTCAATTGCCAAGAATCTGCCAAAGTTTGAATGTCTTCAATTTTTTTTTCCAACTTTATTTCATATATATTACAAAATAATAATTATTTTTTACCAAATTGCATAGCAGTTTTACGGCAAGAATTTGTTAATCGCAATTTTAACAAATATCATCCTTATCCTTGTTATTTAATATATAACTCTTAATTTGAGTATATATTGTTTCCTGAAGAAGATACCATAGATATAGAAACATGTTTATTAATCAATAAATATTGTTTTTTTTACCTTTATATATGTTTATGTATGTTGCCACAAAGTAATTTTGCTAATATTGAAGAAGTGAATATAATTATTGTACTTATATTTTTTCATTTAACTTTTTAAATTTATATCTTATAAATAAGTTCAATTAATCTTTCAGAATGCAAACATATGCCTAGTCTGTCGCTTTATGTGATTCTTAAAATATATTAAATAAATAAATAAAAATTATCCTCAGAAGAAGATTATTAATTTTATCTGCCACATTTGCTAGGGTTTAAATGTAGATATATATATATATATATAGAATAATATGGTTGTTCGACGTTAATCTTTCTAAAGCCATTATTAAATAATTACTTCAACAGCCTATGTTCTGGACGGCGCGCGGCAGGGTCGAGGAAATTTAAGCTCAGTAGATTTAGAGAGAAAATTTATTTTCAGATCTGTCTTATATTTACATAAATAGATTCTTATAATTATTGAAAAAACTTTAAACAAAATTTTTTACTTTTTGAAAAAAAAAAAAAATTAATAACTTTTATTAAAAATTAAAACGTTTTAGACGCTTAATGCGTCTGAAAATAAATCTTAAAACTAGAAGATAGACTATCGACTATATTTAAGCAGGTTTATGATTAGTTTTTCAGTATATAGGATTCGTCTCCATGATTTGTAAATTATTAAATTATGTAAATAAAAAAGTTTAAACCAACAATAGCATTAGAAAATATAAATTAAATAATAAAACTAGAATAGAATCGCTGCATAATAATGAAGAATACAAGATTAATTTTAAGATCTGTCAATCATGTAATATTGGACAAACCGGAAGAAAATACACACACGAATAGAAGAACAACTTAAGGGGATAAAGAACTTCAACATAAACTCAGAGATGGCAGACCATGCAAGATCAGAGGGTCATCATTTCACCCATGATAATATAGAAATATATGCAAAAAGAGGAGAAAATTAAATTATACGTTCTAGAAAGTTTAGAAATTAATATAAACAATAAAAATTTACTCAACATACGAAAACCTCCTATTACATCTCCTCTCCTGTCCATTGTAGCTCCGTCCACAACCACTTTCACTTTTCACCGAAACCCCCCTCTACCCAACATCCCTCATAACTCGCCCCCCACCCCCCACGACACGTAGTCGATAGTCTATCTTCTAGTTTTAAGATTTAGTTTATTACTGGAGATATCGCATAAAGCGTCGAAAACGTTTTAATTAAAGTGTAGTGTGAAGTAAACAACGTTATGTTTTATCTTAATAATTATTTTTTTATTTTGTTAAAAGTTTTTTAAAAGTTAACTACAACGGACTTCATTAATCACGAAAATTTTGAAATTTCAGTATTGCGTTTAATGTGTATAGCTTCGGGGCAGATTTTCCAAAAAATATGCCAAAAAATACAGTTTTATTTATTATTTCTAAATTCTTGTGGTCAATGATTTTTGGTTACACATTAACCCATAAACTTTGAATATACGCATATACGTATTAGATATGCAAAACTTAATACAAAAAAAGGTATATCAAATAAATATGTAATATTTCACGTAAATTATAGTGATGCGCAGATTTCTGATTAGGCATACAAAATACACGCCACTGGCCGTCGAAATACAATCGAATTTGCTAGTTTTTAATTTTTTAGTTTTAATTTTTGTAACTGTAACAACATTAGTATTTTTTTTATTAATTAAAATTATTTCTGACAAGCGGCGCTTTTCGCAATTGCGACTTGCGCGACTATAAATCCACGACTGCTTCCTGCTGATGCTCTGGACTGATGATATAGAAACGACCGGTGGAGGAGGTATGATGGAGAAGGGCCGCATAGAACCAGGGGTCATAGAGAGCAACGATCATAAATATTTGTACAGCAATGGGCGCAAACAAGTTAAAGAAGAAGAATTAAATTACCAAATATAATATTTATAAACCGATGAACGTGTCATTCGATAAAAAGCGAATAAATAATATCAGAGTAGAAACATTATCTCCCGTGGTAGTTTTTTTTCTCTATCTTTATTGTGGCCTTCGCCAATTAGGCATAATTATCCATTACAAGTACATACAAATGAAATAATATAATAACAATTAACATTAATAAAATAACCACGGGAATATTATTAATATTAGTACAAGTATTTGTTATTTGAAATCTAATTAACACACTAACATACATTGACTTATCTTTTTCTTTTCATTTTTACATACATTACATAACATGGTAAGAAGAATAAAACTTATATTTGAAAGTAAAAAATATACAAACGATAACTGTTGTTAAGTGAAGGTTAAATACAAAAAAATATAACTAAAATTTAAAAAAAAACATTTCAGCATTTCATTTTACATAAAGTATTAATTTAATTTATTAATAAAGTTGTGCAAATATATATTTTACTTTAAAAATAAATATAACATAACCAAACATAACAGACCAAAACCAAAAATTAATTAAAATTAACGAAACTTTGCATTTTCAAAGATAAAAAAAAAAAAATTCTTTTAATTCACATCAAAATAATATTGTGAATGTATGAAATTATACATTCACAATATTAATAAACATAAAATAGTAATTATTATAAGATAAACAAATTATAAAAAAATAAATATAAATCATTTGTTAAATAACAATAAATACATAAAAATCACCAAAGGAAGTAATAAATAATAACTTCAACAAAATAATCAGTATTGAAATTAAGATTTCCTTATAATTAAAATTATCAAGAAAATTGTGAGGGTATACAAATTATACGTTCACATTTCTCTTAATGTGAAACCACCAAAAAAAATGACATGATTTGTTGGTGCATAAAGGACAGAGTGTGTGTTTAATGGTAAAGTTGCAAATTGTTAGATAAGGTTTGTCATTTTTAAATTTCATCATTGGGCATTCAAAAAATATGTGATTGAGGTCTCCAACACCTTATACCACATTCGAATATCGGTGAATTATTACAATTTATTTTAAAGAAATAAGATGTAGAACAACAGTGATTATATCTTAAGCGACATATAGTTACAATCTTATCCCTACTTAAAAATGAACCTACATACCATGGCTTAGCGAGAATATATGGATGAATATGGCCAAAAAAGTACCTTCACTTCATCAACTCCAAAATATTATTCGAATTTTTGAAAAACAAACTATAAAGCAGAAATTTTATTTTGGCGAAAATATGTGACCGGTTTGATTTAAAGGGAGAAGATATTAATAATTTAAGACAACTTAGTGAATCTGTAAAAATAGTTACTTTATCAAACCCATGTAAGTCAACAAACTGAAGGGCTTCAAGAATTGCTATCGATTCAGCAGCAAAACTAGACGTATCATCTGTTAGTTTACAGACTCTGGTTGAATATGGGTTAACACAAAGGAATGCTGCTCCAGCCAAAACAGTAGACTGAGTTTTAGAACCATCTATATAAATATAAGAAAATCCAGACCATCTTTCGTGAGCTACCCGATTAAATTCATTGCGAACAAACAGAATTGTTTTGTTAAACCCAAATCGGGACATATATTATTTTCTAGAATAATACTTTCATAAGGAATCACGTACAGTGGAATTGAGTGACTTCGATAAATTTTTAGGACGTACTAAGATAACGAATGGTAACTAGTCACAAGTGAGAGATGTTTTTTGTTTCGCCAAAAGGGTTTGTTGTGACAGTGACTGTGCAAAAGTTGTAATTTTGGTGTTAATGGTTGAGAAAGCATTCTAAGACGGTTGACGAAAAATTTGTCAGACTGAAGTTGGCGTCTTATTCATAATGGTTGTTCGACATTTTCTACCTGAAGAACGTTGATTGCTGTCAATTTCATGCATCCAGATATTAGTCTAAGATATTTATATTGAATTTGATTCAGTTTATTTAGGCAAAGGATCCAGAAGAAAAGAGGTGTATTCAAGATGAGATCTGACAAGTGCATTGTACATGAATCTTAGAACTATAAAATGAGAATTCCACCAAATTCCCGCTGTTGTTTTGATAACATTGAAGTTTTTAATACATTTTAAATAAAATTTTAGAAATATGGTTAAACCAAGATAAAGACTATTGAAAATTTAATCCAAGAAATTTTACCGAGGAGCTTATTTCAAGGGGATGGTTGTCGAAATGTACAATGGAATTTATGGTTATCTTTTTTTTGGAATATGAATATTATCGTATATGCCGATGATATCTAAAAAAACAGACATTAAATATTATTTTATAGAAAATGATACATTTATATCCTAAGTTTATAGATAAATTATCCGAAGTGCCTTTGCCTTTCCGAAAACCGTATTGTGATTTTGAAATTAGGTGATTATGTTCTAACCAGTCTAACCTATTTTTAATTAGATGCTTCATTATTTTACAAAGACACTATGATAAAGTAATAGGACGATATGAGAATCCATTGGATGGATCTTTATTTGGTTTGAGGATTGGAATAATATATTGAGATTTCCAACAGTCCAACAGATTATGGTATGAAATTTTAAATTAGCTAGTTTTATTAAATAATGCGGAATGTAATCTGGTTCAGAAGAGGAATCATTTAAATTTTGAACAACAAATTTTAATTCAGAAATAAGAAAAGGGCCATTGAGAGAATGAAAATTAGTGAGATTTGATGACTGAGGAAGTTCTTGATCTGATGAACAAAAAGAGGGAGCTAATTTGTCCATGAAACTATTCAACCAGAAAGAAGTGGGAGCGAGTTGGACAGGAGGATTATATGAAGCTATATATCTTCGAATCATTTTCCAAACAGTGGTTAAAGTAGTATCTGAAGATAAGGCCTCACAAAATGAAGCCCATCCTACCCTTTTTTTATTTCTTAGAGCTGTCTGGTTTAAGCAGAGTTTTTTTTTTTTTAATTCAAGGTAATTTTGTAAAGCCATATTTTTACGGTAAATTTTAGTTGCTTTTTTCCTTTTTCCCACAGCGAGAGTACAATCGAGATCCCGCCAAGTGGCAGGATGAGGTTTATGTAAACTGGAAATAGTAAAAGATATATATATATATATATATATATATATATATAGAGAGAGAGAGAGATTTTATTATAAGACTAAATGCAATTATCTGACGGATGAAAGGAATAAGTCATAACACTATCAAGTTCTATTGAGTAGCTGAGCATGTCGGTTTTTTTAGATTGCATTTAGGTCTTGGAGTAGCCCAACTGACTTGAGGGGTTTAGAAAGATAAGATTATTGGGAAGTGGTCGCTGCCACAACTATCGATAACAATGTCCTATGAAATCAATGATGCCACATTACTAGAACAGATGAAGAGATCAATTACACCAAGATTTTGGGAGGAGAGTGGTACTCTTATGGAAGATATTAAGTAAACATAAATTTGCAGAATCTAATAAATCTATTATTTTTTTACCAGAATTATCATCAGAAAAACAACCCCAAATGATAGAATGTGCATTGAAGTCATCCATTATAATAATCGGTGAAGTTAAAGAAGATAAAAGTTATTCCACCAATTAATATTAAAAATAGAAGAGGGATTACAATATGTGGAAACTATTGTAATATTGTCATAACGTATCGCACATATTTGTACACTATAATCCGGAAGAGAAACGGGAATTGATTGAAATGGAATACCATTTTTGATTAGGATGGCAAAACCCCTTCCTCCATCTGACCGATCACAACCTAACACATGAATTTCCTTTCATATGAAAACGGATAGATGATTTAAACTATGTCTCTGAGCTGGAAGCAATATAAATTGAATAATTTTGTAATAAATAAAGATGATTAATTCGATTAGAAAGAGCGCTTCTAGCGTTCCACTGAAGAAGAACTGCCATTATTGAGGAGAGAGTTTGATATATTTGAAATTATTTTCGCAGCGTTGGACGGTATTTTATTTTGAGATATAATATTAATTAAAACAGTTAATAAAGTTTTAATAATATTAGAAGAATTATTATTATTAAAAGAAAGATAATCATTATTTGAAAGGAAAGCAACTCCATCGGAGTTATCCTTGGATTGGGAATTACCATTAGGAGAAATATATATCGAATTTAATGTGGATTAGTCATTTGAAAGATGAGAAGGCTGATGTGTTTTTGGGGTACGGAAATGCAAAAGTTTTATTTTGTGAAGATGGTTTTATAGAGACGTGGTTATTTTTTTCCGCTTGTGAGAAGAGAGGAAATGTAGAGACATTAGTCGGAGATGAAATAGAAGCTTTTTCCGCAAAGGAAGATTTTGCAGGAGAGGATTGATGTCTGAAAGTAGGAAAGGTTTTCAGACGCCATCACATTTTTAATGTTTTTTGTCTGGTAAATTCAGGACAGATGATGTTAGTGGCATTGCGTTGACTAGAACAATTGAGGCAAGAAGGCATAATATTTATTTTAGGACATTCTTCGCCCAGGTGTGCATCGACACACTTGCAACAACGGGTATTGGATCTGCATGCAGTTTTTGTGTGACGAAATCTGCAGCATCGGAAGCATTGAATAGTAGGAAAAACATACTGTTCTACGGGAAGAGAATTGTAATGCATGTAAATAAACTTTGAAAGACTTTGTCCTTTACATGTAATCACCACCGATTGTGATGGAAGCCACTGAGCAGTGCCAGATATTGTGTCTTTATAATTTATTCGTCGGATTTCAATTGGTTTTCCGAAATGATCTAGAACATTGATCTGTTCAACGATCTATCGGTTAAACTTAACAATATCACAATTGCTCTGATTTTGATGAAATTTTTTTTCCCGGTATAGTTTAGTGCACTGATTATATAAATGAAATAAAGGTAAAACGCTCGCCAGTATTAAATAAGTTATTACACTTTAAAGTTTCGCATTTTCACGGTACGTTAGACATAAGTAAAAGTGAAATAAATTAATACGTGAACCATAGATAATAAAGTTATTTTACAGAAGTGTAATCAAAAATACTTTAATAATCAAAACAAAAAAGTCGTCATAGGCATCAATAATACTCGTAGTATAAAAACAGACATTTATTAAGAATTAAAAAATAAAGCAGTAATCAATAATTAGGTGTAAAGAGCTCAAATTTAACCGTACAGAAGAATTTTTAAGCTTGGCTGGTACACTATACAATTTGATTTTGTCTAGATTAGATAATAATGAACAAGATTTATCTCTACCAGATACTCACGAAGAAGATGAAGATTAAACTCTTAATGAGTGAGTGTACTATTAAGCTTTTTCTTTAATGGTTCTTCATATTTTTAAGTACTATTATTTTTATGTTGGTATTAATTTCCTGAATATGATACCTCATCACATTTTCACTTAGATTATGTTGAGTTTGGTTAAGTTAGTTAGGTTAGGTTATTTTATTATAATTAAATTTCTATTTTTGGGTTAGATTAGATTTAGTTATTTTATTATATTTACATTTCTATTTTTAGGTTAGGTTAGGTTAGATTTAGTTATTTTATTATATTTACATTTCTATTTTTAGGTTAGGTTAGGTTAAGTTTGGTTATTTTATTATAATTACATATCTATTGTTAGGTTAGGTTAGGTTTAGTTATTTTATTATAATAACATTTCTATTTTTAGGTTAGGTTAGGTTAGGTTTGGTTATTTTATTATAATTACATTTCTATTTTTTCGTTTTTTATTAATAAATTACTCTTGATTAAACACTTTTGTAAAAAAACTTTAAAATGCGAAATTTTTAAGTGTAATAACATATTTAATACTGGCGAGCGCCTTTCTTTGACTTCATTTATGTAATCAGATCACTAAACTATTCCGGAGAAAAATATTTCATCAAAATCAGAGCAATTGTGATATTGTTAAATTATCCCGGCATGTCGACTGGAATACCCTTAACCAGACCCATGCGAGTAACCTGGTAAACTGGAATTACTGCTGAGTACTAATTAATGGTCAAAGAGGAGTAACCATATTTATTTTCTGATTTGTAGTCTTTAAACTGAACCGACACTTTGAATTTTCCAAGATATTTGACTCCCCTGGGAGAAATATTTTTAATTTTGTTTCGGAACAAAAAAATTTCGAAATATATGGGATGGATGAATGAGAATTTGTCATCTCCGCTAATTTTTTGTACGTGAACTATATATGGACCACAGTTAATAGATTCATAAGAAGCCATTACAGTTTTTTTAGGTTTTTTGATGATGACGTATCACCCGGACACGCATCTCTCCGTTTTCTAAGATCGAATATGTCAGTTGAAACCAGGGACAAATTTTCAGTCGCCCCCATTCTATTGGTGGTTGCCAAGGTAAATAACAATTAAAAATTCTAGTGAAAAAAAAATTCTACTAAAATCTGTCAAACCGATTAAAAAGAAGAGATATTTCAAAAATAATTACCACAAATGGTACAAATAATGAAAGAAAGAAAAAACTATGTTTTTGTAATTATACTTATATATTATGTAATTTTTGTAATTATAAAAACAGAAAAAACGAAATACACCAATTTGACGAACCCCAAGCCGATGAAGCTGATGACGCTAAAACGGTTGCCAAGCAACTGCTTCCCAGTGGTGGTTACGTAAAGTTTAATAAAATAATCTAATGTATTTAAATTTTAGAATCACTTACCTACCTCTATCTATATCGATATTAGAACGTTAGTTGGAAAGAAGCCACGCCTGAAATAGTACTTCTGATGATTGAGTGTTTCAATATTTCAACTTTTCGAGAGTTGAATAACAAAGATCCAGTAAAGTAAAGACCACGGTATTAAGTGAATGTGTTCATTCATATTCCTCGTGTGCCAAGTATACGGTGTATAGGAGGTATAGGGTGTCTACCGTCTCCCCCAGGTTAGAATGGAAATCGACACCATTAGTTTAAAGCGCCTGCGAAGCGAAGGAAGAGTATTCTCGGGAGAACGAGAAAGTTCCAAGATCAAAGGGTGGGGGAGATGAGTTACATTTATTGCCGGAGGCGTTTTAAAATGGAATATTTTGTTTCAAATAATATACGGCGTAGTTCTTTCTTTTACTTGGATATCGAGTTTATATCATTAATATGGTAAAAAGGTTTTCAGAACGTCTTTTATATTTTATTAGACAAGTATATTACATTTCTACATGAAAAAATGTTAAGATGTATCCCAATATTATCTCTTTCATTAAAGTATTAAATAAAATTTGTTCGTATGAAACCTACTCAACTGGTAGCTAAAAAAATTACAAGATTTTTTTTTACTTCGTCAGACATCAGACTCATCATATCAAATAATATCGTTCTGAATCTCGATAATCTTACTGTGGGTGCTCTTCTAACAATTGTATTAATTTCAAACAGCCTGTATACTCGCATTTGATTATTTCATTCATGGGCTACATGGTGGTCGTGTTTGGGGTCAGGGTCTCCTGGAAATCTTTTTGAAGAGTTCTTGCTTTTAATAACGTAGTTCAGTTGTCTCAATATCATAACTGACCCTATGATGAGCTGTTAGAAGATCTTCAGAAAAGCTCCGAGTCGATGCGAATATTCCATCAGTTATTAACTACATTACCCAAGTACTTTTTTTTTTAAATCTGTAATAAGTATTTTACTACTTGAAGTTATCGAATTTCGTCACATCAACTAAGCAGGTTTACGACAATTTTTAAATTTATATTATTAAAATTGATACTTCTGTTATTCCATTTTTAAAAGTAATCAACATTATATTGCGATGAACTTCTAATACCTTTACATAATTAACCCATTGCCATGAATAGAAAAAGGTCCAGGTTCAAATCCCAGTAGCAAGTAAAAAATATTTTCGATAAATAGATTTTTCTGTATTTATTTCTACTTAATTAATTAATTTTTTTATTGTATGTTCACCTCTGATGTAAATAAAAAAAAGTATATTCTAATACTTGTATAGCCTTCTTTTGTTTTTTCGTAAGACCTCAGATTTTGAATTCAAAAAGCATTATCAGCTTTACGGTCACGTTATGTCTATCTGGACAGCTGTTTGGACCTAAAAAGGTTCTGTAGCATGAAGTAGGCGGCCTTTTTATTCTTAATTTTCTTGGCGAGCTTCGTATAAAGACATTATTTTTGATATATTGGTCCCCACATACGTGAATGTAATATTATTATCAAATAATGATCCACTCTTTCGAATTTTTCTTGGTAATACCGACTTTCTTGACATTCTTAGATATTTGGTTTAATCACCCTAAGATTAATTTGTCTTGCCCGATTCTCCCAGAGGGGTACTTAACTTGTGGATCCAATTTAAGACAATACTCCCTTCTACCTTGAGAGTTGTACTTATAGCATTCTCCAGAACTAGACTCAGTAGAAAAAGTTATAGTGAATCACCCTATTTTACTTCTGAAGTCGCTTCGACGTTGATGACCTTTGATCAAAATTCAGATCGTTGACGCCTTCGTGTACTCTTACTATTATGAGATTTTCTATGATTTTATATTGATTTAATAGGTTTCAAAGAACCTTTTTGTATACAAATGTGGCAGTATAAAAATACATGAATTAACAGTAAATATCCTGGTAATTTGTAGTGAAAGTAGGCCCCGCACATTCAATTTAACATTTTTATTTCTTTACACAATAATGAATTTTAAAATTAGGATTTTTCCTAAATTACAATTAAAACATTATATTATTTCATCATTATTATGAAAAATATTTTTATTTATTTAAGAAGCTTATTTTCAATTAAACTATGTTCTATTTTATTTATGGAGTATCTTACTTTTTGAATAGAAGTAATAAATAATATTAAATCTATACCTTATATTTAAATAGAAACGTTAAAGGTACGAGTAACTATTTTTTTATTTAATTTCCACTTAACATTTTTTAAACATTTGTTTAAAAAAACTGCTCATTATAGAGACGCTTTAAAAAATTATGTAAATCTGACAGATTATTTTATATTAAAAACGTCACACAACTTAATTTTTTTTATTTCACAAAATAATATTTGAAAGGAAATTCCTCATTAGCACTATACAACTCACATTCGATCAAGTATTTAAAAGTCATTCTGAGTCAGATTTATGAACGTTGGGCTATTTTCCATCAAAATATCCCTGAAGCTATTTGCCATCAATCTTACTTGAACAAGAATGGAATGAAACAAAGAATTATCGCTGGATCCATCTAAGGCTGCGCCAAAATGAGGTACGGAGCTATAAAATGTATTCTAATGGGAAATGGCTTAAGGTTAAATGACGCAGACGTGTGTTCGTCAGCATTTTACATTCAAGCCGAGTTCACAGAGTATAACATCGACCTATTTTTGGAAATTTCACTACGTTCATAAAATGTATGAAGAGTACCTACATTATATTATATTATATCTTGGAAATAAATTAAGCATATATTTTTTAGAACAAGAAACTGACGTCATTACTTATAAGGTTACGTATAAGTGATCACGTGTTACTTATAAGGTGATTGCAGCATCAGTTTGAAGCAAAAAAAATATGTAAGATAAATTATATTTGAAGTTAAGCATAAATAAAGGCTTGTTGACAATTTTCATAAATAAACCTACAATACAAATTAAATGAATCAACTAGAAACACACGCGAAAAAATATTTAGTGACTACTGGGATAAATAGATAGGTTTTTTCTGTATATCTTTCTAGTTGATTCATTTAATTTGTTTTGCTGTTCTAAAAATGCAACTTCACAATAAAAATGTATTTTCCTTAATAAACCTATAATATATTATACATCAATTAAGTAATTGAATTTGATACATCTAATATCAAATTCAAATACTTAATTGACATATAAATAAATACACATGTTCAATCTTAAATTACTGCGCGTAACATTTAAAATAATAACATAATTTAATTTAATGTACTTATTATAGTTCTAAAGATCTTCAAGTACCGTTAAACCTCTCGAAAGATGCTTACTATACTAGATGAGTACAAAAAAAATTGACCATTGTGATCAGCAAAGAAGAGGACAGTCGATTACGTTAAAGAGAATGAGATATAGAACTGATCGAACGTTTTATATACTCGGGTGCTTAGTATTCATTCTGAAAAGAGAAAGAGTGAGGAATGACAATTTCAGCAACACCAGCAGCAAAACTGAGAAATATTCTCAGCAGTCGAAAACTCTTCCTGCCGCTCCATAAACTTATCTTACATTCCTGTGATTGTGTGTGTGTGTCAATGTAACTGTAAAACCAATATACAATGGACAACTAAACAAAAATATTTAGGATTGATCATAGATAATGATTTAAACTTCAAAGAATACATAACCCTCTTAAATAATAAATTTCCTACGTAATTTTTATTCTACTTCTATAGTATTCATAGACAACATTATAATTTGCAAATGATATGTCAAGTATTAGTTGAATCAATATTATAATACGGAATACTAAGTTGGGGAGGAACTTGTCCCATACCTCTCAAATCAATAATTACAACTCGAAAGATAATAATAAAAATAATTTTTAAAAAGGCTAAAACAAGTTATTAAAGATTTTCCTGTTAAAAATGTATCTTCCTTATATTGAAAAAAAACTGTTTTATTTCATTTTTTTAAATATGACAAAATAAAAATTCATCAACAGTATCAGACTCGGAGAAAAACTTATGAACTTATTTTTAAAATGTTCAAATTAAGAATAATAATAATACCGTATAACCAACTGTCAAAATTAACTAAATTAGTAGCAAATTGGCTTAAAGGTCTTTAAAAATGGCTTAAAGGTCTTCAAAATTATTAAATAATTATATATTCGACATCTTTCTGATTCCCAAGTTCTAATCTAATCAATTTCACAAAAAATTGTATATTGTTTTATTAATTTTCACATTGTATTTTTATTGATCTTGATCTTGTTTTATATAAATGTCGATATCCACCCCCATAATTTAAGATATTTCTTATTTGGAGGTGCATAACTCTATTATTGTATTATGTTGTCGAATGTACATATTGTGACGTGTACAATGGGACGTCCACCGGTTCACCCAAGATAAAGCACGAGACATGTGGGTCCAATGCGCGTAATTCACCATTCGGTCTCCTATTCACTTCCGACAGTCATTCTCAAGAAAAATAAATAACATTGTGTGTGAAATTTTACTACATTATAATCAGTACAGCTTTCACAATACAAAGATTAAATAAATAAAAAAACGTTAACGTCGACTGAAGATTAGAACGAGTAGCTTCATCAAAACTACAGTAAAGCATTAAATTACTTAACATAGAAGTGTAAATTAAATATTATAAATTTCGTCCTCAGCGAAATGAGTAAACTTTGACATAGATATTTCAATACCAAATCATATTGAAATTGCACTCGAGGAACAACCACAATTTATATTAATTTTATATTAGGTTAAGTCACCATGTCGAATCACACTTGATAGTTCGTTCCACGGCGAATGTAACAAAAACTCCGTTACTTGTGTGTATTGGCGTAGTCCATGATGAGGTATTGAAGTATTGCTTCACCATATTGTTAAGATCATGTTGAGCAGATGTGAACCGAATCGTACTCAGACTCATTACCAGTCCTTCATGATGATATTATATGTCATCACATATCCAGACTATATGATGATTCTTGTTCAAAAAAAATAACGCATCCTTTTCGTGGAGGTCAATCGGGGAAGGGATTTTAGATCATGTAAAACAAATATAATTACATAAACACATACACAATACGGCACAGCGTAATACAGATGCCTAATATTCTTATATATATAGCAGTAGGGTGTTATCCATTTTCCAGAGCCCGTTCTAACATAAATTTTTCCATGAATGATGAGATACAGAATCTGATATCTATCTGGATGTCTCACGATATGGTTTTGGAAAATGATTTATATATGTATTTTTTATGTGAGGTATTTGAGTTCTATCAGAAGGACTAGACCATTGTGTATTAAACTGCCCCCGAAAACTAGCTTCACATTACATTACCAAGTTAGATAGTGAAGTCTAACTTGGTAATGTGTGAGACTAGATAATTAGTAATGTCAGTAATTGTGGTTTAACAGAAACACAAACTTACACGTTTCACATATACAGCAAGGTTACAAAATACTTACCTATTGATTGGAATGCGCGATGGAATCTAGAGTTCGAAGAGAATACTGCTGACGGAGAGAGAGTTAGTAGATTGAGCGATGTGAGGCTAGGTTATTTTTTTTTTCCAATTCCTTAGAGTCTACGATACTCTGAGTACTCTATATGCGGCTAGACCACCAAATCTACTGCTACAAGTGCATCAGCGCTAGTCGCTTTGACACTTTTACTAACTACTTATTGTAATAAACATCATATGTGTTTTATATTAATACATGAATTGGAAGGGTAAAAAATTCTGATAAAAAACCCTCTAAACAATTTTCTGGAAGTTAAATGCTTCAAATTAACTAGGCGCGACACTTTATGTACAGTGCCGCCTTATTCTATCATAATACTTATAGGTAACTAAAATAAATTACAACTACACTTAAGAATATTATTTATTGTTTACAAAGTCATGGATTGGAGAAGTGAGGCTAGGTCGGCGGCTGTTACTTGTTTACTTGGAGGTCCACATGTGGCAGCAGGCATTCGACACATGGTCAAAATTTTGTAATTTACATGTTTTAAATACTTTAAAAATTTATTTTTCCTTGCGCATTTAAATCAGTACTGTGTCATTAGTGACCCTATCAACCCAGCTTATTTTTCGTAGTTATCTGTAGATCTACATCTGATCTGATCTATCCGCCATTATCACCACCGGGCGCACCACGCGAAGCAACGCCAGTACTAGTGCTTTTCGATCAAAGGTCACATGATAAATGATGTGGTTCAACCAGCTTCAGGCAGAAGAGAGCCTCTGTATTAATGAATGCGCGTGGCATTTTCAAATTAGAGGCTACATTGTATCATGAACAGCCCGCGAGGCCTTCTATTTTATTATGTACGTAACATTGCCAGGGGCGCCTTAAGATAATATTATTTCGGAGACAAGTACTATTACTTAGTATTTACAAAGAAAATTAATTTTACCAAGAAAATATACATTTCATATTTAATGATCCGGAAAAAAATCTGTCATATTTAATCATTAACAAAACTATTCTAACTATAGTAATTTAACAAGCAAACAAATTCGAAGATTATTTATGGAAAAATATATTATTTCATTTATTACTACGGCAAGCTAACAAATCTTATTTTATAGATTTACAAGATAAGATAATGCAAAGAGATAAAAATGAGCACAAACTATTTGAAATTATTTACTATAGCCATGAAATAATTTTATTTATATCAATGTAATGGTCGATAATGATGAATTTATATTTTCAACATTTTGTTTCTAATATTTTCCGGAAGAATATATAAAAAACCAAATTGCCTATCGGCCATAAGTATTGTAACAGTGTAATACGCTACTTCGTATAGAGAAACATTATATTATTTTTCCGTTGCGTTTGCAAAACCAAAAAAGTAAAGTTTATTACCAAAGAACGGCAAAAAGCTTATCGGAGAATTTTGTGACGCCGAAGATTTTTTATAAAATATTTTTTTACAGCATTTGTGACTGACGCGAGTCGTCGATTACAACGGTGGTGATGGAATCTGAACGGGATGGAATAGGAGGAAACAGGTAGATGGGTAGGAGTAGGGAATGGAATAGGGAACTGTCAGGAAAATAGGGAATGGAAACGGACGAGGATGGCTTATGGGATAAGGAGGACAGCTCGACTCATCCGATGATGACGCCGTCACCGGGTCATCCTCAAGTTAACCTCAACTTGCACGGCATGAACAGGCGACTCTGATTATCTCATCGTACATTGTTCAATAAATTACACAAACACAAATATTATGTACTGTAATTATATATAGTACGTTGTACTGATTTATTGGCGATACACTTAAATAATTTTTTCAAGTTCCCAAAACTAATAAAACTAGTCGAGACATAAACAAAGTGATCCAACACGAATTACAGCGAGAACACTTCCTCTCCAAATATCGACGTATTTGATGAATCGAAAACAAACTAATCAAGCTGAAGGAACAATGTATACTGAATTGGGAGTGCATTAGGTGAGGGAACAAAACTAAAGCCGGTGACAATAATACTACATTTAAAAAAAAAAAATTGTTTCAAGTAATGGAATATATGTATGAAGTATATACAATATCATTATGTCCAGCACAGGAAAATTGTCAGCCTCTAAGAAACTCCTTCTAAGCTTGTATGTTGATGATATCGCGGGTCCACAGTCTGCCTGCTACTGCTTGTATGTTATCGATCCTACCATTTCTTTTGTGGCTTGCTCATAATTCGATCATCGATCCAACCGTTTCTTTTTTGGTTTGCTCATATTTCGATCATCGACCTAAACTTAATTCAATTTATATCCAAGGAAACAAATTTCTAAGAAACGGTTATATTACAACGGTCGACACCAGAATCCTCCCGTTTAAGATTAAGTTCATGTTCATATTCCAACTAAAAACCCACAGCAGATAATTATTGTAGATTAATAGATCCGATTCGTGACTTAGATCTTCCGAAAAGAAATGCTAAGCATCTTCGACAGTCTAAAAAATAAGTTAATGTATTGCATTGCAGAAAAGGGGAGTTAAGATCTTATATGAAAAAAATACATAAAGCTATTACTAGTTAAATTAAGATACAACCATTAGTGGAATATGTCTTGACCTGAAGTATTGCGTTGTCTAATAAGTCTTCGTGGTTTTGTTAAATTGTTTATTTTTAAATCAAATAAAAATAAAAAAGTACAACATTTAAATCAATTATAGTATATTCTCTACTATTGTTTAGGACTTCATCCCATCTTTCAACCAATTTGTCTATGGGTTTTCTATAAAAATCGGCTGGTGTGGTATCGAAATATTTATCAAGCCAATTTCTGAGGTCATCGTCGTTGTTGAACGTAACGCCACACATTTGATTAGAGAGCAAACGAAAAATGTGATAATCTGACGGAACGAGGTCGGAACTGTAGGACGGTTGTGACAGAATTTCTCAGTTGAGCTCCTGGATGACTATTTTAATGAGTTGAGCCGTGTGAGGTTGGACGTTGTTATGCTGCAGAACGTGGCACGGACGGTCGGGTCGCTTTTGTTGAATGGCCTCATTTAAGCGACGCAATTGGGCTACATAGAGGTTTCTGTCCACCATCTGGTTTCGTTAGGAATTTTGCCTTCCCAATCTCACCACAAATATATATATATATATATATATATATATATATATTTTAAAACAGCATTGTTTTATTAGTCGTTCCAATACTATACTATATTGCTGCTTGTATTTGAATGGGATATCCGAACAAGCAGCGGTCAAAAATAGTAAAAAAAAAATTTTTTATACATATATCAAACCCCTTTAGATGACGTGGCAATTCAGAATCAGCACTTTTGAATAAAAGTCAGACAAAATTTCTGAAGAGAGCAAATTTATTTTTATGTTAACCATTATTATTAAACCGCAAAATGCACAGAAATATATACACAGTCTATTGTGATACATTGACGAAATGAAAAAATAATCTTAGTACTGAAATATCCAGAAATCGATTGAATATGATTATCGTTTACGATCAGGAAGATACACTATATAGATTTCTGACAATTTCATTAAACAATATCTCAATAAGGTCATTTATTTCAAGGATCATATCATTATAATCATCGACAAATAATATTTCAAATAAATTATGGACTGGCTGAAAACATTGAAAGAAAGTTCTAGCATTTAATCAATATGATTTTTTTTTAAATTACACAGAACTCATATTATCTTACGGGCGTTCTCATTTTAGTTAGAACCTCTATGACGGCCCGTCCCTGGGCTCCGCGAGTTTATTGTTCTCAAGAAGTTTAGGAGGAAATTGAAATAGTGCTGACATCCGTTACACCTTAGTTAACTTTGACATAAATTTATCGTAACATGTATTGAAATACCGGATGACATTTCTTAATTAGTTTTTGGCATAGTATGGAGACACCAAATTTATATTCACAGAGGTGTATTCTGTAATGGATTATTCTTTATCGTTTTTAATACAAATGAATACCTACACGAAAATATTTCATTTCAGTATTCTTATTTTTTTCAAACAAAAATATTCACTTGTGTTACGATAATAGCAGTAAACTAACTGGATGGCCGCTAGTGGGCTCGAATCTCCGATTTTTGTTATTAAAGGTTGATATTTATAATAAATAATAAATATATTTTATTATTTTACCTATTGTTTGGGACATATATTCATATTTGTATAAATACATTAATTATTGAACGAAAATAATACGCTGTGCCTTTCCCCCTCCCCCTACCCCTCCCGGCCACGCCAACGGTTATACGTGTACGGAAAAGTTTACAATGTTATACTAATCTCGAGACTTTGCTTCTTCACTTTGTGTCAGAACCTTGACGAAATGGTGAGTTAAATATACAGTCCACATCTTTGGAGGTGTCAGCAGAATCCGGATTGTGGTGAGTACCAAATTCCTTACATATCCTGAATTCTTCCGGCATCTATGCGTATGCGCAAAACCAATTATAATAATTATTAGATCAAGTTATTTATAAATCAAGTACGTTCATGCTACGCTATTTTGCTTTAAGATTTAAATTTAAGAAATTTTTAAAAACATTTATCCATTCCCTGATGCAAATCATTAAAAGATAAATGTAAATAATTTTAATTAACTGTAAAACACTATTATTTATTTTTGAATGCGCCTTAATTACAGAATTTATATTAACGTGAACAGTAATACGAATAACGACAACGAGCATGTTGGCTTAGCGATAAGACACTTGCCAAGTTCAAACCTCGTCCAGGAATGTCCTTCCTCGATCTCTTAGCTTATTTCGAAAAAAATAAAAATATCAATATGAAGTAAAAACAATCTAAATAACGTAATATTTTTAAAAAAACCTCATACGGCGATTAGGATATCTAACACCACAGGTGTTTTGTTTGTTGGCCTTTTTCCGTCTGCGAAAAGGGATGCAACATGCCGATTTATGAAGAATGCTGAGGTGGACAACTCTTATTTAGAAAACTTTATAGAGTACGAGAACCATACTACCAATTGCACTTTCTGTAATACCAGAATATGTTGATTAGCCTAATACAAAGTGGAGACAAATCCTCACAAGGAAGTACTCTGTGGTTAGAAAAGCACTCGATCGGCTTTCACGGGCTTGCGATCTCTTTCCTTTTTACTTATTTTAATCAACATTTCATATTGAACATTTTGCACGTCTAACCTATCTAATTATGTATCAAAAATATCCAAACAAAAAATGAAATTTTTTTGAAAGTCATGTAATGTTTTTCTCGGTTATACGCCACAAAATAGAAACTTTTTTTTTTTAAAGCAGAGGAAACATAATTTTTCGCAAATTCATTTTCCGATATTTTTAATCCTGTTAGCGAGCAAAGAGCAATAATTCAGTGAAATCTGTCGTATCGAAGCGAAATATTTTTCGCAAATAGGGTGGCGGTGAGACGGCTTTCATTTAATCGGGGAGCAATTAAATATATCTGCAAGCGTGAATAAATCCGTTCAAATATATATAGGAGAATTTTAGTTTTTGTTTATTTGTTAATATATACATAAATATTACATTTTTATTAAGTTAATAAGTAAGTTAATAATAAATTTATCATTTACACCGGTACAATTTTAAAGAAATGAATGATTAATTATTAAATAAATATATAATATTAAATAAGATATATTTTTATTAAATAACCTAAAAACCACCACAAGGACATTAAATTATTTAAAAAAGGAAACAAGAATAATATTAATAAAAACAATTTTGAAATAGTAGTGTATTAGACAACAGATGTTTAATTCATAAAAACGAGTTGATGATGTGTTTGAAGAACGAATTCAATTACATGCTGTACTTACATGTTTACTGACCTATGACTCAAGGACTCGAGAAAATAGTTTTAGCAATGTTATACCAACTTAAAAAATAATTATATGGTATTCTTGTACGCTTTAATATGCCATTATTTTTTTTCTGTAAACAAATAAAAAATACAATATTATATTATTTTGTAGAATAATTTAAGTAACGTGGGATCATTAATAAATATTTTTTGACGAGATCGTATTTTTATTGTGAAGTTACACTTTTAGAACATAGTTCTGTGGTGTTTTATTACAAATTTAATTAATCAACCAGAAAGGTATACAGAAAAAAACTATTTATCTAAAAAATACCTACTTGCTACTGGAATTCGAACCTGGACCTTCTTTTCTGGGTAAGCGCGTTCACCATTTCATTATAGCAATCGAATACATTTTCGACAAATTTTGAACTTCTCGTCTTTGTCCAAATGGAGTTTTCTTAGGGGAGATACATATTTACATGGAAGCATATAAAGACTTTATAATTATTTGAGCTGTGATGGTGCTACGGCGTGAACATAATATAAAACTGTCTTGCATCAAGAACTTAAGCTGTTTAAAGAGTGGATCTAAATGATATCTATAGGGTTTGTTATATATTGTTTTTTGGTTATGACTAGTGATTAAAGTGATAGTAGGAGCTATTTTGCACAGGTGTCCCGACCAATGAGATAAAGTACTGACACACATAAGATGAGACAAAGTACTGACAAAGGTCAAAGTATATAATTATGTTAATTTGGATTTCTAATGATTCTTTAGTACATTTAAATATGTGCATGAGCTTTCGAATCCTAACAAATAGTTGGTTGATTTTTGATTACCGTCTTAGTTTAATGCTGAAGTATTTCTTACATTAATATATTTATTTTTTAATAAAGCTACCTCTACCATCGTAACATAAATCATATTTTAATCATATAGTTTTTGTCAAAGTTTTTTTATCTGTTAAGTTTTAAGACTAATTTATTAATTAATATTGTCAAATAATTTCGTTGAAATGTTATTATTATATTAAATTATTATGTACGCTGTTAAAAAGAAATAAATAAACAACAAAAAAACAGTTTTGCGAAAAAAATTCGACTGATAAATTTAAGTGTCAATAAATGGCAGTTTAATTTTTCTTTGAAAGTCTTTAAAAAAATGTGAATAGCGTGATTATAAATTATATTACATATGTTTTAAATGATATTCATCGTAAGCTCAACAACCCTATTCAGAAATTCATTTTGATGTACGAGTATCAAAAAGCTCTGTATGGCTTAGCCCGAGCTGTTTGAATAATTTCGCTCGAGTTTGATTCAACATCCGAAAAAGATTTTTTTTATAATCGTAATTTTAAAAAAATAGTTGTGTGTATGCGTACTTTACATTGTTAACACAAATCAAATAAATATGTTAAATAAATATTAGTTGGAACGCACGATTCTACGTATAGACTGATTTTTTTTCTCCATAGTGAGATTTGAAAAGTGATTTAATTTTTTTATATATTTATTAATATGATTTGACGCGAGCCAACAAAGAAACAATACAAAATGTTATTTAGTAGAAGAGACGCGACTACCTCGTCCGAATGATTAGAATCCTCGTTCTTGCTCGATGAGCTCCATTAACTTGTGCTAAGTGTGACGTTAACGTTTTCCCCTACGGAAGCGTTGAAATGTTCACTTGCACCATAGTGATAGGGTTTTGCAGTTATGCTACATAAATATAACAAATTTATATCAGGAACACATAAATAAATTACGCATTTAAAGTTAATTGAAGTTTATTCATAAATTTTTGTAAGTTTTCACACGAGAGGTGAACAACCGTATCAATATCATATAAATTAACATATATATATATGCACATATTTATCTTATGATGACTACCGAAAAAATCGATCATCTTTTTTTATAGGTTCCTTTCTAGTAATTATTTAAAATATTTGCGCGTAAGGTATAATTTACTTTAAATATTATAAAATTCTCTAGGTACCCTTATAAATTTTAATTAAATAATTCAACATTTTCATACTTTTTGGATATTGCTGTACAAGAGACCGAATGTCTTTTTTGAAAACGATATATTTAATAATCAATCCAAAAATATTCATTTGTGAAAAATACAATTTTTTGTTTGAACCTTTTACAATCAATTTATAAACAAAATGTATGATCTTAACATAGAAATATTTCTTGATTCGGTTTGCCAAAGATAATTATACTGGGAAAAAGATTAAATAAGTTTCCGCCATCGGATTTTTTTTTTGTGATAATTACAATATATTTAGTCATTCTTTTTTAAGAAAATACTTTAAGATTGAATAAATCTTTCATAATAAAATTTATTAAAAACACAAGTTTCGAAAATTTGACAATAAATAGGCTATCCAATAAAAAAAACCGCGTGGATCGTGTCCTGCCGCCTCTTAAATGGACGAGCCGTGTTCTTTTCATATTAAATACACAGCAAACTAAATAAATTCGATTTTTTCGCAATCATGCAAGTTAGAAAGTTTGCTTATAATCTGGATCGTTCGATTTACCATATTTTGAATTTTTCGCGAAGATTTTTCCGTGGCATCCATCAAACTTGGCAAACATTCACTAAGTTGGCATATTAAAATTATTTTATTTTTATTATAAGCAAAGATAATTTTTTTAAGAATATTGTAATCGAACGATGCGTAATTATTCTGCACGCAATTTTATCATAATCAGAATTTATCATCATCAATTTTAAAATCATCAGAAATACTTACATACCTATAAGCAAATACATCTTTTACAATCCTTCAACCCTTTTATTATTTCACACTGCTTTAACAGCAGTAAAGAAATTATTGCATCAAAAATTGTCAAATTTTCATCAGAAATGCAATCAACTTGTCAAATAACTCACTATTTATACTTTATCAATCGTGTTTTGTCGTAATAAATTTTCAGGACTTTGAAAATACAAGTACAAATAAGTTAATTTGGTTAAAAAAAACTTATTTTATATTTATTTATGTTTATAGGAGAAATGTTCGAATGCGGCCAGGTCATTGTTCTATTCGCTTTCACTTTGCCAAAATACACGTCCTTGATTACCCAATTTGCGAGTACCAACAGGAAGAGGAGAATCTGAACCACCGTTTTTTTAACTGTTGGTATACCATTTCTGCTTCAGAACTTGATTGAATTAAAAATTCAATTTCTAACAAGTGGACAGCTATTACTCGCAGACGGACGTTGTGTAATTTTAAAATGATTAATTAACTTCCTGAAAATTAATTGTATAGAGTTGTGAGTGTTGCGCTCATTCAACTTGCAGTGTTGCACTCGGCTATTGATTTGGTCCAGATAGAGAAATCCCCATCGCTCGATTCCTTTGTGTCAGCTCTGTTGAGCTTGACTAGTAACTGAGTAATACCGCCATTCATTTATTAAAAAAAGGAGAAATGTTTTTGTATATTTCATTGAAGTAACTGACCACCGTGTGCTCGGTGGCAGTTTTGTTGTTTTTTTTCCAAAAGAATAACTAGCCCTTTGCCAATGTAAATATGAAAAAAAAATAGTATTAGAATATATTTATTTTGGTTTGATTTAAAAAAAACGAGATGTTATGAATAATAATAATAAAATTATTATTTACTTTTAATATATTTTTCAGAATAAATCCATAATCCTTGACAAGACGCACCTAAAATATGACATTTTTTCAATAATATTTCCCCTTGGAAGTGATGTTAAGGGTATACGAGAAAGGTAAATATTATTCACATAAGCCTTAGAAATTGATGACACTAGACCACTCACGGCCTCGAGTGGCCGATACCCCAAGAGCTTACAACCCTTTTGGAAAAGTGGGGTTGATTTTGAGAACCTATCCTAGACGTATATAAAAAGTTACACGTTTGACATATCGATTTCATGGGTCAAATTTTATTATAAAAATATGTATGAATATGAACTATACTTAGTGTATAATATTGATAAATATATATTTTTTAATAATAATATTTTAGAAACTAATTATAACATTAATAAATTCTCTCTATATTGTTAATCAAAACTAAAGAAGGTTTCTTCAAAAATACCGATTTATCCACGCAGGACAAACGTTATATCGTGTGCCATTTATTAATAAATACAAATAATTTTTTATTAAGGAAAACACATTCTTATTGTGAAGTTGTAATTATTCAGAACATAGGTCTGTGATATTTTAAATACTAAATTAATGTATTAATTATAAATATATACATATAAAATCAATCTTGTCGAAAAATATTATTTTTGCGTCACCGGGATTCGAATCTGGATCTCTATTTCCAATCCGGGGAAGTATACTACCAATTGTGTTATAACGCCAGTATTTTTCATGACAAATTTTCGAACCTATATGTTACATTTTTTCAAATTAATACACCTTTCGTTCCATTATTTGAAAGCCATCTACATTATTTTTACAAAATCTCAAATACCTTTGAGTAAACCGACTGCAGACGCAAAAACAATATTTTTCTACAAAATTGATTTTATATGTATATATTTATAATTAATACATTAATTTAGTATTTAAAATATTTTTTTAATGCGTAATTTAAATATTTTCTAATATAATATTTACTATCACATCTATTAAAAAAACATTTATATATGATTGAACGAAATATATACATTTTTACATGTCACTGAAAAAGTGAAAATCTTTCTCGAGAAAATAGGAAAATCTTCTGAAGAATCACAACTTCACCAACAGGATGAGATTATATAATTTACCTAATTCATTTATTTTATCAATCATTGTTACTAAAATAGTAGTATTATTAAGCAATAAAAAATGAGAAACCGAGCTTTGACATGCGCCTATAATAAATATTGTATTACTACACGCCTAACTTCTGACAAAAAAAAAGTCTGACCTTGTCCATCCATATTCACACATCTTTAATATAATTATTACTCTAGCGTAGTACTATATAGTCTGCAAATCATAGAACTAGAAACTGTTTTAAATACACTATTATTTGTTCAAATAACTCACACCAACCGTTTAAACATTTAGTGTAATTTGTGCATTTCCGTCAGATTAACTTTTAGATTTTATTCGAATTATTTTCATATAATCAGATAGCATATTTCTGGTTCAGCTTTAACGATGCAGAATATTATCGTGAGCACAAAACGGAGTGATCTACTTCATCATCTACTTATTTTTCTCGTACCGCAGTGAACAAAGTGATAATAGCCGATGGCTATTATCACTTTGTTCAAATTGTTTACTGCGGCCCGGAAATGCTCTACAGTAGACTGGATAATTGCCTTAGGCTCATCAAATATGATGTTCACCTTCTTCCAGGGCTTCAACATCCTGCATACTTTCACAGCATTATGTGCAAGATATTATGCTTCTCTGGATATCTCATTACATGTCCGAGATATTGAAGTTTTCAGATTTTAATTATTTCAAATACTTATGTTTCTTTATTCTTCCGAACCTTTTATTTATATCTTTATCCATCCAGCTTATATTGAGCATTTTTCTGTAGATCCACATCTCAGATATTTTGAATCGTCTTATCATTTCTTCGGCAAGCGTCCATGCTACCATTTCATAAAATAATAACTATCACTTCATATGTGGCTAAAGTAGTGTCGAGGTAAATATATAATCATATTAACATAAAGTTTGATTCTTCCATTCTGCTTAAGTATATTTAAAAAAAAAACTATAACGTACATTGTTTTTATAATACGAATAATATTATATATATAATAAGAATTAGGATGATCGATAATTTTTCTCAAATTATCTTGGTGACCCTTTGGATGAATTTTGGAATTTTAGCCGGAGATTTGTAGGTCAAATATCGTTTCGAACGATGCCAATATATATGTTTAACTTTTCATAGAATTGACTAAAAGCTGGTATTTGTGAGATGCGTGCAATGCAAACCATAAACTTAAATAACCCGTGCACTTCTTTAATTTTGAAAAATAAATCAAATTTATTTTTCTAAAACTATGACAAATTAAAACCACGACATTTCGTGGATTCATACAAAGTGATTGTTATTTTATTTAAGATAAATATTTTATTTTGGAATACTTTCTAAATATTATAGACAAGTACACTATATTGTAATATAACTGTAATATCAACTATACGTTCCTGAAGTTAATATATAGAAAGTGAAATTATATATTGCAGATGGGACAATGTAACATCTTTGGTGTAGAATTTTCTGGGCTATTCTATTATGTGTATCCGACCTCTTTGGCCATCATTTTCGATCCCAATGCAGAGTTCATCATCGCGACTATTGTCGTTAACGTAGGAAGGTCGGATACACTTGGCAGAATAGCCCAGAAAACTCTGCATGGAAAATTCTGAACGATCGTGAAAATCTGAAAACATTTTTAATGCAACCTATTCCATAAAAAATCATCTCTTGTGCTCTTAATAATAAAATATAATATTGGATAATTTATATAGCGCCATTTTCGTAAAAACTTTCACCTTAAGGTCGCTTTACACATAAACTGTTTTTAGTTGCATTATTTTTGTTTTTTAAAATTAAAAATAGTTAGTTTCACTTTTGCGAATAATTTTTTGAAAAGGTGCGTTTTTAGTTTCTTCTTAAATAAAATCTCTGATGCACTATTTCTTATGACGGAGGGCAGAATTCGACGCTTTGAAATAAATATATAAGTATTCTTACTTAACATCACCCATTAGAGGATAGAGCGCAACACTCTTGTCCTGACACATAATTCTCGCCTCATCCACATTCATACATTCTCATACAAGCTCAACGATAATTGAGGCTTCTAATATGATCATTTTCCAGTATCTGGCATACCTGGTCGTGCCGCGAACATCCTCTACTTCTGGTGTCATTAATGCTTGCGTCATATATCTTTCTTACCATTCTTCCCTCACTCATCCTCTTACTTTAAACAATAGTTTATTAATACCCTCTCAGTAGGTACTCAATTTAAAATATAAGTTAATCTAATTAAATTTAATTATTAACACATTTAATTCAATCTCATTTATATTATAAAACATATTAATCTATATTTTAATGAATGACGTAAGTATGAATAATGTATTTCAACAATAATTATCCTTTCTGTACTAGCATCAAAAGGTAATCCATGTGTAAAGGGAATACGTTTGGTTCATTGGCGTGATAAAGTTTGTTCCCGTTTAATGATGAATGATTATTGGCTACTGAAGTTAAGCTTTGTTGAGCTTTCTTGTCAGGCTTACAAACATTAGTTTCGCTGTGTGTTCCATGCCAGACGACAGGGTTAACCGTGGAGCTTAAGAAACAGGAAACTACCCTTCACTCGACAGTGCTCTCGTGCAAGTCAGAGCACTTCACAGAAGAGATGCCTCTAGATCTCAGAAAACAAAAAATATGTTGTCATTAATTAATTGATATTAATTTATAGAATATTAATAGCATTGACGAAGTTTAGTGATAAATTATCAGAATAATTGGTGGTCAGGTTAAGATTTAAACCATAAGAGTTGGTAATTTATGAACGCTGTCTCCTGGTATTATTAAAAAAAGTTAATCAGCCTCATTGATTGAATATAAAATTGCAAGAGTATTATTGTGAAATGTTTTCCATCTACGCATATATTCTTGAAAAAAAAAAACATAAAATATTGCGAAGTTAAAGCGCCACGAAGTTTTCCAGACATGATTTGATGGATGTTCGAAAGGTTAAGGAACTAAGTAAATAATCTGGCCTGTTCTGAAAACACCCATAGGGTGAGGACGTAACCCTTTACGTCCGTTTAGTGTATATATTTCAATATTTATTAACAAACCACTATTATTCAAAATCATACAATTATGGTGGCAAGATTGGTGCACTGCTTTAATTATTAATATTTGACGAAAAAAAGTATTTGTGATTAAATAAATATCATTTACAAATAAAATACAAAAACTGTAAAAAAATTAAATAAAAAACAAGGAATTTAAACACGGTACTTACTACTAGTTCACTAATTAATTAATTATAAGTCGGTACTTACGATAACGATTCAGCCGATAGATATTCTGAGGTGGATAAAAATTAATATTTCAAAATAGTACCGATGTGTAATTAGAAAATATATCATGACTAGATTCGAAGTTTTACAGGTGTTCATGTTTTTTGAGCTAAAATTAATATTATATATACAAGATACATAAGTATATATGCCATGCAGGTCAGTGTTGATTGGTACAAGGAAGAGGGTCAAGGGTGGGGGTGAATTTTTTTGGATTGGGTACGTCAATAAAAGAAGGATTTTAATTAATGAGTTGTAATTACACTTTTTGTGTTATTAATTAGGTAATCATATTTTAGATTTGTCACTAATTAAATGAAACTTAACTAAATGTTATTATAAATTATATATATATATATATATATATATATATATAGTAGATAGTAGCAAAAAATCCGTGCATTACTAAAAATTCTGGGAAACAAATATTAATTAAATAATTGGATTAACATAAATGAAAACATTATTTTGCAATTAGCGCCATCTGTGTACCAGTAGAGACTTTAATTGCTTAGTTCTAAAAACAACCACGATAACTCACCGGTGTACCCATGACGCTCTCGTGTTTTCGCCGCATCGAGCTATTCACATTACTCTGTTCTTTCTTCAAACTGTGAATTACTCGAGTCATATAATTGATTATTTACTGAACTGAAAATTACTTTCGGTTGATCCGTTTTGCATGGAGTTGTTACCTGTGCTGTTTTTTAACAGAACATTATAAAGAGTTACAACTGCGTGTAAATCATTGAAATGTCTACTTCTTCTTTTACTAATTCGCGAATTTTACTATCTTACTATTTTTAACGTGTTGATTTCATGATTGTTCTTTAAATTAGGTGAATGGATTTGTTTGACAATTGGCAGAACTATTTCCTACGTTAACCTTTAATATAAATAATTATTTTCTTTATTACGTGGAGGATTTTCAAACAATAAATAAATCATGTTCAGTCATAGAAAGTGTTCTTAAAAACGTCTATACATTTTTGATATGGGTGAGAAGGTATTATTGTACGTTAAAACTTAAACTTTAAAAACCACTATTAATAGTACTCCAAAATTACAAATAAATAAATACATGATAGGGTCGAATAAACGACGGATTTATTTTGTCTAAAGACGTTGGTTAAATGAAAGGACATATGTTATAAAGATGAGCTGAAAATCACAAACCGTGAATTAATCACTGATATCTTGAGTCACACTCACTATCGGTGATTGAATATCTGGGAATATCGTGATTCGTGATTTGGCGAATGTGCGTATGAAATGAAAATATCCATGAAGGAATGATGTTATAATTCGTGATTAGTGCCATCTAGTAGATTCTGCCAAAATGTTTTACGTATTTGACTCGAAAAGTAAACTCACGTTTTTTTATGACTTTTATTTATCTCTGTGATGATATTAAATTATATATACACATACCTTTTAATTATATATGTTTTTTACGCTAGTGAAGTTTGAATATAAGTATGAAATATGCTAAAAATTATGTTTTTTTTAAATTTATTTCATATATTGTGATATCGTGCGGCGCACGTGAATTAGTAATGAAACTGTGATAACAGTCACAGTTTTCAATCACTGATATTATCGAATATCAATCACAATCACACCACTGAGTCAAGAGTAGTATTTTTTCTCATCAGTAATATATTGTATTACATATATTATATATGATTGTGTAATCTCATTGGTAACAGCATAACCTAAATCTATACCTACCGCACGCCACTGGTAGATAGAAACAGTAGTAGAGTTCAGATAAATTAATATAGTTTTCCAAATAACTTTTTCATTCGTTAAACACAATTTAAAAATCTTTTATTTTGTTTTGTGAAACCTTTAGAAAAGAGAAGAGGTGGAATATCAAGTAATAGAAATTATAAAATAATAAAAATAGTGGCGAAGTTCTTTCACTTAACAATACACAATATATTCATTGTTATCTGCAGTCTTTCTCTTAAGTTGATGTTTTGTTGTTCTATATAATTTTAAAGTCATTAAATGATCTTTCAACTAGACAACAATGAAACACTACGATATCGAAATAATAATACCTCTTCCTGGGTAATTTTTATCATTATAATTCAATTCGTCCATTCACAGGCATCTATCGTAAAAAGCTCAAAGCTTTTCCATTTGATTATTCCGATTCAAATTAATATTCATAGATGGCGGTAATATCTATTAAATCATATGAAAAATGAGTCGATAATATATATATTATTATTTAGATAAATATACTTTATAAAACACGCATAAATATTGAACAATAATATACGTATCTATATAATATGTGTAGTTAAATGTAGTGCGGACTATAAAAAATATGAAATCTTATGTTAAGAGCCTTGATACCTATAGATTTACTTACATGCATAGTTAACAGGATCTGTAAATATGTAGGTAGGTGCATTGAAAAATAAATAATTGTTTAATAATTATTTTCTTGAGAACAGGGAGCCAATGTCTAAAGCGGATGTGTTAATGTTAGTTAATATAGAATTATCCTGTGTGGGAAACTCCTTCACTGTCTATTTTCAGCACTAGATACGCATCAACTACTCCAGAACAATAATTATTTATGTAAAATCCCCTGTGCATACTAAATATTATAACTCTCTCACAACAGAGGAATTTTGTATAAACGTTATTAAGTTCAACACATAACATGTTTTCTTGGGCCCGCATTTTATGTAATTATATATTATGCGTTGATAGTAGATATCTTGATGTAGAATATAAAGTTTATTGTTTCATGTGCATTCTGCTGACGGCGCCGTTCCCACGCTAAAACTCATACAGTCACTAAAAGTCATACAAAGTCCACAATCATTCTTACTCTATTTGTTAATATTTATAAAGTTTTACATAATTATTTTTATTACGCAGATATAATCTACAACTGTTGTATTGAACTTAAAATTAGACATTTAATTCATATTTTTTATTTATTATCTTTATTTTATTAACCACTTAATTGAGTTTAAATACATCTACCGGTTTCGAAAAACTTTTTTTGACTTTCTGTATCCTATAAAATAAGCAGAAATGCCTCCTTGAAGGGCTGAAGAGTAGAAACGTGGTTGAACGCATTTTTTTAAGCATTACTGACCGTATCACAGCTGGTTTATAACGGATTATCCAAACTCAATCGTCTCTGTGGACTGCAGGCTTTAATTCCTGGACCAATTGAACTTTATAAGCCTTTAAGCCAAGATATTTATCCAAAATACGGTGCAAAGTGTCATGTTATGAAGTGCGTAATAAATGCACGTCTTCTTATAGACACATCTGGACTTTCAGCTACAGCAGATATGTTTTCAGTTGATCTGGTTAGGCAAGCAATATTTTCTCTTTTCACATTAGCACTGGCAATTTTTTAAATTTAATCAACAACATCTGAACAAGGCGTTTCATATTGAAAAAGTAATATTTAAAATAAAGGCTGAGTTTGGATCATCCTTTATTTACTGCAATTATACAATGTTATCAGATAACATTATACTTTCGTACGATGTATTAGAGTATTCGCCCATATTTTTAGTATGAAAGGCACCTGCTAGTTTGTGCTACAATTTTTTTATTTCTCTATAAACTATTTTAACATTCTTGAGAAAGAAATATTTATTTTCTTTTGGTAATCTTTTCAGTCCGATTCGCAGTGAGATATTTACACCATTGATATTTTATCACGAATTTCAGCAAATTATTGGGATTTCGATACGAGCATAATCCCATGTTATAATAATGTACTATTTTTAATATTTGTAACAATTTGAACATTGTGGTTTATATTCATTTTAATATAGATTATTTGGTCTTGTTTTTAACCAGTTAATGAGTTATTTTATCATAGTTATTTTAATATATATTTTTTAAAATAGATTTTTAAAAACATTATAACAACTGGACATATATGGTTTTAGTTAGTTAATTTGACATCCTGATGAAGAAAACAGTATTTTCCTAAGAAAACTAATTTAATACATCAGGTGTTGCCATCCCTCTTTGTTTAAATTTATATAAAAAAAACAACGCTTTGCTTTCGCGTGTTCGCAAATTTAAAAGTCCGATTGCAAAACTGTCTTGAGAGAAATGAACGGCGTTTAAACAATTTTGTTTATAAAACGTAAAATCCGCATCATTAAACTCCATTTTGTATAAATAAAATATGAGAATAATATTGTAGTTTTTTTTTTTAATTTAATGTTAAACTTGAATTTTTTTCGCTGGACACCCTTCATATTCATGATATATAATTACTATTGCGTCTGTTTTAATCCTAAACAGAGGAATTTTCAAATCTAATAATCCTTCATTAATTTTTTTTTTAAATTTTAAATGCTCAGAATTTAATATGAGTCGAGCATTCATTTCACTTGAGAGCGGACTTGAAATGCTCGCATGGACGGCGTCGAGTGAAAAGCTGCATCATGGTAGTTAGTGTCTTGGGAGTCTTATTATAAGTTTGTAACATTAATCTCATTATGAGAATGTTCAACTCATAGGTTTTGGTATATGAACAAAGTATGGCTATAAAGTTTGCGTCAGTTTTATATTAGGATATATTAGGTTTATTTAATATTTTCTCTTGATTCTACCTGTTTCATCATCCGTATCCCTTAAGTAAATTATTAAAATAATTTTTATTACAAATGAATGTGTTAACAGAAAAAAAAAACATTTTTCTAAACCGTTTTTTATTTACTTATTTTTTTATTTTAATATTAGAAAATATAATACATTTTAGAATTATCAGTAGGATATATATTTTTTTTATTTATTTAACATTTATTTCTTCTCTATGAGAGTAGGACTCGTATATAGAGAAGGAGTATATACGAGATAATTTATGTTTTAGTTAGTCTGTTTTTTTACTTCAGATACAAATTGATAGTGGTCTGTAATTGTTCTAATTGTGATGGGAAGATTGTTAAAAAATTTGATTCCTTGATAAATGCAGCGATTTTGGGTTGCGGTATATTTTAGTTTTGGAATATCAATTTGGTCTTTAAATCTTGTAGATCGGAATTCGCTTCAAAAATTTAATTTTTATCGAATTTTCCCGACTAAATTTCTTAAATAATTTTATATTTAGTACTATATTTTAATATCGACAGTAAAATATGCCAATATACATACATACAATATACAGTTTTTTTTTAATGGGATCGCTTGTTCATCATTCCAGATAGTAAAAAATAGAATTTGCGATCCCTACGTGAAGAGTGTTTTTTTTATAGGTATAGAATTTTAAAATGAAATAAAATACATAAAAATCGTATTAATGGCAATGGTATTAGCTTTATTGGAAATATAATTGTATCCCATTAGTGTTTAAATATGATTTCGTGCATATGAGCACCGCGACTGGTTCGAATAAAACGTAATTTTCCAATTTTCGACCACTGTATAGCAGCTGGGGACGTATATCGGGTATAACTCGACGAGTGTTGGTTTATCGGCGTAGATTAGCGACTTCACATATCCCCACAGAAAATAATCCAAAGGTGTTAAATCACACGATCTTGGAAGCCAGTTCACAGGTCCATTACGCGAAATTGAGCGCTCATCGAATGTTTCTTTGAATAGATTGAATGTGGCGCGCGCTATGTGCCATGTCTTGTTGAAACCACAGCTATTTCACATTAATGCCATTCAATTGGGAAAACGAAAAAGTCAGTAATCATATAATAATAATATAATAATCGTAAATAGTGCTCTCCATTGACTGTAACGTTCTGGCCGGCATCATTTTTGAAGAAACAACAGCTTCTTCAGTGCGCACTGTACGATATGTCTGTGGATGCGTATTATCAATTAGAGTTCGCGTAGTGCGAAAATGATCCACAGTTATTCGAATTACTTACTCGGATGGGCGATTATATGGACCGTAAAATAGACGTAGCGTACGGTACGTTTTGCAAACTGAACCACGATTTTCGAAATAAATTTGCACAATTTGCAAGCGTTGTTCTGGCATAAGTCTATTCATGGTGAATTAGCAAACCAAACTGAGCACAAATCAGTTATCATCTGTTAAATTGGTTGTCGCTAGAAAAAGTGTTACCAATTCGAAAAACAAACCTCTAAATAAACACCTTTAGTAACAACACGCATCGATTCCATTCATATGTGTATCATTTCACTATGTATCAATAAAATAATTTAGGTCGTACGACAAATAATAGTTTCGTTTTAAACTTTGTAAATATTTTAATCATCTTTCAATATCCTAGTGTTGAACATAGATCTCTCCTTTTCTTCTCTACTCATCCATATGTTGCGCCAGGCGTGTCTATTGAATTTCCGTGATATATGTAATGTCGCCTTTACAAAATTATCGAGTAGACTTCTGCTACAGTCAATTTCCAAAGGCAAGAAATATATAATAATGCAACTTCGAGGTGTGATATTGCTTGAAGGATTGCCTCTGACAACTCATTATGGCCTGAAACGTTTAAAAATCCTCTCTCGACGACGCTAGTGGGCCAGTTGCCATAACGAAAGATTTTTCCCCAAAAACATCATTCAATGTCCATCATACAATCAATATACTTGTATTATTTGATTGAAAGTTTCCGCAAGCACCAGTTTATGAAACTGGTATCGATTCTAGGTTAAATCATGTTTATGTAGATGATTTCCTTTGAGAACCTTTTGAAGGTTTTGTCTCAAAAAGTTACGGTTCAACCATACTTGTTCACGGGAGATATAAATAAAAAAAATCTGAACACACGAATCGAAAGTCTTTTATTCAGACTTCGATAATATGCGCGTGTTACCATTCCGAAACTGTGGCCTAGGTTTCTTCATGGTAATATAAAAAACAATCTAACCTCGTAGAGAGTATGTATGTATTTTTTGACACAAATGTATGATGCTTTACTCTCTACATGTAATATAATATGTTCATTATGTTGGAGTCCGTGCTCTAATCGTATTATGCCAATAAGTGAGTGAAATCCCTTATACTGATGAACCAGATTATCTACTAAGTTCTTCAATTGTACTTATACATAAAGACAACTTCTATTAAAAGTTTTTAAAACTACTTAAATACCTACGAAACGTAAGGCTGACTAGAAAATAGAATGAAGACTGCAGCATGGATCGATACTGCATAATGATCGAAACATAAGTCAGTTCAAAATATGTCGCTAAAAATATCGTCGCTGTAGTATAGTTGGATAATGCACCTTCTCAGGTTTGGAAAGAGATCTAGGTTCGAATTCCGGTGGCGCAACAACAATATTTTTCGATAAAATTGGTTTTATATGTATATCTTTCTAATTAATATAATTAAATCATATTTAACATATGTTTTTGATTAGTTAATGACATTCTGAAGAAAAAAATGATATTTTTCGAAACCGGTAGATGTATTTAATTCATTAAGCGGTTAATAAAATAAAGTTAACAATAAAAAATAATGGATTTTAGCCACAAAGTTGATTTTGCTAATCTTAAAAATATTATTTTTCTTTCTTCTAAAATTCTTTTTAAAATGAATGAGGTTGTTTACCTATTTTTCCACAAATAAATAATATCAAGCAAGGTATTTTATTAAGTACGTTTTAATTTTTATAAGGGGCATGCAATTAAAATATTTTAGGAGAACACATTCTTACTGTGAAGTTATAATTATTCAGAACATAGGTATGAGATATTTTAAATACTAATTAAATATATTAATTAGAAAGATAAATAAATAAAGAACGCTATCGTTCTATATGTATTAATTTTAAAAAGTGTAACATATAGGTTCGAAAAATTGTCGTCAAAAATAATGTCGCTGTAGCATAGTTGAATAATGCACCGTTCCCGGTTTGGAAAGAGATCCAGGTTCAAATTCCAGTGGCGCAATAACAATATTTTTCGATAAAATTGATTTTATATGTATATCTTTCTAATTAATACATTTAGTTAGTAATTAAAATATTCCTTCCGGCACTTGCCGCACTGTTTTTAATTATGTACGATTCATATATAGATAAACTTTTTAACAGAGAGAGGTTCTGGGATCTCCTAGTCATAATTGAAGAACGTTGAAATTTTTTGGAAGTTGTGTCATACAATACAAAATATTTCCATCGAAATATACCTAAAAATGATTTAAAATTTGAGAAAAATATTGGATAATTTTAAAAAGTAATTACATTATAATTTGAAATACAATTTTTGTAATTAGAATTGAAAGTAATAACAATCACTATTCTTATAAGTAAAAGGTATGTGTTTGACTAAAATACAAGGACACGGCAAGATAAATAAACAGGATAAGTTATTTGGCGAGTATTGTTTTTTGTTTGTTTACAATAAAAATATGTAATATATTATATACACAATTAAATATGTATATCTTATATTGTAAATATAAATAATTTGAATTTTAATAAATATATTTCATGCACAAAAAATGCATATTAATCATTCGTTATATCAGTAGTGGGCATATTGACTTTCACCCCTTTTAATAGAGAAATGAATTATTCTGCTTATAAATTATAAAGAATTTATGTATGTATGAACTGTTGAAAAAATATTTATATATTCAGGGATAAATAACGGTTAAATCAACATAATATGAAAGAAAATGTCTTAGACTTAATTCTGATTGGTTGCTTCTCGCGCCGGCCCTGCCATCAAAGGAGCGCTCAAGTTAAAATTTCACCACCGCATTGTGGTGCGTAAACCGATTACTGATTAGCGCTCAATGACCAGGGGCGCGCCCAGTTGACCGCCATTCCTGTCTCGGACGATGTTCACGCCACCGTTGCTATCCAGTTTGTCTTCAAAAAACTAATCTTTTATAACATATTGACTATCATAATAGCCTGATACTTTTTACTCGAAAGCCGCATTTTACTAACAACGTGTCACAAAGATTAGATTTACGTCTTACGTATCATAAATAATGAATTTAAAGAAACGCGTTATTTATGATTCGTCACTTTTCATAGGACTACTTTAGGTTAAGAATGTTATTTATATTTTTTATTGTGAAATTTAAGATATCTATGATTTTCACGTTTTTCCCCAAAATATAATCATAAAGTGGGTTTTAAATTAAAATTACTATTAATTAAACTTAATTTCTTTAAAACAGATATAATCATTAATTATGTTGCGTAATTGGATAACGCACTTCCCCGGATAGGAAGAGCAAATCCCGGTGGAAGTTAAAATATTTATCTGTATGTATATCTTTCTAATTGATGCATTTAATTTGTATTAATGTATATTAAACTTTAAATTCTAAACAAACGATGTACATAAATATTTTTTTAATTTATAGTAAAAACATTGTAGTTATTCGTTTAAAAAAATTTCTACTTCAATTTCTTCACCTTTCGTCACCGTGACAATTTTATTCAGGTACTAGATTTCTTATTAATTTCCTAATATTTTTAAAAATTGAATTTTTATAAAGAAAATAATTTTTCATAATATGCTTTTATTTTATTACCGTCATGAAAAAAATATACTTTTACGAAACCGGTTGGTTTGTATATTAAACTCGCGATGGTTAAATACAATGTTAATGTGTAATTTATTAATATATATAAATGTTGTTGGCAATGGTTAATAGCAATATATTCAGTGTGTTAAAGATATGAAAAAATACTTCTCTAAACTTCTTAATGCATCATCGTTGCACCCAACTAATTATAAGTAAAGAAGTGATGTATATCGTGGTTTTTTTTTAAATGGAAAGGTAGGTGGCAGAGTTAAGGCTGAGAAGCTGGAAACCTCAAATATTTTGGACTAAGTTGGCTAGCCTATATATTTTAAACCGAGTAGAAGATGAATACTAAGACACTTAAAGTTTGCCGCACAGGTGTAACAGTCTCTATCACATTCAGGAAAATCGTAAAATAACAGATAATAAGATATAGAAAGATTAATGTGGTTTTAGAGCCGGAAGAGGCACATCATCAAAATGTATATACTGAAATAAACTATTATGCATATTCAGAACAACTGGGAATACAATTCATAGACTTCACGTGGACAAGCCTATTCTTAGCGTTGACAAAATAGGAAATGGCCTTCTCAGGGTAATTCAGTTCCTGTGCAATATTGAACTAGTTTTATGTCAAAACTTAAGACCCGCATTGCCGATTTTATTCACACACTTTATGGAAATAATAAGCCATAAAAAACAAACAACGAGTGCTGTAAGAGTTGAAGACGTTGCAATTGATTCCATACTATTTGTAAAAGTGGCAAGGCACAAAGTACAAGGCAAGTGCGCAACGATAATAACGACAAGAGAAAATAAATTTCTTTATTAAAGGGTATACTCGAGAAGGGATGAAGATTGAAACTGAAAAAAATAGAATAATTGTAGAAAGAGATCAGTATCGGTACACAATCAGCATCCAAAGGGTGCAGTTATAGCAAGTAAACAAGTTTAAATACCTCGGAATGGAATTCTCTTGCGACGAGATAGAAGACTGCTAGTATATTATAGATAAAGAAATCCAATTTAAGTGTCAAGACCAAACTGTCTTTTTTAAAATTGTGTACAGGCCCCCTTTAATATATGGGAAAATTATACAGTAACTTCGTACTTAACCACGTACACCAACCGGTTTCGACAAAATCCTTCGACCCTAAACTTTTTAGATCTAACACTTGTTAAACACAATAATATAATTTATACAAATTAAATTAATCAACTTGGAAGATATACAGAAAAAAATCTAATGTAAATGTTAATATATTCTCCTTTATATGTACATTCCAAATTTAATAAAATGTATTATTAGATCTATCAATTGAAAGTATTACAGAATATAAGTTCAAAATTTATCGAAAATGTATTCGATTGCTATAGCGAATATGGAGAACGCGCTTTCCCGGATAGGTGGAGGTATAGGTACGAATCCCGGTAGCAACTGAATAACATTTAATTTGTATTAAAATACCTCAGAACTTTGTTCTGAAAATACAAAATCACATTAAATATTTAAAATTTAGAAATATAAATAATACGCTATTCAGAGAACCTTGATTTTTTAATTAAATAATTGATTATTCAATAAATATTTGTATATTATAATGATTTACATATTTTCTCAATATACATATTTATGACGTTTAGACTTTCTACGTTTATGCTCTTATCTCAATGGGCTGAATTCCATACATTTTAATTATGACTTCGCACGTATTGGTTAATATAAAATACGTCCAATATATTTTTATGAGTGACAAATATGCAATTTTACGTATCATTATAAATTTTTAATTATTAAAAATTTATGTTTTGGGCATATGTATGTGAAATGGAGATTTCTCTCTATTTTAACAATATTCTAAGTAATAGATTATATGAAGATGGAATGCGAAAGATAAAAATAATAAAAAGTGCGATTTGTTAGGAATAAATTCATGATGGAAATAAATTCCATCCACCATTGTTTCCATCAATTTTATACCTGGGTGACTTCATGATAATTATTGTTCATTTAATACTGATCCTATATCCTTAATCGACATGCTTGTTGGTCTAGCGGTAAGACGCTCGCCTAGTAATCAAGTAGTCGGGAATTGAGCCTCGTACCCTGGGACCAGTAAATTAGTCCTACTTCCATAGCACAAATGCTTAGTTTTGTTGGAGAATAGGAAGAATATCTACAATAGTTTATAACATAATGAACGATACGTTTAAAATGTATACTTTTTTTAATCCAAAGCTTGGTGCAAAGCATAAAGAGAAGGGTGTGCCTAAACGTCAGCTATAACACTATAAAACGACTAATGGCAGAATAACCCGGAATGTGATGACATTATTTATAAATAACGATGCACCAATTAAGCATAGAAAATTATTAGATTCTTATTACTATGTGACTCATTTTTTAAAATAATAATTTAAAGGGTTTAGAAAGAATAGATCACAATTTCCCCGAAACGATGACCAGTAACGGAATAAAAGGTATCTCAGATTTTTTCGAGAAGTTCATTAGGGAATGAGAATCTTGCTGAGAGATGCTGAGAAGTCCTGCTGCCGGGGTGAACTGACTACCTTGCTCATCTCAGAAATTTGCCAATCAGAAGCCGCTAATCACACATGTAATTATATATTGTCCAATCCTCTTACGGGAGTGTTCCGTTAGGTAATATACTGCACTGTGTGTGAACCATTGCCTGGTGAAAAATTGCCTGGTGAACAATTGCCTGGTGAACACCTACAAATTTGAATTGCCTGCCTTGTCATGCCTTGTTGTATGACATGTTCTTTTTATTCCTTTATTATACAATGTATACATCAACATATCATCATTATTATCAGCTGTTTTCTATCCTCTTCTAGATAAAGGCCTTCCCAAGTGTCTTCCACTCTTTTCTGTACATTGTTATTCGCCGCCACGTATTTCCGATTTATTTATGATTATTTCGTTAGTCCGGTGGGTTTTGGAGCGGCCTGTTATCCCTGAATGACTGCATTCTATTTCAACGATTGTTCATTTTCTGAACGATGTGACTTGCCCGTCGCCATTTCATTTTCTTGCGTAATTCAATTTAAAGTATCAGTTAATGTGTGTCTGTAAATAGTAAAAACAATGGTCCTTTGGAACCGACCTGAGCAGTAAATGGCATTAAATGTAGTATGGAAAATAATATCGGGATATCTTTTTGGGAGAATCTGATCGGATAAATAGTGGAGTTAGTTCGCTGTTATTCGTTACCATAATTGCGCCAATGAAGCCTGGGCCTGCGTTAGATAGGGGCCCAAAAGGTTATTCTTTTGCGAGTATCGAAACTTTCAGCGCTAATATGGACTAATATTTTTTTAGATCCACCAGCAAAAAATTGAATGTTAGTGTTATATTGTACATTAGGTTAGTGACCGAACCATCGATGCGAAGCAAAAAGCGCTCTAAAGCTAAGCAAGAATTTTTTTCGAGTATATTATTGGGCGTATGCATTAATTCATGCGTTTTTTTTTCGAAAATTAAGGCTTTATTGTGAAAAAATGGTTATACACTCAATGATCAAAGTATTGTCCATCGGAAGCTACAACATTTGCCCATCTTTCTGGCAGTTTGTGGATTCCATCCCAAAAGAACTTCTCCGGCTTGGTGGTGAAGAACGAATCAAGCCAATTTTTGATACCCTGTTCTGAAGTGAAGCGTATTCCGGTGAGGGCATTCTGCATTGATCTGAACAAGTAGTAATCAGAAGGGGCTATGTCTGGGCTATAAGGCGGGTGAGGTAGAACTTCCCACCCACTGTTCTCCAAATAGTTTTGAACCAGTCTTGAAACATGTGGCCGAGCGTTGTCATGATGGAAAATTATGGATTCGTGTTTGGTTGCATATTCTGGTCGTTTTTCCGCAATCGCTCTCTTCAAACGAATTAATTGTGTTCGGTAGAAGTCCCCTTTGATCGTCTGACCCGATTTCAACAGCTCATAATACAACACACCCTTCTGATCCCACCAAATACAGAGCATTACCTTGGCGCCATGGATATTCGGCTTTGCCGTGGATGTTGATGGTTGGCCGGGCTTTACATACGATTTCTTGCGCTTGGGGTTATCGTAATGAATCCATTTTTCATCACCAGTGACAATCCGATGCAAAAATGATTTATTTTTGTGGCGTTGAAGCAACATTTCCGACATGCAGAATCGGCGTTCGATGTCTCTTGGCTTTAATTCATACGGCACTCAGTTTCCAAGCTTTTGGATGAATCCCGATGCTTTTAGACGTCTGGAAATGGTTGCTTGATCAACTCCCAATGATTTTGCAAGATCTTTTTGCGTTTGGCACGCATCTTCATCAAGCAATGCCTCCAATTCTTCATCTTCAAACCTTTTTGGCTGTCCGGGTCGTTCATTGTCTTCTAAGTTGAAATCGCCACTTCTAAACCGTGCAAACCACTTCTGGCACGTTCTTTCAGCTAGAGCATGGTTACCATAAACCTCTACTAAAATACGATGACTTTCGGTAGCACTTTTCTTCATGTTAAAGTAATGAAGAAGAACTCCCCGCAAAAACACTTTTTCTGGCACAAAGTTCGACAAGTTCAAATGAATAGAAAAAAATGTTGTTAACACTTCAATCAAATGACATATACTGAAAAAGACGCGCAATGACAGTAGCTTTCAAATGAATATAGTCACGGATGAACACGGCGCGAAATAATACTAGTAACGCCCTCTCTTAGAAAACCGCATGAATTAATGCATACTCCTATTATATTATTTACAAGGGTCAAGAGACCAATTTTGTTATTTATACATTGCATGACAATAATATTCTTAAATCTATATACTCCTGCAATATATATTCAAGGGGGGGGCCTTTCATATTGTATTGAAGCTCAATACCCTTTTTCGTCTTGCATTAAGGTCCAATTTTTTTTGTTAACTTGTAGAAGAACAAAAAAGTCAATACACTTTATCTCTAAAAGTTGTAATAAAAAATATGAAAAACTTATAAAAATAAGAAAGGAAGAAAAAAATTTAAAAAGGTGAGATAAATGAAAAAAATACGAGTGAAATATTTCCAGAGGGAACGGAAGGAAACAAATTTAAAATGTCTTTATGATATATATATATCAGAAATATTTCACACGCAATTCCAAACATCAATTGAGAATATCAATAACCCTTTATTAGCTACTTACATTCCGTTTAACATACGTATCTATTTATGGACTTTCCATGTACAGAAAACCACATTTCTGTTAACATATTTTATAATATTTTGAATTGAGTTTTATTAACAAGACAGAATTAATTGGTTTCGGATAATGAAAGTCGAATTTTTTTTTTGTGAATAAAATACTATTCCGATGGTCATTAGTATAATTTTATATTTCACCATTTCATTAATAGAGAAATAAATCACTTGTAATTTTAGATTTAAACGAGAAATAAAAACCAAGCGTGATGTCATGAAATACTTTTGTTTTCAGGTTTTGGTGACACTAATTTTAGTGTGTCGTCTCCAAACAACAATACCAAATAGAAAGCGCTGCAAAGGCGAATGCACCGAACGGAATCATTTACGCATCTTGTATCGAATAATTGGCAACCAACGCATTTGGTTCTATCGTTTTGTTTTCGAGCGATATATTACATTTGAGAAAAGCGTCAAAATTTATTCTGAAGGTAAATAATTGGCAATGAACAGATTTGATTCTGTGGTTCTTTTTTCGAGAGATATCTTACATTTGAGGAAAGCATCAAAATTTATTCTGAAGGTAAATAATTGGCAACCAACGGATTTGGTTCTATGGTTTTATTTTTAAGCGATATATTATATTTGAGGAAAGCGTCAAAATTTATTCTGAAGGTAAATTTTCAAATGCAGCCGAGACCTGAGCTGGTAAAAAAATCGAAAAAAGAAGAAATAAATGTTTTATGATATATGCAAAAATGAGAACAGAACTAACGGTAAATTCGGACGACGTAATAACTTCAGTGACTCACTTAAGATGAGTTTTACTTTTGTGAGAATTTTATATAGGTATGTACCAGAAAAGGAGTTTCACTTTTCAAAAATTGAATATAAATATATGCATATATTAATAAAAATAAATGGTGCTAGTCGCTAATTTTACGTAAAATATTGCGCATAAAGTATACAATATATGCATGTTAAATCGCTGTTATAAAATACAGTCAAACTAGTTTGACATTAATCGAGGCAATCCATGTGTAAACTGCGCTAATCGCGAATGCGAAAATTTCACTGTGAATTCAGATTGTGCATGGCTTTCAGATCCGTCTTGCTAATTTGATATCAGCGGCGTTCTCGGACTAATATGGAGACATCGATTGATAAAGCTCAGGCGTAAACAATGCCAAGAGAAATTTACAATATTGTGTGTTTTATATGGAAAATTAAATTGTTAACATGTAAATCACATTAAAACAAACTTCGATATTAGCGATATTTTTACCTATTATGTCAGCAGAAGAGCTTAAATAATTATATTGGAAATTAAAAAGCTAGGTAAAGAGCGGGTGAAAAAACTGTTAATAAACGACTGAAACTGATATTAACGTTGATACACAGACCGTTTCTGATACTGAGCGACATATAAGTATTTATTTATTATTATTTAAAAAATACTGATCAAAATCTAACTCCCGTCAAACTGACTCAAAATATTATAATACAAACAGGCTTCAAACAGAGTGTTGAATTTCTATCTAAAGTAAACGACCCATTGACAGTCTGTGGTATAAGTTAATGCATTCATTGGTAGGATGATTTTTTTGTTCTTTAGGAGGTACTTTTTTATTACTCATATTTTTCATTGTGGACTTCTCCTAGTTGATAGTAAATGTGATCTAGCATCGTGCGCATCTTTCGAAATTCTTTCTATTTAACTAGAATTGCTCACTGCGTGATTGACATGTGTAAAAACGATTTAAAGAACAATTTAGAACCTATATAATATACAGAAGTTAAAATATCATAATACAGTGTTGCAGTTGCTACGATTGTACCAACTGGTGATCACTCGTACAGTTTATTCTACTATCCACGTTCGTCGGTTCAATTTTGCACAAATTTGTACCAATAATTCCTTTCTAACTGTATATCGTTTGGAATAAACAATTAATACTTTTGCCAAAAACAAAAAATATTGAAAGTACGAAAGTAACGATGGCTATGGTTGGCATTTATTAAACCCTAACAAAATAGAACATTTCTTGATTTTTAATACTACCATAAATCGACTAATAATTACTTAAATTACACATTTTTCTTACTTCATATGAACCATTCTCAAGTTATGGCCAACGTCCATCGCCAGTCCTCAAACGACTCCCTAAAATATTCATTTTTATGACACCTGTTTTTTTACATTTTTGCACATCCTTTTATCGCCTCTGATCTGGCGTCAGGTACATATTGCTAAAGCATTGCGTGCTTTATCGACATGCCTTTTCAATCATCGGTCGTCCATCGCACTTTCCCGAGTGAACTATGCTCCTTCCCCCTCTCGTCGCCCTGCGATGCATAGTGTCACGGTGAAGGCGAATGAATTTTGACCCGTTCCTTTCCATCCGGCGGCCGACTTATACAATTGTTACTTTATTTATTTTTTTGAGAAATGTAATAATTTATTTAAAAATAATGTTTTATTTAATAAGGTACTAATAAAGTACACCAATTTATTTATTTAAAACATATATCATTTTGATTATTAAATATGGTTATTTAAAAGTGTATTTATTTTTAATTTTGACGACGTCACATAATTCGTTAAGGCATTTGACCAATAACACGCTCACGTACATTTTAAAAACCATTACTTTACGCGTACAAACGGAAATAATTTAGGATTCGGTATTTTAAGTTTTTTTATTATTATATTTTTAATATTATTATTTTATTTATTGTTGCATTTCGACATTGTCTTATCAATTTGCAGATAATTTCAAAAATTGTTTGTTCATTAACATATTATTATTAAAACAATTAAGTGATTTTTAGTATAGTTATTAATTAGTAATGACGCTGGGTGGGTAACTTGATCATTGAAAATGTGCGGTGAATGCATACGGGTAGCTTTTGTTCATAGTTATCAAGTATCAAAGCTGGTTTAAGTATTAGAACGTTTTACTTTGGAGATAGTTCGAGAATGTAAATCATTATTTTTGTAGACAGACTGGATGCGTTACAGGTCAAAATACTCGATACTGATAACATGAATCAGGAGTTCAAACTCCACTAGCGTCAACCGAAGTTCTTCATTTTCATAGCCGAATTAAATTTTTTTTAGAATATCTAAGAATCGATAATAGTGGATAACATTCTGTGAGCGGCTATATAGGCCGTTTTGTGGCCACGGTCTGTGTTTCCGTAAAACCTATTCGTTAATGTTGAAAATACAATTGATGTCAAAAAGGGTCTATAACAATACAACATAACCTTTTAACGCAAACAAATACCCAATCAGGACCCTTTCCCAGCAGAACATTGTAAATGAAAATCTGTTGTTTCAATGAAACGGCTTCAAATCGACATTCGCACTGACTGGCAAAAGATCGCGGCGAATAAATAATACAGAATAGCAGTACTTTCCTTTTATCTTTTCATTTATGTAAGAAATTTTAGACAAGGAATAAAATTGTATACGTCATGCAAGAAGAATAATATTTTTAGAAAGTTATAAAATTCATCGTTTTCGATAAAAAAAATACTATGTTGGCCTTACTATATTCATACTTTTTGAAAAATGCAACATTCGGGACACAATGATGCCTGTGTATGTAAAAACTGAGTATTTTTATAAAACGAAAAGTGATTTGGGCACCATTTGAATAGCCTACCGTAATATCGGATGCAAGAATAGTACCAAAAAAGTATGATGCAATTGTAATATCTCAATAGTATTTTATGGATTGAATGTTACTTTCAATTGAATACGTCACCAGAAAAATTCAAAGAAAAATTTTATGAATTACGTAGAACAAAATATAATAAATACCCTTTTTCCTAAAGTGAGGAATTTTCAACATTAGTCGGAGCGACTTTTATTTTTTAAAAAGGTCACATCAAAACCACTTAATGTGTTTTTCCGATCCATTGCATTTATACAACGATAGATTAAATATAGCGAAATTCAAATACGAGATACAACTGTTCTATGATTTTTCAACAATTTTATTAATACTTAATATAAAGTTTTTAATATCAAATTATTATGCACCGACATTTTATTTTATTGAAAAGGTCTTGAATAATTCTGTAAAAAACCTTTTTAAATGAAATTTTCTTCTTCTTTTTTGCTTTTAATTTAAGTAACTGCTACTGTTTCATTCGGCGTGATTTTTACTTTCTTATTGATTCAATATTATTTTTAACAATTTAAATATACCTAATTACTAAATAATTAAATAATTCGTTACAAATGGGGTAAATGATAAAATAAATCGTCAAAAACTTTCTACACTTAGCTTTGCCAAGCTGTATGTATTTATTATGGTCATCTCTTGATCTTCTTTTTTGACTGATTTGTTAAACTTCATAGCTTTTTTATTTGAAATTTAAAATGATATGAGTACATAATTTTAATAATGAATAATTAACAAAATAGGCCCGTTCAGACTCCTTGTGCGCACAATTTTCAAAGCCTAAAAGAAATACTGATTGTATGTATGTTGATACTTCTGCCTTATTTTAATAACGTGTATAAGTATATTATTTTCTCAGTTTTTTTATTCATTAAGATCTATTATTCACATCATTAATTTACTTATGAACAATGACAATATATATATTTGTTTTTTTTAAACCCTAGTTGCCACTAATCCACCTTTAAATTCCTTTTAATTCAAGTATGAAGGGGTTAAATCTAAAAAAATTTTAAAAATCCTAAACTATATGGTAAGCGTGAGATGCTTTATCATAGTACCGGAAAAAAGTCAAGCAGAATAACATAAGCAGAATAACTATATTTTTAAATGGAAATATATTCATTTTCATCTGGTTTTTTTTTTTGTAAAATAGATAATAAGAAACCTTCAGTTTTAATTATAATTAAATCTATAAGCCGCATCTAGAAATATTGGAGAATCCTCCTGTAAAATGTGATTTTTACGCTTACTATGCTTGGGGAAGGGCTCGATATTTTTTATATGGCTTAAATATGTAATTAAATACTTAATGTACATATCTGATACGTTTAATATCTGTCACGCTGATATAGACTGTCTGAATGACTATATGGACTGGCGTCATTGTATATGGTATTTTTCTTCCTAAAAATACAGAGTGTATACCACCACTACTAGCATTTATAGCGTAATATCTTTTTTTTTAATTACAGAAAATATAAATAATAAAAACATATTTTTAAAATGATAGTCCATCTGTAACTAAGGTAACTGCGGGTAATAAGGCCTAGCTAAGAGAGATTTGAAATGAAATGAAAAATACTGCAGATAATCAATAGTTTCTATTGTTAACTAATATTACAGTATCATAGGTAGAAACAAATTATAAACTAAAATGTCAACTTTTAACATATGCAAGAACAAAATTTTAGACCTTTTTAAAAACAATACACATTGGCCTTATTTTACTTTGGTAGGGTAATAAGACCTATGGCTGCAACATACATAAAAATTCTAGTTATAAACTATATTTTATACTTAAGATCAAAAATAAAATTATTATTATTATTTCATAATGAAATCATTCAAAAACACGATAATTAGTGTAGCTCAATAACCATCAGGGCACTCAAAGGTACCGAGACCTTCTGCTGATGAACCAACGCACTCCTCGTGATACCATTTACCGCATGTAGTGCATCTATTTCATACCGGCAATCTTATCCTCCTCACAACCATGACGATACTATCCCATTTTCATCTGTGAAGAATCAGCATCCTTTCTAGTATCAGATGTTGCACATTTTTCTTCTTTATTATTCATAGGCTTTAATGCCCACAGATACGAAAATTAAAAAATGTCTTAAAATATAAGAAATTTAATAGTAACATCTAAGTAATTCAACTAGAATCATAAAATGCATGAATTTTAAGGAGACGTGAGCACAAATTTACATAGATGATTGTAATATTATTAAAATTACTTTCGATTGTTTCTGACAATTTTTTATTATTTAACTGGCGCGCGCTCTTCTCATAAAAACTGACACGATACTGGCGACGGGCAGCGGGATACCGGGATACCAGGATACCGGGAAGCCGCTATCAGGAATCAACTTTTTTGCGCCTAATGTATATTTGCAAGTAGTGTTTGTGTATTTTAAAAATGATTTTTGCTTCTTAGGTTTTTTACCTGACAGACCTTATATTTTTTCACTAATTAACAATCTATATTTTTTTCATAAAATAGAAATCAGTCATACTACTATCGTTATGTATGTGTAACCCGTACATATTCTTTTGTCTCATTAATAAAAAAAATGTATGAAAATCGATTAAATCAATGAAATTTTAGTGAGTCATATAGTAATGGGACACACATCAGATATAATCGGCGGTGAGTCATGCATATCTACAGTGTATTATAGAAGACTCATAATTTACATAAAAAATGAACACGTTTTAAAGAATACGCCTTATTTGATCTCATCGAAGTTAAATTTCACATCTATACGCAGACGAAAATAATTGCAGGCGATAAATTCTCACATGGGTGTGCTCCATATTTTAGATGTTTCTAAAATATCACGGACGTCCATTTTAAATAATTTGATTGACCCTAATAAACATATTTTATAACTATAAATCTTCAAAACTGTCAAAAGTGTTTTGCAGGCTCATTAGCATAAAGCCAAGTTTTGATAAAAATCCAGAGGGACAGACCCTACCTTAGGGCACATGTATTTAAAACAGTAAAAAGATTAGTTTTTAATTTCCTCTAACTTCCATAACAGGGTCATGAATTGTCTGTCAGGTCTAAAGTTGCCCCGAGATTAGAAAAAAACTACGGAAGTACAGTACAACATAATTGAGTACATTATACTCCTACATAGTAAGGCTACATACATTATTTCCATAAGAAATCTCTTTCATCTTCATATTATGTTTAGAAAAAGGTGGACGAAGAGACATGCCAGAAAAACTACGTTATCCAGATTTTGTCGATTAAATTACAGCATATTTATAAATATATAATTTATTTTTCTAATATCAATAATAATAATGTGTTTATTCCAGCGTGATCGGGTTATTAGTGTTAGTTCGAGATTACTAATAATGAGTAGTAGTCTCGCATTAAAACATGATAAACAAGTACGCAGACAATACAATAGGATAAAACGATGTACATTCTTTACTAACATACTTTTTGCTTCTTCCACACCTTCTTACGTGTACATTCTTTACCCACAACTTTTAAAATTATTCGCAATTCTTATTAATATTATCAGATGATTATTATTTATTACTACATATTTCCTAATATTTACTAAATGAATCATTGAATTATAAAATAATACACATGTATTGGGGATACATTTTTTTTTTGCATGTCGATAATAGGATTTTAATAATGTGATCATTTCCATAACCATGACAATGAAAATAAAATTTGAAGTGTATATACATTAATTTAATTTAAAATTCAGCATTCTAAGTGTTTAATGCGTCCATGATGAATTCGGATTCTTGAATCTTCGCTGTAAACCAAAAAAAAATGCTACGGTTTCCATTTTTTAATCACTTTTTATTAACGGCTACATTTTCTTTATAAAGTATGAGGAGATATTATAACGCTAAGAACCAAAAAAAACTATATCGGACTGACAAAGTAATTGACAAAATAAGTGTTGAAAAATTATACATATCATGCAAAAAATACCATTTCACATAAATGCGCTGTTATATGGATTTTTTCAAATGTCTCTTAAAATAAACAGTAAGTCCACAAACTTTTTAATTAAAACATAATCATATACATTTTTATTCCGCTGTAAACGTTATCATTTCATTCAGCTATAGACATTAATATTTATTTATTAAAAAAGGAAATCAGCATTATTGACAAGTTTGAGGACAAGTTGGTGTTTCAGCTCAATAATAGTCGCAGCTGATTCAGAATATCAATTTCTGTATAGAGCTAGACTGCTATACTGGAATATAAGACGCTTTTTTGAGTCAAATCAAAATTAACAAAGGATCGAAAATTGTTTTTTAATTGATGAAATAGTGGTATAATTGAGTAAATGTTAACAAAATAAATCACTTTTTTTTTAACGGAGGTGCGTACTTGGAATACATATCATATCAATATTCTACTATTGTACTAGTATTCTAAAATTCTACTATTCTATTCTTTCTACCTGCTATGAAAAAAAGACTAAATTGCTAAACTACTGAGATGAATCTTAATTTGGAATGTTAAAATGAAGTTTATTACGTAAATGATTATAATTAATTTTATTTTTTTAATATATACAGTATTCATTTTATAGAACTCCATTTTTAATCACAATAAATCAAACACGATCTTCCAATTATTTGGAAAAATTTAATATGTAACCAAAAAAATCGTGTTTGATTTATTGTGTTGATTATAATTACGTAAATTCAGTGTTTTATAAACATCGATGAATCTACAGAGAAGAGGCATTGCAGTCTAGTGTTTAAGAGTCATGTTTATAAAATTAAATGTATATTTGAGAAAACATTGATTAAATCACTCTATGGCCCATATCCACGGAATGAGATATGATAAAATAAATCTCAGTATCATGCACACGTGTTATGGGCCGTGTCTACGGATGAGTTTTGTTTCGGAGATCCAACTAGGGTACGCATAATAAACAGTACAGAGTTCAGTGAGAAACGATTTATCAGCTGTTTTACGTGCGGATTAGAATGACGAACCCAATACATATATTCCTTTACTGACTCTCAGAGATCAAACTCTCATTAAAATATTATCGTGGACAAAGGTTTTAATTTGACGATAAACTCAAGAGCTCAGCTTGAATTTGCTAGAAAGGTACAAATACTTAAACCCGTGTACACGACGTTCGATTTGATGAGACTCGATTTATATGCGCAACGTTGCCTAGAATCATAGATTTCTACAGAATCCATTAAATTACAAACATTTATTGCATTTTAACTGCTGTTTGGGAGATTCGAATTCATCCACCTGATGAACGAAAAATCAATGGTTAACGAATTGACATCTTACGTTTGACGTACATCAGTCATAAGACGGAAAAAATAGTTGTCCGTAGATAAAACCTACAATAAATAATGATGTGGACTAATATTAAAAATAATATATTTTTATTGGACCGTTCCGAACTCCTGCAATCAACGTACCTGCGTAGGTACTAAATAAGAATACACGGCGGAACACACGTTTTTATTGCTACCAGTTAAATATCAGCAAATAAATTAAAAATTGAAATTGATATTTTTAGCTTGAACGAGATAGATTTTAAAACAAGCTCTTGGATAAGCTAGTCTCACCAAAGTAAAAAGTCTCTGCCAAAAGATTTGGTTGCTATGTATAAAAAAAAATTCTCATATGAATTGTTATATGTAAAATGTGATTTTAGAAGAGCCATTCCATGTATTAGGATCGAAAGACGTTAAAACCAGTATGTGTGAAGCTGAGGAAATAAATTACTGTGTAGTATTCTTTAGCGAGATACAAAACCTATTACAACCTGTAAAGGCCCTATGGACGTGTAATTATAATTAAAAAATAATAAAAATATTAAATAACTATGTTCATTAGGTTTATAATCTTTATGCGACAATGGATACTATAATATAATAACAGCGTTAGGCGTTAGAACGCCTTACTTGAAGGCGAGCGTGACAGAATGTTGATTTTACTTTCATCAGGATACGGAGCGTTTGGCGCAGCCGCATTCATAATTAATTCAACGGCAACACTTTCTAAAACAATGGATGATTTCGGTCTTCCTGTCAACAAGAAGTGAAACCTACTCTTCTGCTCCCTATTGGTCATTGGTACGTCAAATTCACAACGTACATTTATATCGACAGCGGTGAACAATACCGCTCGCCATCACTCTCTTTCCCAATTGACTTCCATGATATGGTTTAGTTTTTATTCAGCTATCAAAGTTTTTCTCACACACTCCAAATTTATAACAATTTTATTGTTTCGTTATGGATTTCTACGCGTGTATATGATTATGAGAAAATTTTCGATGGTAAAAAAATCATACGAAAATTTTCTTCAAGGTAATTTATTTTAACCTAAACTATAATAATATAAAAACATAGTATTTAATGTTGGTAGGCCGTTAAATATCCACATCAATAAAAAAATTACACGTATTTGATTTTTTTAATTTTTAAATAATAAACAGACGACATTTTTTTAAAAAACCCTGTTTTTTCTATTTACCTACATTTCTGTATTCTTTAATTTTCTTAACTAATACTCATCATTAATTATTTAATATTTGAAATAAAGGAACTATTTTTATTAGTTTTAGATTATTTTTCGTTAAAATTTACACAGTTTAATATTTTAAAATAGTTCTAAATCACATTAAATAATATTATTCTAATTAAGTAAGCTTTTATATTTATATATACACCATAACTTTTTATTAAATTTAAAAAAAATCCTATGGAACTTGAGTATTAGAGCTAATTCGGACAAATTAATTTGCATCGAACACGGCAGTATCTGATTAATTTCTTAATATTTATAACTATGTTATTTTTAACCGAATAATTTCCTTGAATTACCATTTATAATATACCAGTTTATAATTTAAACAAGTGTTGTCCGATTAGCCGCCCGCGGGCCGCGAAGGCTAAATTTTAATAAATATATTAATTTTCTTTAAAAGTTTATAAGGTAGACGCAACTTCAAATAAAATACAATAAAAATACAATCAAATTTAGAAACCAAATGTCCAAACTATGGCAACAGTAGGTAATATAATCATGGTAGATCTGACGTAATATTCAAAAGAGAAGTACCTGTCTAAAATGGGAAAGAATTTGAGCTAAGTATGTAAACAGAAAGAAGGAGTTTATTCACGGCTCTGAGTATGCGAGTAGGTACAGATATACACGTGGGTGGTACTTGACTTATGTCGGCCGGTTAAGTTGGACCGGAATTATTATCTCGTATAATCAAAATGATTTGTATGTTTGTATGTTCTCTACTATGATCCCTTGTCAAAAGTTATCGCGTGGGAAAATCTGAAATATGTTGTTAAACTATGTAAATATAAAGAGGCTGCTTGCTACCTTGAATGGCCAAAGGCGGGTTATAGGGATATAAAAAAGGAATTTTAAAAAATTATTTGTAATTGGCTCGGTATTGAGTGGTCCAAAAAAAAAATTCTACAGATCCCAACGTCAAGTGTCGCTCATCGCATTAGACAATTTATTAATTACATTTTTACTGTAGGGAATATTTTTATTTAGATTGATAATAAAAATGAGTTAGAAAATACATGCGGTGTGTATTAAAGGCAACAAACAGAAAAACCACGAAAGATCTAGCACAGTCACATTAACCAAATGTTAAAGGACGGCCCTATAAGAAGCTTTGAAATAAAATTATGTATGAAAGTGATCGAGTCAAGAGGGTGTATTAAGATAGAAGAGGGTGGCTTTCTATCTGATAATGCTGCCCTGAGAATCGACGTAATGATAAGTTAGATAGTTTTAGATAATAAGACATCTAGACCGGAGCATGGTGATAATAACCTCGATAATCCATAAAACAGAAAAAAATTAATTCACAGTGAATGTAGTGAAGAAGATTTCAGATTTTAACACGATTAACAAGATTTTATTTAACACGTTCAGATTTTCACATCTCAGAAATTGCTATGTTGAGGTACTTTGAGTGATTGGGAAAATGTAACCAAGTTAACAATTACTTATGAATAAAAAAAGTTACGTGACTTAACAAGAAGTAAGTATTTGTAAAAAAATTATATAAACGTTAAATAATTCACATGTTTACGAATTTTTTTTTTTACTATATATTAGTTGATGTTATTCTTACTATACATAAAGGAAAACCCAAAGGGTCCCACCCTATCCCGGAATCGTTTTGAGAGTTATTTATTCTCGTTTCGATTCCACTCAACAAAATTTATATTTTACAAAATCTTGAAAGCTTTTTTTTGGACTATATTTAAAAAATTAGAGCATTTAATTAAGTTCCGGCAGTTAGTTACTAAAACCTTATGGCCCCCCTTCATATTAACTATTTTCTTTTTCTTTATTATATGGCACTACTATTACAGATAGTCATTATTACTTTTTTTTGTTACATTCAGTCATTAACATTATCATCATATTACCATCATAGGTTGACTCTGGTATCATCGTACAAGAACCATACCTGTACAATTTTACGTGAAACTCGTTATCATATTAAATTCAGAAGGCAGCCAGAGAGAAGCTATAGAAGTCATAGACCCCTTAAAAGGGGAGGATAAACGTTACATTTATGTGTTGAATTTGCAGAATTCGGTTACATTCCGGTAGAAATTCACCCTGCTTAGGTCGCAAGAGGTTCGAGTGAGAGCCAGTGGAAATATTATTAATATATATTCTTACTATAAAAGAATGTGAAACATTAAACATACCTACACACTAAATGTGTATTTAAAAGAAATCTTTCTTTTGTTAACTAATTTCACAAATTTACGGCTGCATAATGTTTATAAAAAGTAAGAATTATATATAATATAAATAATAAAATAAATATATATATATATATATATATACACACACATACTAGGCGTTCGTTCTTCAGTGATGAATAATATTGATATTTAAATATTGAAACAGAACTAAGATTTTTGCAACTCATAAAATATTCAGGATGCTGTGCGTCACAAAACCGGATGCATTTATGAGAGTGAAATAACTTGTCAAACAAAAAACCCCAGCATGCCTTACACGTATAACATCCGCACTACGTAATCCTTTTGTTAAACGATTTCCCGGTACGACGACACGTGAAAAGAAAGGATTAATGTACAGCCTTGTGGCACTCAGCAAAAAAGCGCACATCGAAAGCTTTCAAAAATAACGTTCGTATCGTTTGGTTTTTCAATTTTAACGAAATGGCTTTTTTACTAGCGCGTGTCTATGCGGCGTGTTGTGACTAGTGGAGGCTTTCTTTCTACTTCCGATGACGCTTTCCGCTCGCCCGTACGTTGGAATCACTTCCATACACATTACGACTTCAGTACCGCGCCAAGAGCCCACTTCGCTTGACGGACGCTCGCGACAGGCAGCTCGAGCCCCCGGCCGCGATCTATAAAACACACCTACTGTGCGACTAAACAAATATTTTTGACGGTAATATCTCATGTGTTGTTGTAGATAACATCTATCGATACGTACTTTTATTTAGTGATATAAAATAATAAGTAGTTGATCATATTTTCAAATTGCATATACTAATATTAACACTTTTCAAAATATAAGACGTATTTTTATACGTTACATTTTCCTGTTAGTGACACAAATGGTAAGAATATATTCAATAATTAATCTTAAAATTTACTGCTTGATTAATAAAACAAATTAATTCTTCGACAAGTAGGACATTATTGCGTGAAGTCTTTATGAAATCAATAAAATGTGACTGTCCGTTTCAAGTAATAGACATCATCTTGCATCGTTACCGACGCGATTCCTCGCACAATGGCAACAAATTGTTAAACAAATGTACATTGTGTAGAATTTGTAATGTATTGACATATCTCATGCTGGGCCGCGGCCGTCTGTATTGTTAGCGTCCTCGAGTGCTAATCTGTCCAAAGCTGTCCGCGTGACGTGTGACTAGGTTAAGTCAACCGATCATCACATGCCTGAGCGCGCGAATGAGGCTGATGCCAATATTTTCGGTATGTAGGATGGATAGGGGTTTTGACACTATTACATAAAAGCGTAAACAAATAATTTGAGTATATTGAAAAAATCACCTATGTCATTATATACATTTAATAAACGCTACATTCATTTAAAAATACTAATTTTTCATCCGATTTAAATATGATCAATGTATACACTTCTAGAACTAAAACTCACTAGTCACCAGTATACAACTATTCATTCTTATATAGTACATATTTAGAGTATTATTTTATTGCTTTAGTACAAAATGATAAATTGCTGATTAGACATGTTTTTAAAATATCTATCAATGAAAAATTATTTTTAAACCGCATGTATTGTTTTTTTTAAATTACGTATATTCATTATTTTTAAGGTACACATATTCATATATTCACCAAAATTTTACATTAAAAATATTCCACTGTATTTTTTAGAATTAGAGTTGTTAGAATATCCATTTAATTAGTAAATACTGAAACCTTTTCGAATTTAAGCAAAATTAATATCCTCATTCCGAAAATTAATTGATCCGATCCGATTATTTTATAATTAGATATATTCTAATGAGATATATTAAAAATATAAATCCTCGGTTTATATCTATCCTCATATACCTAAATACCACCACGAAAACAGAGAAGCATGTGCGCACACTCAGGTGCTTGAGCTCTAGAATAAGTGTCCCACTTGGTAATGTAAATGACATATGTACTCTCTTACATACAAATTTAACTCTTTTCAGGTCTGTTGGTCAGTAAAAGCCATTTAAGTGACATATTTTAATATATTCTCGTACCTCAAAAGCAATCACTGCGCAATCTTGACCATTTTATGCTTTCGCATTTAATTTTTTTTTTCACGTAACTATTTATTTAAATGTAATATTCTGCATCTATAATAACCACGTTGATTGAAATTTATTATCCTCCTGTTTTAAATTTTGTAGACATTAAGGTATATGCTTAGTTTATGTGTAATAATTACATACTAATTACATCATATTTTTTTGTACGTGAACGTAAGCTCATTGACGATAAGAACGAACTAGCAGAAAGCAAGCGACTTTCGCTGATGGATGTTGTTAGGCCCTGCAGACACCAGAATAAATTTAATTTAAAACTAATTTAGAATTATATTTATAATGCAAACTAATTTGGATATTTCCGTGCTGAGGAAAGAGCATTACCTTTGTATATATAATTGCTACATTATAAATTAATTAGACATATAAATTATGGCAGTAAAAATTGGAATACATAGAAATTAAAAATTTCAGTTTTGAATAAAGATTTTTTTTTTCTGAGAGATGCATACACGAAATACATGTCACATCAATGTTCTTACTATTTTCAAACCAAGCTAAACGCTTGTGCTATGAAAATAGGACTAACTTGCTGGTCTCCTGGAACGAGGCGCGAACCCCTGACCATTAGATCACTAGGCTTACCAATTAGACCAACAAGCTACTACTGATATTATATGAATTTGATTGATATATAATTGATTAAGTGTATAATTGATTAAGTTTATAAAATGATGAAAATATCAGTTTTAAATGCAGATTGTGATATTATATTAATTTGATTGATATAAAATTGATTAAGTTTTAAAATGATTAAAGTAAAGAAACAGTATGTACTTATTTACAAGAATAAAAAAAAATTGTTTAGCCTTCAGAAGATTAATGCAATCTAACTGAAAGCGACGTCAGTTTTACTAACATACAAGTGAACGTTTTTATTTAGTTAATATGATTTATACATTTTACAAATGTAAATTAAGTAATAATATAAAGTTCATGTTACTAACATCGTTTAGAGTATTACGTTCAAAATAATCTTAAATTTAAATTAACAACATATATCATGTCTTTTAGGAATGAAACCTGAAATTTTATATTATATTTATTGTACCTACATTTATTTTATATAAATCGTTCCTGCTATCAAAAATCAAAAGCAGTGATGTTTCGATTCGATTTTCAAATTGCGTTTGGCTAAACAAAATATTGATAATCTTGGGTAATAGGGACAAATATTAATTAAAAACTATATTTTGTTTTTAAAAATGAAATTCAGGTATTTAACATTTCTGAATCGTGGTGACCTTAATTAATAATTTGTTATCATTAATATCAAGTCGTAACAAAGTAAAAGTTATGAAAAAAAATATGTAAGGAGATTTAGAACTGTCCGGTTTATTATTGTATTTGTTCAAATGTTAATGTAAAATTTGATATTGATTTTGAAATAATTTCAACATATAATTTTTTCTTTTTCTATAAATTGATAGTAACATTCACCAAATGTGTGTTGAAGATTTGTGTGCATTCATGTAATACAGAAGGCAAAAATTATGTTTACAATTTTTCCTTCACTGTCATAAAAATATAATTAATTTACTGAGACAGAAATATAACAATTGTCAGCCATTAAGGGCGAGCTTTCGTTTTTCCAGTTTGAAATTCCATAAATTATACACGAATTAGATATGCTTTCAAGATGAGAAAAGATCGGAGAAATAATTAATGATGTTATTTGTTACGTAAATCATGCGAGAGAGGAAGGTTTAAATGAAAAGAGACGATACAATTGTCGAAAACAACTCGTATCTGGAGTATTTTCCAAATTGATATATGCAATGAAATAAAAACGTGTTGTTATTTGAATTAATCCATCGAAAATTAAATAATTTATTGAGTACCTAATTCATATGTATGGACATGTTTTGAAATCAAACAAAGTACCTACATATATTTATAAAGTTATAAATTTAAAATTATTATGACAGCTTCAATTTATTATTTTGTTTAATATTATCGATTTAAAACACCACGTGGGCGTTTTGGTTATATGTCTGTTTCATAATTATATACTATTTATGAAACTGAAAACTTGTGTTTAAAATGCAGGTTTATATATAAAAGTGTTTATATATAAATGAAATATTTAATTGAGACATACATAAAAATAACGTACGTAAAATGTTTACTTTGTTCAAGAAAACGTTGTTTTTCTTTAAAATCAGTAAAAAACATCTAATTGATGAAATTTGCTACTAATGTTGTGAATAAGTTCAATATTAATTCATACCGTGGGTAAAATACGCGTGAAAACATATATTTTCGGCATTATTAAACGAAAATTACGAGAGCGCGAACTAGACGTCATTACGGCCACTGACAATCGACGATCTGATGTTAATAAAGAAAATAAAAATACACATTATTAGGATTGATATTGTAAATATTATTTAGTTAGAAAATATTACGTTTTGGATATCCAATTTAGTTTTAAATAGTAGCTGAAGTATCAAAACATGTGAGTAAATACAATATATTATTTTAAAACGTATGTTTTCATTAAAACAAAGTATTTTAAAAACGTCGAAAATTGAAAATATGTCCTGCAAATTGAATAGTTATAACTCTGCTAATTTTTAATATTTTGTTAATTTGTCTGAATTAAGATTTGTCTCTGTAGTCTTGGCTTCAATATTGTAAGAAAATATATTAGCTTTACGCATATTAATGCAATTCAAAAACAAACAATCTGCACGCGGAAAATGTATTTAATGTTCACCGTCTTTCTTATAATGGTTGTATTTTCTTAATTATGATAAATAACATTTGGTTTATTAGCTTTATATTAGTGTGAAGGTTTAATCTAAGTAATACTTTTAAAAAAGTCAAATTTAGTGTATTACTTCTGATATAAATGAATATTAAAACTTACATTTTCTTAAAAAACGCGAAAATTTTAATTATTTTTGAAAGCGCGCCCTTAAACAAAAATTACTGTCAGATTTAAAAATTATATATATTACATTTCCGTATCTATCATAACTTGTTCTAAATCAGTGCTGAGATTTGAGATACTACTGCGTTTTTTTTTAATTTATTAAATTAAGAAAGGTGGTACAAAACATATTTAATGAAATAAATATGAAATAACGTAAAAAAATAAACTACAAAAAGCAATTGGTCTAATAGTAAAGAAAGTGTGAAAATATCAAGGATTAGTTAAAAAGTTTATATTTATCGTTAGTATTTACACGATAGCATTGCACTTTAGTATTACGTGACGTTTTTAATGCTATAATTATCCTAGTTTCATGTCATTTTTTATTAATGAAACTTAGAAACTTAGAGAAATTATCGAAGATCTAGAAATTATTCTAGAAGTCGAGTAGGATCACACTACAAAATATAAATGATTTTTACAGTTTTTAATAAAAATGTGTCTTTATCAATTTTAATAGCGCTCATAAATATGATTTCACCATTAAAAATAAAGTAGTGAACATGAAAACATGTCAAGCAGATTGCTATGTGTAGGCGGTCGAATTTGAGATGATGTGAAATAAAAGTAGGTTGTAAAAACTTTTTTATAAAGAGCATTACAATTAATAATCATCCGTGTGTTTCAAAAAGTGAACCTTTGGAAACTCGTTAATGAAACCATGATGTATTCCGGCAGTTATTACGTCATCTACATTCGTCGCTTGTACTATTCCCACTCTTAAATTTGTTTATGTTAAACGCTTGTCCCGTACATGACGCGTCATCGTCATCCTGTAAGTGACCAATTTTTAAAAATTAAATGTCTTTCTTTTTCGTTAAATTGAACATGAATAACTCTCAAAAGTATTTCACTCACACAATATCAATGTACAATATGAAATGAAAATAGAAGTTCTGAATCTACGCGCTTAGCTAACACTATTTTTTTTCTGTAATAATTGACACGCTTGTTTAGCAGAGTGATAAGCAACGTATTCGAGGGTTGTGGGTTCGATACCCCGACTGACGCGATAGGTCTTTATATTTGAATAAATAAGGCATTTTACTTTAATTTTAATTATAAAATTGGGAAATTTTCCATTATAACCTATGCATGTAATTCCGTCTTATAACTTAATTTGTTTATTTCATCAGTTATGATGCTGTAAACGATAAAATAATTCAAAATAAAATCATTTACTAAAATTAAATCGTAAATTATTAAATTATTTTTGTATAAAGATCAAATACAGTTATGTTTTCACGTCACTTTTTAAACATTATAAAGCTTAAACTCACGTAACGATAATCCAGTTAAGTTGTTAAATCTCACTTTTGCTTTTTAAGTAGGTAGGTAGGTGTGAATGTTATCATTTCAAATGTTTTACTAGTGGAGATATATTAACAGCGGTAAGCACCTCGTCCGGTGTGTTCCTGTAATTATAATTTATAATATATCGCTGTAATATACTTATGATAAATCGCTATAGCGAACGATATCTGTAAATATTATACAGGTTGTATCGATACGCTTCACTGCTATAATATAATCCTAAATCTAAAATCGTTTCGTTATTGAGATATTTATCTTTCTTTAGTGTTCAACTGCGACTGATCATTATGAATAATTATTTCATTTTTTCATATTCAGATTATCAACATGTCGCTAATAACTCTAATAGATAATCCTAGTATAATAGTATGATACAACATACAAATATTTTAAGACAATTAGGGGAATAATTCAGAACACACTTTTTTAATCGTTAAGGAAATCGTTAAAAGACCGCAAAAATTAAAATAAAAGTTATATTTTAAATAATGTATTTAAAACTACCGCAAAAGAAGTACACAAGTGCGTGGATTCCAAGGTCAATGAAGTCTAATCACGTGAAATGCGACAGTCTTTCGCGTTAAAGGCGAATAATGTGAACTTGGTTTTTGGTACGTACGTATTACACGTTCGAATGACTATTAAACATTAATAATACGATTTCATTTTTGAAGTAAGCTTGTGGTATGAATATATCTATTTTTGTGTTATTTGTTGAAGTAGTTTAGCATTCTAATAGGTAGGAGAAAGAAATAGTCTAAATTGATATTATAAAATTTGGCGTGAAGTGAATTTTGAGATATTTGAAAAAATTTTAATTTAATTTAATTATTTAATGAAAACGTTATTTCATTGTAACATTCAAAAGTCTCGTTAAAAATTCATCTTAATAATTATAACTCATTATAATGAGTTATTTTCCTGATATCTCACAAAAAGGCAAGATATGTAAAGTTTCACACAATTACTGAATACTAAATCCTAGGTCGGAGCTTATATCCAGCCAACAAAAAGTAAACAAATAATAATAAAATATACAACTAATAAACATGGAAATGTAAAAATGTATATAAATAGAACAAAATAAGAACACATAAACAAAATTAACAAGGAAAGTTCAACCCACTATTTTTAGCTTAATTTTCGACTTTCTATGTCTTCATATGCATAAGGCATTATAACACAGAAAACTGCGTATAGGCGTTTTGTTATTATTTATATTCTTCCAATATCATTTGTTATTTAACAGTTAAAAATTAATCTAGGTTATTTCCCGCCTTCGTGTGTTTTAAATTAGTCAAATTCAAATATCTTACTACAAATCAGTTATAATGATAATAATAAGAAGCCATTCATTAATTTAATTTAATTTAATTTACGCATTCCGTTCACCCATTCATTCAATTTAAATGACAACTACTTAAATGAAAAAAGTATCTTCTTATATGATTTTTTTTACAGATTTTGATCACGTTTAACTTTCGAATACATTGGCAATGTTTACATCCTGTACATTAACAATGTTGAAGCACGTGTATAAATCATATTTACAAATAAAATATTTCACGAATGAGTCTTTGATGATCTTAGTTACAGAAATAGTATGATTTATGAAATTTGAATCATGAATATGAAATGAAATTCGATAAAGTTGGAATTTTTCCGTGAAAAATACAACTTGGAATAGTGAACTCTATAAATGTTTTAAGAGAGCAGTTAATCATTTGCATAGGTACATACGTATGCGGTACGTAAAATGACTTCGCAATTCATGACTTGCCTTAATTAGTATAAACGATTTTAGGTTTTATTTTTAGTTAATATTTCAAGTAACGTTAGTTTAATCAATTTATTCATAAAGCCTATGATTATTTGACTTAAGATCAATTAAAATTAGCCTCTGGCTGTCATCAGCAACGATCCGCAGAACGACCGAGCGCACGTTTTTTATCGACTTCCGTCAATCAAAAGTTTAATTTCAAATAGAAATATTACAATTATTATAGTATTTATTTGATCGCCTCTTGATTAGCTGTCATTTTCGCGTTAGCCACCAATGTTCGCGATCAATCCGCATCGGTGTTCTCACACGAGGAGCATTAACCCAGAGTCCCGCCATTTTGTGTGTGATGCAAAATGGGACCACGGCAGGCTAATGGCGGATTTTTTCACCGCGGTTTCTCACCGATAAACGAACCACGACGTGTATTATTACTTCAGCGGTTTTAAAATTTCATAATTACCAGTTGTATGTCCGTGGCTGGGCTTGTGATTTACAAGCCCAGGCCCCGACTGATGGGCCAGACAATGATGTATGATTTGTATGGAAGTCGCGCCGGAGCGGTTCTGCGCTGCTCGCTGTTCGGCTGCTCGGCTGCTCGGCTGCTCAAGGAGCGAGTGCTGTACACGTTTGATGACTTTTATTGCCTACCTAATCATGTGTCGAGAGTACCTACCTGCCAGAATTGGGGTCGCGGCGGATTCGTATCGAGTGTTTTACACACATATGTGATTGTTTATTTGGTTATTGATTATTTTAATTGAAGTGTCAATAAAGGCGAGTATTTTTAATTCAAGCGCTTGCTTAAATTATATCCCATGCGCAAAATTACGTTTTAGTTATTAACTGAGTATGTTTTTAAAAACATTTTTCCGCAAACATATTTAGAATATTATTTATCATGACTATTCACAAAATATAGTTGGGAATTTTATTTTCTAATACAATCTTAAAAATCTAAAAACAATACAATAAAAATTTTATTATTCCTTTAAATTTACCAAATTAACAAATATAATAAACGTAATAAAGTATTGATGTATATATTCTTTACATATTTTTCGGGTTGATGGCGGTCTGTACTTATTTATAAATTGGTACCGTTGCTTGATACAAAATATTGCAAAGTATTTAAGTATGACCTAATAAAGGAAGGAATGTATCGCGTCGGGGTAAGCAGTAATCATGGACATTGGAATGTATCTGGTGGCTGAAATAATTTATATTTGCATTTAATTTATGCGATTACGAATATATTAACATTGTCCACAATTTAGATGTCAGTACATGATTTAAATAAAATTTCACATTGTTTGATGCGGTATTTCAATCTGCTTAATTTATTTTACAGATAGCGGTTTTGAAACACCAAATTAATTAAAAATACACGATTCTCTCTTAAAAGTCCAAAATAGTAATTTATTCAAAATCATGTTTAAAAATGAAAACATACAATATGACGGTTGAAAGTAAAGATGAATAAAAACTTCTACAAATATCTTGGAAGTACAATTATTTGAAAAAATTTAAACCTCAAATTAGTGGGTGTATTTGTGGCATTATTTTTAAGGAGAAAATCTGCAATCTTGATGAATTGGCAAGCCTTTCAAGATCTTATCGGGGATTTGTGGGGCAAAAATAAAAACTCGGAATTTTCCTGTTATTTACCCGCCACTATCTACTGGGTTCTAATTGGTATATAAATTGACACTTTAGATACATAACAATTACTTTTTTTTAAGGAGAATACATTATTTTTGTGAAGTTGCAATTTTTCAGGACATTGTTTTGTGATATTTTAATTTAATGTATATCTTTTTCGTTGATCTATCTTCTTAAAAATATATAAGTTGTATTAATATTTCCAAAATTTAATAAAAATAAATTAATTCATTCATTCGTTCTGGCGTCTCCTATCGAATTATACTCAAAGGTGTTTGAGATTCCGTAAATATAAAGTACATTGCTTTCAAATAATGGAACCCTGTCAATCAATTTAAAAGTGTAACATATAAGATCGAAAATTTGTCGTTAACTTACTATGTTGGTGTAGTGTAATCGATTAATGTAATGTAATAAATTAATTCCCTGAATAGGAAAGGATCCAGGTTCGAATTCCGGTAGCAACAAAAAAAATTCGTTTACTTGATTTTTTCTGTATATCTTTATCATTGATAAATTTAATTTGTATTAAAATTGCATTTTTATTCAATTTATAATATATTTTAAAACTGTTTAAGAAATACATTAATAAACAAATATATTAACCTATCCAACCTAATTTAATGTAACCAAATAGACTACTGAACTCAAGTGAGTGCATAAATAATAAATAAACTCTGCAGTAGAACGAGAACAAAAGACAACAATGTAAATTCAGTTAATAGTGTGGCGGGGAGATAAAAGCAAAGCGGGGGGGAAGTAACAAAAAAGGTCCAATAACTTAATAAGAGTATGCAGAGAAGCTAGACCATCATGTGTTTTATTTTGTTTAGTTAAACTATAATACTCAAGATAATCATCATAAGCTGTCAATATTCAACATTCCAGTATATAAAAGTATATTAATAAATATGAAACTGAATAAATATTTTGAACAACCAAAAAATCGTGTCCACGACCCTCCAGATACACGTAAAGTATCGGTAAGAAAGAAAGTAAGAGACCTAGTTTGTTTGATTCAATATTGCATCTATATAAAAGGCGATGTTCAAATAAAAATCTCAGTGCTGGCAATACAAATATTTATCGCAGCATCTTTGTCGTGCTCTGTGGACACGCACCGTATGAGTTACTGTCATATATTAATTTTTATATATTACTACGAATTTTTACGTGAAATTAATTCAATATCACGTTTTTTTCTATATTTGGTTGCCATAATTTTCTTAATTTATTTTTGCGTGTGGTCGTAGTCACAAATCTGTAAAACTGGGATTATATGAAACATCTGATTCCGAAACCCCCTAAAACGGATTTCGGAAAATTTGAATTGAATATGCAGTTTTGTAGATTTTTTTATCAGCTACATGCTGAACACATTGTTTCTTGCAAAGGTTACTTTAATCTATTGATATTGCACGTTCAAATCAAATCAAAATATCCCAAAGCAAACAGAGTATAAGTAGCTATTCCCCCTAAAATGAAATCAGCCAATCACAACGCTTGTTGATGATCACGTGATCTAATATCCAGTATGACTACCAGAACGCAAAAAAAAAACGCTGATCTATAAAAATACATTTTGTACATTTGCTTTCAAAATATAAGTTTTCATCCTTAACTCAAAAAACACAGTCGTTTTAGGGTGTTTTGGAATCAGGCGTTAAGTGTCAGTTTCTTCCGGAAACTGGGGGTGAATAATAAAATGATATATATATAATGATTCTACTCTAGACTCACTGGTAAATATCATATTATCTTAACGTTAGAATATTACCTAGATGTACTCTTTGTTAAAAATCAATATGAAGTAGTTTAACAACTTTATTGATCATTTAAAATAATGTATATTGAACAGTAATTTAATTATTCAATTAGGAATTACTTATAGAGTCTATAGAAACGGCAATCACGACTACTAGTTAATAAAATAACGATAATATATTTTACTGAGAAACAATGGATCACAATGAAGATTCGATCTTAAATTTACCCATTGCCTTGAGGGTACAATTTTTTTATCAAATGTCAAAACATATTTTCTTTGGAGTCGGATCCGTAATTTTCTTTAATACTATAAACAAAGGCGGTGGCGAATGAACCACATTAATTGTTCACCGGTACTTTGTTTCACTCTATATATAATTTATATATTATATTATTATAAGCAGATAACAAACAATTTCGCTGCATAGTTTTATCGTGACGTCAGTGGCTCCATGGCCCAATTTAGAATAATTCAAGCATAATTAAAGTTTTTCATTCAAATTCATTATTTCATACAATCCACTCTCTCTTGTCTGATCCACTGTGTTATCTGATATACTCTTCCATTCCACTTAGTCTCTCGTACAATCAATTCTCTTTTCTCATATACTCTTTGATCCGATCTACTCTCTCATTCAATCCACGTTTATAGCAGAATCTATAATACCGCCCCATTAATAACACTATAATCAAATAATATTTTGTGAAATTTTATTTTGTTGAAATATAATTGTTGACTTATCCAAATTATAACGTATACTTAACTTGAAAACCTAGTTTCACAACATTAATTCATTTTCTTACAACTTTTTAATCATCGTAAATTTTATTTGTAAGTAAGTATACATATTATATACCTCTTTCTCTCTCTTAATCGATCTATCCATAACTAAGGAGCGTGGTCCTTTAGTAATTGTAACTGCTGCCTTCACTCTCTGCGATCCTGACCCTTAAATAGGTTTATCAAACTAAACAGAGTTGACAGTCGATCGACTCACGTCATGGTAATAAATATATATTTTACATTGGAGGAACAGCAAAAACAATATTAGAGTCGGCTAAAAGAGCACAAAAGACAATTAATAAGTTAATAAATGGTTGTCCCTTTAGATATCCATTAGATCTTATATTTATAGAGTACAATGCCCCAGATACAAGACAAATCTTTATGTTGAGACTCGTCCAATTTCTCCATGCTAACAACAACTTACCCCGAGCAATAAATCATGGACATATCACAAGACAAACAACGAACATCTGCACGCCAGTTCCGAGAGCAACAACAACATTTTATCAAAGATTCTATATGTTCTCAGTTCCGACACTGTACAACACACTCAGTACCAACTGGAAATCGTTCAACTCCTATAAGATTACTCAAATATGAACCCAACATACGATCCAATCGGGTAGAGATCAATCAGAAGCATGGATATCCAACATTCTAACATAATCATTATTCAGTGCCTACACTAATAATTCACTAGTTCTACAACAGTCCCACTTCATTTTTTTTATTCTATATATATGAATATATTTTTTTTTTATCTCTATTTTTATTCCTGTCGAATTTTTATCTTTTTTCAACTAAATAACACCACAACAGCACGAAAAATACTGTCTACTTTAACACAAACTTCAGTCTAACAAAGTAGTCAGGACAACGCTGTATATATCAGAGGTGAAGTCTACTCCATCCCACACAATAAACTACGAATATATTTACCATGTTATATTATAATATATTCACCTCTATTACGACAAAAATATGTGTGTTAATAAAGTCTAAATAAATCAATCATTGTAAGTCGCACATGAAGATCTTCCTATAAACTTAAAATACTTTTTAAGTTTAAAAATATAAATAAATTTCAAATAAACTATTTCATGCTTTATAATTACATAGAGAATCATCTTATAATCTTTATAAATGTGTAGCCATCCAGTGTGGCAGATTTAAGAAACACATTATTTTTAAATATACTCCAAACAAAATAAGTTATAATATATCATCCAACATTAAGCTTCCATCCCACTTCAAGCTTTGAATCAAGATTTTTCCAAACAGACAATGAAAATATCTGCATAATTTTTATAAATATTCAACTTATGTGTTAGGTATGTATGCTACACAATAAGTTCATAAAATTATTTAAATCTTTCTTTGACACTCGAATTGCGCAATCAGAATGGCGATCTATAATACATAGTTTGGTACGATAAAATAACGGTTATCACACCGTTTTCAGTGTATAACTTTTTCCATCATATAAAAACACAAATTTATTCAATTATTTTGATATTCAAGATTGTAGTTCAAGCTTGGAAAACGTTGATAAAAATATATATATTTCTCTTATCTTTATTTATTTATCTTTAAATACGTACTAATATACATTATATATGTATATATATATATATATCAATTTGAAAATACATGTTAATTTTTTTTCATGTCATGAACCAGCACCTCAATATCACATATTAGTGCTTAGTATGTTAATAAAAATGACAAAATTTATAATATCTGATATTTGTTTGATATTACAACCCACCGATTCACACTTCATTTATTATACTAATAATAATACGCCATTTATGACGCGTGTATACACATGAGACTTGAGACTCATCTCGAAAATAATACAAAGTTAAGCGCGGAGCGAGCTTTGAATTATCATCCATTATGTTCTGTACGTAGAGTAGAAAGACGCAATGATACACGCCGACCTTTAACGATAAATCTCTGAGATGGGTGATCAAAGTCTCACCCAGATACAAGCACCGTAAATTTTTTATTTGGATTTAATAAAATGTTCAATTTTAGAGGTAAATAAATGTCAGGACAGCTAGACGCTTCCAAATAATTTGTATGCAGTCTAAAAAATTCGAGAATAATCGGGATCTTTACGACATTCGTTTTACATTGTGCCTTGCAATTTAAAATAGATCGTCCAGTCTATATCGACCTGTCGCTCTTAGTAATCGAGACAAAATGTCCGCGTCTTAAAATGATTGAAAATAATCTGACCACTACAAACGCAGTAATCTCTCCTTGGAGCAAGAAACTATCAAAGATTTGGACAAGGAAATAAGTCGGGTGTATATTTATTTTTTCCCGCACGAGGAGGTGACATCATCCGTAGAATCTGTGGAACACATCGATCGAAATAATGATCTCGGTAACGGAGTTTCTCCGGCAGTTTCTCACGGAGCCCCGGGGTAGCAGGGGCCGACCATGACGTCAGCGCAGACAACCGACCTTTTTTAAACAATTCCGCCTGTAACGAGCCGCGCCCTCCGCACGCAGTTTGGCCGTGACCGACTGGGGCAGGGGTTCCAAAACATTATTTTCAATTTACCACGCAATACGACACGCAAATGTTGCGTACATCTATTAATTGGATGTCGATGATAAACTTTAGAAATAAGTACTAAAAGTGTAAAAATTAGATTTATTTATTAAAATCATAAAAAATACGTTGCATTTTGAGTCCGTCCAAGAAGGATTTACCATTATTCGGATTAATATTATTTTTAGGAAAACACATTCTTGTTGTGAAGTTGTAATTATTCAGAACTTAGGTCTGTGATATCAATGTGTCCAAAATGTAATAAAAATGAATTGATAATTCTGGCGTCTGCTATCAGATTTCTCAAAGGTATTTGAGATTCCGTAAAAATAAGGCAGATGGCTCTTTCAAATTATGGAACGATTAAATGTATAAATAGAAAAAAGGTAACATATAGGTTCGAAAATTTGTCACTAAAAATAGCGTTGCTGTAGCATAGTAATGCATCTTCCCCGGTTTTGAAAGAGATCCAGGTTCGAATCCCGGTGACGCAACATCAATATTTTTCGATGAAATTGATTATATATATATATATATATATATATATATATATCTTTCTAATTAATATAATATTATTTTACCTTAAATATAATAGGTACACAGGAAATTATTTAAAAATCGGCCTTAAACATTTTAATTGGACCTTGAATCAATTGATGTGCTTGTTTGATCTAGCGGTATGATATTTGCCTACAGAGTAATGGTTGAGGGGGTTGAGACTCGTTACGGGACCACCAAATTAGTTTTGTTTGCAATTAGTTTTAAATAAAAATCATAAACTTGCTAATATTTCAATTACTATTACCAATTCGATTACTAAATAATCAATCTCTGAGATGGAAGATGAAACTCTCACCCATGTTATAAAAATACACTTTAAACCAAAATGAATTTAAAACAAATGTTGCTTTTAGAATCTAATTTTGGCAATATGAATGATTTTTACGTTAAATGAAAAATGATATCACCGTTTTCTTATTTTAATCGAGAAATTCAAAATGACTTATTTTAAAATTACATTAGTGTATTAAAAATACTAAGTGGATGGTTGCAAATATTTTTATAAGCTTCATCAGATCACGTACTACTTACCTATCTGTAGTTCAAGCGGTGAGCGTACCACAGATTACGCATCCCTGGACTAGTGGAATCACTCAAACTCGATCCAGTCGTCACCCGGACGATCTAAAAGTGATAAGCAACAAAAGACCACTACATAGAAAGTGATCAACAATTAACCCTTCTGTGTCCACGGCTCGGTAGTTATCAAAACCCCACTTTATTAATGAATGGCTAAGTGAGCTTGAGTGAAATGCCAAGCTTCGATATGAAGCTAGCCTAGAAGAACACGTTAGTTACGTTTGTTCTTGAATAAAAATAGTGTTAACTATATCACCGATGGACGGGTACTACAGAATTCGGTGTTGGATAGATTTATGGGAACGTGCGAGAGTCAGAACGTTTTCCAACTTGCAAATGAAACTTATTAAGCGTCGCCAAGATGGATAGTATTTCAACTTGGATTTCGGGGCTAGGTCGTCACGTGCTCTCTGGTTATAGAAACTTTCCAATTTTAGGCCCATTGTATGTACAATCATGCCATGTATATGTGTGCGTGTACTAGGTGCGCTTCAAATGCGTTTTACCAAGCTTTTGCGTTTTGTACTTGAGCGGTATTTTTAATATTTTGTTCATTCTCCTCAATAGATATTTTGTAGCACATCTCTTTTTATTAAGGAGAACACATTGTTTTTGTGAAGTTGCAGTTTTTTAGAATATAGTTCTGTGATATTTATATAAATTAGTATAATATAAAGTAGATTGCTTACAAATAATGGAATAATAGATGTATCAATTGAAAGTGAAACATTTAATTTCGAAAATTTTTCGTTAACTTACAATGTTGACGTGGTATAATAGGTCAGCGCACTTCCCCGGATAGGAAGGGTTCTTGGTTCGAGTCCGGGTGGCAACAAGTATATATTTTTGATAAATTGATTTGATATATTTAATTTGTATTAAAATATCTCTTTTTGCTGACAGTGCTTCTAATATTTCATCACTAAAAAGTGTATTTTGTTATGTGTTATTCCCTTAATTATCTTAAAATGATTTTACATTGAACTTAAATATTATTGTAGGGCTATTTATCAGTCACTGATGACTAATTGACAATTTGTCTATTAAAAATATATTAAAAACCGTCATAGGTTTATTATATTATATCATTTCATTAATTATAATTTTTTATAATAAATCGAAAAGTTTTTACCTACTTGCTAATCTGAATCTTATTATGGTACGTATTCACAGACGGGACATATCTCGGAGGTTTTAAAGTCGTGTAAAGAGCGTGATATGAGCTATGAATCATCGCTTATTGTATTTTGTACGCATATTAGAACGACGTTACATACCGAATTTTATCTACAAATCTAATGATATGAGAAATCAAAGTCAAGGAAAGGAGTTACTGGGGTAGGCTTTAAATTTATTTCTTTATTCATGTACAAATATTATTATTTTTAACTACGGAGATTCTCGACGAAACTCATCGTCCGTTTTGGAAAACCTCTGTTTATATGAGGAATGTATGAGTTTTAGTTAAAATTTTATTTAATAATACAAATGGAATAATAATTAGTCGTATAAATATAAATGTTTAGTTGTGTGAAATACACGTATTGGTAATAGAATTAGTGTTAAGGTAAACCGTTGTGGCTATGATTGGTATTCGATTGTAACGATGATTGGTAACTGAGACATAACTGTTGAAGGTTTATTTTCTAGTGTAGGCACCAGTAACTGTTCGCTGAATTACGATTAATCAGTTACCAATCATCATTACAATCTCTAGATCAGTCACAATCTCGGTTAAAATAACGGCTTAATTTATCATTAATTAAAATAGATTTCATGGGGCCGGAGGAGCTGGAAAGACTAAAAAATTACGTCTTCGGGTCAAACCTACACCGATACCAGTCTCTGAAATGAGGCAAAACATGCGAGCACGAGTATGTTCAAATACCTGCTCTAAAGTTCAGAAAAAAAAAATATATTATTTCATACAAATAAAAAGATTTGCTCGATCAGTTATCGGTCCGATTGATTACGATTACATATTAATTTACATTTACATATTTTTCAATTTTGTTCTCTATTTTATTATTATATTTTAAATAATATCCATTAATACTAACATCAGATAAACTCCATTCAGAGTTACATATCTTCTTAAAATGAGCTTCATCTCGACTAACACTATGCACTCGTTAAAAGTTATTATCTGTACCTAAGTACTCATAAATTCCTCTCAATTGTACGCTTAGTTTTATTATTATAGTGATTTTTCTTTTTCGCTAAATTTATTGTAGGTCAGCGAAACTTGAAAATGTCAATGGGCGCTTTCAAAACACGATCATCTATTCTAGAAAGATCGTATATATTATAACAGGGAAAGAGACAAGGCTGTAAAGAAGACGGCTAAGACGTAATCAGTAAAGATATAGGACCAGCGTTAGGTTAGGTTGTGGATTTATGCTATGGTCATGTGAAAATAATTTCCAACTAACTTACCATTACACCGTTTGATAATTAACAATATCTAATTGAAGAATCTTCGAAAGTATTAATAGAGTATACACATTATAATACTCAAAAAATGTAAGAGAGCGGCGTTAAAACCTATCTTAAAATTGTAATTTAACATTTATTTTATTAGAACACATTCTTGTTGTGAAGTTGTAATTATTAACATAATATGCTATCAGACTACTCAAAGATATTTGAGATTCCGTAAAAATATGGTAGATGGCTCTTTCAAATAATGGAACAATTAAATGTATTAGTATCAAAAAAGTAACATGTAGGTTCGAAAATTTATCGCTAAAAATATCGTCGCTGTAGCACCTTCCCCGATTTGGAAAGAGATCCAGGTCTGAATCCGCACAACAACAATATTTTCCGATAAAATTGATTTTATATGTACATCTTTCGAATTAATATATTTAATTTATTTTTATTAAATAATTTAAAGATTCTTTAAATTAATTACTGATCAAGGACTGATAAACAATATTGTGTATTCGTATATATCGAACGTGAAATTAATACTGAAACCATTGTTGATTTATTAGGAATTTGTTCGGGAATAATACAGTATACCGGAATCGAGTTAAAGATTTACTTATTTACATTTTGGGATTCTCATACATTAATTAGGGTAAGGTAAGGTTAAACAAAATCTACGATAACTAAATAAAATAAACATTTTATTTACCCACGGCATGACTTCCTGCGCTGAATGCGTAATCGCGTAACGAAAATCATAGATTAGATTGGTTACGTTTATTATTTTGACTTACAAATCATCCTGTTAGACAGCGACGTAACGGAAATCATCCCTATTTTAATTTTTACTTCAAAAGGACTGATTTTATGAACCTGTCATCTTGTCCACTACAGCTTCCAAGATGCATCCAACGATTGACTAATCCGATGTTAACCAAACGGCCCGCGCTGGGAATTAAGTGAATGAAGGTTTGAACTGGTTCACGGCGATCCAACACAGCGCCAAGCAGTCTGCGCAGAGTCGAGCGAGAGGGCCGAGAGCGAGTATGATCCGAACGGAATACATCGATGGTGTGAGAAAATTCTTCTTTGATTCCTTCTGCTGAAAAATGGAAAGACTTGTATATGAAGTATTCATTATTTATTTAAATCATTGCTTCGTGTTCTATCACGAAGCTATTTTGTTTTGCGCAGAAAAAAAAACCACGCAGTTAACATATGTGTGACACAAAGGATTTATTCTTATTATACTATATGTATGTGTGATTATAGAGAATGTTTATTAAGATTTTTACTAACAAATAAAATGAAGCAATAGGTTTAACATTTTCCTCATAAGTCCGTGATATCGTTAAGCATCTACTTTCACTTTGACACAAAACCGAGACAGAGTTTAATATTACAAGACATGACCGTCGGCGTCTTTCAATTTCTCATAGATATTCGATCTTTTCGAAACCATCACTTAACCTGTTTTACATAGAAACTAAATTTACTTTTTATCACTACATCGACGAGTATCTGGCATATTTTACTGCCTATTTCATTTGATTTAGGTAAACAAGATTTCTTTTTTATTGACGATTTATTGCATACTAATGGACCTTTGTGTCTAAATTTTACACTATTAAGTACATTATTAATTAATAGCTCATGTTGGGTTTGATAAAATATATTCCGAACAACACTATAATTCAAATGATAACATGGAAATAGCTCGTACTAGATGGGCTATAAGTCACTTTATCATTTGAAATTAAATAACTTTTTGAAAACAGCGTGGATTTTTTAATACAATTTAACATCTTATAAATGACTGTTTCTAATGGCTACTTCCAATAACCGAGATGCATCTTAAGAACCCTGCAAATTATTGTGAGCCAACCTAATGAGTAGCTAGTTGGTCTAGTAATTAAGACACTGGCCTTGTGCTTTAATGGTCGGGGGTTCGTGCCCCGTTCCAGGAGACCAGCAAGTAAGTCCTATTTATTAAGTAAGGCATTTATCTTAGTTTGAAAATAGTAAGAATATTGAAGTGACATGTAATGATTTTCGTATTACAAATTTTTGGATATCAACTGTTGATTGTTTCTCCAAATGTTATTTTATTGTGCTTAAATCATTAACTCACTCTTCCAAACTCAACAATTATTTGAATTTATTTTTTGCATAATTCGTCGTCCATCTTTCAACGATGTCTATCTCGAATTTGTTGATTTTGATATTAACAAATTGTGTGGAATTTTTCATTGTTGATAAATGATAAAAAATAATCTTACAGATTTCTACGGATATTTCTTTGTTCAAAAACAGTGTGTAAATAAAAGTCAGATATTCCTTTTTTAATGGATTGTGAGCATGTGTTTGGTAATGTACCCCCAGTCGTAACTCATCTTAAACAAAAAACGAGATACGCCTTTTTGAAAAATGGACGACGAATTAAAGTCCTATTTCAGCAACTCGGATATTGATTTTAAGTGCTTAGATTGTTTCTAGAGTATTAGCGTAGACCTTGTATTTCATATAACCTCTAAGAAAATAGTCCAAATGCATTAATCGCACAATCTGAGCGGCTAATAATTAATGTCTCCGAAATGAGATCCGCATTCTGGCGAAAATAAACTTTGTTCAAAAGTACTTCGAACTTGACGAACTGATACCGCGAAATTTTCACAATTTTTTAGTGAATTTTCACAATTTCAATGCAGTGCTCAATCATATATCGGCTCATTTTTGTTAATGGTATCGTTTTTACTTGACGGAAGATTTTGCATAATACACGGCATTTCTAACCCAGAAAGATAAAAAAAATAAAGCGATATTTAAAAAGTGATTTGAGTTTAGATCACCTGTGTAATAAATTAATTTAGAATCTTTCAAAATATTGCGTAAAACCTTCTGTAATTTTATTGTTCATTGTTTATATTGTGATTAATATATTTTCCATGTTAAGAAGTACATTTATTAGATTTTTAAAATTATCACTAAATATTTCAAAATTTATTATAATTATTGGTGATATTCTGAAGAGATTATAATATATTCATAAAAGTCAAATATAAATATTAAGATATTAAAGAAGATATTAATAATAATTTTAATACAAATGAAATTAATCAACTTAAAAGATATATTGAACAAATGGTATCCTAGTAGCACCTAAAATATTTTTTCAATAATTTTTTTTTCTGTATATCTTTCGAGTTGATTAATCAAATTTGTTTTAAAAATACCGTAGTAATAATGTGTTTTTTAGGGTAAATGGTAGGGTAAATTTTCAATAAAATTTAATTAAAAGTAAATAATAATATGGTTCAAGAATTGTTCAAAATTCCAGTTTATTTGTTTACCAATGTATCAATGGTAATTTCGCACAGTATCTCAGATTATCGACTTAAATAATGCATCTGATGGTTCAGACGGTCAATTTGGAAATTCATCTGAGATTTTCCTGTCCCTGAAGCTTTTGTATTATTAAGCTCGCCGATACAGATTTAAAAGTTCTTCGTAAAATGTTTTCGGCATTTCCTGTTCCATAGAATTCGAAACATCTCCATCCGTCGTGTTTGCATTACTTCGGTAATTGAAAAAACCGTCGAAATGTCTTACCGCCGCTTGGGACTCGGATTGTTCCGTTCTTCGGCAAACAAGATGCCGTTCGCCTCAAAGTAAAAACCACAGACGCAGTCCATACTTACATACCTAAATTATTACAATTATATTTTACGTGGGAATAGATAGGCACTTACTAAAATACGCAAAACGCGCATTGTATTATTATTATTTACTTTTAAATTTTAGAAAAACAATTACGAGTATTTTTCAATATTATCAATATTTGTTTTAGAAATTATAACTAAAAGAGGCAAGTACATCAATTTATTTCTAAAGTATAATCAGAACAATAGCAATTTAATCCACAATCAGCACGCAAATTACCAAATTCAATGATCAATAAAATAATGTTCAATAATTAAAGTTTAATTAAATGTTTATTTTAATTTAATTAAACACGAAAAAGAAACAATTAACAATAAGTGATCGATCGTCCTAGTGAGACAATACAAAACCATTTTAACCATTTTAAATTAATAATTATACAATGTTACAACATACACTTTTCTTGATGGTCGAGAAATTAAAAACGCTGAAAAATTAAATAAAAGTTATGTTTTAAAATTGACTACGAGGAGTTGTTTTTTTAATAAGGAGAGTGAACATGGTATTAAAACTAGGGCGCAAGCACAGAAGTGCATGCGTTCCAGGGCCAATTAAGTATAATTATATGACACGATGCTTTGGTGTTTCAAAGTAAACATTGCGAATTTGGCTTATGGTAAGGACGTATTACACGATTGAACGACTATTAATCATTTATAAAACAATTTTACTTTAAATTCAGTCATGAAAACTATACCTAGGTTAGCGTTAATGGGTGAGATCTATTTGTAATAATTAAGTAGAAAGAAATATATTGATTTTGTAAAACTTAGTGCAATGTGTGATATATATACATTTTATTAATATCTAAAATTACACAAACATTTTATCTAAATAATTTATTTACGTTTATTCTATCATTTTTGATATACATCATTATTTTTACACCGTTATATCAATGTATTTATATATTTTAACCCATACAAGTTAAAATATAACTATTATATGTATCTTTTTTTTAAGAACACTATTACTAAGAAGTTGTAGTTTTTCTAAATATAGTTCTATGATATATTTAATTACTATTATATCTGTTAAGATGCGGATACACGAGGTAGTGCTCTTCAGATCTGACTACTGTGCTCAGTGAAGCAATGTTTCGGTATTGAATTGTGGTTTGGTAATCATCCTTAAAGTATTTTCTTTATTATCAACAAATATTGTCTTCCTCATTGATATACCGTGTCGAATTATCATCAATACATGACAAATTATTTTAATTATTTTAATTGCTATATTTCAAAAAAAAAAAAACAATTTATAATATCTTATCATTTGAATGATAACTATTTTTAAAAATATATAAAATTGTATCTATAAAGAATCTTTAATAAAAATATAAATTTAAAATCGATTAATATGATTTTGCATTTTAACTAATGATGGGAAATGAACTTAAATTATAACTTGCATACTTTATAGATGAATAACACGATAATACAAATGTTGATCCCATGAGCGATCATCTTATTTTCAAAATATAATAACATAAACGACATATATGTTTATACCCTTATTAAAATTTTCCGACTATACATGATTTTGCAAGCCCACCCAGGCGCAGATAATAAAAAACATTTATAGTTTGAGCATCTGTATTCTGTGGTCAGAACCTAACTGCGTATCTGTTTTGTTTCTTGTAAAATAACACAAACATGCCAATAAATCCACAGCATTTTGCAACTCATTAAATAATACTTTGTACCTACCTTTTTACTGCTTATTTTAAAACATTAATGATTTTACAAAATAGGTACTTGACAACAAGTATAAATTGATAAACCATCACTAAATTTATTGATTTTTTTCTTCATTCTAACTATATAATGTTACAATAACAGTATAGTGTACTATTTTATAAAAAACTATTTAATTTGTTTTTCAATCGTTTTTTTTTAAATATAAATGTGTACATGGAATACGTGTCCTATTAGCATTCTTACTATTTTCAAACTATCCTAAACGCTTGTGCTATCAAAATAGGACTAATTTGATGGCATCCTGGAACGAGGCTCGAACTCCCGTCTACCACTAGATCACAATCACATCAAACGTCACCCATGTTATTCAAAGTTATTCAGTACCTTCTCTAAATACTAAATGAACTTATGAAAACCGAAGAATTTTTATTTACCAAACTTTTACGTATTTAATAAATATAATAATTTTTCAGAAATTAACGTGATACGATGTTACAAAATCTAAAATATATTAATCAAAAAATAATAATTGAGAGTTGTACTCTTGTTGAAATTTATAATGTTCAGTTTCTTCTTCTTGTTTTAAACAGGCAATCCACCCTTCAAGAGTGATTTGTGCCATTAAACAGGTTAAAACATTAATTCATAGAAAGCAGTACAACAACATTATAGAATAGGGAATATTACGCTACAAGTTAATACCATTGTCGTTCAAGAAATTTTCTATTATATAGCTTAAATGTGGCGAGTTAAGGGAAAAAAGATGACACAAGTTAACTGGGAGTTGAAAATTACCATTGACAAGATTATTGTAAAAAAAACTTGTGATCCGCAATGGACAGGCAAAAAAGACATGGTCAAATGTCCAGTTTGAGATGATTATTTATTATCCACTGATTTTTATTGTTTCGTTATTAGATCATTCAAAACTAACTTTGTAGATATACATACAGAAAAAGAAAGAATTTTTTAGCATATTTATTAGTAGTAAATTATTATTTTTTTAATGGTTAATCAATAATAAATCATTTATGCTGTAGCAGCAAAATCCGCGCTTGATCAAATAATTCAAAACACTTGAACGTAACATTTTAAGAATGATTGTACGAGTATTTACTTATAACGATTGTTCTTTTGTATAAAATGAGTTCATTTTTGAAAGGTTACCAAAAATGGTATCTGCGTAATGAAGTTATGTCTCACCACGTGGTGAATGAAGTCTTCGCGGACCACCGTGTACGGCCTGCTTCCTGCCGCCTGTCGCCTGGCATGGACCCATCGGACCCTCTCGGCTCTCAGCCCGAGATCGGAGATACAGCCTCAATGCACCTCAATACAGTCTCACCGCACACGACGGCTCCAGACAATCACTTATTATTATTATTACAATTTTTCCGGTTTTTTTTATCTGGAACGAAAAGGTACGGAACGAAGTTCGATTGTGTCTTGCGGGTGGTTTTAGTGCAAACCTTTCATTGTATTCTCTTTGGATGCTAATATCTATATTATTATACATCTGGTTGATTGACACCGTTTACAAACATTATAGTTATAAAGTAATTTTTTTAAAGCTATTTTTTTGTTGCTTGTTTGTTAGTTGTCGACGATTTGAAAGAAAATTCAGATAAATAAATACTACATAAGATGAGATAAGATTAATACATTGTTTTACGTGAATAGTGAACATACAAAAATATAGTAAAACCATATTACGACTAGGAAATTATTATTCTGTTCATGTTCTTAATATACGTACATATTATACATTACAAATATACATAAAGGACGAACAAGCTTCATAATGTAAGAGTCTTCACTATCTCCTTAACTAGACCGAAGTCTGTACTAAAGGAGACAGGTTCATCCATTGTCTATCATATAAATATGAATAAATTTTTTTAATCTAAACCAAAAATATTATATAGGAATGAAGTAAACAGGGTTGTATAGAATTCTAATAACATAATCAAAATGTAAAATACTCTCGCTACCCCATGATTGAAACGCTATGCAAAATGAATATAAAGAAATGATGTTATGTTCATGTGATCATTTCCATGAATTTTTACTCAGTTTCTTTTCTGCCAACGCCCAATAACCAGATCCTGAGAAGGGGTTTGAGTTTGTCCATCGAAAATTGTTTCATACTATTCGGCAAAATTTTATAGGCTTTGGGGGCCAGAAACATATATATTAGAAATTATCTTATCTGGTGTTCCTATATGTATTTGATATTTACAAGACTGTATCTCTAGGATAATGCATACAAAACGTTTTTTTCTATAAATCATAGGTAAACATCCTCCCTAAACTAGATGGTTTAAAAGTACGTTTTGACAACCTAGTCATTTTGGAAGTTGTTTTATTAAAATTAATTAATCTATTTAGCTTAAAAATATTTTTTGTAAGACTTAAAATATAATTTCACAAAGAAAATAATCATCCATCAGTCTCCAAACGTTCGTCTGGAAAAATCCGATATGTTGTAAAGTCCGCGAGCTTTTTGTCATGACGCGGTATTACTGTGCCGCCCGCCGTGAACTGGTTCCGGCCCGAGTAGTTCTCGATTCCTGAGCACACCCGAAATGCCAGCCCGCTTATTACCGCTGCGCTCCGAGGAGTCAAAGCGCGCCGCGGCCGAACCGCCCTCCGCGGCCGAGCCGCCCGGACACATGTAACCGCCGGCTGCAATATGAAGAATTCGCCAACCGGATTTTTTTCCCACGTTTTAAAACACCGCCCGTGCAACGATAATGCACTTGCGTACCTACACGTGTACGGACAAATATTAAGCTGATGCATGTTGTTCGGGCGCGCATTTGCAAACCTTTGCGCGGCTGGCACTTGATATTACATTTTTGTGTCAATACTGCCCGTATTGTGCGGGGTTTTAAAAATCTTTTTTTTTTCTATATTATCAGTATTACTTCCTATCAATATCTCATAGAGACGAAGCTATTTTATTATATGGGAAGTATGGGTATTACATGCCTTATGACTTGTTTTCGGCTGACTTAAATGATCACTTTACACAATATAACGTCCACCATTCCACCCAAATCAAATTTCTGGAAGTTATATATATGCTACCACGTAGAAACACTTCATGTATTAACTACACTTCTCATACTTCCATACTTCCCGTATAATATAACAGCTTCGTTTTTATGAAATAAAAATCCAGTAATTGTGTATTCTTGGACGTACTCAAATATTGTTTGTATGATTTCCATGGCTTCTCTCTGGCTGCGATCTGAAATCAATATGAAAACGAGTCTCACGTCAAATTGACACTTCGGATAAATAATGTGCAAGTACGGCTTTGGTACGATGATACTAGAGCCAACCTATATCAGTGAATAACCTAATGTAATAAAGATGTATTTGCTAATTGTGCCATATAATAAAGAAAAGAAAAAAATATACTGTGAAAGAAAGCCACAAACCACTCTTGGAACATAGCTAATCGAACTCAATATTTTAATACAAATTAAATGTATCAATACGGTTGGCGCATTTCCCCGGATAGGAAGGGTCCTGGTTCGAATCCGGTGGCAACAAAAATATTTTTCAGAAAAATTGATTTTATCTTATTATTTATTGATACATTTAATTTGTATTATTCTGTTAATTATCTGTAATGTCCTTGGGATCGAATAGTTGTGTGTATGAGTGTGTATGTGTGAATGCCGCACCGACGGGGCGTGTGTGCGGGGTTATAAAGGTTATAAAGGTATACCACGATGGTCTTTCTCTGCGTGTCCATCGGTCTTATCGTTTGACTTGTACTAGTGATATACCTAGTAACTAAATTATATCTTACTGTAATAAACATGTAATTGTCATAAAGAGTATTTTTTGGATCTTCACATTACGAGGTATATACTGAAGACGTACTTCGAAGACAAGTACGTAACATTATCAATTTTCTGAATCGTGTTGACTATGCTAAAATCGACTTCTTTTGGAAGTCAACAATGAATTTGTCATACTTAACCCCATCAACCTTATTTCGTTAAGTTTGTGCCAACTCTTAAGTATGGAATGCTTGGTTTATTATTGTGAATATATCAACTTACGTACCTACCTATTTAAACCTTCAATTATACTATTTATGTGTTTCGTGTTTAGCTGAGAAATAATTTTTGATCCGATTTTCTAACGGGACAAAGACAATCATAATACCTAGTTTGAATACAATTGATATTTTCGTCAAAAAAATTATAATTTGTACCAATCAAAAATCATACCTATGACTCTTTAACTTATCGGCCAATACCTGTAGGCTATGGCGTACCCAAAAATCAAATCGTGACTTCAAATAAATAATTCAAAAGTACAAACCTGACAGAATTAGCAAAAAGTGATGGAAATATGTGAGGTGTTTAAGGGCGTAATGTTTAGGATGCGTGTTTCATGCAAAGCTATTTCAGCTTAGATGCAGCAAACTTTCACAATGTGAAGACCCTAGAACATCGACGAACACGTGCTGACCTAATACTTCTCTACAAACTACTGCAAGGCCATATTGATTGTCCCAACCGATTGGAATTAATATTTCTCCATGTGCCATCTAGATCAACCCGCCAATCTGTACTCTTCCACATTCCCAGAAGTAAAACATCTTACATACAAAATTCGTTCATTCACCGGTTATGCAAATACCATAATGAGAAATTTACAGAAATTGACTCGTTCAACATTGGCCTTACTGCGCTTAAAGGGTTATTTTTATGAACCACCTCAATCTCAATTTTGACTAATCATTCTACTTATAAACAAGTCTTGTTCTCCCTTTACCGCAACAATAATTGCAACCTCAACACCCTTTCTCCCTCTTTTTTTTCTTTTTATTTATCTTCTGCACCTAAACATACTTATGTACATAAACATTTCTGTGGATTTTCATAAATAGTATCACATGTTAAATATAATAAGTTTATACGCTGTCAAAATCACTCAATATCATAAAATTAGAGCTAGAACACACTGAGGACAAAACAGTCATAAGACAGTTTGGTCTATGTCGGGCTGGGCGTAAGACAGTTCTATAAGAAAACTGTTTAGTCGTAATGCCCACGCATACTGGCGATAATTTTACGGCAATAATTTATTATCAGTCTGAAAATGGATTTTGTGGAGACCGAAGCCGCCTTCTTGATTATGTGATTGTGTAATACAATCGGAAAAAAAAAACGTGGCAACTCAAGTCAAGTTAATAAATGTTAGGTAAGGAATTATAATTACAAACATTGTTTCATTTTAACTGCTGCTGGGGACATACCAATTCACCCAATTGACGAGCGGAATATCAATGGTCAATTGAGTAACATTTGACGTTTGACGTAGAGCAAGCGTGAAATGAGGCACGACGCTGCGAATCTCTGAGATCTGGTATGTATGTACCTATTGATTGATTCGAAACGAAAATCCATTAGGCGGAAAAACTAATTATTTTTATTAAGCCGTACAAATCTATATTGGTAATTTACTAAAAATGCAAATGATTCGTAATTTTTTAACGGTATTACGAAAGTCATAAAAAACAATTATATCGAAAAAAACAAATTATTTGTACATTTTTACTCTTTCTTATAATTATTTAATTATACCATGCGCCGGTAGGAAGGAGGATTTGTAAATAGTTCACCAGGGTACCGCGGGTTATCGTGCCGCGCATGGTTCTCGTGGATGTCCTCGCGGACACAGGCCCTCGCATCCCGGGCAAGAGTGCCGGGAGACGGGACCCAGAACGGCGCCGGAGGTTTACGACTCGCCATTCACAACATCATAAAAAGAATACCAATAATTTTATTTCAAATTGGTTATAAACTGAAATTTACTTAGGTGCGTATTAATAAAGTTGTAATGTATATTAGCGCTAAAAGTTGCAGCGCCCTCTTTATCACCGTTTAATGTTTGTGGTTGTAGACATTTTGTCGGACGCGTTACCCGATAGGCCCCGCATCGGCAAGAAGCTCGATTCGATAAATTTATCAGGTTATTGAGTACTGTTTGATAAATAAGTAGACATCGATTTTTCTCACCTTTTTTATACATTTAGACAACACCTGTGTTGTTAGTTTTATCACAATGAATCAATCGTTAGGAATAGGTGCGATACAAATTTTTTAAAGAATATATTTTTCACACATTTTTACGACTGTAAAATAAATTAATGTGAAATAAAATTAGTGCTTAGATTTATTTAATAAAATAACATAATTCCTATTACATAATATTACGTTTTGTGTTCTCTAAACTTTTGTATGGAATGGAATCGTGGATGAGTAGGATTGAGAAAGGATCACTTAGATGGTTTGGTCATATGGAACGGATGAATGAGGAGAGAATGGTAAGAAAGATATATGATGCAAGTGTTGATGGCACCAGAAATAAAGGACGTCCGCGAAAGACACGACCAGATAATGAAGGATGCTTCTGTTAGAAACCTCAACAATCGGCGAACTTGTATGAGAAGATGTATGAATGTGGATGAGGCGAGAATTATGTGTCGGGACAGAAGAGTGTGGCGCTCTATTCTCTCTGCCTACCCCGGGGGAAACGGCGTGATGGTATGTAAGTAAGTAAATAAGGAATCATGGAAACTCACTGAAACAATGCTAAAGAGACTTTAAGCCTTTGTGGATGTGGATCTACAGTTTTTAAATGTATAGATTTTATCTTATTTAAGCTGGATTATGATCCGGATGCGAAAAGAAAAATAAATCCTTAACCGTTTGAATGCTACGCGTCGCAAAAGCGCTGCGATCGTTTGTATTGAAAATTGCTTAGCACTAAAACGGTTAAACAATCAAACCCTGGAATCTACAAGATTTTGGCTATATCATGAAATATCCAGAAAAGTATTAGATTGTGCATCTCACAATTTAAGGCTAAATAGCGAACAATGACATCCTGGCTGAAAAATCTGCTGTTTCGAGATGGTGCAAACAAAATAATGATAACCAACATGATCGCTATATGACAACGTTCGATAACCGGACACGCAGTTGAAGAAGATACAATATTCAATAAAATTACAAAATGAAACGTTGTTTTAACTGACTTAAAACGAGTCATGGTGCTTCTTATTTTTTATTACTTTTTATTTTATTTCTTCTTTATTACATATACATATTCATTTTATTTTTATTTTTTGCCAAACTGCCTGCCAGTTTTACGGCAAGGATTGCCTTTTACATCGTTAAACAACGTTTTTTTTTATAAATAAAATATAATAAGAGAATTTTTTTTAGATAAGATGTTAGATGAATTACTTAGAAAGATATAAAGAAAAAAGACTATCTTTCGAAAAAATACATAATTTTTACAGTGAATAAGTTACCTAGCGTACAGTATTTTATAGGTTGATACTTAAATATATAATAATATAATATAACAAGGGAATAAAAATATCTTCTTTTACTTTGTATTTTAAGGTGGTCACTGGAGTCTCATCATTTTTTTAAATTTTTAACAAGAAGACTTGTTAAAAATCATTGATTTTGTTAATTATTCTTGGCACAAGACATTTTCTCATTCTCTCACCGTACACATTGTTCGCGATCGGTACTCTCATGGTTCGACCCGACAATTTGGTTGAATATCTATGGTGAGGATCAATATTTATATTTCCATTATTTATCCGCTCTCCGAATATTATAGCATATGAACCTTTTGGTCAACTGGTAAGATTTTTCGTAATGTAAATAATTTACTATAATTATCTTTATACAACTACTACTACCACATTCCACTCTTCCATATTCCCAGTAGTAGAACATCTTACATACAAAATTCATTCATCCACCGGTAATTCAAATACCATAATGAGAAATTTACAGAAATTGCTTGTTCAACATTAGCCTTACTGCGCTTAAAGGGTTCTTTTTATGAACCACCTCAATCTCAATTTTGACTAATCATTATACCTATAAACAAGTCTTGTTCTCGCTTTGCCGCAACAATAGTTGCAACTTCAACACCCTTTCTCTTTTTATTTATCTTCTGCACCTAAACATACTTATGTACCTAAACATTTCTGTAGATTTTCATAAATAGTATCACACGTTAAATATTTATTATGTTAATTAAGTTAATAAGTTTATACACTGCCAAAATCCCTCAATAAAAAACTAATAAAATAAAATACAAACATTTCGCTTACAAACATTTGTTTTCTGATTTCTCAGTGTGTTAAAACATTACTTTCCGTGTAAGTGTTTACACACATCTTTGTGCAACAAAGAAATGTTGTTTACCAAAAGGATGAACACAGATGGATGTTTAAAGAAGTCTGTCTGGAGCTCTTCCTCCTCGGGACTGTGCAATAGGTATACAATGTCTTCACACTCTGGTAACAAAGTGATATTCCGTTAGAGCGTAATCAAGTTTTCGTGATGGTACCAGAGAATGATGAACATTTTTTTTCACCAAAACCCGTATTTAAAAAAGTCTATATTTCAACAATTTTAATTATTGAAATAGTTTATTTGTTTGGGTGGTTTAAAAATAACTGCAAAACTGCTAGTGTTCTCTTGATTCCATCGGATTATTATAATGAATCACCAATATAAATCAACAGCGTCAATTTATATTCATTTATCTGGTATGTCATAAAAGTATCGAGAGATGGCACCGATAGCCGAACCGAGGCGGCCGTAAAATTTTTGCATAACCGAATCGGCGTTCAATAATGTTCCTCGTCACGAGTGCGGTTTGGCGGGCGGCGGTCGGCCGATGGCGGATGGCGGGTGCGGATAGCGGATGGCGGGCGGCGAATGGCGGGTACCGACGCCGCCTAACGGCTCCGTTCTGTCACATGGTCGGGGAAAAAACTAGGTTATCACTGTCAACACAAAACTACTTTGGTAACTTTGACACGCTGAACAAAGAAGATAATTACTCGCGGGCCAGGGCCGGCGGATGATAATACTTTGCCAACTGTAGTAGTTGTGTGCGCGCGGCGCCTTTGTGCGCTCGTAGTAGGTATCCTTACTCGTTCACCGTCTCGATCATCTGAATAAAAAAAATTCGATGAACAGAATAATCACACGAGAATTTATACCGGTTGATCAAATTATGTTAAATAGTATATTTCATTTTTAGCTTACAATATATCGGTTTAATTTCTTGTAACTGTTGTTTATAAAGCATCATTGATATCGTACTAACATATTTGTATATAATAAATCAACTACTCTAATACATTATATATCTATGTAATTCTATGAAATAAAAAATATACAACAATAAAATATACGTAATAACATAATAAATTATATGTTACATAATGTTGATTCAGAAACTGATAGCTAGAAAATATTTAACATGATTTATATTTTACATATAGAACTCATTTAAGGACTTGATTCTTTTCAAAAATTGACTAGTATTTTAGACGAAAGTATCAGAATTTTTAATATTTAAAACTATTATTCTACGGTTACACGATTGCGGTTAAAATTAAAATAAAATAACTTTTTAAAAAGAATTTTTGTTAATTATGATAAATATTAACTATTACGATATTCATCTATGTTATTGTCAATCTATTTTTCAACATAGGTGTATTTTTCAAGATAGGAATCAAGAAATATTGTATTGGCACACAGAGCCTCATTAATTACACATTTGGTCAAAGAAATGGAAAAATACCATAAAATCAATTAATTGCACAATTCCCTGACTGGTGAAAACATGTTTGTTTAAAATTTGCATAAATGTCATTTTTTTGTATACGAACGGTCGCATTTTTACGCATTCTAAATTTTATCATTTTTAATATTTTTTAATAGATACATTTGTGTATTCAGTCAGTGGTCAGTGACCATCAAATTAATCATTCTAAGTCAGCCCATTATTTGTGTTTTTTTTCTCAAGCGAATACGCTTATTCACCTGTCCGTGATGACCTTATAACATCCACCTAGTATCCGGTAGTTCTCCAACATCAAAAACGTAATTAATACAATTTAACTAATGAGTAGAGATCACAAATATCACTACCAACAATTAAATCTATTTCAAGTTAATGTTTTTCAAATTCTCTTTCATGATTTTATTACAGTTATTTTTTTACAGTCATTATTGTAGCTAGCTGATAAATAGTGTAATAATTTATGTATTAACAAATTACGCTTGTGATTTTTTTTTCCATAGTGGTCACTTAATTATATTATTAGCCAAGTATACTGAAATAATTAAATATTTTCATAGAAAATATTTTTAAGGTCACGATTCTCGGTAATGAGGGAAATGACTATAAAACTCTTGTTTTTATGGCATTGATAAATTTTTTGGAATTTGTATTCGTTAAATGGTACATAGTAAGCAATTAAAATTGTAGATACGTTAATAACTACTGATACGTATCGGATTTTGTAAAACTTATCTATAGTTTCTCCACAGCTTTTCTCGAAAGATGTGAAATATTTACAAAAATGTCTGAAAAAAAATACACCTCTTAAAAGTAGTGCTTTGCACTTTCCACTTTTTCTTATTTTTTTTATACATCTGTAGTCTATAATTATTTATTCTCCATTTGTGTGGTTGTGAAGTGTTCTATAATATTATTTATTTTCTAATTATGTGCTCCTAAAATGTTCATTTAATTTCTTTCTAAGTTATTTTATTTATTTAATTTGTGTAGGGAGGCTATTGAAATTTGTTATCCCTAAGTATATAAAATTTTGCTTATAGTGTTACATTTAGGAATTTTAAAGTTATTTTTAAAACTTAACGATGTGCTTGTTTCAAATTTTACTATATATGTTATTGTATGCTCCTCCCCACCCAATTATTCTATACTGGAGTGGTGAGTGAACAATAGCAAAATATACCTTTTTTAAATTATTTATACTTAAAATGTTTCTTAATCTTATGAATATATAAATACATTTTTTTCACTACTTCGCTAATATAACTATGCCATTTTAAATGTTGATCAATAATTACACCGAGATATATGATTTCTTTTTTTGGGCTCCTTAAAATCCTTGCTCGGTGTCCGCGATTCCGGGCATCCGTGAATATGCGTGAAGCAACGAAATTATACAACTTATACAACATTATTTCAATAGCAAGGCAAACTTCGAATTTGTCACAATAATTATAAATAAGTACACACTTGCATACATTTTAATTATAAAAACTCACATCCGGAATAAAAAAGATATAATATATAGCCTATATCAATTTTAAAATTATATATTTTTATTTTTTATTTATTAACGTCCTTATGGGCTTTTACAAAGTTGGTTGGTTATAAAAAAATAAAAACATGAGCAACTACGCAAGGAGCATGGGATATATACATATATAGCATTAAAAAAAATTAAAGTAAGCAAAAGAAACAATAAATATTTAGGTTTGACACAGAATAGTATCTTTGACTTAAAACAGCATCAAAAACATCACTCTTATATTTAAACTTTGAATATCGGAATACATCTACAATACCTGATACTCCGCGCAGGAACGCGGTATACAATCAGTTCAGTTAAATTAAGGGCGTCCACTATGCCATTTACAATTTTAAATAAAAATAATAAATCACTTAAATTTCTTCTACATGATAATTTATTTAAATTAAGAGCGCTCATTAGAAAATCATAATTCAATTTTTCAAGGCGTATACACATTTTGAAGTTAATAAACCTTAAAAATTTTAATTCGTGCACTTTATAAAATGGAGACCAAATAGTTGAGTTGAATTTTAAATTGCTACGAACTACAGCCGTATATAAAATTTTAATATTTACTATCATTATTGACGAGTTATCTTAAATATTTTAATATCAAGCATTTATTGAAACTCTTATAATTGTTTAAAATTTAATTTCCTGCTAAAAAAGGTAGATATTAAATAATTAAATGTTTTGAGTTTTAGGTTTCCTATATTTCCTGCATTAGTTAATAAATAAAATACTTTAAATGCAGCAGATTGAAAATATGAGATTTAATAAAGATGATAGATAATTATCAGATAATCATCTACGTCGATCCCTCATGGCTGATAATCGTGATCTCCATGAAATCCCGCCCTCTTGACTATGGTCATCTATTTTTATCGGCATTCTGCATAACCAATAAATATCACCAGAGAAGTACCCGTTACCTTTTCCACTTTGACGCTCCAACGGGTGGGGGATCTTTCTCTGGTGGAATTAATACATAAAGCTTTTTCAATACCAGAAAAACTACTTTGTGTCCATATATTATATAAATAATAAGATAAAAACATTTTGTTTAAACCATTGTTTAATAATAAATCAACATGTTTCGATACCTATGGTATCTACATCAAGAAACAATGTACAGTGAAACCTCTATCTATCGTTTTTGAAGGGACCTAATGAAATAAACTATGAATGCGGAAATATAGAAACATTAAAAAAAGTAACATTTTTCATACTTAAATGTTTAATACATAAATATTCTAAAAAGTATGCATATTTTACATGTAAATGAATGTGTTTAAATAAAAATAAAATTAAAAAGCTACACAAAAACAAAATAAAATATTAATCTTTGTATTGTATGACGTCATGCGGCAGTTAGAAGCAGCATTCTCTCTTTTTTAAATGTTCCGCTTATTGTTTACGAGCACCGTTAATCGAAAGCATTGTTAAGCATTTAGCTATGAAGTATGCTGCGTAATTTAAACGATCAATGCGGTAAAATTATGCATAGAAGAACAATCCATAAATAAACGATACATGCGGGAAAACGATTATTCGAGGAACGATCGATCGAGATTTCACTGTACACTAAAATTAAAAATAAAACTAAAAAATATAAGTGACGGGTAACTAAATAGGAATCATAGTTGTTCGTACATAGTTATCTTTAATTAATTTTAGTATACATTGTTTCCTGAAGAAGATAACCATAGGTTTCGAAACATGTTGATTTATCAATAAATAGTATTTTTTTTCTTTTATTTATATAGTATGTTGCCACAAAGTAATTTTTGCTAATATTGAAGAAGTGAATATGATTATTGTACTTATTTTTTTTTCTTATTAAGGAGAACACATTCTCATTATGAAGTTGTAATTATTCAGAACATAGGTCTGTGATATTTTAAATACTAATTAAATATATAATTAATTAGTATTTAAAATATCACAAACCTATGTTCTGAATAATTACAACTTCACAATAAGAATGTGATCTCCCTAATAATACATAAGTCGTATCAATGTGTCAAAAATTTTATAAAAATGAATTATTAATTCTGGCGTCAAAGGTATTTGAGATTCCGTACAAATAAAATAGATTGCTTTCAAATAATGGAACGATAGATGTATTAATTTGAAAAAGTGTAACATATAGGTTCGAAAATTTGTCGACAAAAATACTGTCGCTGTAGCATAGTTAATAATGTGTTTTATCTTATTATTTATATAATATATAAAAACTTAGATAATTATTTATGTGCAGAAATTCAGTGCCCAGTACACGTCTGAACTGCTGTCAAATTTTTAATTGCATATTATTGGAACAAGCAGCAAAAGGTTCATTTTCTATTTAAGCCCGACCCTGCAGATATCATCTGGACGCCTGGATCATGATGCAGCTGTGATATATAGACTTCGATACATCATGATAGTTTTGACACTAATGACCGCCGAAAGATCTTCGGTGAATAACCCTCCTTCCGAGTGCTCACGTCGTGAGCTAACCTCATTTAAAGCTAAAGACAAGAGGAGTTAATAAGGATCCGGTAGATTCATCAATCGATGCTCTGCCGCCGTCGGGTCTGATTAAAATTACCGTTATAAAATTAAAGGTCGACGTTTTAATTTTATTTACTTCTTATAATTTTTGACACCTTTACTTATTTACTTGCCATCACGCCGTTTCTCCGCGGGGATAGGCAGAGAGGATAGAGCGCCACAATCTTCTGTCTCAACGTACAATTCTCACCTCATTTACATACATACAAACTCGCCGGTGGCACTGTGGCTTCTAACAGGGCCATCTTCCTGTAACTGGTTTATCTATTTCTGATGCCATCAACACTTGCGCTACATATCTTTCTTACTATTCTCTCCTCATTCATCCGTTCCATATAACCAAACCGGCTAAGTGATCCTTTCTTAACTTCTATTACTCACTGTACTAAGATCACTTTACATTCTTTACTATGTCATAAATGGAATTGCCACATATACGCCTAAGTGATCTCATTTACACTGCATTGCTTCAGGCCTCACTTCCGTACATCAGTGTCGGTACCAGGACTCCATTGTGAACGGTTAGTCTTGCCTCAGTTGACAAGTTCATTTTATCTATAATTCCTTTCAAAGCGCCGTTCACTTTATTAAATTTGATATCTTCCTCAGTCTTTCCGATTCCATCAAACATATTTCCCAAATACACGAATTCATATACCTGTTCACATCATTTGCAATAAATATATACAGGATGAATCATTGAAGTGTGACGATTTTGAACTAGTTATTTTAGATAACAATAAAATACCTTAGATCATTATTACTAATATCGATGTGTATTTAGGTTTTAAAAAACATCCTCAACAGTTGACTCATTCTTGTAATCTTAGCTTGAGATCGTCCATAACCCTTCACAGTAAAGCTGTATCAATTGCTTGGATTTCATCAGTGATCGGTTGGCTCAACTTCGTGACGTTCTAGGTGGCCAGTTTTAATCTTCAAATTAGGATATGACTTGCCCAGGAAACGTGACTCTCAAACATTTTATTAATGCTCTTCAAATGTGTGCCATAGTGCCATTCTGGTGGAAGTAAACCTTATCATTGATGTTATCGCCACCAGAAAATTCCATAGTTGACAACATTTGTTGATACCGTGGTCAACGATAGTCAAAACACATACGCACTTGCGGTTGATACTACACTTCTTGGAGAATCCATGTTTACAAATATTAAAGCAGAACGCTGCCTTGTATAGCGAGACGCATAAACTAATGTATCCGTTCTGCTAAAAATACTCATCAGCGATAGACTTTCAACCAATTGCCTAAGGCGAAATCTTCAATTTTTTGATATAATGATAGAGAATAAATAATGTTGTGTTGAGCCACTTCAAAGTACGGGGAAAAATAAGAAAACCCCCACCGACCAAGTGGAAAGACCTGCGGAATGCCGAAAAAAGTGAAGTATAATAGCCAAAAGAGCGGGATTTCAATATGATCACAATTTTCAGCTTTGAGAAACCGATGTGGAAGTAGAAGAAGAAGAAAAAAACTAAAGCTGAGAGCTAGCAGATAAGCAATTGACTGTCTAGGCCCAGCGGGGGACTATTATGGCCGCTTCGCGGCCGATAGGGGCCGCTACGTGGCCATTGTTGATCGAATATCGATGTAATCAAAATTATTCCATCTTTGTAACGTCAAAACGAACAAAAATTACGTAATAATCGTGGATAGACAATTTCTATGGTAAGATTTCTTCCTTACTATAGACAGAAGAAAAGATTTTACAGACCTTGTCGTTTAATCAAACACTATACAGCCATAATGACACTACTGAATCCGGCATCCAAAAGTTATAGACGTAGATGGGGAAGCGTAATATTATTATGGATATAATAAATAAGTATATTATATCTTTATAAAATAAAACATACAGAATAAAACAGTGAAATCAATAACATAGCTTGCTCCAATAAAATATTGCCAAGTCAATATTTAGCAGGGAAACACCGTCAATATTTAGCAATGGAAAAATCAAAATATTTGCTGCTTCTTCATAAAAACTATATTAAAGACATCATGATCAAAGTTAAACCATAATGTGTTAATGTGTGAAGTGACACCTAAATTTTGAAAAATAAAGTAATCTGATAGATGCGATGCACATTTCTTCAATTGAAATCTCTGGCAGTTCTCTGCAGCTAAATTAATGGTAAAAGTATATCACAAATTATCTAGTCAAAAGATTATATGGACGCCTTCAATATTTGTAAGACACGTGTTAAACTAAAAGCGATCAGTGACGGAATCCATTTCCCAACTTTTAATGCCGATGAACAAACAAATTAAATAATTTACCCAACGAAAATGTAAAGCGTATTGTAAGTTACATAATGAATCCATACATGGCTAGCGGTGTCAGTAGTACGATTGCTAAAGTTATGAAGGAAACAGCTGTGCCATTGTCATAAAAAACCTTTATGGTGTCTGATTTAACATAGAATAGGTTTTTCAGCAAGTCTTCCAGTAAAGTTTGTCACCGTTACGTTAGAAATAGCGCGATAGAAAATTTTGAAACATTTTAAAGTTTTATTTTCACAATATTTGAATATGTCAAGAACACACAATTACTGGATTTTTACCTACAAAGGCACTGTTATTGAACAAATATCAGATATCTCATAGAGATATTTTATTATATTTAATACTTTTATTATATTTAATGAAAGATATATGGAAATATGGGGTAATTACAAAGCTTATGACCTGTCTTCGGCTTTAAATAATTTTCAAAAAAATCAGATTCTCATTGAGTTAACATGTATGCTGTTTCAAGGAAAAATGAATTATCAAATTTGGTCCATGGATGGCGATGGTGTAGCGGTACTCAAAGTGAGTCCTCTTACTAACATATATACAACTTTCAAAAATTTGATAAATATGGAGATTAAGGGGTGAGAATTGGTGAACGTTATATGTATATATAAAGGAATCACTTAAACCAGCTGAAGACAGGTCGTAAGTTCTATAATTATCCCATATTTCTATATATCTTCCATTAAATATAATAAAAATAGCTTTGTCTCTATGAAATATGTGATATTTATTTTTATTTTCACCTTTACCTGTACCGAGATCGATACAGGACCGATACCAATCCCCTTCTAAATCCTTTTTAAATCAAAAAGTTTACAAAATGGGTACATCTCACATGCTAAGCGAGTGCTCTGCTATCTTAGCTACTCCCCTACTAGACTGTGATGCCAAATTATATTAGAATATAATGCAGGTTTTTTTGTGTTAAAATTTTATGCATCGATTTATATAATGTATATAGGTACTTTATTTTTTATAATTATTAATGGTTATATTTAATTGTATTTATTAAAACAATTGTCGGCATTTCTTATCAGTATAGTGGGAAGTATCCCTGCCTGTCATGCGGAAGACTGGTGATAATTTCCTCGCCAGGAATATATTAATTTTAATTGTATTATACTTATTAGTTTAACTAAATTTATGAATATTTTTTCGAATCAGAAAAACATATTTCACATAACTGAAGTGCATGAGTAAAGCATAAGTAAACCATTTTTTAGCATCCGCCTATACTATTAATATCAATATTATTAAAGTAATGAATTTTGAAAGCTCAACGTATATACAGGAATAAATCAAAAAATCTGCAGTTACCGGATAAAAAATTAAATAACATTTCAGATAACCAATTCCATACTATTTTTTAATGTGATTTTTTGTAATTAATATTTCTAGATAAATTTAATAATAATTTGGCTGTATTCGTTGTGTGGATACAAACTTATCCGCTATCCCAAGGTCGAGAATTCGGTCTCCCAATAACAAAATGTTTTCGGGTATATTGAACGAATAATTTAATAAATAAAAAGTTTAAAAATGAGAATATCTGGAAGATATATAACAAAATTAAATCCATATTTTATTGATTATTTTAATGTGAAAAATACAATTACAATAGAACTAGTTTTTATATTTTGAATTTAATTTTAAATTATGTTGCAATTCTTAGGAAATTTAATTACGTACAACTTTTTCAATATATAAACTGCACTGCCTTGAAGTAGGATAATGATAGGAGTCTTAGAAACCGACCAAATCAGAATAGAAACATGTTAAGTTCTATCATTTCGAAATTCAGCATGATGGTACCTACACTGATTTGTATATTATTCGACAAACAATTATTTGCAAAAATATCTGCAAAATAAACATGTAATAAATGTTGTTCGTGTATTTTATTCAAGCGTTGTAAGACCGACGTTATAAATTTTATTGCACGAGATATTATTAGTTATTCATTTGATTGCTTTATCAGTATTGGCTGATCAAAAACACGGCATCTCAAACAATACTAATTGATCACATCGTTAATCTTTATGACTGTAAAAAACGACGGCCCTCTAGACACAAAGAAAATATTATTATCTCTTACTGACCTATTCAACATTAGACCTATTTATTATCTAATAGAACATTGTTTTTGCATTAGCATATATGGATAGATTTTTTTTGCATCGGTTATTCATTTTTTTTTTATTTGCGGTATGTACAGATTTAATGGAAAGATTGAGAAGAGGTGTAAAAGTATTTTAATGCTGCTTAGCACAAAAAAAGTATGGTATGCATAAGTAAGTACCATTTTAGGAGAAAATTACCTTTACTCAAATCTAATAAAAACAATACTCGTTTTATCACAATTAAATTAAAAATCAATTGATAGATTGAATGATATTGCCGAGTGATTCAGCCAAATCATTCTCCCGAGCCTTTTAATATTGGCCTCGTATTTCGAAGGATGCTTATTTTAAGAAGAGGTTACACACTGGGTGGGGGTGTGGGTGTCAAGCTCCTAGAAGTGACAACAAAGCAAAAGTTTTCCGAAGAGCTAACTCATTTCTCAAATTTTTTCATGTTTTATTATATCTAACGGATATCTATCTATCTGTTTATATATCTATCTATATGGATGCGGAATAAGCGAAGGATGCAACCTGCCTAACCTATTATAGTATTTAATTAAATAATTCGTTAACTTTGTTTTTAACCAATGTAGGTTTATTATATTCAGCATCCGATGAAAAAAAATGTATTTTTCGAAACCGATCGGTGAATATAATAAATGAATTATTTATTAAAATGAATAACCACGACGTGTTTGCATTAATATTAAAAATATTATTGTATTTATTTAAGTACGTGTGCTGTTGTCTCTTAACTGATGACTCTGTATTGTCCAACATTGTATACCTTTAAACAGTGCAGATTTCAGACAACAGTACATTTATCTTCAAATAGATAGATTAATGAGTTTTTTAAATGTACAATGCATAATTATTATTACACACTTGCGTAAGAAGTACGTCTCAAGTTGTACATCTTGTAGTAGATTGTTGGTGGTCTAAGGGAAACTCTTACGTGACAATCATACGAATAATACAGTTAACGTACAAGGTATATAACTAGTCTCGGAGCCAAACAGTAACGCAAAATAGAGATCGCGCCTCGCGCGCGTCACCCTTTTATCCCCACTCACACACATACACACGCCCCAGCGATGCGGGCGCTCTGACACACACACACACATATATTCGATCTCACGAACAACGTAATTATATAAAATATCAATTTACGTTATCTAGAGAATTACTCATGGTATTGAAAAGCCCACGTGTTCATATTGCCAAATTGTAAAATAAAAACTTTAAATAACCATCGCATCACAAATTAAAGAACAAAATTAATAATATAAAGATATCAAATAAAAATTTTCTTCATATATATATATGTAAATATCACTAGCAAGAAGTTACGTTCTAAGATAAGACATTTTTAATAGATCGCGTTTAAATATAAAATTATAATTGGCTAAAAATGTTTTTCAGGTAATATACATTATTTATTTATAAGCAATGGCGTGCAGTAGGTATAGACTTAGGTTATGCTATTATCATGATATTATATACCTAATACTTTATAATATACTATATGCTACATTGCACATGCAGGTTTATAAACTTTCGTTTAACCAACGTCTTTAAACAAAATGAATCCATCATAATAAAAGTGCGTTATCTTCGAACGCTAAAAACAACCATGAAAACAACACGTTTAGTAAGGCAGTAAAATTTTCGAACTATTAAATGAAGAAATAGATGCTTCGATCAGCTCCAAGCCAAGTTCAAAACCTTTAAACAGCATAAGTAAGGGCTCCGTACAATATGGATAAAGTGATCCATTTCTGACACTGCCGAGTAGAATTTTCAATTCAGTAGGTACCAATTATATGACTTGAATAGAACGATAGATTAAAACAGTGGCTAGAAATTGTAGTAGGAATAAATTAATAATAACCCCGTAGAGACCTACAACGCTCCGGTGGCGTCGCGCGGCGCTAATGATTCTACTGATACACGGTGGGCGCTAGCATAATTATAACATATGGATTATTTCATTTATATTTGTTTCTCAGAAATTTTGATAATGCACAACTTTTTTTGCTTGTATGCACTGCACGCCCCAGTTCATAAGAAGGTATCTGTTTGATTACAGATATGTAGACATAACCTTAAAATAAAAACCAATAAAATGTATTTTCCTTTATTTTCGCTAAAACCTTAATTTTTATAATATCAGTTTAACAAAAATGAGATTAATTTTATTAGTAAGACCTTATCACGTACAAAATTATTGTATATTTTATCATGGCACGTAGAAAATATCAATATCTTACCAAAGGCAGATTATGTTATCATCGTCTCATCAATCGTACAATCAAAAATATTACTTTATTTTTATTTTTAAGAAGAACACATTCATATTGTGATGTAGCAATTTTTCAGAATATTGGTCTGTGCTATTTTTAATACAAATTAAATATATTAATTAGAAATATATATGTATTAAATCAATTTATCGAAAAAATATTGTTGTTGCTACCGGGACTTGAACCTTGAGCTCTTCCTATCCGAGAAAATGCATTAACCGATTATACTACACTAACACAGTAAGTTGACGTCAAATTTTTGAACTTATATGTTGCACTTTCAAATTTCATAAATATAAAGAAAGTGGAACGAAATGTAAGTTTGAAAATTTGTCGTCAACTTACTGTGATGGTGTAGCATAATCGGTTAATGCATTTCCCTGGATAGGAAGAGATCTCGGTAACAACAGCAATATTTTTTCGATAAATTGTATTTATACGTAGGTATATCTTTCTATTTAATATATTAAATTTGCATTAATAATGTTATTTCTTCAATATTACTAAAATTACTCTGTGGCCGCAATAAATAATAAGACAAAACACTTTTTATATTAACAAGGGTTTAAAAATTATACATACAAATATTAGGGATTTACAATAAGATAAATTTGAAAAATTATAATAGCAAGCTAAATATTATAAATAGCCAAATCCTTTTTATAAATAGTCACCTTTTAAATTTGTTTTCATAGTAGTTCCTACTTAGTTACCCACCACTTATACTTTTATAGTTTAGTTTTTATACATGTTTGTATTTTTAATTTCGGTATACATTGTTTCCTGAAGAAGATACCATAGGTATCGAAACATGTTGATTTATTAATAAGTAGTGGTTTAAACAAAATATTTTTTATTATCATTTAAATAATATTATTAAAAATAAATAATTCGTTAACTTTGTGAGTTTATTATATTCTCTGACCGGTTTCGAAAAATAAATTTCTCTTTAAAATGTTGGTTACTCACTATTCCGTTCATTAACAGTATTATAGTGAAAAAATCACCAACAATATTATAAATTATGGAACACGAAAATTTCCATTAATATTATTCCATAATCGATATAATATTTTTTCTTATAGAATTTATATTAATTATTACTTTTCCGTATTGCACTCTTGTAGTTTATGGTTTTATTTAGTGCAAAGCTCGGTTAAGTTAGGAAGACATCTAACAGGTCATTTTTACTTTGAAGAAATGTTGTAAAATTTTACAAATCACGTTTAATATTATTATTAATTTTATAATTTAATTAAAGTTTTCCATCAACAGTATCGGAGTCAACAACAACATTATAATACATATTACAATAGATCATATATTATTATTATAAATGTTGAGAGACATTTAAGTAACCAATACATTACATTTGTTAAAATTAACGGCGATTGCTTGCTGCTAGTAATATAATATTAATACGATTGCGTGTAATACGGTTTGAGATACATATCATATCACGCAGTTATCTATAAATTTATATTAATCCCTATAGGAGCGTATTTTTACTTAAAAGTATTTGAGATTCACCATATTATAAAGTTGATTGCTTTTCAAAATTGAATAGTACATGTATCAATTGGAAATATTACAAAATATAAGTTCAAAATTTGTCAAAAATGTATTCGATTGCTATAGCTAAAATAGAGAACACGCTTCCCCGGATAGGAAGAGGTCCAGGTTCGAATCGCGGTAGCAACTAAATATTTTTTCGATAGATTTTTTTAGTTGATTAATGTAATTTATATTATATGAATTTATAGTTAATCGTTGAAAATGTTATAATTATTTGTCCAAATAATGTTCGATCCACCAATACTCGTAATAACCCAGATAATACCTAAAATCATATATAATGTTTATATGCTATGATTCTTTAGCACATATTATGTAATGATTCTAAAATATAAAATAGATAGTTGTCGATAAAAGGTTTTATCAATTCGCGGCATCGTGATGCTGAATAGGCAACGTTTATCATAATTGGACCATTTGCGATTCTCCCACTCGATATCTGATTTAAATCAAACATCTAATTTGGCATCTCCCACACGAGAAACAATAACAAAGGCATAGAACACAATACGAATGGAACAATATCCTGCCACCATTATGGCGCTTGAAAAGTAGAAAATGCCATGAAACACGTAATATCTTTTTAGCTGTCTGCACAATTGTCAACGAAAGCCGCGCGCTTATCTCGTCGCATCGATTTTAGAAGCAAAAGAGCTGCCGGCACTCGAAGGGTTAGGGACACTCGTTATCATCCGCCATAAAGGGGTAAAGCGCTGTTCTCTCTCCGTCTGCCGAGTCACGAAGTCGTGATTATATCTCCAGCATCACTTGTACAGTCAGCTGAAAACTTCTACCGGCCCTGTGAAACGCCGATTGTTCCTCTGCAAAAGCGCTCGTACCTACTTACTGAAGTCATGTCATAATTTATAAAACTATTAACAATAGAGGTACAGTACATCCAATGCGTAGCATCGGAAATAGATTTTATTTAATCGCTCACTATATTAATAGATTATTATAATAGAATAAATATCTTCTATGAAATTCTAGATTTAGAATCTATGCTTTACTGTTTTTACGAACTCATTGCTTTTTAATATTATTTTGTAGATATAAATAAAGTATTACGTTATTCATAAGTCTGCAAGAAAAAATATGCATTATTCCATGTATTAAAAATTATTATAATAAGAGAGTACCTCAAAAAGTTTCTGAAGTAGTCAAATATAAATAAAAAATAATTTATAATTATATAACTAATTTACTGATTTTGACGAACGTTCAAAATTAATATATTACAACATTTTTAATAACGTGTTTTCTATTTCAATTAGGAAGTATGAAGAAGACAAAATCTTCTAAACGAAAACCGAAGCGACTCAAAATGGAAAAAATCATCAGCCTCCCAATTATCATCCTGCTGAGCTGTCTGGGGTCATCCCTCGGGGCCAGCATCCCTCAAGGGAGGGATGACGGAGGGACTGGACCTGCTTCTGAAACGCTGGAACAAAGAACCCGAAATTTTACACGTAAGTACTCTTTTTTGCATATTTTAATAATTAATGGTGAACTCGTTACGAATTTGTTAGTATATTATTACAACAGAGATTTTATTAATTTATACTCTGCATATGTTATAGGGTAATTAGTGTCAGGAATTAACGTAATAACTTGATGAATGAACACAAAAGTAAGTAAGAACGATTGATACAGCCGCGAGACAATTTTACACCAGTTTTACACTCAGACCTGGTTGATTAAACAGACACGTGACTTTTTATAGATATGTTTAAATGATTGTAAACCGAAACAAGGAGAAATCAATTTCGTACATTTTGACTGGCGTAGTTCCATTTGATTCCATCATAGAATAAACAAAATCAAATAATATTGTGTACGTTGGACGCCTAATAATGATAGTGAAAATAAACAATCATGTACGCAGCTGGACAAATAAGCATTGCAATTTTTTGTTGATTTATTTTTTAGTAATTTTTTTATTTTATTAATACAGCATTTAACAAAAATGTAATTTGATATTCCTAAGAAATTCGCTACAAAAGGGGTAAATAATAAAATAAAACATCAAAAAATACACTTACATATTTGCCAAGCTATATGTACCTACCATTAATATATTCATTAAAGTGCAACTATTTTCAGGAAACAATGTTGCGTGTTTTTCTTATTTAATACAAACTAATAATTTTTTTTGCAGATGAAATGGGATCTAAAGATTCGCGTGGCCTTTTCTCACCCCGAATGGATTATGAGCAATGGAAGCCCCTGGGACGAGGAGATCCACTGCAAAATGATCCAACATATGACTACGTGCCGCCTGTGCTGGAGCGGGTTCACTATTGGGTAGAACCTCCCGCAAGAAAACAAGATGGACCTCCGGCGCACGAAGGAAAGAAATCAGAAATTCTAGTATTGGGAGTTTCGTCCAAGAAATCGAGCACTAGCGCGTCTACCGCTGAAAATCGGAGAGACCCGCACAAATCATTTCTGAAATTTATAGATGGGCCAAAATTCATAAATCCCAATTATAACTCATACGTCAGACCTAATCAGGGCCAACGACCGCCCCATCCTCTATCGCACCCGTTCCAATCGCAGCCTTACAAAAACAGATTCGACGACATTCATTTTAAATCTGAAGAACAGCGCATGCCTTATACCGTTTTAGTTCCGCCTCCGATTCCTCCCCCCCATATGGAGCTACCGCTATTTAAATCCAACCCCCCACCGCCTCCGCCAACCCTCCAACCGATCACCGTGAGGCCGGTGTACCAGCCGATCACCACGAGGCCATTGTACCAGCCGGCCGCGACTACCGTCGCTCCTCGGCCCACGATATTAGTGCAGGAGGCAAATCTCATATATCATTCATCCAGCGATGCCGAAACCAATCAATGGCAAAACGGAGCCAATCAATATGGAGCGGGCAGTCAGTACGTCACGTGGAGAACTCCTACAGTTAATCCTACTAACCTTGTCAATTTCCAAGAATCCGAAACGAAAGGAAATCCAATCGTCTTCACGAGAAATTCTTCTGAAAATAACGATTTTCAATATGAACATAGACCTGTACAAATTTCACAAGCATCAGAAAATAAAAGACCTTATATTTCTCCAATAGTTTTTCCAACGGAAACTGGTCGTATTGTTTTCGAACATCACTCTTCGTTTAATCCGTCGTCAGTTCAAAGTCCGATGTCTCAAGTGCCTTCCAGAATCGTTCCGACATCTAACATCATGTTGGGACAGCCTCCCCTCGTGCTGGCTCCCACCCGAGTGCCCGCGCTGCACGTCCTGCGCGTGGCTGGCTCTCAGCCTGCTGCTACCCAAATGGCTGTCGGTAATCAACCCATGCACAAAGGTCAAGTTTCCGACGATACGATTGGAAACACGTATGTGAATATTGGGAAACCTAACGCTCATATACAAGAAGAAATCTCCACCAATAAACCTTATATTCCCAATGTTATCCCTCAAACTACCGAAAATTCTCAAAATACTTATAATCCTAATGTTTCCTTCACGAAACCGAACGTACATGTGCCAGCATTACTGGCAAGTTACCCCAATAATCAAATCAACTCGGTCTACGCTAATGGACCGGCACATAAACCCGTATTGGTTAGTAATGGTCATCAATTCAGCAGACGACCTGGTCCAATCACAGATGATTTCACGATGCCATCCTTACACACAATGCAATCCATGCACACCATGCAAACAATGCAGCCGCCTTCGCCATCACCACCGCGGTACAACACGGACAAAAGTACAGTTACAAGAAAACCACCTGGATTCCTTCAGTCACTTTTGCACAAAGAATCATCTACGGAGAGTACAAACGCACCCAACAGTTTGTCGTATACTCCAGCGACGTCAACTATTCCGACGCCCACCACCACGGCAGTGGCATCACTGACGACAGATCCGCTATTCAAACACTACAAACAACCTATGGAGCCGCTAAGAGGACCGATGTACCTAATAATCCAGGGACACTCCAAAGTGAAAACATACGGACCGAGCAACAAAGAAATTCTTCGCGAGTTTTCAATGCCGGAAAATAACGAAATCCCACAAATCGATAAGTATCCGGTTAAGCATTTACACGGACATAAAGACAGTTACGTTTCAGATGGAAAAGACGAAGTTCCCCACTCCCGATCTAAAAATTCGAGAACGTTAAAAGACCTGGTAAGCGATGGTTATGGGAATCTAAATTTCCAAGAAGCCGAGATTGGTATCAAGTATGAAGTAAGTGACGGCAAAACTCTGACAACGAGTGAAAAGTATCACAAAGGAATTGTAGAGTCAGAAGAGAACGAAATGGTCGAAATGCAGAAATTGAAGAAGGTAGGTAATATAAGAAAAAAGAGACAACTCGAAGAATTTATTCCAGTGGTCGAAGATACGGTAGAAACATATGTTTACGATTACTTGAAAAGACAAAGTGAAGGATCGGGTGTCGGTGCCATTGTAGCTTCAGCTATAACAGATGATAGTTCAGAATATGACGTCAATGTCTTAGGCGACGATGACGATGATGACAATGAAAATGATGACGATGATGATGATGATGAAGAAGAAACGTAAAGTGTGAATTGTGATAAATAGATAATATTTTGATGAGCTATTTTTATTGTGATGAATGAACAATATTATTTAATTATTCTGGACAATTTGGTGTCGGGGGAGATCAGCTCGGTGCTGATATTGGAAATAGGGCTTCAAATTGTGTTTTTAATACATATTATTATATGATTTTTCATGTGCAAATATTTTTAAGAACGTAAATTCATCAAGAGCCGATTTTTATTTGAAATCTTGTGTTGAATTTACGTAGTATTTTGGTAGTCTTCAAGGTGCTCGAGACTATATTAGTATTATTTTGGTGGTCTTTCAAGGTGCTCGAGACTCAGACTATATTAGTATTATTTTGGTGGTCTTTCAAGGTGCTCGAGACTCGGACTATATTAGTATTATTTTGAATCCTTTATTTATTACTTATTTATAAGTATCTTTTATTTATTGATATTTTTGATCGTAGTAATAATAAGAAAACTACAGATGGAAAATATTTTTTAAGACTTACCCAAAATAAATGAAACTGAAACTAGCAGCTTTGTTATTTTTACTTTTTCATTAACCAGTTTATAATTGTTTTAATTAATTTATTTATTAATTTACGCCCTCAGAGGCTTTTGTAAAATTGGTTAGGTATAAAAAAATATGATCAGCTACTCTAGTAGCATGGAATAGACATTTATAGAATATACAAATATATACAACTTTAAAAATAAAATAAAAATAAAAAAATAAGCAAAACAAACCATAAAAGCTTAAGTTCAAGACAGAAAAATAATAAAAATTTAGGATTAACACAGAATGACTGAGAATCAAAATCAATTGTTTCTTTGACTCAGAACAATTTCAAAAACATCACTCTTATATTTAAACATTAAATATCGGAATATATCTATAAGACTAAAATCGTTCCCAACCCTGTGAAGTCTTTGCGCGGGTGCATTCCTATAAAAATTAATATTTGATGCATTTACATGGAACAGCGCTGACGACCTGGTACTCCACGCAGGAACATGGTATACAATCAGTTCAGTTAAATTAGGGGCGTCCAATATGCCATTTACTATTTCAAATAAAAATAATAAATCACTTAATGTTCTTCTACACGACTAGTTAGTTAAATGAAGAGTGCTCATTAGAAAATCATAATTCAATTGTTCAACGGGTATACACAGTTTGAAGTTAATAAACCTTAAAAATGTATGTAGAACCCTTTCTAATTTTAATTCATGCACTTTATAAAATGGAGACCAAATAGTTGAGTTGTATTTTTGAATTTGTACAATATGCTCGTTATCGATAAGTAAAGATAATAATGCTTCTCTACGTGAATGGCTTTTCAAAGATTATTTCTATCACGTAATTGGATCAGGTAAGATACTATCATATCAGACCACGAAGGCACAGATAAGCGAAATACAAACATGACAAATAAAAGACAAGTATTTATTTTCATGAATAGCGTGCCTTCGTGCCATATGGCGTGCTTACTTATTATTGACAAATTAATAGAAAACAGGAGAAAATCCGTTATATTATGGAACCCATATGGACGCCACCCACTCGGCACTTCATCGATCGTGCTTTTGTACACTCAGAACCTACCTGTACATGGGAACCGTGTCATAATTTTATTGTTACATCTGTATCGCTTACAAACAACATTCTTTGTAAGATAACTTAATTTTATCTTATTTAGCTTGAATTTGAATATATTAATAGATGAATGGAATTATCCCATGACTGATCTTCACCAAAAAATGTTTTATTTAATGGCTTTTTTTAATTATGCGTAATTATTACATTAAACTCGTTAAATTTAGTTTTTTGCATGTGTCTAAAAATGACGTTATTCCTTTATGTTGCGATAAATAAATCCGAATTTAGCTTCAAGACAAAACTAACTGTTTAAGTCATATATAGGACCACTTTAATATGTAGCCACCAAATATGGATCCTTACGGAGAGAATGACATTGAGAATTAAGAGTAGCAAAAATAATATGATTGTATCGAGTGAGAAGTTACGAAATAATGGAGGTCCTACTTAAGTTGTCTTGAACACGTCTTTCGAATGCTGCCAATATGTGTTTTCTTGACAACTCCGGAGTCTGATAAGTCGCCTAAAACTAAACTGGGATAAACAACAACAATGATTGTATGAAGACTGATTTTTATTAGTTAACAAGTACCTATCGAAGTAGTACAAGTTAGGGAAGATGGAAGCACCTTGCCGAGACTTTGGACCTCCGACCCTCCTAGGATAAGGGGAAGAAGTGATGATTGTAATCATAATTATGATAGTAAATTGTAAAGAACGTGTATTAGATATATGTGAGGTATAACAAAATCATAAATATCCAGTTTTTTATAGCTTTCAAGTTAAGTACGTACAAATGTTAAAAAAATTAATGTCTACAAGACTAGCCTATCTAAATTAGACAAATATTGCTCAATTTTGTATAAAAACCTCGAATAATATACAATTAATTCAAACCCAGACAAATATGTTTTCAACCAATAAGACGACAATATTGGTCATGTGATCTATGGTTACTGGTCATGTTCAATATGATCCCAAATGTAACAATTGCGGTACAATGGTGTTTTTACATTTTAGTTGAAAACAAGTACAGTGGACATGGCTGCTTTTGATTCTGGACCTCGTATATGTGCATATACATCGCTCATGCTTGAAATAATTTTTTTTAAATATAGCACTGCCAAATATTGGCAACTGAATGAGTAGCGATCTATAGGTATATTATATTATTCTCGGATAATCGTCTGTGATTATAATTTGAGATTTTTTTTTGCCTAGAATATTAGATTCAATAATGTTTTAAACTTAATGATTTGGCCGTTTTTTGTGATTTTTGTATTTTATTTTGCACATTTTATGTTTTTTTTTTAATTTATTATATTAGTAATATCAAATATTTGGTCTTAAAAATATGTTAAAAAAGGGGTTGACGAAGATTTGCTCCAAATATCATGAAAACCTCCTCCATTATATTTAAAATAAGTGATTAACGATCGAGTAGTATGACACAACACAATACATTTTAACTGAAAGGTTAATTATAAGAAATACCTCTTCTCGATGAGTACAGAAAATATTCGTGAAGACAGAAAAATCAACCGTCATATGATTTTAAAGCATAAAAAAAAAATATTTTAGCAAAATTCAGATTAAAGAATGAACTCAACACAATTTTTTTTTTTATAAAAAAAAAATATTTTTTATTTATTTAAATCGGAAGTGAACATACAATCATATTAGTTTACTGTGTGGGATACACCTCTGATGCATGTAGCATTGTCCTGGCTACCTTGCAAGACTGTTGCGTTTTTTTCGTACTTTTGTGATGTTATTTAATGAAGTAAAGATTCAACAGAGATATAAAAATCAATAGAGAAAATAAAATAATATAGTGAATGTGTGGTTTGAACTAAACGGAATTATTAGTGTATGTATTGTTTTGTAATTAAGTTAAAATGTTAGACAGCGATACTTCTACTCATCTCTACCCAATTGAATTATACATTGAGTTCATATTTGAGTAATATTATTGGAAGTGAACGATTTCCAGTTAGTATTAAGTGTGTTGTACAGTTTCGGAACTAAAAGTGTGTATAATAGAAACGGTGATAGAATGTCGTTTAGAATAATGCTTTCTATTTATCTAATTATGCTCTATCAGAACCCATGGAGATATTTGAGACTTCAACTAATTATTTTAAAAAAATACAAATGAATACTACGCATCATTAATTTTAAATGTCATTATTCTAAAAGAAAAACAACTTATATAAATACTGATAAATCTCTTGCTTTTATCAAAAATCAATAATACTCCTATACACAAGTCTGTCATGGCACTTACCATATTCAATTTTCCGAATTCTCCATTTTTTGCTACCTGCTATTGATTAATTTATTACACATTTTTAAAGAACCTCTATTTGGGAAATTATTAGATATTATAAAAAATAAATAATTATTAAAAACTTTAATATGATTTATTCCTCTTCTTTGAGAAAATTACAAACAAATTCAGAAAAATACAACCAAACTGACATTCAATTAAATGAGTGTATAAATTTGAATTTAACATCTACATTATCATTTGAATTTAAATAAATATCTAAAATCCAATATGTAACTCGTTCATTTTTTGTGACTTCCACGCAAGAGATCGATTTAAGCAGATATAAATCCATCTACCGAGCAATGATATTTATGAGCGTTATAAGAAACTTGTTGAAAATACGAAATAATAAAACTGGTATTTTTTTCACAATATAAGGAAGATTCGTTCTTATGCATTGGATACTTGGTTACCAATTGGTAAGTATGAGTTCGCGAGACATATCGCTCTCTGGTAATAAGTATACCGGGCTAAATATGTAAATCAAAATGTATAAAGAGGCGGACCGACTCGCAAATAAGAATTAATCAATAACGTAAGTTATTCCAAACTAGATACACTATACACCTCTTCTCTTCTCTATATTAGAGACATTGAAAATAAGTTAACAAATTTTAAATATGAATTAAATATATTAATTAGAAAGATATACATATAAAATCAATTTTATCGAAAAATATTGTTGTTGCGCCACCGGGATTCGAACCTGGATCTCTTTCCTAACCGGGAAAGGTGCATTATCCAACTATGGTACAGCGACAATACTTTTAGCGATAAAATTTTCGAACCCATATGTTACCTTTTTGATATTAATGCATTTAATCGTTCCATTATTTGAAAGAACCATCTACCTTATTTTTACAGAATCTCAAATACCTTTGAGTAACCTGATAGCAGACGCCAAATTATCAATTAATTTTTATTAAGTTTTGGACACATTGATACAACTTTATTATTAGGAGAACACATTCTTATTGTGAAGTTCTAATTATTCAGAACATAGGTCTGTGATATTTCAATTTAATTTCTGAATAATTACAACTTCACAATAAGAATGTATTCTCCTAATAAGCTAACAAATGATTGCCAACATTAAAATCGTCATAGTTTATACCTTAAGCGAATATTTCAATTTGGTATCCGTGAACTCCAATCCAGAGATGACTGGGTCACTGCATACAATTATACTATGTATATATATGTATTGGTATTTTTCAATGGATTTTATTTTATTGTTGACAAATCGAAATAAAGTCTTTCCATTCCGTTCGTTAGTTGGGTAAATTTTAATCTCCCCAGCAGAAGTTAAAATTTAAAAAAAAGCCTTATTAAACTATTTAACTTTTTTCCGAATAAATAGTTGTAAGTATTTATGATTGTAAGTTACTGTTATGCACACGTGTCATTTCGCTATCAAATCGAACATAGAATACATGGGTTTAAATTTTAGTCTATTTCTACCAATCCCAAGCTGACTACTGAGTTTTTTTTTAAAAAAATTCAACACGTGTACACGGTACTGAGGTTTGTCTCATTCCGTGGATATGAGCCATTACTTCTGTCGGCAGTGCCAAGACCTTTATAACATATTTTGGAAATAACCTTACTAAAATATTACCTAAATGAAAATAATTTGGCCAATTTTATAAAAATGTATTTTACTACCGCTTAGCAAATCCGATAAATAAATGAGAAGCATGCCAGCCTGTGGGGGCGATCTTCACCGCGGTAAAAAAAACTTCGGCAACTAATAATTCCCGCCAGATCTATGACGCGCTGTGTGTCAGTGGACCAACATCAAGAACAAGCGTATTAATGACCAAAGACTAAAGAAAAGAGAAATCATAAGTAGATAACGCGTTAAAAATGTGTTGGAATACTTAGAACCATAAATACAGTGCGTGTTTAAAGTATGCAACTTTTTACTCAACGCCACATAGCTTTGCGAGGCTCTCGACTTCAGGACACAGAGCACATGGGTGACATCGATAGCGGTCCGTTTTACCTCTATAGTGTCACATTGTGTTAAAAAATTACGCGCAGCTGGAGGTAGATAATGTTAGACGACTCAGCGGCATTATTATTATATGTACATTTTTTAAACAGAGATACATAGGCAGCATACGTGACATATCAATATCCTTACTATTTTCAAACTAAGCTATATGCGAGCAGGGACGTCCCGTGGGCATAGACAAGTAAGTCGGTGCCTAAGGGCGGCAAACTGACGGCGGAATATATGCATTAACCTTTACCACACCGTGATATAAAACACTCGTACGCAGCCATGCTGTCAACTCGTGTTACCGTAAGAAATTAAACTTCTATTAGCCTTTAAAATGTGAAAAAAATGGTTAATGCCATAAATTTAATTTAAGTATTGAACATTAAATATTTTAAAAATATGTAATATTACAATTCGGTGCATTCATAAAGTTCTGTATATGAGGTTGTATTGTATAATACAACCTTCTTTTTTATCTATCTTCATTTAATTAGTGAGAAAGAGACACCATTATATTCGTATGTTTATTATTGTTTTCACTGTCAAATTAATGTGTGATTTCTTTCTGTCTTGCCACAAATGGTATTTTTGTCAACGTATTAATTTTACAACGGAACGAATTAAAAATAATTATTTTTGTAGGATTCACCTTAGATAATTGATTTTTCACTAGCCATTTCTAAGCGTTAATATTTTCATATGAATTTTAACCACAAAGTTAATATTGCTAATTTTAAAAGTAAATATTTTCTTTCAAATTGACTAAAATATGAAATGAATGTTGCGTATATTTACCGAAATATTACAGATTTAATTAGAGCAGTAGACCTGTGTTACTGCTTAGTTTGGGAAGGGTCTAAGTCTAAAAGGGTAAATCTAATAAAATAAAAATATTAGAATTATCGTCCCGCATGTAAAAAAGCAGAAAACAAATATTAAAGGCCACTTCAAGGGTCCATTTCTCAGAATTTTTCGATTATAATATTCATACAATAATACTATATTATATATTACTCGAGGTGAAGATAGTCTCGAAGTGATACTTGGCAACATTGCAGACAGCAGAGCAAGAAAGCAACCCCCGATAAGATAGACGGATCAAATAAAAGTGGCAGGATCAACACTTTACCTTGCACACAGCAAAAGACTCGGTAGAATAGAGGATTGTTAAGGTAGTCCCAAAAGTGAGATGACATTCAGATGACTGAGAGAGAAATAGATATTTCAATGCACTGCACGACCCTGAAAATTCTCGAAACCAGTATTTACTTTTCTGGTAATTTCAAGAATTCAAGTTCACATTTCTATGTGCAGACATATAAAATGATTCCATAGCTATGAAGATATAAATATGATTGCATATCTATACACGATTTTAGTCTGGCAGTTTAGATAGGTTTTTTTTCTGCGATTAATCAATGAGCATTAATCTTGTAGATTTTTATAAGTACGTGAGATAAAAAAATCGTTTGTTTTTAGATTTGTTGATTATTTTATGAAATTATCTGGCATAGTAATCTTCCAGCGTGTAAAGCGCGATTGATTGATTCGTTTCTTATTAATTCATGGAATACTTTATATTCGTACTATCTAATTTTATTTTAAATAATATATTCATCAAGAAGTATCAATTATTGAAATAAAATTTAGTAAATTATCTAATCACGGTGTTTCCTAACACAATGTCTTTTTATTTTGTAAAATAATGTGTTACAAAGACTATATATATGTACTGTGCGTATACATATTTAGTAAATAATTATTATTTAGTATAATTTCTAAATACCATAATATGGGCATTGATCAATAAATAAAATAAATTTCCAACGCTTTAACGTATTTATTATTCTCATAAATTAAATAGATTAAAGATTAAAAAATAATTAAAATAATCAATACCTACAGATACCATTTAATGTTGTACTCTGAGAAAATGTTGGTTGAAAAATTAAGACAAAACATTTCCAATCATTTTTAAATTCTCTGGATTATACTTAGCCAGAAAAAAAATTAAGGTACGATTATGATTATTTTTAATCTTTTGAGAGCTAAATTAATTTCCTTAAGAATAAGACACACCAGTCAGCGTTATCGGTCAGTATTTTCTGTCATTTCTGTAAACACATATTAATCATATAATATATTCCACAAAACTTGAAGCAAATAACTGTTTTAAAAATAAATAAACTACTCCAAACGCACAAGTGAAGTATTTATTTAACTTGGTATCGTAAAATTTAAAATAGCACCTACATATCTTTCTTATTTGATTTTTTTTCATATATTATTAGACATCTGTTGGTATTTTGGATATGCGAAATCCTATTAAGGTATGATAATCAAACGGCAACGAGGAAGCAAGCCATACTGAAAACTATGCCGGTCCAAGAGTTATTCTAGTATTGTTTACTATAATTACGCTTGGCTTGAAGAATATAACCATTGGCATTTCATTTTAAATACGCTTTAAAATATGATTTTTTTATGCATTATAATCAATAGACAATTTCATTACTCGTTCGTGTACTCGGATGAAACTTTGCTCTCGAAACACGCTTAAAGGATGGTACTTAATTAGTGTGGAACGAACTGGCATTAATTGCACGGTGACAAACTCACGCATGCCGACCTTTACCGACAAATCTCCGAGAATCAAAATCTTGTTAATCAAGATGTCGGCACCTTAATCTGCAAAGCAGCTAACTCAATTTTTTCTAAAATGTTCAGGAGCAACAAAAAAATTTTGTAATTAAATGGATTACGAAAATTCCAAAACATACTTTGGTAGATTGTTTATGCAGAAATAAGGTGGTTGAGAAATTTTATTGATATTTTGATTTATCTCGTACTTATAGGGAATATTTAGAGTTTTTCTGAATTTCTTTACCAAATTTGTAAAATATTATTGGGAGTTAGCTGATTTTACATGATAATGTAGCGCAACCATTACGATTTCCGCGTCCTCTATTTCTGGTGGCATCAACACTTGTGTCAGGTAAACATTTAAGGTTTTTACAAGAATCAATGTAAGGTTTTCCAGCACCTAGTACTTATTTATTATTTAAAGCACGTGATTTCACATGTTTTAAAATTGATGGGAATTTTTGGCTTTCAGTGTACCATAGAACAACAAAAGAGGAAAATAATGGCATCAAAAACGGTTTTTTGACCATTAGTGGAGTTAGCTGCTTTGCAGATTAAGGTATCTATTTGTATTAAATATCTAATAACTATACCTATGAATTAAATATAATTTTATAACTTATAAAAATGTACGATATGGACGTGCTTGCTTGACTTGTGGTTAAGATACTCGCTTAATGATCCAGTGGTCGGAGGTTCGAGCCTCATTCTAAAGAGATCAGCAAGTTATGTAGTTCTATTTTCATAGCACGAGTGTTTAGCTAAAGATAATAAGAATATTGATGTGACACGTACTCCGTGTGCACACATTTCTATTTTTTTTTAATAATTTAAAAATAGAAGGACGATTTAGACAAATGATGCAAAATTTGTTACTGAATAATACAATTAAAAAACTATCAGTATCATTCAAAATAATAACCGGTGAATTCTACTAAGTTATTAATCTCAATGTACTGATTAATGAGAGTCAGACTCTGGCCTCCCGCCCAAGTGCAATTTATATATTTAAGATTTACTATTTTATCTTTAGTAGGTATATAAAAAAATCATAATAAGATACGAAATCACTAACAAAAAATGCGCAATTCTCCGCTTTGAAATAATGCTAGTTGCACACACCTGACAAATGGTAATAAAGAGAGCGTTGTGTTTAAAGTTAATGAAATTAAATATTAAAATTAATCTTGGATATATTTAAAACGTCTTTAAGCGTTCTCTTCATTTTATAAGATCATCTAATCGTCTAATGTGATAAGATCAGCATCCAAGTTAAGAAATTGTATTAATTGATACATTGTGATTATCATCGTCAGCCCGGCAACCCGGTATTGGTCTTGGCTGCCAGCAAAATTCTTCTCCACCGGTTGCGATTTATGTCCAACATGGCTGCTCGCCAGTTATTGTTTCCCGTGTTAGTGAAGTCCGCTGCAAGATTGTCCTACTACGAACTTCGAAGTTTATGAGCAGCTCTGTGATGAGCCTGACATTGTCAAATAAATCAAGGTCCAACGATTTCGATGGACCGGGAACGGAGGAACCTAAATGTTCTCGGGGTCGATAATTAGCCAAGCTTATGAAGAGTTTCCTTAAAGCGGCTTTCTATTATGGTAAAAAAAATTACTAAAGTAATTTTTTTTAATTTCTGCATTACTAAAGTAATTTTTTTTTTGCGAAAACGGGTAGTTTGACTGTAGGTAAAAATGCAATGGTTAACTTATCGGATGGTAAAAACTGAAAATCGTTCGTTAAATGTGGCGGACTCTTCACAGCTGTTTTAAAAGTCATCTGTCACATTGATCCTTCGTTGATATTGGCAGGTCCTTTACATTAGCCTTCGTCCCGATTACCATCTTCATATCTCGTTTTTTGAGGACTCTTGCAATTCTGTCAGTGACTTTTTGAACAAAAGGCAGGAAGGCGATACAATTGACCTCAGATAGCGAATAAACAATCTGCAAAATTAAAAATTATATTACAAATTGACAAATAAGAAGAGTAATCAGAATTTAAAAACTACCGCAAAAGTACAGAAGTTCGCTTGTTCCGAGATCAACGAAATCTAATCAAATGATACGCGATAGTCTTCAGCGTCCCAAAGCGAATGTATGTTTGCATGTTCGAACGACTTTTAGCCATTAATTTAATTTTCGAATGACTTTTAACAATTTCGTTTTTAAATGGAGTCTGTGTCATTAAGAATATATATCCAAGTTAGTATTAACGGATGAGATCTCTTATTAATTGAGCATTCTATCTAGCTAAAGGAGAGAAATAGCCTAGAGAAGGTCTCATTAATCGGAAAGAGACATTTAAGTATGTTTGAGAAAGTATTGAAGGGGTGTCCAATATTAAATGATTTTTCGTCTTTTTTTCCAAATAGATTAAGTGAAAACTCTCGATATCAAATCAGATCAAGAAAATCGCTTAGGCTTTGCCAATGTGTCGGAGATTTGAGATACTTTATTTGGATTTTTTTACTTTATAGTTGTAATAATTGGTTTTGATATCATTTTTAATTTAGATTAAATTATAATTTCGCTCGGATACGGGTGAAATATTACACATATATATATATATATATATATTATTTACTTATTTGTTTAATAAGCTGCCTGCCTCACTCCTTACAAGTCGATCCGTGATTCCGGTCACTGTGTTCGCGCTAGGCGCCCGACGCAACTTCCCGCGTGTTTATTCTCGAAGCACAAAAAACTGCGAGCGAGCCAAGGCCTTTTCCTATTTCCCAGAATATTTTTCTAGCTTATCAGGTACCGAGTGGCCAAGATATCACTTAGCCGTTTAACATTTCATTTGCCGACTGCATTTATATGTGTCACGAGAATAGGCGTACGAGTATACGTCGAAGTAAGAGAAAAGTAATTTACTTAAATTTAAAAATTTCTTATTTAATTTAGGTAAGAAAATTTTTCATATTCTTTTATATTATTTGAGAGGCACTCGGTTACGACAAGATATTTTCGATATCTTTCTAAATACACAAAAAAAAAACACAAAATAAGACATTTTTTTAAAGTTTTCAATTAATTAATACGCACGATCAATTAGTAGAATTATTATTTTTTAAATGTAAAAAAATACATATTATTTCAGCCGTCATGAGATATGACAGTTAGATTACTTCAGATAACTTTTGGGCAAAATCAGAAGCAAAGCGCAATAGACTGGGCGCTGTGGAAAGCAAAAAATTATTTTTAATTTTAATTTTATCGAAGGATTTTGACAGTGAAATAGAACTAACATAATAAATATTGAACGTATGATACTAATTATAAAAATCCACAGAAATATTTTAGTACATTATATAGCAAAGATAAAAAAAAATGATGGAAGAAAGGGTGGGGAGGTTGCAACTATTATTGTGTTAAAAGGGAGAGCAAGATGTGTTTGTAGGTAGAAAGATTGGTCAAAATTGAGATTGTGGTGGTTCATAAAAAGATTTCTTTAAGCATATATTGAATACTGGACGCAGATCATTATTTATTATGAATGCTCCGTGACCGGATTAGTTGAAGCATAATCCATTTTCTGTAATGTAATATTTGACAAAATAAATATTTGTTTTACTTGTACCTATTTCAAATATATTTGAAATATATTTAAATATATTTGAAATATATTTAAATATATATAAGGGACCCGCATATGTGAAAAAATGAAAGAACCCTCATATGTAAAAGGAGAATTCATAACATATCTACAAATACTATAGAAGTAGTGTTTTATTAACCATGTATTTTCCTTAATGTATATTTTATATTTTATTATGAGATTGTCGCAAATCTCGATATTATTTGTTCTCCCGAATCGCACATACGTATGCCTGCCTACAAAACGAATAACCTACCCTTATAAATATTTTAAAATTTCGTCTGCACCAACGTAATGTGCGGATTATATTCAGTGGTATAGGGCGGGCACTTCTTTTCACATGGAACTTTATTTTCAAGTAGGTACATTTAAAAATATGTTGATACAAAATACTCCGTATAGAATTTTCTAGATTACATATCGTACAGCGGGCGAATATTACGAGAGTATAAAAATATAGAGCATTTCACAAAACGTGAAAGGCATTACGAGGAAATATATAGGTTTTCATCTGGGCGCGCTGCGGTATCCCATTCTTTCAACCAATGGCTACATGCGCATGGAGACAGATGAAATATGTGAACCCAACATAAATAAACAATCATCCCTAAATTTAGATGTTATAGCTGTTTAGTTTTTTGACATATCGACCCCTTAGAATAATAAGGTTCCAACTAACATTTTGGGCTAATTTGAGTTATTGCGTGAAATAGGTTCCAAATGCATTATTCTTTATTTCTTTCAACTCTATTTAACGGATATTAAAGGAAATAGCAACTGCATCAGTTATTTATTTTAATTTATGGATCATTATCGTTAATTTACAATGTGTGTTATTTTATTTTTAATTTTCCTGATCTGTCAGTGGTCATTGATAATACTGAAAATAAGTTAAGACCTTCAAGCTGATCATATTTGCATACTCAAAACAAAATATACATGAATATATGTTGAAATTCAATCAACACTTTTGAGTTGTCAGTGTCATCAAAACAGTGTCAGTGTCGGATGGAACCTTGTTATTCTGAGGGGTCGATATGCAGTTTTAGTTTTAGCGTTGTTGGCGATTAAAATTAATAACGAAAAAGGGGGACAGACAAAATTATTACTCCTTTCGTGTTATTTATATCTTGTTTTTTTAATTGATATATACTCGCAGAAAATGGTTCTTACCTCTGCTTGTTTTCGATATGTATAATATCTTATACCTATATTAATCATCTTTGTATCGTCCATTTCTTCTTGGTCACTACATTAACGCAATAAAAATTAAGGGATATTTGATTGAAACATGTGTGCTATCGAGAATTTCTAAAGATAAACAGTTCTCGAACTTTTATATTATACCATATATGTAGTTATTTTCTTAATTGACAATATTTTTTTCCAGCCATCCCTCGCAATAAAGAAATTCCTAATCTCACCAGAATTTCGGTTAAGTACAGTCAAGGTTCTTGTGCCCCATTTTCTGAACCGTCACACCTATTGATAGAATTCAATACATCAGAAAGTATATTTATGTAGTAATTATTTGTATAACATTGGCAAAGCGGCCGTTTTGGAGGACCAACCGCCATAGACGAAAACAATTCGGAAATATTTGTCTTGTATATACTTATGTAGAGGAAACCGAGTGAGCTTTCGCTCCATATTTTTAAAGATATTTCCTAATATTATTTTGTTTACATAATAATTCATAATAATTCATAAAAATACGTAATGAACATAAAAATGATGTTTTAACTCATTTATAGAAACACATCGGTGACAACTTCAAACACGTTGTTACGAAAACAAAACCATAACCTCAATAGAGCATTGATTACCTCGTGACATACCTTTGTCCAGGGTAGGTACTGCATTAACATGGAGAATCTAGTTTTTTTTCTAACGCCATTCTCATTCCTCTTAGTGGGAAGTACCAGTATTTATGGAGGCTTATACGAGTCCACGCACAGGCTAATACGTAATCATCTGAGTAGCAAACTAAAGCCTCTGATCAGAAAATCCCATTTCATTGACTAAATAATGCATTGCAGATCAATTAAAATGTTGACATTCTTTACAAACTCCCGCGGCTTTTCCACTCGCTTACTGGGTGCAGATCGGGTCGTACTCGCTCCGATGCATTACTGCGCTAACAAATCTACCCACTTAAATCGTCATTTGACATGTTTGCCAAGAAAGAAATGCTTATTAACGACTTCCTTCATGTATTAGCAACATATCTACCGAAAGGAAATAGAAAATTTACACCGCTCATTTTAATTTCGAAAAATTTTAAACTTACCTTCGAAGACGGAAGGTATCATTACAATCGACCTCTGTAAAGGAGAACTAATAATTAATGTATCCTGAAGAATTTTAATGAGAATATATATACCTACGTAAAATCTACAGGTAAAATGTACAAAATCGATTGAAAACTTTGGTGAGGATATATTTTAGATGAGTAATACAGCCTTCTGAAAGCTTTTAGATAGGGTACATACGAGTATGTACATATACATTTTCATATTTTTTATTTATTAAACATCTACCACGAAACATTAGACCGGCATTTTATACAAATACTAATATAGGAAATTTACTCATAAATTCTAAAGACAAAGATGATAAATTTAACAATTCTGGTGTCTATAATCTTAGTTGCAAGAATTGTGCTGCATTTTATATTGGCAAAACGGGTAAAAATTTTAATACAAGAGTAAGTGAGTATTTGAGATGTTTTAACAATAGGTTTTCAGAATTTTCTAATCATTTGATAGAAAATGGTCATGGTTTTGATAAAAAATTGGGATTGTCAATTTTGCATATAAACGGTGTTGGTCACAAATTAAATAATTTGGAATCGTTGGAGATAAATAAAGCATGTAAACCTAATCAAAAAATTATAAACAACCAACTAAATTTAACTACGAGTCCCATTCTAAAAATTTTTCCTATTAAGTAACAATTTGAGTTAGGTACTAAATTTATTTTTTAAATAATTGTTTTTTTTAAAAATAGATTCTGGTAAAGTAACAATAAAGTTTTTAGTTAGTTATGACATCCTGAAGAAGAAAATGGTATTTTTCGAAACCGGTAGATGTATTTAAACTCAATTAAGTGGTTAATAAAACAATGATAATAAATAAAAAATATGTATTTTAACCACAAAGTTAATATTGCTAATTTAAAAAGTATTATACGTTTTCAGAATATTCCATTTCCGCTACACTCATGTAAGTAATAAGGATTCTTCTGCATTCTATGCAGTTTTAGAAAATAAAATAAAGTAATAATAATAAAATAAAATATTAGAAGCGAATTCCGATCTACAAAATTTAGAGACCAAATTGATATTCCAAATCTAAAATATACCACAACCCAAAATTACTATATTTATCAAGGCATCAAATTCTTTAACAATCTCCCCATCACAATTAGAAAAATTACAGACTATTATAAATTTGTATCTGAAGTAAAAAAATATGTACACAGACTAACAGACACATAAATTAAATAATTTAAATTAAATTAAATTAAACATAAATTAAAAAATTCTTCGAGTTCACATCATTGGAGGATACCGCAAATCCAGCCGACTTAAATTCTTGCGTAAACTAGCCACTTCCAGAATTCATTAGCTAGAATTGGTCCTACGCACAATACCTACGTAGGTACCTGAAGTGTTGATATATATATGATACCACCGATTGAATGATACCTTGAGTCTCACCTACTGTAATAACAAAAGTACAGTGGGTGAGACTCCCGCAGAATTCCTTTACAACCACGTTTAACGCCAAATTCGGCGAGATGAATCTTTTTAATTTGTAGGGGCTGTGGTTGTCGTTGTAGACTATTATTGACTCGTAAGGATCTTGTGTAATCGTATCAGAAGGTTTTGTGCATGATGGGACTGAAACCCCTGTTGGTGCATGTCGCAGTGTATATGAATGTGAGTATTCATGGCGTGTCTAGAGTAAGGTATTTAAATAAAAACAGAACTTACAAAAGCTGGCGTTTATCGCGGGACGATTTACAATGGCGGGTACGACGAGTATAAAATTAATTGCGCGTATGAAGTTGAACACTGGAGTAGCTCGCTTGAGATGCTAACGAAAGAACGATCTGCGAAGAAGTGGTCGGCTAGCTCCTAGGACACGTCCGTCACGATGTATTGAATTCTGTTTATTGGTCAGTTCGTTTCAGCCCTATATGGCTGTCAGGTGCTTCCTTACATGGTCATGTCTGTGGGGTGCGTGCAGGACTACCACAAATTCTTCAATATATGATTATTCACTTTAACTATAGTTCAAGCAATATAATATCATATTGTATTAGTAAACACATTACATATCTTATTTTTTATCAGATACTTTGATTATCTTGTTTACCTGCATCACTCTTCTCCTGATCCCCGCTCTTTATCATTAATTATCTTTTTTTCCCTATTTAGGTAAAATAATTGTTCATCTTTTGAGATACTTTTTAATATTAGATACTTACCTAGCATAATATTGATGTATATTCAGGTATATTATTTCTTATGTACATGTCGAAACATATCAATTAGTCTTCTTTTGTTAATGAATATTTCGTGAATAGAATATGTATTTCTTCTTTTTCTTCTGTGGCACTACATCCCAGGGTGGAATTTGACCTCATCCACAAGTGTGCCCATTATTATGAAAGTGGTCTAAGTCACGTGTCTTTCGTTTCGAGATATTTCAAGGTTTACGTTTGAATTGATTAAAAAATATTTATATATTACACAACACAATGTTTCAAAATTTATTTAGTCTACTAAATTTATAATTTATTTCAACATATAAATGTTGCATGTAGCTTATAAGGAAATAAAAAATTTAAGGTTGAAATGACTTACTCTATTGTCAAAATAAACACTAGCGGAATACCGTTGAACGTAGTAACAGTATACTGAATATAACGCTTCAAATTTTTCACAATTGTTACAATTTGCATCATATTATATTAATTTAAAACAATGTGACACGAAACAATTGATAAACATATTTTTTTAATTTCTTGACTTGGACCACTTTCATAATAATGGCTGTTCATTCTTGTCCAGTTCCCAAACCCTCCATACCCAAATACGTATTATTTGTATTTCCTAATAAATAAAAATAAATCTACGTGCGTGTAGATCACAGACCTAATTCAGTAAAGTCAAGTATTCCAACATAAGTTTTGTTACATTGAGTATAAAAAACAATTTCATAAAAAAATTTGCTATTGGAAAAAATGCCACCATTTTGAACTGTCGTACTGTATTCTAATGGTTCTAGTACGTTTAGAAGTAGCGATAAGAGCAGCCGTGGAAATAGCCAAGCGACGATTGGATCGACGCGCGCCGAGGCGCATTTAATGTATTCTAATTTAAACAAAACTTGCAGTGGCGTGCAGTACGTATAGATTTAGGTTATGCTGTTACCAATGATATTATACAATCATATATAATATATGTACTACAATATATGTTATACATAGGATTATGAACTTTCGTTTAACCAACGTCTTTAAACAAAATGAATCCTTCGTTTATACGACCCTACCATGTATTTATTTGTAATTTTAGAGTACTATTAATAGTGTTTTTAAAGTTTAAGTTTTAACGTAAAATAATAACATTTTATCTATATAAAAATCAATATAAAAAATGTATGGACGTTTTTAAGAACACTTTTTACGAACATGATTTTTTTATTGTTTGAAATCCTTCACGTAATAACTAAATGAAATAATTAATAATTACCGTAGGAAATAGTTCTGCCAATTGCTTTTTGTTTTTCCCAAATCAAAAACAAATTCATGCACCTCGAACGCAAAGAACGGCCATGAAATCAACACGTTAAACAGTAAGATAGTAAAATTCGAGAATTAGTAAAAGACGAAGTAGACACTTCAATAATTTGCACGCAGTTGTAAGCCTTTCCAATTATAAAAAAATATATAGTTATATAAAACGTCATAGGTAATGACTCCATACAAAACGGATCAACCGAAAATAATTTTCATTTCAGTAAATAGCCAATTATATGACTTGAGAAATTCACTAGCTTAAAGATAGAACAGAGTATTGTAAATAGCTTGATGCGGCGAATGTATAAGAGCGCCGTGACTACAGCGGTGAGTTATCGTGGTAGTTTTTAGAACTAAGCAATTAAAGTCTCTATTGGTACACAGATGGCGCTAATTGTAAAAAAATGTTTCCATTTATGTTAATCCAATTATTTAATTTATATTTTTCCCAGAATTTTTAGCAATGCACAGCTTTTTTGCTTGTATGCACTGCACGCCCCTGAAAACTAGGTAGGTACATATGTAAAATATTGTGCGCAGCTTCAAATGGAAGATTGTAAAAACTGAGTATCGAGAATTGTACAAAATATTGTTGAAGACTTCAATGTTTTTGAGACTACAATTTTAATTGAAGCTATTATATAGATTGTGACATTCTCATTCGTTTATGTTGACAAAAAAAAACTTGTATAGGTTATATTGAGAGAAAAAAATCACATCACACTTAAAATTTTCTCGCTTACGCAGTGTGTATAAGTAAGTCGCAAGATTATTTTTATTATTTATCTGTTCGCTAACTTATTTATTTAATAAATATCTGTTAACTATTGATTTAATGCGATCAACCGCGGTGTGTTATATTGCGATAGGATTATTTCAGCGATTTTCCAACTATGATATCTTTTATTTAAATGACAATTTTTAATATTTATTTATATTTTTAATAAATTATATAATGACAACTATTGGTAAAAATATAACTACAGTTAAAAAAAAACCTCGATAAGTTATAACATTCGTGTAAACTCGATATGGACTTTCATCTAGTGAGGCGAGGTAGAGATCAAATAAAAAAAATATTAACATTTTTATAACTTTAGGATTCTCTTATTATTTACAATGAGACCAATAAAAAAACAAGTGGGTACTTACGGACATACGGTTTATTTTAAAAACAATCACTTTATTAAAATATTTAAAAAAAAAAGATTACTTGGTACAGTATTGTGCAAGCACCTATATATTATGAATAGATGAATGTTTGCTTAAATGTTTCATGTAAAGATCCAACTCGTCTTCGCTCTCTTCGTTTGTCTCGGGTTTGGTCTGTGCGGTTTCTTTGTGAATTGAAACATCAGATGACTGAATGTCCATTTCTTCCGGTGTTTCTGAATCAAAGTAATTTTCTTCTTCATCTCTCTCTCGAAAATCTAAACAATCGAGTTCTGTATTACAGTCAATGGTTTCGTAATCGATGTTTTCATCTTCACCGGCTAGAAAACTTCGGTACATTTCTTGTACAAACTCCTCGCGTAGGAGCGCCCTTTCAGTCGCAGTGATAAATTTAATTTTTTTATTTGATCTTTGAGGTGTAATATTTACTCGTTTCTCGTATTCTCCCCAGTTAGATGCTTCGGCTCTTTCGCAATCATCTTCACTACTCTCGCCATCTGAAGATTCATCTTCTGAACAATGTTCGTTTAACTTTTGATTCTCTAAAATATCTTTAATTCGTCGCCTATCCATGCTCTCCAAAAGAACACTCAGAAGTGTCAAATTGTTGGTATCAATGTTATCACGATCTTTTTTTTCCTTCTCTGATAAATACTGTCCGATCAATTGTTCGTACAGCAATGGATTCCGTTTCATCATTTCTGTTTCGCTAAAATACGAATCATCTTTTGTCATTTTAGTAAGAGCCTCGAATCTTCGATTCTTTATGAGAAGCTTTCGATTTTTATCACGAATCATTTTTTGCAATTGCGAAATAATAATTTTTAAATCGCATTCTTCAATAGCGACTTTTTCAAAATATGAGAGTTGATTTTCTGTTAAGTAATTACCAAACCTGATTAAAAATAAAGCTTTTCCTTTCCTGTAAAGATCTAAAGCGATTTGTTTTTTCTCTTGGGTGTTTAGATCCAATTCGCCAATCTGCTGACTTTTAAAACACACTTGATTGTGATGCGTTAAGTAATCGATTATGTCGATAATTGGATCGATTTCATTTTCAATCTCATCATTGGAACTCTTCGTCTCTATTGTTCCCACATTTCTCTCAGTCGACCTTTCTCCATGCGATGGGCAAAATGACGAAGCACCATCCTCGCACTGTGCACTAACCTCCATTTTAAACGTAGCGCGTTAATCAATAAACAAAGAAGAAATCTTCATTATCAATGTTTGTTAACATCGATAAGTACATACGTAGTGTAAGTAGTGCATGGCGCGGTCGGGATCAAATACTCGAATATAGAATTGAAATTTATAATTTAACGCAATCACTTCACGTTTCACTAATACAAATTGAAAAAGTCCACAAGTAAATCATGAGAAATACAGTTTTACTTTGCCCACAATACTATTTTTCCGTTGAATAACTAATATCTAACCACAAAGTGACAGACGCGCGTGCAGCAAAACATTAGAAACGTCAAAACTAGTCAAGTCAACCACTCGTTTAGTCATAAATACTCATGACTAAACTGTCATCTTTCTGTTGACCAATACGTATGATCTCTCTTATAAAGAAACGGGTGTGTTTAAGAAAAATTAAATGCAAAACGAATATTAGTACCCATGTGAAAGAAAAAGCAACAAAGGTAATAAATGAATTTTGTATGTGCTTGTGCTTTTAATGAATAGATTTTTTACATAAGAAATGTTGTTATTTTTGAATGATAATAAAATAAGATATTTGTTTTCAGGCAATGAATAAATAAAATAAAATCATGGAAACACTTGCCTCAATATTTCACGGAGCGCAATGGAAATGGGAGGATATGTGTGGACCTGGTGGACTCCACCCTTGGAATCCAATAACGCACGACATGGGCTACTGCTTCCAAAGGCTGTTTCTCCGTATACCAATTTTATTTTTGCTTAGTATCACTTCAGCATATTATGTTGGTAAACAAGTTCACTGGGTGGTGCGGGGAAGGTTACAAGAAGTAGCTATAAACTCAAGGGGTGCATTTACATTATTTTTAGTCGCAGTGCCCATAGTTAAAATCTACAGTATTATACAAAATGTTGAAAAGCATGCAACGGCAATCGATTACTTCACTTCAGGGACTGAGTGTTTGACATGGTTAGTGCATTTTGCTTTCATTCTGGCGCTGAGACACAGACTTGGGGTGAGTCCACGTGGACCTATCATTGTACTAGTTTTATGGAGCCTCACAGCTGTGCTAAGTGTTATTTCTCTCCGAACTCTAATATTACTAGAGAAATCGTACACATTGGAACTGACAGTGCTGATATTACAAGTTCTATATTCTTTAACCTTGCTGCCATCTGAGGGTATAACCAGTCCAACATACTATTCACCATGTCTCGTTGGATCTCAGTATTCACAGGTAAACTTTATTTATAACAACTTAGTAATTAAGAATTAAATTTGTATTTGCAAAATGGATCTTAAAATATGTGACATGTGAGAACTATGTTTCATCATTTGTTTGTATATATTATATATATTTGTATGTATTGAAAAGCTAACGAGATACATAGTCTTTATTTACTTTTCTGTATGTGTGCTCTTGCAAAATGATAAAGTTTCTTCAAAGCAGTGATGGTTAAACCATTATTATGACTATAATTGTGTTTGATTATAATGATAATTTGTAACTGATTATTTGTAATTTTTCGAGCTTACTACACGGTACACTAGAAACTAAACCTCCACTATTTAAAATCTCAGTTACCGATCATTGTTACAATTAAACACAATCACAGTCACAATAACGGTTCACCATCACTACTTCAGAGGTTTTCTTCGCCATTTCGGAGAATTGTTGCATTTTTTACTTATAGTGTCTTTCTATTTATTATAAAAAATATGTTTCTGTTTATAATATTAAAATGTACCATCAAAAAGCAATCAACTATCACTCTGCGAGCTATTACAGTGCCTGCCTCGCGGGTGTGATGGCCACTGCAAAACAACACAGTCAAAGCATATGTTGTATTCTGTATTCCTTTTTAGAATACATTATAAGATTTTTCTAATTTCAAATCTGTAGCTTCTATGATAATCTTCTATTTTACATTGTCGGGAAGAATTGACAAAAAAAATATTTTGTATAAATATATAAAAGCTCCATTATTAATTTACACATTTTGAAGACACTGTTGGGCCACCTATTCAATGGCAACAATAATCTGTTGTCGCACTTCCAACCTGATTCTAATTTGCGTACATACTCCTACCGCTTGCCAGGTATTAACTTCTTCCCCTCATTGATTTGCCCCTTTAAACAAAGTAAGTAAATATTTGTCAACACAAGTAATGCAATGCTCGAACCACATTAAGTGACATTCACCATACTTACACTATGCTTTTTAAGTAGTATTCATATATTAATATGGAATCCTGCAATATGGTAAGTTGAAATTAATTATGTGGCCCATCATTGTATATGTATGGATGTCATAGAGAATTAATATTATTAAGATGTATATTTGTAACAAATTCATTATTTACTTTTCTGATTTCCAATATAAATCTCACCATCATAGCTTTACAGCCCAGGATAGGCTTTGGCTTCTAACAGGTCCCCCAGTCCTCCCTATTTTCCTACCTATCTCACTAATTTAATTCATTGATCTGACATAATTGGTAAGACTCTTCATCTGAGTCATCCTTATGGACAATATATCTAACCCATCGGAAAATTTTCAAACACTTCCGAGACCCAAATTGTCAGTTTCATACTTAATCAACCTCTTTAACACAAAAACCCCATTAATATATAGTGCGAAATGATTTTCAGGCCCTCGCGTTATAAACCAATACATTTTTATATTACATAATTCTAAAATAGTCAATAAGTTATAAAAATGAACAAAGTGCACGGTTTTTGACCGCGCGCCCATGTGAAGTGTTTTTTATGTATTTCACGATATCTGCCAACACAACGTGCGTCTGAATCTACTTTGTGTGCAACCTCCTTTATATCACAATTAGAAAAATTACAGACTATCATAAATTTGTAACTGAAGTAAAAAAAATATGTACACAAACTAACTGAAACATTAATTAACTCGTATATACTCCTTCTCTATACACAAGTCTTACTCTCAGAGAAAAAACAAATATTAAAATATATATATCCACTGATTATTCAAATTGTATTATATTTTTAATATTAATAAAAATAAAAATAAATTTAATATTATATCACAATAAAATTGGGGAATTCCGGATACACTTTCTTCAGTTAGCTGCTTTGATTTGCGTGAATAAATTGCAGAAATGAGACAAGAAAAATAATAAAAAATTTCAAGCCGAAACATGCCTGACAATTAAAAATGTTGAAATTTGTTCTTATTATTCTTAATTTAGTATTATAGTTATTGTGTATTTTATTTAATGATTGTTTCATTTCTTGAGAACATTTTAAGGTAGGATCTTTATTTATTACCAGAAATAGATTTAATATTCACCCTAATTAGTTTCGGTAGTACAAATGCGTAATAAATTACATCAGGATTTTGTATTAGTATAATAAATACTGGGTCTTCGAGATGATTTCGTGAAACATACCAAAATATATATGCTTTTCACAAAATTAGCGGTTCTTTTCATTACTTTTACAATTTTTCATGCGATTGCATCGCAAAATTTGTAAAATTAAAAAATTTTTGGTCCCTTGATTTTCTTATTAATGGGGTTCCGCGTAATATGAATTCAATTTTTTTGATCCATTGAATTTCAAATTATCGCGATTCTACTATATATGTACATTTGGAGTCTATAATATCATATATTTGCAATTAATATTCACCTCCAGATGTCATCACTAACATTGTGAAATGAGCTCAAATACACAAACTCGCCAACTTTCTCTACACGCTGCTTGCCCGCCCAGGTATAAGTGATCCATTTATAGACATAAAAAAATATAAAATTCAGACTGTTTACTTTTCACTTACCTTTTTACAGTTGGGAGAACAGCAGCCATTATTGTATGGTTTCATAGAAGACGAGGGTGCCTTGGGAACGGCTATGCTTGGAGTGACATCTGTATCCAAACTATTGTTCCATTGGGTGGAGCCATTATTTTTAAGAGGTATTTATTTTATTAGTTAATATGTATATATTTATTCAGTAAATTAATATGTATATTCATTATTACATCTTCTTTTCATTTTTTCCCAATATAGTTTTATTATTGAATTTTAGTGTTCCCTTTTTCCATTTTGTTGAAACTGTATACATTATAATAATACAGTAAAACCTTGATTATCTGAGTCTTCACATTATCCCGAACCAAAGAGAATTTTTCAAATTGCGGAATATCGCAGCATAATGGCAAGAAAGAACTATAAAATAACAAGGACAAGGACTTTTTTAAAAAAATGTTTTTATTTAAGAAATGATATGTTTTTCAGTTTATATTGTATATATGTAAATTAGCATGTTATTTCAGCTCTATGAGATATCATAGCAATAACAGTGTCTTTGTAGGTGAAAATCTAGTAATTGTGTATTCTTGAACATATTCAAATGTTGCTAAATTTATTTTTAACCATATCAAAAATAAACATCCGCGACTTTTTTTTTTTATCTGAGGTAGGTTTGATCTACATTACCTTAGAGCTATACTTAATATAATATTTTTAAAATTCTCTTTTGCTTAAGCATTTACTTGTATTCTAGGATTGGAAAGAAAGCTTAAGGATCCTGACGATCTTTTTGATTTACCGGTAGAGCTCTCCTGCAATACCATCAGTTGTAAAATAGACAAGGCTTTGATTGGCAATGTTGACAATTATCAATCCGCACATGACAATGATGACATTCCTAACGTAAGAATCAGAGGTAATATTATCAAACATTGTGAACAACGTGGGTTTTTTTTATTTGCTTTGTTTGTCAATATGTGATTTGAACAATACCTAGCCTTGTGACTCAGTATTGTATATTTTGTGTCAAATAGAATAAATTAACTGTTTAAGTATCTACTTAGTTGTATTTTATAGCAGTGAAATATTATGACATGGGGTTTACTTTATTTATAGACTAATACATAATCAATACATAATAAAAATGTATGTGTCATTTAAAATCACATTAAAAATACATATTTGCATTTAATACCTTTGTGCGGAGATGTGCACTCCTGCAAACTGCGCCGGAATCTCTTCACATAGTGCCATGGAGTACCTGGTTGTATATGTGCCTGTCCTTCCACAAACATCTATACTTGAACTCCTCACTGAACTCTACAAAATAATATTTTGCATTAGAGTCGTTAAGTGACTTTGACTAATCTATTAAAGAAAAAATGTTTTTTTTCACTTGTCAAGTGGTAAAATTACAATTAGAAACATACCATATGATATTTTCATACATCAGCATAAACTAAAAAAGTATTCAAAACCATATGTCTGCTTATATTATAATAACACATTAATAGAAAAAATATAAACATCAATATACAGTAAGATCTCGGTTTTACACTTCTCTGGGGAACAGGAAAAAACGGTGTAAAACTGAGGAAAGTATAAAAGTGAGGAAGTAAAAAATGTACTTTGAATGAAAATTGGACGCACCGCGAGGCGCTTGCATCATTCTTCTTGACTTATGACTTTTTATGATTGTGTAAAGTCCAACATGAGATTTTTAACTCCTTTGCCAGGTCAATGCTCAAATCGAGGTGATTGAAAGATTTTTCAAAAATAATCATCTTCAACTCTATAATATTTCTTTGTTGCGACATTTCAAGAACAAATTATGAAGGTATTAATGATTATAAAAGGCTAACATAAAAAATATTTAATATCCAATGATTATAACAGAAAAATTCAATAAGTAATATGAAAACAAAATGAAAATCGATTTAACAATCAAAACTAATAAAAGAACATCAAAAAAGTATAAAAAACAGTGCATAGCATGTTAAAAAATCCAAATAGATACATCAATAATTGTCACGACGAGGATCGCGCACGCGACCGGCACGTACAGAGAAGGGAAAATTGTATGTCATTTGGCAAAAACACAACTCCAAAACCCCTAAAAATTTATTATTACAAAAATGAATACCTATGTCGCGGCATCAGTATAGCAGACGGATGACTGACCTTTAAGATGAGTAATTTTCATACAAAAAGTGTCATTAGCCAAACGTTAAACAAATTTACATTGAGTAATTAGTGTGTCTCTTTTTAAGATTCTTCATTACTAGCATATATACTCGCTCGAGTTAGAATTAAACATGACAACAATGAACGTATCGTATCTGAGATCGTAAAGCTGGTGTATTTAAATATCAAAATTCGTGTAGAGTTGGCGTGTTGAGTTTTTGAAAGAAAAAAGTCAAATTCAAAATTTCACATGTTAATATCAATGAATGTAGAGTTGGTGTGTTGAATTTTCAAAATATTTTGGCTTAAAACCGAGGAAATATAAAATTTTATCCGCGTAAATTGCCAGAAATATTTGTATGAAGATGAAACGGGACTTCGACTTTTCGCCGTAAATAGCCAAAAAAACCTTAAATCGAGTAACTTAAAACTGAGATTTCACTAAATTATGTTATCATTGTTTTTCTCACATAATTATCAAATCAGTTGATTCATTTTGATAATTTTCACTAAATTTTAAAGTTGTTTATTTTTAAGAATATTCAGGATCGCATTAAGTGACACATAAGATTTTTGTTTATTTGAAAATTTACATATTTCCAGGAACTGGATATGGTTCTACAGCTGATCGCTCTGAAGAAAGATCTTCCATTCGAAAAATAGAAGTGTTAACCCCCAAGAGAAAATATAATGTCTCATTATTTAAAGCACTCCATAAGACTTTTGGATTTGAATTCTATTCTATAGGAATTCTAAAGCTTCTTTCGGATATATCCGGTTTTGCCGGTCCATTGCTTTTGAATAAATTGGTAAATTACGTTGAAGACAGTTCAGTGGATGTAATGATGGGGTAAGTTTACTTTAGTCCATATTAATCTCTTATGCACTTCAATAATTACCTAGATCACATCAACGGCAATTTTGTTATTTGTGTTACCTACAATATGTAATTTTTTCTTTGAAATTTTGTAAATAAATCATATATATCACCGCCTATTTGACGTCCATCATGGACAAAAATGCATTTATAGTGGCGACCACCGACATCCGGCAACCGATATACGGTCGCCACATTATTTTCTCAAAATTTTACACAGTTCAACAATAGATGTCGATACAAGCAAATCAGCGAAATTTATCCAGGTCGCAAAATTTGTATGGGAGTGCACGGTTTCGAATATGTCAGTTCCGGAAACTGTCGCTCTAATGTTTAGCACCAGGTGATATACACGGCCTCGTATATTGTCTTTCATAACTAGCCGTAAGTGACGACCAGAAGTAACGTTGCCAGTTCGTTTATGAATTTTAACCCTGTACGATGGTTATTTGCGACGTTGCCTCGATCGCTTTGATTTTTAAATTTGTCATATTCAATTGTATACCGAGTGTTGTCATCCGCACTGCTTGGAGTGTATTCTGCGACTGCACATTTTACTGTCTTAACTGCTATATAGTGTGGATTACTGTTGATGCAATGAAGTGGAGCAAAAGATTTAGAGAATAAATAAACTCATTCTTAACACAAGTAAGTATCTGCATATAAATTTGATACACTACTATTTATTGATTTGGACGTCTTTACAAATTTATAAAGGGGATTTTTAAATTTTTCTTCTAATAATAGCAGCACTCCAAACTCTTTAAAAAGTTGCCTAGTCGGCTTCTTTAGTAGGATTTAAATTTATTTATTTTTTTACTATGTACATATTATATTGAAAGCACCTTCCTATCTAGTTATTGCATACTGAAAGATTAATTTTATTAAAAGGCGTAGTATATCATTTATTCATATACATTACAGTAAAACCGCGATATAACGAAATCCAAGGGACCAAAAAATAAAAATTCGCAATAACGAATTCCCACATATAACGAAAAAAATAAAAAACCTACTATATGTTAAGCGCCGTCGCAAAAAAATGTTGCGCGGCTTCAAAAAAGATCGCAAATTCTGCAAACAAAGGAGGAAAAAGGCCATAGGGAACTGAATACCTACATATTTTTAGTAGTTTTGTTATTAAAACAGATAAGCAAATGGATAATCAAAGGAATTAAATTAAGAACAGAATCTATTCAACACCAATTGGAAGATATTTTTGTAAATTCCAGAATATTGCAAACACAAAACAATATTTTAATTGTGTTTAAATGTAGAGCCGCTTCAAACATAGTTTTGGGCATGAAACATACAAAACAATTCAAAAATAACAATCTTACAGTTGAATCGCGGCATTTTTATAAAATGAGTCGTATATAAATTACGAAGGTATTTACCGGTAACGGCGGCAACCACTTCAAAATATATTTATAATCGTTAAAATTGTTCACTTAAAAATATATTTATAATCGTTAAAATTATTCACTTAAAAATTATCGTTAACATTGTACACTTAAAATACACGAAAACAATAGTTAATAGAAATACAAAATACCGTACAAAAATAGTTCATAAAATATTTTAACGAATTATTTATATTATTGACGAGTTCATACGAAAACAATTGTCAAACGAAAATGAATTTATGTAAATATTCAGTTCGGTCATGCAATAATCGCGTTAAAAGCTGAACAAACTTCTCTACAGACGTTACACTGAGACTGACGTTTCCAATAAGTACATTCTGCAACTTTCGGGGGGTTCCTGTTAATTTTTGTATTTTACAGCTGTTTGGGTCTGGGTTGCAATCATATTAGAGGCGTATGCGTACGTAAAACGTGTCAGAGAACGCCGCAAGAATTATGTCAAATGGTTTTATGGGCCTGCTATGAACCCAAGAAAAAGTTTGAATTGTTTTACTACCTTGTCGGCCGACCGCCGCGCACCGCCGAAAAGGCCATAAAACTGTTCGCATACGGCAGATGCATCGGCGTGGCTTTTTAAATGCGAAATAATATTTTCATCTTTTAACATTTTTTTATTTCGTTATAAATTTACGTAAATGTATTGGCATTTTTTCGTACAGGACAAAAATTATTTTGTTATAAATATTAACGGGATTTCGTTATATAAATGCATTTTTGTATGAAAAATTGGTTTTAGGGACTAAATTTCGATTTTTTTTTCGATATACGTCATTTTTCGCTATATCGGGTTTCGTTATATCGCGGTTCTACTGTATATAATTTATTCATATGTACATTCACCGACCATGTATTTTACAAAATATTTACCTTTAATAAATAAATAATACTAATGACTTCAATGAAATTCCTTTTTCTTATTTACAGGAGATCACTTACTCTGACCGTGATGATAGGGACATGGCTGTTGATAAGAATGTTTGAGATTTTATCCCCAAATTTACACAGATTTCATAATGCTGATAAGTTTACTCGAGCCTAGGATCAATATGTTTTTATAAGACATTTAAAAATTGATGCAAAACTAAAAGAATTAGTATTTTCTCATATGAGAGCAGATCGGATATCTCTGATTTCTAAAAAAGACAGATTGATTTGCGCATTTGGCTCACAGTGTTTAAAAATTCAACTGACGTCATCCAGAAGAACTGCAACGTCTGCTTTGGATACTTATATGAATGGCGAAAGTTGTGAAAATAAGTAGGACGAGTTTGACAGAGTTACTACAACAACTGAAAAAATTCTGATCAAAACATTAAAACGCGTTGTGATACGTGGTAAAAGAGGAATAGGTATTCCTGTTTTATTTTTGTCTGATGTACAAAATGACTGAATGAAGTAAGATAAATATGTGGAGAAAAATAATCTGTTCCTATTTGCTAAACCGAATTGCAATTCTACGATTTGTGATTACATTACAAGGTAATAGAGAAACACGCCAAACTCTATGAGGCTAAGAACCCAAAGGTAATTTCCTCAATCAGGTTAAGAAAACATCTTGCAACATTGATGTAAATTTTCAATATGAGTGAAAACGACATTGAACAGCTCGCTAATTTTATGGGCCATACTAGTGGAATCCATAAGAAATCTTACCGATTGCCCGACGTCAAGCTTTTTCAGACAGCTAAAATCTCTAAATTGCTCTTCGTGAAGGAAGATGGCAAGGCAGATACCAAGTCTCAATGAAATTGATCTCATTTGGATGACGAGATAGTAGGTGAAAATGTAGACATTACAGAAATTATTGAATACAAAGCACATCAAATGCACCACAACCACATCAACATTTTTTAAATCCTAGTTGCCAGTCACGAATAGTCAAACTATCAGAAAAAATATAAAAAAGCGTAATTTGGTGCCGTGGACTCCTGAATTGTTTGCAATTTTTTAATACACACATCTCTAAACCACCAAAAAGACATGAGTTTGAAACTTTAAAGGAGCAGAACCCCGACCTATCGTCATATAAAACATGGCTAAAGATAAAAGTGTTTATACAAAACACTTATTCCAAAAAATGACTTGAATTATTTTAATGGGTTAATAAATTAAGGTCGTTATTCGTCACAAGTGATACATTTTTTTTTTTATTGTTTTAGATACTTACTTACTATAAATATTATTTTTGTAAAAGTGTTAGGTACACGTTTTCATAGGTCATCTTATTCTTCATGAGCGATAAGTTATTATTTTTATTTTTATTGTTTTAGATACGTGTAAGATATTTAAATAAGTACTTAGTATAGGTACTTATTTAGGGATGAGGTTAATTTAATTACATGTTTAATTTTGTAATTTGTTTTTAATAAACGATTTGTAAAATAAAAACCTTTTGAATTTTATCTTTTTGAATTCACCGACCTAGACAAACGGAATTCATATTATGAATCTTATAATATAATTATTTATTGATTGAAGTTGCATTTATTTTGTAGAATTCTATGTAGACGAGTCAATTGAGTAAAAAAAGCATCCAGACATGTAAATTAAATGTTCAATTGTATAATTTCGGCCGTCATTTATCTTATCCATTTTATGTCGTCAAAATTGCCTTTGTTTCTATGGACGGAATCACATATGCTTTCAAGATGAGAATAATAGATAAATTCTTATAAGTGGAGACGGTGTATATAGTAAAACGAAAGAAGATTATATAAATGTAATAACATTACTTAATTATAAATCGTACATAAATAATACAACACGAAATGTTTTCAGACAAATACCTTCCTGCATTGACCACATATGGTACAAATCAAATAACACTGATATAACCATGTCAATACTATGAAAAACCACTATTACCGATCACTACACCTGTATATTTGTACAAAATATAGATAAAAGAAATATCAGCTGTAATAAAATTGGTGAAAATAATGATGAAAAAAATAAATAATTAATCTGTAAACTTTAGAAGCAAGGCTTAAAATGGAAACCTGGCAATCAATATTTGATTCGGAAAATTCTACCACATGTGAGAATGAAATTAAAATGTTTGTTGTCATTTGAATTAATCCATTGAAAATTAAATATTTTATTGGAGTACCTAATTCATGTATTTGAATATGTTTTGAAATCAGGCAAAGTACCTAAATATATTTAGATGATCGCTTAAATCAATGTTCTAAATTTTTCAAAATTATGACAAATTCAATTTATTATTTTGTTTAATATTATCAATTTAAAACACCATGTTGCCGTTTTGGTTATATGTCTTTTTCATAATTACATATCATTTATGAAACAGACAGCTAGTGTTTAAAAGAAAACAGTGTTATATATAGACCATATATTTAATTGCGTTGTTTTCCCTTAAAATCAGTAAAAAAAAAACCATCTGATTGATGAAACTTGCTACTAATGTTGTGAATAAGTTCAATATTAATTCATATTGTGGATAAAATATGCGTGAAAATATATATCTTCAGCATTTTTAACAAGAATAATGACAGCACGGATTCGTCTTCCATCATGGCCTAATAGACCGGCGTATTGAAGTTTGATGGACAAATTAAATTATTGTCTTTTATAAGACTGAAAATATATTGTTTAAAAACTAATTATTGTGTTTTTAATATAAAACATAGTTTTAAATATTAGCTGAAGCCTCAAAGCATGTGAGTAAATAGAATATTTTATCCCTCTCCAAGCTCTCCAAGTTATAGCTCTATTATTTTTTTAACATTTTGTTGATTTGTTTCCATAATCTTGGCTTCAATATTATAAGAAAATACATTTTGTGTATGCGAGAATTTTCCATATTAAAACAATTTTGTGGTACATGGAAAATCTTTTTAATGGTCGCGGTCTTACAATGGTTGTGCTTTCTTAATTACGTCAAATAACATTAAGTTTATTAGTTATAAATGAGTGTAAAGATCCTATCTAAGTAATAATTTTAAAAAATCAAATCTAGTCTATAACTTCTGACAGAAATGAATAATAAAAATCTACATTTCCGTAAAAAATTCGGAAATTTTAATAATATCGTATTATAAATGTATTGAATACGGGAATATACGGAGTTCACTAAATGCTCGTAATGAACGGACCTGTTCTTAAAAATGGAATAACATACGTACGATATACGCGGTTTCCAAAAAAGCAGTGTTATGAAAAGGATTCCAAAAGTATTGTAATATAAACGTATTGCATATGGGAATATACAGAGTTCGTTAAATGCTCATAATGAACAGACGCATTCTTAAAAATGGAATGAATTGTGATATACATACGATATACGCGGTTTCCAAAAAAGCGGTAATATGAAAAGATTTCAAAATATATGTACCATGCAAAAAATTGATTACTCTTAAAACACGATTTCTGGCTAATTCTGTTACTATCACTTTGTTTTATAACTAAAGATATGTGAATATTCACAACGCTTTTGTTTCTAAACCTACCATAAGTAGTGATAGCCAAAAAGATGCAAAGTGAAAGGTTGCCAAAACTGTAGCAGGATTTGTATATATATTAAATAGAATACTACATTATTTTGGAATAATTATAAATAAACATTCTGAATTGTAAAAAAACATTTTTGAAAATGATATTATATCACAGACCACCACATACCTTAGACATGAAATGAAGTGTACACATATATAGGACAGGGGTTTGGAACATTATTTTTGGGACGTGGGTCATTCTACACACATGCATTGGTGGAAACATAAATCCGATAGATTATGACACATTTATGTAACAGTAAAAGTATTTACTCTTTGAAAATTAAGTCTTTGTGTAAACAAGACATAATTTTTACATTAATCCATGTATTGTCAGCGTTAAAATTTTTGTTTCAATCAAGTTATAATTCGACTTGCTAGTTAAGTTAGGGTTATTAAAAAAAGATTAATAATTATTTTATGGATACGCAGTCACATTATTTGAATATGAGATTATTACCATTTTTTTTTCCCTTTGATGATCTTTCAGTGTTAGACCTATTAAATATGATTGTATTTTTTAAAAAATACTACAGTACATGTAAAAAAAACATACCGACCCCTCCTACGTGCACTATCTTAACTAATAATCTGGTCATCTTTAGATGTTCTAGTATTTTGTATTCTAGGATTGATTTATTTTTAAGTGGCAGTATTTTTTATAAACTGTGCTCGATAGAACATAATACAATACTGTACTAATTTAATAATAATTTAGTAATAGTGTTATTCTTGCTCAATGATGAACAATTTAAATTTCAGTTATCTATATGCTGGAGGGTTAATGCTATCTGCACTTATCGGCGCCTTTTGTGAATCCCACTTTAATTTACTCATGTCGATAGTGAGTCTGAAACTGAAGTCCGCTATAATCACTACGGTATTTCGGAAAACTCTAACTGCCACCAAGACTGAATTAAACAAAAACTTTAGTGTTGGAGAAGTCACAAACTTCATGTCCACAGACACAGACAGAATTGTGAATTCGTGTCCTAGTTTTCATGCTGTTTGGAGCATACCTTTACAGGTAAGACCTAATTTTTTTCTGATAAATTTTTTAACGTGTTATAAAAATGTGCTTGCATATACGCCGTATACAAAAATTTTAGTAAATTATGAATTTAAGGTTATTAAAATATTTAAAATATCTTGTAATGTGTTTTTATTTCCCTTAAATATTCTATACAGTGAAATCTCTATATTCGTCAACCCCTATGTTCGCCTGATTCGATATTAGTTACTTTTTGATAACAAACAAATGTTTCCATATTCATTAATATTTTCTATATTTGTCACTTCCACCGCCCGGCAATACTGTTTAACTGGGCCAAAACACAATATGGTCGAAAAGTGGCACTTAAATGTTGCCATAGTCAACCAAAACATAAATGGATTTAATGGTAATGTGATTGATTACTTCATGAAGGTTTTAAAAAACCGAAGGCAACATTGGGCAAGTTCTTTATTAAATCGAGTGCTACTGAATCATTGGTAAACGAAAACCATCACCAGAATTAGAATTACCTGATGTTTAAATTGTCTCCTTCGAAATATTAATAACTTTTCTCCTCTTCCGCTTCTTCCATCATGTCTCCTCAGTACAATAAAGGTATAGTTTTGACATAAAATGTATTAATTTGTGTACTATTTTTGGGGGCTGGGAACGAATTTATTGAATTTCAGTTATTTATTATGGGAAAAACTGTTCCTATATTTGTCAGGTTCCATATTCGTCAGGCTCTCAGGAATGGATTAATGATGAATATAAAGGTTCCACTGTATATGTATGTACATATATACATACACTGTCCTAAACATGCAGGATCTCGTAACATGTCAAAGGAAACATAGTCACATGCGATAATATTAAGAAAGTGCTATGTTACTTTATACTATTTACACTTTGAGTACAGTGTATTTATTTAAAAGATACCAAAATACACTTTTAAATACAAAGTTCAATAATTTTTTAAAAAAATGCTTGCAGTGATATTCGCTTATTTTTCGTGTCCACAAGTGCGTACAAACCTTTAAAAACCATCCTATACCGATAAAAACTGACTAGATGTGATGTGCTGCAGTGAAATCGTAACAAACAGAATAGCTGTAATATTATAATGAAGTTATAAACATACTTTTAACAGAACACTCCTGGCGTGCTGTGCATACAGTGTATATGTTTGTACGGAGACGTTCTCGAGTGTTATTTGAGAATTTTGGTACAGTACCACCTACGTCTAGGTCTTGTCTTATATGAAAAAATCCCTTCTGACACTGGTCATAAGAATCGTATAGATCTTGTCTGTGTGTGTGTGGTTTTTACCTTTTTTCTCTAAGATCATTTTTTAAGTTTTTGAACAGCCACCATTTTCAAACATTGTGGTGGTTCAATCTAGTTAATCAGGATATCTAACAAATCAATTTCTCAGCATATGATTGAAATCAGATAAGAACTACAGAACTATAAAATCCATTATATCTCATATATGTATATACAATTTTTTTAATAGAGGGTGGTTTCGAAGTCTCTTAATCATGATTTAAGAAAATGGATCGAAATTTTCCAGTAGATGCGTCGTAAGACCCTCTGCAGTAGGTAGTTTTCTACCTACCCAAAGATAATAACATTTTTTTCTTTTCATTGAAAGCTCTATGTTGGAGTGCAACACTTGCCACTGTATATGAGTACATTAAATTGTTCATGTACCCATATCCAGTGGCAATTGTACAAATCCCCCTAGTTCAACGGACTGAAAGAATTATTTCGTTATAGTGAATATAAGGAAAAACATACACTTACTATACTATATATGAAAAACATTTTCAAAATACTGTACAAAAATAACAAAGGCATCAACATGTTGCGTGTTTGTCAAGCTTTGTTCAAAGTTTTCAATTTTTTTTTGGTCCTTCAAAGTGGTCTATAATATAGTTGGTGCAATGTTAAATTCTTTGACAACGTCACCTTTTCTCATTCCCGAGTCTATCTTTTCTAATATGGTTAATTTTTCCTTCAACACAAACTGATGTTGTTTTTTTACTTTTGTCCATTGTCACACGATGTTTGAAAAAAAATCAAAAAAAGTTTGAAAAGTATTTGAAAGATCGACCAATGGGTAAGTAGGTACATCTATGTGCTCCACACAACCACTGTTTTGTTCTTACCCCTTATGACCACGTTGCCGGTCGGGGAAGTACTGAATGCGCCGATTGCCAGTCTGCCGTTGAGTATATTTGATACCATCAAATTAATGTAAATTTTGGATAAGAAATTCGTTATACTGAAATTTCTATTTGTTATTTATTGGTATTCGTTATAATGGGATTTGACCTGTACCTTTACTCTCCACATTGTTGATATATTAAAATTATTTTAATTTAATTCTTCGTTACTTATCATTTATGATTTTTAATACAAATGTTTTATTAATTTCAGCTTGGAGTCACACTTTTTTTACTCAACATGCAAGTGGGAATCGCATTTCTTGCTGGACTCGTTTTCAGCATCGTTTTAATTCCCATCAACAAGTGTATTGCTAATAAAATAGGCCAATTAAGTACAAATCTCATGCACCACAAAGATGAAAGAGTTGGTCTCATGACGGAGATTATCAGGGGGATGAGAGCAATCAAGCTTTACGTCTGGGAAGACCACTTTGTTGACAAAGTTACAGGTTTGTTGTGCCCTTTTCAATTTTAAATAAGTAGGCAAATAGCGCTTAAGTGAAAATGCTCAATTAAATGAAGCCAATTCTTAAATCTTTCAACCTAGGAAGAAAATTTATTTTTGATACAATTGAAAATTACTATTTTAGTTTTTATATAATTATTAGTTTAATTACATCAACAATAACATATACAGTAAAATCCTGTTTATTCGAAGTTGAGGGGACCGAAAATCAAGAAAAAAGTTTGAATACCGATTTACGACAATGAAAATAAAATTTTCAAAAACTCAATTTTTTTACATAGGTATTAATATTTTTTATTACAACTCGAAGTAATTATATGTACCTATATACACACATTTAAAAATAACAAACAAGTTGTCAAAATACAGCGTAAACAAATCATTATTTTAAAAAACCTGACTGTAATTTTCGCGCCATTTTTAATAACGACATAATTGTCGTACTTGTCAATACCGCCATTTCTCCGATATATTGAAATTAGCATCAAAAGTTTCCAGCGCTTTTAAAACTTTGTTTTGTGGTGGTCGCGGTTGCATTTTGCACTCACCTGTGACGTCTTGTTATTTTTCTTCTTCAATCTACGCTTTCTTGCTCCTTTTCCCTCCATGACATTTCTAGCCTTTCAACGCCAAAATTTTATATGTCAACGTGTTTAATATTATCAACAACGTTATTAATGGAGTCGTGTATTCTTCTGTTAATTTTATTTTGGATAATATTTTTTTACAATCTCTTGTATTAATTTAACTTTTTAGCAACTGTTGGCGTTTTGTACGAGTTTTGCATTCGTGCTATTTTCGAGATTATAAAATTATCAGTCAAAATCATAAAAATGTTTTAATTAAAATTTATTGAAATATGATTACGTCTAAGGAACGCAAACCACGCATTCAAGAAATTCAAAATATCTAACTCGTAAATATTAGAGAAATACTAATAATTATCTATACATATAAAACAGTGGCAATAAAATAATTAACAAGATATTATAAAATCTGAGAAACGCCAACCACACATTCTTCAAAATGCCTTGACACTAAACTTAAATAGAAAGAGAAATGTCTTTATTAAAATGAGTACAAATTAAATAATTTGTAAAACACGGAAAAGTCTGAGGAACTCAACCGCTTACTAGCATTTGCACAACATATATACAAACGCTACGTAAAAAAAAATAATGATGGTATTAATACGGAACAGAAGATCGGGGGGAAGCAGTGACATTCGCAGTAATTGGGAGAATTATGTTGCCTAGAAGAGCGCAATGATAATATTTCCTATTTTTTTCTAATGTAAAGAAAACGAGCGAGAAAAAAAAGCATTCGCATTAATGTGTGACGGTAAGGAAGGTGAGGATTTAAATGTCGAGGACGCACTAGATATGTTTGTCATATTTTTTTAGTATACTGAAAATGAGAGAAAACAAACTTTGTGCGTCGTGAATTGGTATAGGGGCGATACTACCCATTTGGATGGACTATATTAAACTTTGATATTTGACAGGTACATCGCTTAGCGAACGTGTGTTTTGTAGATTACGGAGATTTGACAAAAAATCTAATTGGCGAAAAATAGATCAACAAACTCATCTGATAGGGTCCAAAAATAGCTTAGAATAACGATATTCGATTTACAAGTACAATTTAGTATGAAAACTTTCCAGAGGGACCAAATTCTGCTCCAAAACTTGACTTGTGGCGAATTTTGAATAAACGTTCTACGAATAAACGGGATTTTACTGTAATAAGTCAAATAAATGTTTAGTGACGTCACAACACACGTGATAAAAATTATAATTTTTATCATGATTCTTAAGTTGATAAACTTTTGTTTCCATACTAAATTACACTGAAACTTCACCAATCATATTTAAAATTTTTGTATGTTGGTATATTCAAATAATTGTGTTCCATGTTCAATTTTCCATTTGGGTTCAAAATAAATTAATAGTACTACACTAGTATTTTGTGTATTTTAAAATACTTATATTAAATAAATTTGAATAGAATAGAATATGCCTGAATAGGGTGTGTATAATAATAATAATATGCCACCTCAAATATTCTCTACGCCTTAGCCTAATTTATTACCAAACACAAATATTTACATCTAATGTGTTGTAACTTATAAATTGTATTTTTTTTTTACATTTTGTATTATATCCTCGATTATCCCAAATTAAGATATGAAAATTTTATTAAATAACTTTGTTTAACCCCCCAAGTCGTACCGAGAAAACAAAAAATCGTTTACTGCTATTGAATCTACTTAAACAATACAATATTTATTTTTTTATCTTCTTTCTACTTTGCAGAAATACGATCTAATGAAATTAAATATCTCAAAGGACGTAAATATTTAGACGCTATATGTGTCTTTTTATGGGCAACAACGCCAGTTGTCGTTACCGCCTTAACTCTATCAACTTATGTGCTTCTGGGCAACCGTCTAACAGCAGCGACGGTCTTCACCACTATCGCTTTGCTTAACATGCTCATATCACCTTTGAATGCCTTTCCTTGGGTGTTGAATGGAATAACTGAAGCCTGGGTATCTGTTAAACGAATACAAAGATTGCTCGATGTAAGTTATGATATTTTTTCCGTTAATGATTATAGACTTTGAATGATTTTAATTCTCAGTCCACTTTAATTTTATTCTTATCTGTATTATGTTGACAGTCTAAGCTAATTTCAGATCTAATATTTAACTTTTTTTCACATACCATGTACGCTGCGTGCAGAAACTAAATAATTGATTTATTGATACAAATCTAATTGGTACATACTACAAATATACATTTTTTTAACAGTTACAAGATATGAATGAAGACCACTATTACAAGGCTTTAGATGACGAAGATAATGATAAAAACATTGTACTATCAATGAAAAATGCATCATTTAGCTGGGCTACTCCAATGGAAGAAAAACCTAAACCAAACGATATGCAAAGTTCAACAAGAAAGGGAAAAGGAAAGCGTAAATTAAGTTCGCAGTCAAAGTTCAAAAATATTCAACGACGGGATTCATCCGTAGAAGCATCCACATCTGGAAGGAGGAAAAGTGACTGTGAACAACCTTTCATGTTAACCAATATAACGTTCCATGTGAAACGGGGAGATTTCGTGTGCATTGTTGGTAAAGTAGGCAGTGGGAAGACCTCACTCTTAAACGCAATTCTGGCCGAAATGATCAAAGTAGATGGTGAAGTTTCTACTTCAGATATTAAAACAGGTAATGTTTACTATTTTTTTAATCCAATAATCATAGGTATTATGTGATAACATAAGGTCTGTATTGTATATCTATACATTTACTATGTTTTTTATGTACAATTTTACCCAAATACACGTTAAGATTTACGTCTTATGTTTTGCAGCATACATTTGATTGAAACCAAAAGTCTGTTAGAAAATTCATATGGTGTATTGGCTCAAATATAACACAATGTTTTTTCAAATCAATAATTTTTTTATTTGTTTTATTCAAGACCTAAAGATTGGGTGTTCACTTCATGCATTGTCTTTGTCATTATGGTGTTGCCGCACTCATTATCCTCCTCTCTACTATAGGTAATGTTTGATTTGTGAGTTGCTCTCTTCCTAAATATTGTTTTTAACATGTTCAAGCTTTAAAATGAATCCAGATATTGATTGTATCGAAATAAAAGGTTCATCGAGATTTCAAATAAGGAAAGGCATTACGATTACATAATTTTCAAGATCATGGTAACAAGAGAAGCAAAACAATTTACAATTAACTAACTTACCATTTCCCCGGAGGTAGGCAGAGAGGACAGAGCGCCACACTCTTCTGTCCTGACACACAATTCTCGCCTCATCCACATTCATACGTCTTCTCATACAAGCTCGCCAATTATTGAGGCTTCTAACAGGATCATTCTTCTGTATCCTGGTTGTGCCAAATCTTCTGCAAACATCCTCTATTTCTGGTGCTATGAACACTTGTGTCATATATCTTGCTTACCATTCTCTCCTCATTCCTCATTCATTTACAAACTTCAAGAAAATATAACTTACCTGAAGTAAATACATATACATTTATGACACGCACACTTACTTAAAATAAGAGGTTAAAAATACTGCACTTCAAATGACATTGATGGAACTAAAGATGAAGTATTGTGGGATAATGGCAAATATACGATTACATCTAATTAAATTTATATTTAGCTACATTTCATTGTAATTTTGTTTCCCAAAAGTATACAAAAAAATCTTATTTTTTTTCAAATACTGGGCTTAATTGAAAGACCGCTACTATTACCATTACCAAATTTATTTTCATTATGCCAGAATAGTTTTTAGTTATGGAAAATTCATATATATTTATATACAGAAAATATTTTCCTATGGGTTCAAAGCCAAGGTTATGAAGATATGTATTTAAGGAATTAACAAAAAGTTAAAAATTCAGAGTTATAAATTGTTAAATTGACATGACATTATTTCAATTTTGTATAAATATATTCTATGTATATTTACTTACATGCATTATGGCTTAAATTACTATTATGATTAAAGCGTTGTTTTGTATCAGAAACAATAATTTCTTGCTAAATAATATTTTCACCAGTCCTATGAATGTGTATTTTTTTTACTGTTTTTTTGTGTCATTTCGCCGACTGGAGTGGGCATAAAACCAATAATGATTTATTTGAATAAAAATTTACCAATAAATTTATACATTTTCCACATAAATAAAAATATCAAAGATTTTATATGAGTAAAAAGAATGACTAAAACTATAATACGTACACAAGTCCTTATATATTGATGAGTGCCATAATAACAAATGATCAAATGAAAATGTATTTGGCGAGTGAACAGATGTATTGTAGTTTTATTGTTTGAATTGTGCCACAAGTTGAAACTCGGGTGGACCCGACTGCGCATGTGCGGTGCGTAAGTCATACTTATTCAGATTCATGAAGTATCTAATTTTGTCAATTGGTGACATGCACCTTCTTCTTCAATGGCACTACATCTTAGAGTGGGATTTGGTATTTTCCATAAGTGCTCTCCACTGACTCTTATCCCTAGCCATCCTGCTCCAGTTTTCTTGCGCACAGTCAGCTCTCCTCTTCCACTGAGGTATACAGTTAGTCATGATCTTCATGCCATGCACTTTAATCATTCATAATATTCCTTGTAGAAATGTTTCGATATAGATCTTGTGTTGATTGTTCAAATTTACTATTGTTTTGTACTGAGATATTATGTCATTCATTGTTAAGTATCATTTTATGTTTATACTTTTTAGGATTTGGCTTTGCAAGTCAAAAACCATGGTTACAAAGGGGTTCAATAAAGGAAAATATTCTCTTTGGAAAAGCATATGAGGAATCTAAATATAGAACAGTCGTAAATGCTTGTGGATTAACAGGTTTGTGTTGCAATTATATTTTTCTTGACGTATTTTTATTTCAATATCCAGTTTTGTTTTTACTTATTAATGTTATTTTTTCCCTAGATTTTTGAATCACAGTTTCATTTTGTTTTTGTTTGTTTTTCATTTTGTTTTTTGTTTTTCATTTGATTTTTCAGATTTGTATAATTTATAATCATAATTCACAAGAGATATATATGCATATGGGTATGTGTGTCACACTTTGGGAAACATTCCCTTAAGACATTTATTTTTTATTATTTTAGAAGACATTGCAATTTTGGGTAGCAGTGCGTGTGTTGGTGAGGGTGGCGGCGCTTTAAGTGGTGGCCAAGCCGCTCGCATAGCTCTAGCTCGAGCTGTATATCAAGATAAACAAGGTATACCATTCATTGTTCAATTGTCTTTATATTAAAAATGTGTTTCTTTTTCTTTATACAGTAAAACCGCGATATAACGAAACCCGATATAGCGAAAAATGACGTATATCGAAAAAAAATCGAAATTTAGTCCCTAAAACCAATTTTTCAAACAAAAATGCATTTATATAACGAAATCCCGTTAATATTTATAACAAAATCATTTTTGTCCCGTACGAAAAAATGCCAATACATTTACGTAAATTTATAACGAAATAAAAAAATGTTAAAAGATGAAAATATTATTTCGCACTTACAAAGCCGCGCCGATGCATCTGCCGTATGATAACGATTTTATGGCCTTCTCGGCGGTGCGCGGCGGTCGGCCGACAAGGTAGTAAAACAATTCAAACTTCTTCTTGGGTTGATAGTAGGCCCATAAAACCATTTGACATAATTCTTGCGGCGTTTCACGTTTTACGTACTCTAATATGTATTGCAATCCCAGACCCAAATAGCTGGAAAATACAAAAATTAACAGGAACCCCCTGAAAGTTGTAGTATGTACTTATTGGAAATGTCAGTCTCAGTGTAACGTCTGTAGAGTTAAGTTTGTTCAGCTTTTAACGCGATTATTGCATGACCGAACTGAATATTTACATAAATTCATTTTCGTTTGACAATTGTTTTCGTGTGAACTCGTCAATAATATAAATAATTCATTAAAATATTTTATGGACTATTTTTGTACGGCATTTTGTATTTCTATTAACTATTGTTTTCGTGTATTTTAAGTGAACAATTTTAACGATTATAAATATATTTTGAAGTGGTTGCCGCCGTTACCGGTAAGTACCTTCGTAATTTATATACGACTCATTTTATAAAAATACCGCGATTCAACTGTAAAATTGTTATTTTTGAATTATTTTGTATGTTTCATGCCCAAAACTATGTTTGAAGCGGCTCTACATTTAAACACAATTAAAATATTGTTTTGTGTTTGCAATATTCTGGAATTTACAAAAACATCTTCCAATTGGTGTTGAATAGGTTCTGTTCTTAATTTAATTCCTTTGATTATCCATTTGCTTATCTGTTTTAATAACAAAACTACTAAAAATATATAGGCATTCAGTTCCCTATGACCTTCTTCCTCCTTTATTTGCAGAATTTGCGATCTTTTTTGAAGCCGCGCAACATTTTTTTGCGACGGCGCGTAACATATAGTAGGTTTTTTTTTTTTTTTTCGTTATATGTGGGAATTCGTTATTACGAATTTTTATTTTTTGGTCCCTTGGGTTTCGTTATATCGCGGTTTTACTGTATTATAATAATCGTATAATATACATTATTCCTTCATATAAACGTATTGAAATATAAATACAGTAAAATCTCGTTAAAATGAACCCCACTATATCGGAAAATGGCGTATAACGAAAGTTTTTTTTATTTTTGTCCCATATGAAAAATACATTATCATAATAACATTTACGTAAATGTATTATTATGATTTTTTTTTTTGTTACAACGTAAGTATAATTTTGAAAGCGATGCTATCGGTTGGTCATGTTTTGTCAATGTTGACGGTGGCCTGCTATGAGGAAAACACCGAAATTGCAATTGGCATATCACACACGCGCATGTATATGTATGATGCCCGCAGAGCTCAAGTCTGGTCCACTTTGAACTTTGAGTATCTACAATTCTGCACATTATTATCTTTAATTTTCACTTTTCGTTTTCATTATCATCGTTAATTTTACATTAAAACTGAACATTGAATCGTGGGGTATGATAACGTTGCTTCCGGGTATATCAAGGCTGGTTACCCATTAGTTGTCTCGTGACTTCATGCGCTCTTCAATCAGTGTTTAGAGGAAAGCCACACTCCATTAGATTGGAGCAGAACAATTATTATGCCTCTCTACAAAAGTAAAGAGTCACATATGAAATGCGGTAATGGGCAATTAGTCTACTAAGCTCGGTGGGCAGACTATATGGAAGAATTTTAATAGGAAGAGCAAGAACGGTGACGAAAGAAAAAGTATGGGACATGCAAGGGGCCTTTGTGGGTGATCACCATGAATCAGATCTTTTCTTTACAAGTGATGACTGAAAAGTTTTTAGCGAAAAATCAACATTTTTTTATGCGTTTGTAGATCTGCAAAAGGCATATTATAGAGTTGTAAGAGAAAGGTTATGAAAGGTACTCGCTGTATACAGGGTGAATAGCAAACTTATACGCACAATCGCATCCCTATATGAACAAAGTTCTGCGTATGTAAGGATCAATGGACCATTCACACCATGGTTTAACATTATAAAGGGTATCAAGCAGAGTTGTGTAATGTCTCCATGGCTGTTCAACTTGTGTATGGATAATTGTGAACGTAGGAGTAAAAATGGGCAATTTGATTGTATGCTGTGGCAATGTAATGGCGAATAATGAACAAGAATTACAGAGGCTAGTGAGTAGAATGTACAATGTACGCAAGGAAAGTGACCTTATTATGAATATCAACAAGTCAAAAGTGATGGTATTCGAGAAGGAGGAAAGCAAGACAATGTGCAAAATACTTGTAGGTAATGAATATTTGGAACAAGTAGATGAGTTTGTGTATTTGGGAAGTATGTTTGATAGAAACGGAAAGACAGAGAAAGATATCGAAAGGAGTGTGACTACACGGAATAAAATGAACGCCGCTTTGAATGGAATTATAGCTAATGGGAACATGTCAACTGAGGCAAGACTAGCGGTTCACAATGGAGTCCTGGTACCGCCACTAATGTATGGAAGTGAGGCCTGGAACTGGCAGAAGAGGAACGAAAGTGGACTGAATGCAGTGGAAATGAGATTACTTAGGCGTATATGTGATAGATCCATTTATGACAGAGTAAATAATAAAGAAATGAAGAAAGAATGTGAAGCTGATCTTAGTATAATGAGTAAGATTAAGAAAGGATCACTTAGGTGGTTTGGTCATGTGGAATGGATGAATGAGGAGAGAATGGTAAGAAAGATATATGACCCAAGTGTTGATGGCACCAGAAATAAAAGACATCCGCGGAAGACTTAGCATGACTAGGTAAACCAGATTCTGGAGGATGGTCCTGTTAGAAGCCTCAATAATCATCAAGCTTGTATGAGGAGAGAATAGTGTGTTAGGACAGAAGAGTATGCCACTCTATCCTCTCTACCCCATAGAGAAACAACGTGATGGTAAGTAAATAAATAACAAAACACTCCCGGTGTGTCATGTGCTTAATGCAGATAACCTGCAAGTTTTTTCCTCAGTATTAGAAATGTTAAATTTAAATATATACATGTTCAGTAAAATGCCGTTTATTCGAAGTTGAGGGGACCGAAAATCAACTGTTCAACTTGTGTATGGATAATTGTGTGAAATAACTGGAATATATGAATGTAGGAGTGAAAATGGGCGATTTGATAGTAGGCTGTTTATTATACGCCGATGATACAGTATTAATGGCGAATAGTGAACAAGAATTACAAAGGCTAGTGATTAAAGTATACGGTGTATGCAAGGATAATGACCTTATTATGAATGTCAACAAGTCGAAAGTGATGGTATTCGAGAAGGAGGAAAGCAAGACACTCTGCAAAATACTTGTAGGTAATGAATGTTTGGAACAAGTATGTATATTTGGGAAATATCTTTGATAGAAACGGAAAGATAGAGTCAAGCTTGTATGAGGCGAGTACAGAAGAGTGTGGCGCTCTATCCTCTCTGCCCACCCCCGCGAAGATACAGCATGATGGTAAGTAAGTAAGAAATTGAAGATGAATTGGCTTCTATACAACAAGGCATGAGTGAAATTAGAAGGTAAATATTATAGCCAGAACCTTGGGTAGGAGATGGCACAAGAAGAAGTATTGAAATACATATTCTTGATTGTTTTCTGTCATTTTGCAGTTTATTTAATGGATGACATTCTGTCGGCTGTGGATGTTAAGGTCGGAGCGCACATCTATCGCAAATGTATTATGGGTCTGTTGAAATATAAAACAAGAATATTTGTCACACATTCATTACAGTACGCCGCCCAGGCAAATCATGTGATTATTATGGAAAATGGAACAATCAAAAATCAAGGTTAGTTTATTTGATATTGTATGCCTGGTTTTTGAAATTGATTTTTTATTTCTAATATGACATGTTATCCATGTTGTTACCTTCCAGGTCCATCTAAAGCGATTTTGAATGAACTGGATGATTATTTCTCTCCCAGTGATTTTGAATGCAGTGATTCAGAAGCCCCATTTGCTAATGTTATTTTTCCCAATTCTTCTACAATGGATAACATATCATTAAAGAGTGACAATTCTATCAACAGCATGATGCTCGAGGTATGAAAGTTCTGATGATTTATTTTTATATTTGATATTATGTTTCCATTTTAAGTAATAAAATCGCCTTTAATTTTGAATCCTCAGGAAAACAGTGCAGTCGGCAGTTTAGACTTTTGGGTAATAATGCTGTATTGGAAAAGTATCGGCAGTTGGCTCGCTATGGCTACCCTTATTTCTCTAGTCCTGATGCAAGTTTCTCGTAACACTACAGACTTGTGGTTATCATTCTGGGTGACTTCCCTAACGCCCAACAATTCTACAAACTTCACATCTTCATTTGATGATAGCTCTATGACACCTGTTAAGGATTCTCCAGACCCGTGGAATATTAACAATGGAAGCACTCCAGACTTCACTGGCACTTTGACCAATATTACTGAAAGAGAAGGGCATATGAGAGATGTTGTAATGAATATAACTGGAAACATCATAAACAATTTGGTCGACAGATTATCAAGAAATATAAATGAAACATTTTATGATACTGATGACTTGCTGTTACTACCAAAAAGTTTATCAAATAGTACATCCGACAATGTTGTGTCATTCTACTTGTCCTTTTATGCTGGATTTGCTGTATTGAATGCTATATTTACTCTCATAAGAGCTTTTATTTTCGCCTATGGAGGTATTCATGCTGCTATTGTAATTCATAAAACACTTCTAAAAACGGTTATGCAGGTAAATCTTTTTTATTTAATTTTAACTATTACCAATAAATGCGTTCACTTGCCTCAAACCACCATCTGGCTTATTATAATCCACTTTTGTATTTACAGTAAAACCTCGTTAATTTGAAATCAACCTCGCTAATTTGAGACCAAAAAAAAATTATTGCAACGAACCAAATGAGTCAACCAAATTTATTGATTCGGAATTCGCAAAATTAGTTAAAAGAAAAAACAAAAGTGCCAATTTCCCATTCAACTGAGTTTTGCTAAATTCAATTACACATGTTCTAGATTTGTGATATGAATTAATAATTTAATGACCCAATGTCATTTACACATGTTTTTGTCTAAGGTTCAATGTGTGGACATAATTCAAATAATTATAGGATCTTGTAAGATGCACACTTCATATACAATTATGTTTTTTTCAGTTACATGCATGTATCTGTTTGTAGAATTTTTAGTGTGTATTTCCCTAAGGGCCGGTTGTGTGATCAGTAGTAATTTTTTGCTATGGTAACTTTTTATTATAGTAACTTTTTACTAGTGCCCGTAGTAAAAATCCTTTGCGGATTGTTGATACATCAAATTTACCACTGTCAAAGCATAGATGGAGATGTCTATAAGCGTGACAAATAATCATGAAATATGCTTTATTCTAGGCATTATCTATGGATTTTTTCGCCTAGGCATTCGAAATCTGTCACTTTGATGGTGACATTTTATCATATTATGTATTAAACAATAAGACCATCATCGGACGAACTCTCATTATTAAAATAGCGGGATATTGAATGATTAATTGTCGTATACTGCAACTTTCAAAGTATCAATGTCAGATGACTTTTGGAACAGAAATCTGGAAGTCTGCCATATTTAACTAACGATTCTCGTTTTTACTATTGGATATTGCAGTGTAAAATGAGTTTACTACAGGATGTACTTTCAAGAAGTAAATATTTTTTTACTAACGATCAAATAATCCGTTTTCGCAAAAAAAATATTTTACTAACTTTTTTTTACTATAGTAAAAATTACTACCGATCACACAACTGGTCCTGAAACTTTGTCTATAATATCATCATATTTTTTGTTTTCAGGGGAAAATAAAGTTTTTCGACATAACACCAGCTGGGCGGTTACTAAATAGATTTTCTTCTGACACATACACTGTCGATGATTCGCTGCCTTTCATTATGAATATTTTACTGGCGCAAGTTTTTGGAGTGATTGGTACGTTTCTAAGATCAATTTTTCAACAAAAATTAATTTCTTTCGCATTTTGATTACAAAGTTTAACCTAAATTCTCCATACCCTAAGCTACTTAACAATTTATTTTTAAAAAGTTGATAAATATTATTTATTTGAAAATTAAAAACAATTTAATTTCAATGATTGTCATTGTTCTACACATGAACATAAAAATGATTCCTACTATTCTGATTTGAAATTTGATTTATTTAAATCATATTAGTTTCATCACTTATGGCCTCTTCCCATATATTATTATTCCCAATATTATCCGTTCCCTATAAATGCCTAGAAAACCTCAATTAGGCCTAGTACGCACTGCGGTTAAACGTATGCAGTTTTTACTAGTGATGGGACGATTTAAAAAATTTTACCGATTCCGATACATTTTTTTTTTTTAAACTTATTTTTAAACGATATTTTTTTAAACTTCCGATTCCGATTTGTGTAATGTATGTTATTTACAAAAGTGTTCAATGAACTTGTTTATTAGAAATATAGCATTCATTTTTTAATTTATGAGGTTATTGAATAAATTGTAATCAATTTTTTGGGTAGAGACTGCAAATTACTAGTTTTTTTCCAATTGTCAATATGTTTTGAGGTACCAGTTTACTTTGATTCGGTTTTATGCTTTTTATACAGAATATTGACATTAAATGTGTAAAGGAATATGTATTTTCTGTATTTACTAAAGAGTTTTCTGGTATGCTGAAAACAAATTTAATGAGTGTGGTCTTTCAAAAAAATCAATTTTTGAGTTAACATTGTGCATATTTTGTGGTACAGTAAAACTGCGATATAACGAAATCCAAGGGACCGAAAAATAAAAATTCGTAATAACGAATTCCCACATATAACGAAAAAAATAAAAAAACCTACTATATGTTACGCGCCGTCGCAAAAAAATGTTGCGCGGCTTCAAAAAAGATCGCAAATTCTGCAAACAAAGGAGGAAGAAGGTCATAGGGAACTGAATACCTACATATTTTTAGTAGTTTTGTTATTAAAACAGATAAGCAAATGGATAATCAAAGGAATTAAATTAAGAACAGAACCTATTCAACACCAATTGGAAGATATTTTTGTAAATTCCAGAATATTGCAAACACAAAACAATATTTTAATTGTGTTTAAATGTAGAGCCGCTTCAAACATAGTTTTGGGCATGAAATATACAAAATAATTCAAAAATAACAATTTTCAGTTGAATCGCGGCATTTTTATAAAAAGAGTCGTATATAAATTACGAAGGTACTTACCGGTAACGGCGGCAACCACTTCAAAATATATTTATAATCGTTAAAATTGTTCACTTAAAAATTATCGTTAACATTGTTCACTTAAAATACACGAAAACAATAGTTAATAGAAATACAAAATGCCGTACAAAAATAGTCCATTAAATATTTTAACGAATTATTTATATTATTGACGAGTTCACACGAAAAAAATTGTCAGACGAAAATGAATTTATGTAAATATTCAGTTCGGTCATGCAATAATCGCGTTAAAAGCTGAACAAACTTAACTCTATAGACTTTACACTGAGACTGACATTTCCAATAAGTACATACTGCAACTTTCGGGGGGTTCCTGTTAATTTTTGTATTTTACAGCTGTTTGAGTCTGGGATTGCAATACATATTAGAAGCGTATGCGTACGTAAAACGTGTCTAAGTGAACGCCGCAAGAATTATGTCAAATGGTTTTATGGGCCTACTATGAACTCAAGAAGTATGAATTGTTTTACTACCTTGTCGGCCGACCGCCGCGCACTGCCAAGAAGGCCATAAAACCGTTCGCATACGGCAGATGCATCGGCGCGGCTTTGTAAGTGCGAAATAATATTTTCATCTTAACATTTTTTTATTTCGTTATAAATTTACGTAAAGGTATTGGCATTTTTTCCTACGGGACAAAAATGATTTTGTTATAAATATTAACGGGATTTCGTTATATAAATGCATTTTTGTATGAAAAATTGGTTTTAGGGACTAAATTTCGATTTTTTTTTCGATATATGTCATTTTTCGCTATATCAGGTTTCGTTATATCGCGGTTTTACTGTATTAACTTTTATTAGTTTAATTTAGTAGTACCATAGTATGTAGTATAAAAAAATTTCTGAGTTTGTATTTTAAAAATAAACTAATCGGTTAGTATCTAATTCTGATATGTATACATATTCCTTCTGATATAAATTAATAACAAAAACCCATATTTTCATAAAAAAGCTGAAAGTATGCCCTTATCTTAAAAAGGACACAATTATAATTAAATGTATAATTATGTATTGTTATATTTATAATATATTAGTTTGGTGATATTCACATTTCAGGTTCTGTCATCGTAACTGCGTATGGCCTTCCTTGGGTGTGTTTAGTTATCGTTCCACTGATACCTGTATACCACTGGCTTCAACATCGCTACAGACTTACGTCACGAGAGTTGAAGAGGCTTTCTAGTGTCACACTCTCTCCTATTTATTCACATTTTAATGATACTTTAGAAGGTACATACATATCTATTTAAATCTTTTTAATATTTTGTGATTAACGCAAAAGCTCATTAAAAAGCGACCAGTTCAGACAAGCCAAAACATTGCGTCAGATTTTTAGATAAATAGACAAATTATAGAAATAATCACTCATTGACAACATCCTTCAAAAGAAATCTTATCTTTAATACATTGAAAAAATCTGTTTTTAGGATCCACAATGATCCGAGCGCTCTCTCGCACAGATCGCTGGACTCGTGGCGGCGAACACCTAGTGGATCGGTGTCAGCGTGCCAGTTTATGCAGTGCTGCAGCCTCACAATGGTTAGGGCTTCGCCTCAGGCTAATGGGCGCAGCGCTCCTTGCGGGTGCAGCCGCCGTCGCTGTTGCACAAAGGAATCTAGATGTTGTGGATGCAGGTGAATGTTTTTCATTTTCTTTTCACACTCGAGATATCACAAGTATTTTTAAAAGAAATTAATAAAATCTGCCTTCTTGATTCTGCATGTTTTTTTATATGTATATTAATGTTAACTTTTTTTGTTTTGAGACAGTCAGTGTCTGTCCAACATAACAAAGAACTTGCATAAATATTATTAGAATAACATCTTAATAAATTATGATAAAAAATAAAATAACAGTTCCACTGTACAAAATACTCATTTTCTTATGTTTCAATTTTTTCTAAATTTCCCTACTATACAAAACACTCAAAAGATGTCATGATTTGGAATTTTTCATATATGTAATGATTTTATTTTAAACTGCTAAAAGCTTACAATTTTTACTTTTAGAAGTTGTAAAATAGTATAGAGTACCTTAATATACGTCCTTAATTCATTCCAGATTCTCTTAATAAGTTTCTCCGCCTAATAAGATCACATTCTTCGGTCCCAAAAAAGTCCCATACAAATTATGTATTTTTTTTTATAATAACGCTAATAAAATTAGGGTTTTGGGTTTTGCCCATCATAAAAGATCTATTCACTCACAAAAACAAAACAGACATATTTGAATAAGCCAATAAAATGTACTGCCTTGCTTGGAGGAAACAAGGGTTGCCATTGCCACTGCCGTAGTTAATGAACTACGGCAGCGGCATTTGTAGATAATCTTCGCAATATATTATCTTGTTTTATTTTTATTAATTTTTAACTTTAACCATGCAAACATTCCTGGCCGAAAAACCCAATTCTTAAAATAGCTTAGATTAACAGTTGTAAAAAGTGTCAAACGGAAAATTTTCAAGTTATTATTATTACATATTACTTTTAAAATTAGCAAAATTAACTTTGTGGTTAAAATTCATTATTTTTATTTGTTAACTTTGTTTCGAAATAAAAATAAGTTTAATAATAAATTGAATAAAAACTACACTGTTATTCTCATATTTTATTTATACAAAATGGAGTTTAACGGTGCTACTTTAACATTTTATAAACAATATCATCTAAATGCTGTTCATTTCTCTCAAGACTCGCAATCGGACTCTTAAATTTGCGAAGACGCGAGAGCAAAGCGTTGGTTCAATGGCAGCAACTTCACAGCGGATATTTCCTTGTAGGGCCTGAATTGTTCGAGGATTGTTGCTGTAAATTCTCGACTTAAAGTATCCCCACAAAAAAAGTCCTACGGTGTAAGGTCCTGTGACCGAGTCTCCGTAGTTGCTGATTAATTTATTGGGAAAAATTCCCCTCAACTTCTCCATTGAAACTCTATCTGTGTGTGGAGTGGCCCCGTCTTGCTGAAATTGTGTTCTGTTGTTGAACCTGGGAAACAGCTGCAGTTGCGGTACCAAAAACTCATTGATTGTTCGGCAATACACGTCAGCAGTGACTGTCTCTCGCTGGTTAAAAAAATAAGGGCCAATTATCCCTCAGACTGAAATTGCACACCACGCTGTCGTTTTTGGACAATGCAATCGTTTTTGATGGCGTTCCCCTGAGTTGTCGGGGCACCAGTATCTCATGTTCTATTTATTAACATAGCCATCGATATGAAAATGTGCTTCATCAGTAAACAATATCTTTCCAAGCATTCGTGCTGTTCCAAAATGTTCCAGCATCGTTCTCGTTAAGGTTTCACATAAAGAATAGTCATTTTCATTGAGAAACTGCACAGTTTGCAGCTTGTATGGGTGAAACTGTAGTTTATTTTTCAAAATAATGTGCACTGTTGATTATTTTATTCCAGCCAAGGCTGCAATCTTCCTTATCGATTTACGTGGATTGCGCATTATTTCACGTCAAACTTGAGCCACATGTTCTGGCGTTGCTGCTGACGTTGATAGTCGCAGAGGAGTTTGGTCCCTTCTTGTCTGAACTTTTGAACACAACATCAGATAAATTGCGTGATCGGCCCATCACTTACTCGTCGAATATTAAAGTGAGTCCAAAAAATGCCACGCGCACAAACCAATGAATCACCGCACTTTAAATATTGCTCAACCACGAACGCGCGGTGCGCTCCCGACCAGTGACTCATTGCGACTGACAAATCGGCAAATCACGTGCGTCAAACAATACCCCTCCCTGATGGTTTACGAGCAATTACAATTTAATCTTGAAATTTTTCTGCTGGACACCCTATATTTTATAAAATGCATTTTTAATTTCAGGGTTAGTGGGTCTCGCAATATCGTATGCCTTGACTGTCACATCACTTCTCGGTGGGGTGATTAATGCTTTTACAGAAACTGAAAGAGAAATGATTGCAGTAGAAAGACTCGGGGAATATATCAGGCAAATTGAACCAGAGGAAAGTGATAACAAAATTCTTAATCAACTCCCACCACCATACGGATGGCCTAACTTGGGAATAGTGAGTTTCAATCAGGTGGTTATGAAATATAGGTAAGAGATTAATTGATCAATATTCTAGCTCGGGTGAGGGTATACATATTACGTATACATTCATAATATGTATACGTGATATGTTTATAATATATAATTTTAACCATGAAAAAAGCTGCAATATTTGCTCGCTTTTCGTGTACAAAGACATATACAAGCCCTTACATAATATTAGATTTTTTTTTTGTAGCCTAAATAGTACAGTCAATAATACATAATATCCTATTTAACTAACTACATGTGATGTGCAGTGAAAATACTAACAAGAGTGGTGTTGCAATGTTTTCGTCAAATTACAAATATTTGCATGCTATCATCTTTTTTTTGAAATATGTATATCAACAAAATGCCATGATTTGACATCACAAAGGGTGCCAAGCAGGGTTGTGTAATGTGTCCATGGCTGTTCAATTTGTACATGAATAATTGTGTGAAAGAACTGGAATATAAACTGGAAAATGAGCAATTTGATTGTATGCTATTTATTATACGCCAATGGCGAATAATGAACAAGAATCACGGAGTCTAGTGAGTAGAATATACAATGTATGTAAGGAAAGCGATCTTATTATGAATGTTAACAAGTTGAAAGTGATGGTATTCGAGAAGGAGGAAAGCAAGACAATGTGCAAAATACTTGTAGTTAATGAATGTTTGGAACAAGTAGATTAGTTTGTGTATTTGGAAAGTATGTTTGATAGAAACGAAAATACTGAGAAAGATATCGAAAAGAGGGTGAATGCAGGGAATAAAGTGAACGGCGCTTTGAATGGAATTATAGCTAATGGGAACTTGTCAACCGAGGCAAGACTAACGGTTTGCAATGGAGTCCTGGTGCCGACACTGATGTATGGAAGTGAGGCCTGGAGCTGGCAGAAAAGGAATAAAAGTAGACAGCATGCAATTGAAATAAGATCACTTTGGCATATATGTGATAGATCCATTTATGACAGAGTAAAGAATGAAGAAATAAGGAAAGAATGTAAAGCTGATCTTAATATAGTGAGTAAGATTAAGAAAGAATCACTTAGATCGTTTGATCATATGGAACGGATGAATGAGGAGAGAATAGTAAGAAAGATATATGACACAAATGTTGATGACACCAGAAGTATAGGACGTCTGCAGAAGACTTAACACGGCCAGGTAAACCAGATACTGGAGAATAGTTCTGTTAGAAGCCTCAATAATCGGCGAGCTTGTATGAGAAGATGTATGAACCGAGAATTGTGTGTCAGAACAGAAGAGTATGGAACTCTATCCTCTCCGCCTACCCCCATAGGGAAACATATTTCCCCATATTTCCTCAGTGCTAGAAATGTTAAATTTAAATATATACATACATATATGTACATGTTAATCCAAAATAAAAATCCATGTCTTATATGTTACAGAGATCACTTATCTCCAAGTCTGAAGGGCGTAAACTTTGACACAATTTCTGCGGAAAAAATTGGCATTGTTGGAAGAACTGGAGCTGGCAAAAGCTCATTATTAGCTGCCTTGTTTAGACTGTGCGAACTGTACAGTGGAAGTATTACTATTGATTCCATTGATATAAGCCTGTTATCTTTAGATACATTGAGGTATGTATGTATTTATAAATAATAGCAATGCATAATATAGTGAAATATTAATCTTTCATTTCTCAATTGATTATTTTTTAATTTGTCTTCATACCTTTTGTTAATATTATTATATAATCTGTTAAAACATAGCATTCATATAGTTTTTCCATATTTATTATTAATTTCCAATGTCGATGTTACTTTTATTATGGTCTTTCATTTTTTGTAAATTTTCAGATCATATTCCTAAGCAAAATATATTCAAAATATTTTTTCTTTAATTATCTTTACATGAAATCAAGAATATATGGTTATGAATTAATCTTGACAAGATTGACAATTTTAACAAGATTATTTTGAAACAATAAATAAATTATAATTATTACATATAATGAAAAAATTGTCAAAATAACAAATTTTTATATTTATATTTTTTTCTTTTAATTGCATACCTTTTTTTTAAAATATAGATCACGCTTAGCAATCATACCTCAAGAGCCCTTTGTATTTACTGGATCTATTCGAAATAATTTGGATCCTTTAGAGCAATATCTAGATATCGAGCTTTGGAATGCTATTGAGAAATGTGGCGCCAAGCAAATCATTCTTCATAGGGGAGGACTTGAGGCTTCTGCTGCTGATCTCTCAAGGGGACATATGCAACTCCTGTGCTTAGCTCGAGCCATTCTACAAAACGCTAAGGTAAAATAAATTTAAAAAAATTCATTCGAAACACTACATAAATTTTAGAATTCTGTACTTCTTTAGCTACAGTATAGTAAATTCAAATATCTCAAATGGTCAAAGATCACTGTAACGCGGATTCCTCACATTTTCCAGTAAGGAATGTACATTAAAATCTAAGTGATATTTGAATATTCCAGATACTTTACAACTTATTGCGCCATTCTTATCGGACTCTGCAATAGTAACGAGCATATCGGGAATGTCTAAATAGTCGGCAATATCTCCACTGACAAAGTCACCCTCCGCCATTTTGTAAAAAAACGTTTGTAAAAGTAAAAATAAAATCAAAAGAGTTTTTGAAAATTCGGTAACTGTAATAATATCAGCACTTTTTAGTAGATTTTCGTTGCGATTGAAATTTTGGTCATTTTCGTATAAATCACTTTTGTCTATGGTATAAAATAAATTTGGCAACACAAAAGTACGCATGAACTGTCAGTTTTGTATGGAGGAAAAATGATTTTTACATTCGATTTCAGACCTAATCCGTGGTGTTCTTGAGTTGAATAATATTTCTATGGGTCACCGTATCATATCACTACTGGAAAGAATAATTTGTTTTAAAATCCGATATGCAGCGCCCATGATATCAAACGTCATTTACTAACGCCGCGTGCAGTCACATGTGTGTCGGCCATTTATTGCTTTGTCTCTTTCTCTGTCGCAAATTTCCGACGCGGGCAGCCTTGGAGTTAAGCAACTGTCAAACAACTGTCAGAATGACATGAGACCATAGATTATTTATTCATAAGAACGAAACTTTATGACTACATATACAGATGATGTTAGCGCCATCTATTATTATGGAAACCAAGTTACTTATCAAACCTACTACATATTAGTATGGAAACTTATCAAATAGTATATTATGGTACTTATCAAACCTACTATTACTATTAGTATGGAAACCAAGTTACTTATCAAACCACCCTCGTAAGCTTCAATATTCAATTCCTGGCTGAATCAGATTTATTTTTAAAGTTAAATTCATTATTTACCAATCGAATGGGCGAATAGCCCTATAGTAAATCCAACTCTGAGGACAGACCTTATGGACCCCAATGCGCAGCATTGGCTGCATTGGCATAGTTACGCTGCTGTTTTTACATTAAATACAGTATCAGTTTATTTTGAAATTTTACAAATTTGTATTATTTTACAAATTAAATTATTAACTTCACATATCATATATGTTTTAATCATGTTTACTACAATAATTTTCGTATATCACACAAGTTCATTTTTTTTTTTTTTTTGCTTATTACAATTACATCTGAATTTCACATACGCATGAATTTGAATTATAATTGAACTTCAAATTTAAGGAATGAGTCTACTGTATATATGTAGTATTGTAATCTCTCTAGGTTTATTGTCTATTCAAATTTGAAACTAAATCAAAATGTAGAAGATTTTTAAATAGTATTATTTTATTTATACTTACATACATAATTAACATTATTTCCTTAACAATAATAAAAAAGATTTTTACTGAAATTAAATTTAAAAATTTGAAATATCAAAACTTGTACTAATTAATTAAGTATTAAAAGAATTGTAATATTTGTAGGTTCTGTGCATTGACGAAGCTACTGCTAACGTGGATCAAGAGACTGACAGACTTATACAAGCAACAATAAGATGCTCTTTCCGGAAGAGCACAGTGATCACGATTGCTCATCGAATTAGTACCATTCTTGATTCTGACAGAGTGCTGGTCATGGGGGATGGACAAGTTCTTGAATTTGATACTCCTGATAATTTGAGACAAAATACAAACTCTCATTTCTACCGCCTTATAAATCAAGATATAGTTGATTAACTTTTTTTATTACTAAAGGATAAATGTACAAAGTGTGGAAGGTTTTATACCAAATATTTTATTAATGTGCTTAATAGTGTGTGACAACTATAAAATTATCATCCTTTCCTCGGTGCCCTCCTTTATAATGTTACCAAGCCGTGTCCGATCAACGGTAATACATTTTTAATTACAACTTTAAGTTGTAAATAGTATGTATAATTATAAAAAATACATTATTTTTTATCTCAAATTGTTAGTCGAGCTATATTTGAGCCTATATGGTATACGTATGGCATATTGAAAGGAGTTGTTGATGGTTATAATTCTGGATAAAAAATTTCTAGATATGTAATATATTATCATTAGAGTATGTATTTTTCGATAAATATTTATATATGTTTTTTGTCATTTAAGATTTTTAATTATTTTCATGTTGGTCAATATCGTCATATGGTTTCCCTTTCCACTGACAGTGTTACCTTTAATTGAAATGGATGGATGGAAAATTTTTAGTAAAATATAACTTGCCCCTTTCAATATGGCACGTTAGGTACCATGGATAATTCCACCTGCCCTTTACCACTTTCATCTAATTTTTAAATGATTAGAACACATTGAATTACAGAAAAGGGAGGGCACTTGCGGCATTCTGTTTTCTCTGCAACTTCCGATATTATAGTACCTGATGTAAATTCTTTTTTTAATTTTAATTATGTAAGAATATTAATTTTTTTTTTAATTTTAAAAATAGGTTTTGAATTGTATTATTTGTGATCTTGTAATTTTATATATTAGCGGTCATTGAAACAATCAACATTCCAAATGGATATTTTGTTTTCAATGTATTGCTTCTTTTTTCCAATAGGTTGTTGCCACAGATTTGATAAAATAACAAATTTACTAATGTATAAAATATCAGAGTTAAGTTGCAGAATAATATTTCAGTAAAAGAAACAGGTGAATTTTATTTTATTCGGGAACATTTATTTTTTCAATTTTATTGAAATACATAATTCCAAAAATATTTATTAGAATAAAAAGTATTTGTGATTGTTTAAGGTTACTTCCTAATATTTATATTGTAGTTAGTGCGAGGATGTAATACTGTTTAGATTTGGTTGTGTCTGTTAGAATGTAACCCATGAATCACCGCTAACAGGCCACTGCATTACATTATTTTAAACAATGAGCACTTATTGTGTAACATTCTAAGGTATAGAAAATTAGTAGGCTCTCCAGCATTATGGCTTTTAATACCTCAGTGTGTCAGGGCTCTTAGTTTTATTTGTAAAGTTTACTTAAGGACGTTCCCAAAGAGCAGTCGTACTCAATCTTCAAGAAGATTCCCCCGTATGTAAACTACTACGAATAGAATAAAAAATAGTTGAGGTACAGTGTACTTTTTTGCTTCCGCTCACATGCGCAGAAGTTCAAAAATCTCTTTCTATTCAAATTATAAAAGGAAATGTCAAAACCATTCAAAAGTAGCTCACTTTTAACATTTTTTAAAACAAAACGAATACCGCTTGTTTTAGTTATTTTTACAGAAAGATATTTGTTAAATTTTCAATGAATGATTCTCAGTTTTCCAAAACAATTGTAAGAAAATTACTATTGCTATTCAATTAAACGTGCGCTACAACATCGATCGGGGTATGGTTTGTATGTTAAATATGCTCATTTTAATAGTCAATATTTACAAATTTACTACCGCAAGGACTATTGAAAAATATTTCTAAAGTCACTCATAAGTATGTGTATTCAAAGTTTCAAAAGGATTGTAAGACAAGTGATTTTTTTGTGAACGTCCTTAATAGCGGTGACAATTGTAAATGATTGAAGCAGACTAAATGCTGTGAAAATGTGATTATGTACTGAGATGAATATATTGGAATATTTGAAAGAAATACAGAATATATAATGATAAATTTGAGGTTGATAAGATAAAAATAATTAAAGTGTCACATATATAGTTTTTTCATGCAGAGAGAATTTCTGTGAACTAATTAATAAAATCAAGCAGCATATTATTAAAATTAACAATTTTTACAATGCTATGTAGCGACAATTCACCTTATGGCTACTTAAATTAGCAAGGCGAGTATAAATGACAAACACGTGAGGTGACCAAAAATTTGTAAAAAAACTGCACAACGGAAGCAGGGGGTGTATAAAATTGAACAAATTTTGGGATGGGGCATTACAGGTGAACATGTACATATAAGAAAGGATATAAGTAAAAGATGTGTATCAAAACAAAAATGTATTAAGTTTCATCATATCCTCTAATCTGTCGATGTAGGGAAAATTTACACTTTATTTATATCAATTATTCTTTATGGAAAAGAATCGATCAACATTGATCTTTTTTCTCATTCAAAGGATAGCTGCTACACAACAAACAATTTTTAACATTTTAGGACTTTTCTTTATTGTAGATAAATTAACATATATGTAATAGGTAAAGCGAAAAGCAATTTCTTTTTTGTTGTTGCATTACTTTGAAACCAGTCTATCACCAGCTCCCGTTAAGTCAACACGTTCCAGTTGGTATCATTTTGAAGCCCTGTTAGTGATCTTTTTGTTTTGATAAAAAAAAAATTTACCCGTAATAAAATAATCCCGACTGAGACATGTTGACTCGACGGGAGCTGGTGACAAACTGGTTTTAAAGTAATGCAACAAAAAAAATTACTCTTTTCGCTTTACCTAATATATAAACAACTACAAAATCATCAACAAATTTAAGTTATGAAACTCACCAAATATTATTTTAAACAATCTTGCTGTTGCGAATTCAAAATAGATCTGCCTTTTACATACATATTTGTGAATTTAATTACATAACTTTTTTTTCAGATGTTTAGTACTTGTGCTGTATTATAAAATATAAATGTAATGTAAATAAGATTAAAATATTATAAATCTTATTTATAATATTTTAATCTTTTAACAGTTTCCTCATTGTTTCTTTCTAAACTCCACAATTTTATCTCCTTTCAATCAATGTGACTTTGAATTTTGATGTCATTTATTACGATTTTTTACATCATAATTGTCATGAACACCTTTTCTTCTAGATCAATATATTTTCGAGTTTTAATACTATTATTACATATGTAGTTAAAATTGTGATTTTTTTATTAATAGTTTATGTATGGACAATTTACACTGAAATACAACCATATTTTATTATTTATTTATATTATTCATTATTCCTGTAACCCTTATGACTGCAAACCATTTTGACACAGCTTGAAACACCCACACATTTTTAAAATTTAATAATAGGATATATTTTAAATAAATATATTCGCTTGTTGGTGTAGTGATCAAGACGTTGGCCTAGTGATCCAGTGGTCGGGGGTTCGCGCCTCGTTCCAGGACACCAGCAAGTTAGTCCTATTTTCATAGCACAAGCATTTAGCTTAGTTTGAAAATAGTAAGAATATTGATGTGACATGTATTCCGTGTACGCATCTCTATATAAAAAAAAAAAAATCACAATACAAACAAATTGATCAACTAAAAAGATTAATTTAATATAAATTAAATTAATCAACTAGAAAGATATAAAGAAAATTGAAAAATATTTAGTTGCTACTATGTATCCAATGTGAGTTTATATAAAACTATCAAATTGCCAACTAAAGATAAAAAATGTCCAAAACCTCATAATAAAACATAATATTTTTTTATGAATGTTCTTAGGTTTTCACGGCCGTTAAGAATTCTGTGTACAGTTTTCTGGGCTAATCTGACCTTTCTCACCGACGTTTTCATTGTAGGGTCCATCATCAAGCCCGATGTGATGTGTGGCTTTTGGCGTTGTACTGGCTTGCAGTACTGTGTCAAGAGCAGGGTGTATCATTTTTAGGTACTGGCTTTACAATACCCTGTCATAAACAGGTGTTGTGTGAAATAGGTAGTGTTGTGTTGTGTAATTTCCATCTACTGTCGAACCACTATCTGTACGGACTCTTGACTCCTAAGACTTTGAACCGCCAGGTACCATGAAGTTTTTAATTTTAGGCTATCATCCCTATTAAGTTCACTGGGTGTTTATTTATTTTAATTGCCTTCTTAACCAGACGTGCGTAATGACTCTTGGGCTTTCCTAGGATTTTCAGCTCAAATGCAAAATGGCAGCCCGTATTCAGAAAAAGTTCAGCCAATGCCGGTTTTCCTGGATGGCTGAGTTTGCATGTTCCATACAGGAAACAAGAACTGTAGAAAAAGGGTGATTCGCCGATTCACTCTGGTGTCTTCGGGCGACGATATCTGCAGTGGCGCGCAGTGGTTCAAGAGGGTCCAAAATCGTCTATCAGTCCCATCCGGGCCGGCAGATCTGCATTTTTCTCCACTTTTTCGTTCATCAAATTTGTATCCTTTATTCTGCAGGCATCGCGAGTATTTCATTTTACAGATTTTAATTTCCCTCACGATGCCTGATAGATTTCAACTGGGGCGATGGCCCGGGAATTTTATTATTGCACCTCAAACTTAAAAAATCCCTTTTTTCTCCTAAAATGATTTTTAAGGTGCATAATATTATCTCCGGGCGATTGCCCCTTCCATGCTCTCTTTATTAGTTTTAACAATATATCCCTATCAATATTTTAACATCAGTTATTACATAAAAACTAAATCTAATTCTGCCTCTGTTGAATGGACGGAGCCTCGCGTCTGCCCGGTACCCCCCTTCCCCCGGCGGTCCGACGAGTGCAGGGGTGTCGAGTTTCCAGCGGCGCGGGGTGACGGGCGGAAAGTGTCCCTGGTGCAGAAAAGAATGGACCCACATGAAACCTTTTCCCGAGCCGCGATTGTCGTGGCACTACGGAACATTGCATGTCCGTTTATGCTCGTCAACTACGTACTTTCTCACAATCTTGGCTGTTGAGCCTATAAATACTGTCTGTTTCCAAGGAGTCTCGATTCTTTATTGATAAAACTGTGACGTTATTGTTTGGCGGGATTTGACCCTCTTCTCAACAGTTGTTTTTGACATCCTCAGGTGGTGTAATGATTCCAAAATACTGTTTTGGATTTCCCGGTCGCCAATGGTATCTTCACTCAGTGGATGCAGTGTCCATTTTCTTTGTCTCCACGCATTTCAGATTTTTTTAACATGTCCCTGGACACTTCACCAAACCAAGAGAATCGTTAAAGCAATTCTTTGAATAATTAAATTCGGATTTGCTTGGATTTCAGCAATTAAAATGTCATCAGCCACTTTTCTTGATCTTTCACTTCTAGGACCATTCATCAGATTAAAATTACCCAACTGAAACTTTTTGAACCATCTCTGTCAATTCTGAACATCAAAAACATTCCCTGGTGGCGACAATTATATCTTTCTTCAAAAAATGATACAGCATACAATTGTAAATAAATTCTTCATTTGGAATAAAGTCTTACATTGCAAATGGGTATACATGCTCTGTTTACTTTCAAATATTAAAATACTTTTGATATGTAAATAATAATGTAATACAAAAACATGTGATGAATTATCAATAGGCACACAACTGACCGTTAAAACTAATCATAAAAACAATATATTTTCGAGACACTTAATATGTGCATCAGAATACAGACAGCGAGGGGAACCAAGAGATTGAAAAACTGCTGGACTGATTAAATTATCAAACTCTGCAGAAATATATATTCATGCCAGTCAATAACAGTGGACTCCAAAATTACATATGTATATATACAAACCCAAATCAATCAAGGCTTTTGGGAGGTTTGAGATAATGTGCATTATTGATGTTTTGAATAATAATAGAGGTACAAGAAACACAATAACAAATATTACAACTTCGTTTAATAAACATTACTAATAACATAAAAGTTATAATAGGATATATGTAGTAACGTGAAACAGAACAATAAAGTATATTTCTGATTATATGTACATATTTTCCCAATATGTGCATAATTACAATATGCGATAAAGTAATATCAAATTACATATTTCTTTCTTCAGGAGTTTTGAAAGGATAATCAATATAATCAAATACATCTCTCTCTGAATTTATCTCCATTGGTTCTCCAGGCATACCTAGAAAAGAAAAATGTATTCAAAATAAATGCAAACTAATATTGAATTTTTTAATAATTATTTTAAAAATAGAAAAATTAATACTGATTGTTGCACACAGGATTCCGCCTCACAACGGGCTCAGGAAGCAGCGTCTCATGAGGAGTCGCCGCGCGTGGAGCGCCGGCGGCCAGACTCGGAAAGGCCCGCTTGGAGATTACATTTGGGATTCCACTGGATGAATTCCCCGATAGGGAGCCCTAAAATGGGCTCACATTGTGTTTTAAGGTTCAGCGGCCCTGAAACGGGCCTTTTCTTATTCAGTCCAGTGGCAGCGCCAGTGGTGGGCTCCGTAAGGGGCCAGTCACCACGTACTAGCTCGCGGTGGTGGAGCTACCAACGAGCAGAACAGGAGCGGTTTGATGCTCACCATGGGCCCGCAGAGGGCACATGGTGGGACCGCAAGCGGCCCTCGGTAGGGCCGCCAATTGTATTTTGTATGGGACGACCGTCCACCAAATGTAATTGTTTTGTATATTGAGATTTCGAACTGTCACCCACATTTGTAACTATTTTGTTGTGAATATCGCGAGCTAGTCTTGGTAATTAATGTTAATTACCAATCGCGATATCCATACACTTGTATTGTCTTTATATGGGGTGATCACCCCCACCCCCTGTTTATTCCATGTTTCATATTTGTTTGTTGTATAATAAATGTCTTGATTATGTTGTGGATATCGCGAGCTAAGCATTGTTGGTATTTGTTTATTGTTCGCACACGTTCCACAACTATTTTGTATTTTATTTTTTATGTCTGTATTAAGACCATGTGTTGTCGGGCTCCGGATATTGTAGTTCGACGGACCGCCCCATGGCGGCGGTCGCGTCGCAGTGGTCAAGTGGTGGGGGTTGTGAGCCCCCCCACCACTGTTGGCCATGTCTGGATGAAACATGCAATAAATAGGGGGGTACCGCAGTTGAGTCAGTTCTCGTCTGCGGCCTTCCCGAGTAAACATCTCTCTGCCTTTTACTTCTCTCCTGCACACATCACCTCCTGCACGCCTCGCATCTGTACGAATATAGCAAATCGGAGTGTTACCGCCGGCGAATTTGGAGCACTCGGACTAACCCGCACTTTTCAGTGCGTTCAGTGACATCTGAGTGTTCTCTAACGGCAGCGTAACTGGGCGACCACATTTGTTATCGTTGAAACATAGTTGTGCTAAACGGCACTTGTGCGTAACACTGATGTTTCTTCGTTCTTTATATAAATTAAATTAAACAGAACAATATACACACCTGTACATCCCACAGGTCTCAAACAATATTCATTTAAAGTGAAGCCTTTCTCTAAGGCATGTGATCTCATTGTCTTATTAAATACATCACTTCCAGTGAAGTACAATGTGGAACAATAGTACTGGTCGTATGGTGTGAGCCGTATATCTAATCTTCTTGGAGTTGAATTTTGTAATTTACACACACCCTTCAAACAAAAAAACACTTCATGCAAATATGTACATTGTAACTTATTGATTGACCATGAAAAATATGTGAGTTTATAGGTAAAACTCATATATTTTTCATAATAAGAGTTTTAATGGTAGGCCATTAAAACTCTTATTATGTTGCCTCCCTTATCCAGAATATACATGAGATAGCATCTCCTTTTCGGTCACATTGTTAGTGTGCGAAAGTACTTTTCTCTTCTTTTTTAACATATTGGTAGCCCTGCTTTTGTTTTGCTTTATCATCCCACCAGGCAGGCAGAGGCCATTTTGATTATATTTAGCTCCCACCAGGCAGAGCTTAAGTATATTCTGGATAACAAAAGCAACATAATAAGAGTTCTAATGGTAGGTGGAAACTAACTTGAAAGGGCACATGATGAAAAAAGATTCAGAAAACATTATAGGATATGATATTGAAATTTAATTCCAAATATTTACGCTGTGCAAGTTCCTCGATTGTATATTGCTCTGGTGCTGGAAACATATTTTAATATATTTTCTCTCAAATTCTTCTCCCTCCTTTTTCTCTATGCAACATGGCAATTGATTAACATCAAACTGAATGTATCAAAATTTTGATTTTTTTATTAATTTTTTATTTTTAAAGAATAAAGTTATTATAAAAATGGGCATATAAAATTTACCATAAATTTGGTGTCTCCAAGAGATAATGTGTCTGTAACTAGACCCGCACTTTCTAAAGCAACTATCACACTCTTCAATCTTTGGCCTTTCTCTGATTTTATAATAGATGTGGTACTTGTTAATGAGGGGTGTGTAATGAGTGCATCAATATCACCACTGGTAGCTTTACCTCTCCTGCAAATAAAATGTAAAAAAGTAATGATATATTGAAAGAGGGAAGTATTGTAAAGAACTAAAAACAACTTTTCCAGCAGGAGTAAAATTTGTTTTTTTGATTTGCTCTGATAGTGAATTCTATAACTCGAAACAACTTTCAAAACAGATTTTGAAAGTACTCTTATTTTTTTAAAACTAGTAATCAGCTAACTAATTTTGTTGCTCGGCAGTACAGATGGCTACGGTGGCTGCCACGCTACCACAGTCAGTGTTTCTATAAAACTTATTTTTCAATGTTAAAAATATTATTTATTATCAGACAATTCCTGAAATGTATGACCAATTTAAACAGACCCTTTCTAATTATCTTATCTTCCATTTTTTAAATTAAAATTTTAAAAAAAAATAATAATTTTACATTATTCATAAATTAATACTATACCTGTAACTGCCACAGATTGTCACTGTGAAAGCAAAGTCCAAATCCTTTATTATACTTTTTAATGTTGATTCTATCTCTTCAATTTCTGCTCTAGGTATCTTCTTCTCAAATTCTTCAAAATATCTAGAAACAATAATTCAACCCTGAAAGCCTTATGAAGAGAACTTCTAGAAAAAGGAAACAGCTTCATGGGTCACCAATTTAAAGGGAATTTTCTAATTACATGAAGACTTACTTACCATTACGCCGTTTCCCCGTAGGGGTAGGCAGAGAGGATAGACCGTCACACTCTTCTGTCCTGACACACAATTCTCGCCTCATCCACATTCATACATCTTGTCATACAAGCTCGCCGATTGTTGAGGCTTCTAACAGAACCATCCTCCATTATCTGGTTTATCTGGTCGTGCCAAGTCTTCCGCGGACGTCCTCTATTTCTGGTTCCATCAACGACACATGAAGACTATATTTACAAAAGGTAATATTCACAATGTAGTCACGTGAGCAATGACATTTGACGTGGCACTGCCAGTTGTTACATTACAGAGTTACAGAGCAGCATTGATATGTTGTGACAGTATTATACATATTCAAATCTTAATCACATTAATTCTGATATGTCACTAGTGTGAAAACAGTATGTTACTATACATTCATTTTAACATTACTGGACAAATTTGCTTTTTTCTCATATTAAATTGTTTCAATGCATATTCCTATTTCACTAAAATGGTGATTAATGAAGGAAGGAAAAGTACTGTAAGGTTGAAAATATTTTCATAAAATTAACTTGAAGTCATAAACCAAAAGTCTCTCGGTTCAAAAAGAGAAAAATAAATCACCTCAAACCAATTTTCTGGTGGTGCGTTAATTTATCTTTGTGAGCTTCTAAATCCTGTAAATCTTTAATTCCTTGATCGACCAACTCTTTCGCTTTCGCTGGGCCGATACCACTGACTCTGGTAAGAATAGATATAGACCTGCTGCTTTCATCGTTGTGTATGTTTTCTAATTTTTTCAATTTACCAGTTGACAAAAATTCATCAATCTTTTTAGAAATCTTATCACCTATACCATTTAACTTTTTGGCTTCTTCTCCCGACTTGACTCGAGTCGGGTAAGCAGCGAGTACGCCTGCAGCTTTCTTGTACGCATTATATTTATGGATGTTTCTGTTAACATTTTTCTCAAAATCGGCTAACTCGTTGAGGAAATCGCAAAAGTCAAAGTTCGGATTATCTTCTGACGGCCCTTTTCGTTTACTCATATTTTATTACTTTAATAAAATAATTTGGATCAAATTATTGTAAGTGTAAAGGTACATGTAAAATACAATTTAAAAAGTAAATTATGTTATTTTTATAAACTGAAATATGTTAATAAAGGACTTGTTAAATCTGAATCTACAAATACATATAATACGGGCATAAATAATTTAATTATTTTGAACCGGTAATTTACATAAAAATCCAACGGAGATCGTAAAACTATTAAATAATTTAATAAAATCCAACACGAATAATATTTTGTGATAATAATTCAATCTTGTTCATAGAATATCTCTATTCTATGGAACTAATGACCATAGATAATAGTATAGAAAATTTGACAGAACTTCTTCATTCTTTATACCTAGTTTTATTATCCAGTATCTGTTTTCACCTCTGTGGAATGTTTTTTCCATAATCAAGCATTCTTTTGTTATGGTCGCATCGGTCGCATCTCATGTGTGACGTTCCCGTATTGCATGTATTATTTACGGCGCGAAATTAAAATATTTTAATATTGCTGTGCACGGGCCGCACGCCTGGCGACGCTAACCCCTCGTCTCCCCGCTCCTAAACAGGCGTTAGCGGCCGGGCAAAGGGTCGCTAACCCCTCTCCAACACATTGACCGAAATGGGCCACTGTTGACGACGTCCTCTCGCTCTTTGATCGTTCTACGCTCCGGATCTGCTCCCGAGGTGCCGCCGGTTTGCGGCCGGCCTTCGAGCAGCTTCTTACCGACCGCCATTTTGCCACGAGACGAAGCCCCCAGGAAGATGTGACGTGCCTCCTGGAAGGCATCTGAAAACCCCGTCATGGACACGAGGTGAGCGACGGATATCACCGCCGCTTACATTAAAGGATCGGAGGCTATCCATCTCAAGATGACCAAACGCAGCCGTGGAGATTACGTGGCGAAGACGCGTGACTCGAGCGAAGCTGCAGAGCCTGCACCCGTGAACAGGACCAGGGGCGGGCTCCAAACGCAGCTTGTCGTACGCGCCCGCAGCAGGCTACACGTGCTACGCAGTTGGCCACAAGTGTGAAGATGGACAAAAAAGTGAGTAGGAAGAACAATAATAACAATTAATGCGTCTGAGCTTAATTAAGGTTAGCGATAAGGATTTTCCTTTTTTAGTGATGTAAATAAATGTGTGAAATTGTATAAAAACTTGATAATTTAATTTACCCTCCTGCCATCTTCTCGTGACCACTAATGTTGACTGCGCAACGACCAGAGTGTCAGCGTTCATATCACTTTATATAAAATAAAGTATATAAATAATATATATATATATATATATATATATATATATATATATATATATATATATATATATATATATATATATATATATATATTTATATACTATTTATATACTACAAAAATTGCTCCCCAATCATAGATACGCCCTAATGCAGAGTTTGAAAAGAAGCCACCTAAATAAGTATTGTTTATGTATAAAATATACGAATATTAGTACTGGTTGCATAGTTTATCCATTAAATACTAAGAAAAAAATTCTTTTGTCTCATGTAACATTCACATTTTGTAAGGCATTTATAAGCACATGAATTTTTAAAAAGTTGTTTCACTTTATAGTTAAAGCTATTTTCATTTTACGGCAATGGTCTGGATCCACCATATTAGCGGTATTCTGTTACTGTATACATCGATAATATGTTCACGTGTTTCGTAATATACGTGAGAAACGGTTTTTTAAATGTTGTAATTCCATTTCAATTTCATATTAACGCTGGGAAAGATATCAATACTCGTAAATATATTATTTTCAAATGAATTGTAAATTGCAAGACACCAATTTTTCGGGCCTCAATTTAACGTAGACCCCAATGCACAGCATTGGCTGCATTGGCATAGTTGCGCTGCTAGCCCTAACACTGATGTGTTTCTAGGTATCACACGCGGAAACTCAATAGGAAATGGATACGTTCCATTGATAAATCAATGTCATTTCTTTTCAAATGTATGTATGTTTGCATATATTTTTCTTATCTATGCATATATTTCTAGAATAGTGCCATCATGCCAGTTTTTTGTATAATGTTTTTCCAAGAAAACTGAACCTGAATACACTTTATACGACAATTTCAAGATAAAGCAAAAATAATTCCTTGGATTTGTTTAAATGAGTCAGCTGGTAAATTTCATTCGAAATACTATTTTACGTTCTATTATGCCGAACCTAAATAAGCCAAATTGATAAAATTTTACTCAATTATATAAGTACATCTAATGAGTTTTTTTACTACATTTCAATTTGTTTTTAAACAATATATTTGTGGAGGTCTATCGCCTCCACAATCTACACGTACCTTGCATATGCCTAGGTGCAAAACGAGGCTCTCATCAACCTCAAAAACACACATGGATATTGGAAACATAGATAAAAGATGTAGTTGGATATGATATTTTTGTTGATTTTGACAGTTGAGTTATTTTGATTGATATTTTTTAAAAACGACGATATGTCGGAAAATAAACATTTAGATGTAATAAATACAAAACTCCAAGAACACTTTGGCCATGACAAATTTAAAAGTGAATTGCAAGAAAAAGCTGTCAGAGCAATTGCAAAAGGTATCATAAAACATAACCTCTTTGATGAATTCATACTTAATTTTTATATTAATTTACTTAAGTATAATCCGTTAAATATTATATCCTTATAACGCTCTCTTCAGACTGTACTCGTGCACATGATTCATACGAGAAATCTAACAGGTAAAGATTTAAAAGTGTCATCCACAAATTATCTTTTTCATGTGCAGTTGGTGAAGAGTTTTACTGGAGTTTGATAATATAAACCTATAGTGGGTGCCATTTTTTAAGCCGATAAATTTTACATTTAGAGCTTTGTTGTACTTGTAGGTGCAAAGCTGGGTTCTGTTATAGCCTCGTTAGATCTCTTTTAGTAATATCTAATAGCGCTATGTTACCAAAATCTGTTACAAGGCATGATTAGCTCTATGACATCCATAGATTACAACCAGGGATTTTTCTATCTTAAATAATTTACTTTCCTTTCCAATTTCATATCATTAGAAATAATAAGGTAATTTGCTTTAGACCCGTGCAGTTGTACACTTCTGACTAAAATAATTATTTTCAGGTAAACAGGATGTTTACGTGTCTATGCCAACAGGATCAGGAAAATCCCTTTGTTTTCAATTGCCAGCTATGTTACATGAACATAAGTTAGCGATAGTATTTTCACCACTGTTAGCCTTAATAAAAGATCAACTTGATCATTTAGCGAAGCTCAAAATAAATGCTGAATCAATCAATTCAAAGATGGGTGTGAAAGAAAGGGAAAGAGTCATTAATGATCTGAAGAGTATAAAACCAACTTTAAAGTTTTTGTACATAACCCCAGAACAGGCAGCAACAACTACATTTAAAAACATTCTGGATCATCTAATCAAACACAAAAAACTCTCATACATAGTTGTTGATGAAGCTCACTGTGTAAGTCAATGGGGTCATGATTTTAGACCTGATTATTTGAAATTAGGCTCCTTGCGAACCCAATACTTGACAGTTCCTTGGATTGCTTTAACAGCTACGGCAAGCAAGGAGGTGGTTAAAGATATAATCTCCAATTTAAAACTATCAAAATCATTTCTGCAATTTAAAACACCATGTTTCAGAAGCAATTTATATTATGATGTTGTATTTATGAATACAATTGTGAATGATTTTGATCATTTGAAAGATTTTATAAACAAATGCTTCGGTAAAGAGGATGAAAATACTAAGCCTGTAAGATACATTTTTATATTTATTTATTACAATATTGTTCAGTAGTTAAAACCAACAATTTATTTAAAGCTTGGCACTCACAGCTGAAGCTGATTGAAAAAAAAATCTTTTACGCTGACACAAGACTAATAAACAGAAAGAAAATAAGTAAATATTGGTTTTATCACAAACAAAATTAACAGAATCCACATATATAAAAAAATCCAGACTCCTTGATAATTAGGGTGTCTAGATTTCCAGATTTTATGGATTCTTAGGCGGTTATTTTAAAATATAAATAAAGGTGAAAGAATAATTAAATTATGATAACTTATTTATTAAAAAATAGTGTGCAATTTTATGCCCAGATTTCTGGGGTCTGGATTTTTTAACCTTTCCTATAGTATTAATCAAAATAGTTGTTCATAGTTTTTCTAATTTTATTGTTCATTAGACTTCAATCTGCATCCAATTATTAGCTTCTGCTAATTATTTTAATTTGCAGTGGAATAATCATACAATAAACATAAGAGTTAGAATTTTCGCCGAATAACTAGTATGTGGAATTCCAATCCTACCTGGCTCACGCCTGCCTTGGAAGGTGTGTGAACTACATTTGAAAACATGGTTTTAAACCCCACTAAAAACTATTTGTTCTATTTGCCTTGAGTTCTAGTTCCGGTCAGTAAGTAACATGCCTCATATTAGTTTTGAAAATATTAAAATTAATTGAATTTTTTAGAGAGACAAAGGTTGTGCCATTATATATTGCCGAACAAGGGAGTCAACTGAAGATATTGCTAAAGTTCTTACAAAAAAAGGACTACACACAGTAGCGTATCATGCAGGTTACATTTCATTATATCTCATTGATTCAATTTTTAATCAATACAATTTCGATAATCCAATTCATATCAGGGATTACTGGATTATATTTGAAAAATAAAATTGGTCCTCCTGATTACTAAAAAATTGCAAGCATCCAGAGATGCATCGTGGAGAAATGCCTTAGATTCACTGTTCGCATTATTTGACCCACCTTGCTTTATATATTTGTCAATATGTTATCTGATAATATGTAATATGAATTATAAATGTTGTTTTTAATTTTTTTTTAAATACATTACCATTCTATAAATAAGTACCGCAGCACTTAATTAATGTCTCAAATTACTGGAGATACTAATTGTTGATGGGTTGGATTACCGAGATTGTATGCATCATTTAATGCATTATTTTTATTAACCTTTTTGAATCAGTGTTTGAAAAATCCTTTGTGCTTCGAACACAAGTTGTATAGCAGAGTTAACTTATTAAAGGTATTATAGATTCATAGTAATAGATTTTACAGTGTGCTACATCACTGTTATTAATTATTATCTCGCTCATGGATAATATTTTACATACATCTTAGTTCCTTCAGCATTTCCAGATCTCTACTGAACCCTAAATGAATGAATGCTGCACAAGTGTTGTAACATGATTATTTTAGATCTACAAAGATTAAAAAATAATGTTTCAAATTTTCAAGCACTTTGTTCCCTGAAATCACTATTATTTCCCGATATAAAACACTTTTTTTAACCCAGCCCTACCGCAGCGGCGGATTCTTAGTACCCCAAATCAACATTTATCCGGATAACTCAGTAATTAATGGAGCAATTTAACTCATACTTGGTGTAATCTTAAATAGATAGATATAGAATATATATTTGTATAATTTTTTAATGCAAACTAAGTATTTATGACTAAAATGTAAATATTACAATTAATTACTGTACCGGAATGTGTAGGGTGTATACGCATCTGGTGTTATGTTTTGTTTCACTCGTGCAAATACATTGAAGGCCCTTGCATTAATGCATGCGAGTGAGAAAACAATACTCATCCTGTTCCTTAAAATTGAATAATACGTATATAACATATTAATTATTAATACCATGCACTAAACACATTTTTGTTTAAAAAAAGTCTTTATGAAAGAAAATGTTCTTGGGGTCTTTTCATCCCCCTGTTTGGAGTTCTAGTAATTTTGTTATACTTCTTACAGAAAAAGTTAAACATAATGATTTATGTTCTACTTGTGACATAATACAATGTATTCACATCTAGATTTTTCATTGTATCTTTTTACATTTTGGTGGTGTTCCACACTAGCTGGCTGTTGCAATCAAACTGACAATTGTTTATTAGAATGTTAGACTTATTATTTAAAAAAATCTATTTGTACAACATAAATAGAATATAATATTAAATATATATGTATATCTTCTGAATTATTACAATATGTGTGCAAAATTATTTATAAAAAATGCATAGGATTTTTTTAGCACTGAGACATAAGAGACTAAAAACTAATAGCTGAATTATTGTAATTAAAAAATATATACAAAATAACATACATATTAATAAAATCATTGCTGGTGCTATCCATAAGTGTTAAATCTTTCAATATTTCTTTTATCATTGTGTCACCAAATTTAATACAATAAATTATTGTCTCTTTCTGAAGGGTTAAAAGCTGCAGACAGAATGACTGTACAGGATGAATGGATGCGAGGGAATTGTCCTTGCATCAGTGCCACGGTGAGTTTTGGAATGGGTGTGGATAAAGCCACTGTGAGAACAGTTATCCACTGGGGGGCTCCGCAAAATGTGGCTTCTTATTATCAGGTATCATATTAATTACTATATTAAAGGTTCCGCTAACTTCTTGTTTTATGTACCGCATTATACGGAATTCACTCTAAAAAAAAAAATTGACTTTCCCAATACCAGATATATCAACATGAAATGCAAAGAAATATGTTGCGATGTCAAAATAATAAGAAAAATTGTTCCATACGGCTATCAATAGTGATGCTATAATCATTCAGTTTTAAGTCTGCGTTGCGGATATTAATATAATTATTATGCGTAGGGAATAATAATGTTCAGTAATAATGAATAAATACAGGTCGATTTCTCTCACCGCTCATGTCAGGTTACTTACATAAATTAATAATACTGCAGATACAAATAAAATGACATCATAAATTACTAAAATAGCAAGACATCATTTTAAATATCCATGTTTAATATTGTTTTTTGTTGTCTTCTCATTGTTGAATGGGTGGCTTGTTAGTCTAGTGGTTAAGACGCTGGCCTAGCGATCTAGTGGTCGGGGGTTCGTGCTTTGTTTCAGGAGCCCAGCAAGTTAGTCTTATTTTCATAGTACAAGCTTTTAGCTTAGTTTGAAAATAGTAAGAATATTGATGTGACGTGTATTCCGTATACGCATCTCTATTTAAAAAAATAAATCATCATCATTACTGGCTCTATAACCATCTGGTGGGTCTTGGCCTCTTTCATCTCTGATCACGATCAGATCAGATCAAAACCATTATATTTCATATCCAAAAGGTTTTACAACAATGTCTTGTATATGTCGACAACTGTTCATAGTGGAAAGGAAAATAACTTATCTGCATTTGTGATAAGAACTAAATTACCATATTTATAATTAAACTGCATTAAAAATGTATACACTTTAATTTTACAACCTATATACATACTTGATGTATATTACATTTTCATACTTGATATCTTAACTAACTAACTTAACTTTGTCCCATATTTTCCGTTCATATCTTCAGTTATGTTATTGCCAGATACTTATACATATTCATCATCTTCAGAAACACTGTAGATTCTTCATGATCTAATTCTGATGGTATACGGTCACTATGCCATTATAGGTCCAACGGATATCCAGTTGTATTACAAATTTATTACAAACATAAAAGTTATGGAATGTTTTATCATAAGTAATAGAAAAGATGATGAATCATTAACGGAAGTAACTGATAATTAAATTATCTAAAATCTAAGTCAAAAAGTTTATTGGACCCACCTTATCCGATTAAGGGTAGAAATGTATTTCATTTGCAAACTAATCAACTAATATATATTTATACATATAATAAAGATGTTTTTTATTAGAGGTAATAGATCTTTAAAATGAAATAAAACACAAAAATCGTGGTAACGGCCATGATATTGGCTTTATTGTAAAAATAATTTTATGCCATTAGTGTTTAAATATGGTTTCACGCATATGGAAGCCGCGGCTGGCTCGAATAATGTGCAATCTGGAAGTCCAATTTTCGACCACTTTTTAGAACAGCTGGGGGCATATATCGGCAATAACGCGACAAATGTTGCCTTCCAAGTTGTCTATCGTCTCTAGTTTATCAGTGTAGACTAGCATATCCCCACAGAAAATGATCCAAAGGTGTTCTCAATTGGTACGACGTCTCTGCGGATGCGTATTAGAATATGCGTGGTGCGAAAACGATCCATGGTTATTCGAATTACTTACTCATGGACAATTATGTGACAATTAAGTTTCGCGAACTAAACCAGAATTTTTAAAATAAATTTGCACAATTTACAAGTGTTCTGGCGTAAGTCTATTCATGGTGGAATTGCAAACTAGACTTAGCATAAATTAGCTGTCAAATTGGTTGTCGCTGGAAAAAGTGTTGCCACTTCGAAAAAACAAACTTGAAAAAAAAAAACCTTTTATATGATGATAAAAAACATGTTCAAAATAGAATTTTATATAAACCTCAACTACTCTATTTATGGGGAATCACAGGCACAATAAATTATAGTAATTATATTAATATTTTTCCACAGGAATCAGGTAGAGCTGGTAGGGATGGAAAACAATCATACTGCCGAATATATTATTGCAGGTCAGAAAGAAATGCTGTTGATTTTCTTCTAAAAAATGATATTGGAAAAGCGCACACTCCATCGCAGGAGGCTAGAGCTAAAAATGCTTACAAGAGTTTTGAAAAAATGGTTAATTATTGCGAAGGTATAAAGTAAGTAGTTTATAATATAACAATTAATTAAAGAACATATTTTTTAATGTGCATGTTACTATAAGTAGGTATTATTTAAAATAATAATATGATATTACATGGAAACCCCATTTTTTAAAAGGTTTTTTTTCTTCTTTTTATAGACAATTTAATGCATCTATATGTACTGAAAATGTAAAAAACTTTTTGTTAAATTTGTGTAGAAAATGTGAACATGCAATTCCAAAAAAAAAACAAATAAAAATAAACAAATAAAATAAAGGTTCATTTGCCCAAGTTTTATATTGTGATAATTGCACTAATAAAATGTCAACATTATGTAAAACATTATTTTTCTTCATTCTCATTGACATAAAATACACTCGTGTTTTAAAACAAAATTAAGAAAATCTTGTAAATTCACTAAATTACAGAAAAAAAAAGTTTTCTCTTGCCATTGTCTACTATGTACCAGTGTACAACTCAACATTTTTTTGGTATTAATTTAAACACATTCTATAATTTAGAAGTACAGTGGATAATATTCATCATTAATTCGTTCCTGAGGGACTGACTAATATAGAAACAGTTTTTCCCATTCAAATTCGTTCCCAGCCTCAAAAATAGTACACAAATGAATAAATTTTATGTCAAAACTTCACCTTTATTGTACTGAAGAGATATGATGAGGAAAGTTACTAATATTTAGAAGGAGATAATTTTAAAAAATCAGGTAACTCTAATTCTGGTGATGGTTTTCGTTTGCCGATGATTCAGTAGCACTCTTATTTAACAAAGAACTTGCCTGTTTCTGTCTGTTTTTTAAAACCATCATGAAGTAGTCAATCACATTACCATTGAATCCATTTATGTTTTGGTTGACTATGACAACATTGGGTGCCACTTTTCGACCATATTTTGCATTTTGGCCCAGTTAGACAGCATTGCCGGGCGGTGGAAGTGATAAATGTAGGAAATATTAACACATATGGAAACATTTGTTTGTTATCAAAATGTGACGAATATTGAACCAGACGAATATAGAGGTTCCACTATATTAACAATTTAACAAATTGGTTTTAAATGAATCCTCTGCTAGTTCAGAATGTCTTACCTTACATAAATAATGCATTGCTTAATGTGTATTATAAGAAGTGTTGTAGGGAGTGATTCTTTTTATGATAATACACATTTTTATGATGATATAAAAGTACAACTGACGGAGACGTACTTTTGAAGGTTTAATGGTAATATTATTTGTATTTGAATTAATGGTGTTAATTCAAACACAGTTGAATATTATAACCGGTCCACCAATCACAACAAATGAGGTAGAAAATGAAATTTTGTCTCTGCAAACTTGGGAAAGCAGCAGGGTCAGATGGAATACAAGCTGAAATTCTTAAACTTACAGGAAATAAAGGCATCATTGTGTTGACGAATCTCTTCAACTCAATATATAACGCAGGAATTATCCCACTTGATTTACTTCAATCTACTTTTATCACCATCCTATAAAATGCAAAAGCAAGAAAATGCAGTGATCAATGTATAATCAGCTTGATTACATATTGAAGATATTTTTGTGAATAATACACGGATGCGTATATCGCAAAGTGGAAGAAAAGATAAGTGTATCATTATTTTGGCTTTCAAAGCTTTCAAAGTAGAAAAGCATTATTTGGTATTCAAGAATTAATCACACATACATTCGTGCACAAATACATGACACTAAAACATCCATGTTTTATTGACATCCTAAAGCATTTTACAGAGTTCGACATAAAATGCTTAAAATCCTAAAAACCTTTGGGATTGACAATAAAGACATAAGAATAATAGATCATTTTATTGGAACCAAAAATCAACAGTAAGGTTAAAATAATATCTAACAAAGTAAAAATAAAAGAGGAATGCAACAAGGACATATTTTCTCAGCCATGCTGTCCAACTTATATTCAGAAGAAATATTCAATTAAACTACTCAAGAACTTGTTATAAATGGGAAGATTTTGAATAAACTGCGATATGTAGATGATACGGTGTTTTTAACTAGTAATATTGAGAATCTACAACTTCTGCTGAACCAAGTAGTGAACTCGTGTGAAACTTTCAGGTTAAAACTTAGTACAACTAAAACAAAATCTATGCTCATTCGCAAACAGAACACAGCTGACAATGAAAGTATTCATATTGCTGAAACGAAAGATACAAAATATTATATGTACCCGAGTTGCAATATTAATTAAAGGTGGGATTCTTCTGTTGAAATTAAATGCCGCATTGAGTAAGCTCGTGCAACCTTTATCCGCATTAAAAGATGTTCTGCAGTCACGATCACAATTTTAGATTACGAATGCGAACGGCCAGGTGATATATGTTCTCAGTATTATTTTATAGAATGGAAACATGGACACTTACCAAAGAAATAATAAGGCGACTTTAACCATTTGAGATGTGGAACAGAAGAATGTTCAAAATAAGTTGGATGGATAGAGTTACGAATGGTGATGTTATATAATAGTTTGGATATATAAAGAAAAATAATTATTTAAAACAACAATAAAAATTAAAAACCTTCAATATCTTAGACGTACAATAAGACATCCAAAGAAGTATGAGATTGTGCAACTCATAATGCAGAGAAAGGTTGCTAGAGTCAGGACCCTGGAAGTAGGAGAACATCATGGTTGAAGAACCTAAGACAATAATAATAATAATGTGTTTATTCCAGCGTGATCAGGTTTTTTTTTAACCCGATTCGCCATAAAGATAATACATATTATATAATACATTAAAACTATGAAATAAATATAATGTTATAAAAAAGAAAACCAGAGAAAATAAAATTAAACTATAAAAAATTATAAAAAAGTTCACATATATATATATATATATATATATATATATATATATATATATATATTATATATATATATTTAAACAAAATATAAATACTTCAGTCATGGTCATTATTATATCAGTAGCTATTCTGTAGAAGTTGCCATTCTTTGGTCAGCCAACTTTCCATGAGAGCGCCGCTTGCAGCAGTCTTTGGCCAGTCTACTGTAGAGTTTTTCTGGGCCACAGTAAACAAAATGATGATAGCCAACGTCCATTGTACGGATAAGGCACGAGGAGAAGAATAGTTTTTAATTCAAATACAAATAATCTCACCATCCTATCCGCTGCCTTCTGTAGGAACATGGTAAAAATTTTACTACTTAAAAATAATAGCGTTAATATGCACTTGGAATTGGTAAGATTGAATACAGAAGTTGGTGATTGTTTTATACAATTTATTTATTTTAAAAACAACTTTATAACAAATTTGACATGTGAGTGTATACAATTTAGTAAAGTGGCAGAGGCATATTTGAAATTTATTTTCACGAAATGAGTACATCAATGGTAATTATATTTATTTAACTAATTGGATGAATCACTTAGAAAGATTTATAAATCAAAAATATATTCTAAGTGATTTTCTAATTTAAAATTTTAAATAATTGAGTGTCCAAATGTGATTTCATTAAAATATGTTTTATTTATTTGTTCCTAAAAAAATAAAATATTTCTTAATTACATTTTAGGTGCCGTCACTGTACGTTTTCAGATTTTTTTGGAGATGATTCAGTTGCATGTAAGACTCAGTGTGATGTTTGCACGAATTTGAAAATGGTTGAGAAGAATGTCGAAACCTACTTCAAACTCTCTATGAATGCTCAGTTTCAAAGAGGCAATTTTATATCAACTGGTGTGGTTGATGATGATTTATACGGTGGAGGAAGAAATGGAATAAAAACGTAATCATATTTATTTATTTAATTCTTAACATAGTGCATACATAAGCACGCCTATATATGCTTTAATATAAACAAGATTAAAGTATTTTCTTTTATTAAAACTTATCTTTTACATATTTGGTCAGTTTCATTTTAAATATATTCAATTTCTTCTCCTTTTTTATGTTTTCTGACATGTCATTAAAAATCTTCATCGCACTATACATCATCGATTTCTAAGATTTGGCCTTCTTCCCAAATGGCAGTCTCAGTCTATCCCTTCCTCTTGTACGATGCTCATGCTCATGTTGATTTACATCAATTTTTCGTGTAAATTCCACTGATATTTTCTTATTGAGGATTTTGTATATTGTATATTTTGTATTGATTTATTTACATATAACAATTGCAATAAATATTATAAGCATTTATTAATGCATCAAATATTACCATCCTATTTATATAACATTGTGTTTCAGAGAATATCATGACCCAAATGCTGATGATAGTGAGGGCGATGACAGTGAGCATAAAGCTGCCGTTGTCAAAAAAGAAACTACATCGTTAATTCTCAAAGAACTAGCACTCAGGAGAGGTAATTCTAGCATCAGAAAGGCTAGCACAAAAGAAATTGTGAAGTCTTCCAAAATACGTGCTGCAGATAGTACTGAGGTGAAAGTAAACGGCTTAACTATAACAATAAGAGAAAATTATTATTCACTTTTGGTTGAAGCTTTGTCTCAAAGTATAACAAACTGTGCAGGGACTGATAACCCAGTGAATAAATTGACACGGTATGATTTTGAAGAATGTGCAGCCGATATGGAATATGAGATATTTACCTCCAATAAGGTTATTAGTTTATATAGACGAGGCATGGTTAAGTTGGTAAGCAATAATTTAGAATATGATTCTTGTCTCAGATATTTTAAACTGATGATTCTCATATTTAAATTATTATTTTTTAAATATTTGTACCTAAATGAAGTGCTTAAAATGATGTCATGTTACTTTAATGCCTTTTTTACAGTGTTGAATTTTATGCCTTAAAGAGTTCAGCAATTTTTTTTATTTTTATCTTGGTAGTGGAGTATTTTAGAGAAAATTTTTATTTAACATTTTTTGTTCAGTTTTATGTTTTATCTACATATGTATATTCGGTTATGTATGTATATTATGTAACTTTGAATGTACATAGGTTGAACACACTGAATATAAAATTGAAGTACCAAAGATATCTTAAGGTGGTTTAGGTGGTAAAAATAACAATAATATTTAAAAAAAAGTTTTTTTCTAAAAATTATCAAAAAATTGTTGTCTTCACTTCATTTTTTTTTCCATCTAAGTACGATTTCAATTTTGAAAATAAATAATAATTGATAGACTCCAGATCTGGGGTGTAAGGTGGGTATTTCCAGTGGCGTGCAATAGGTATAGATTTATGTCATACTGTTATCAATGAAATACAATCATATATAATATATGTATGTACTAATGTTGTACACAGGATTAAGAACTTTTGTTTAACCAACATCTTTAGGCAAAATGAATCCATCATTCACACGACCCTACCATTTATTTATTTGTAATTTTTTAGTACTATTCATAGTGTTTTTAAAGTTTAAGTTTTAACGTAAAATAATAACTGTTCAAAAGTTTTTCCCCATATAAGAGAGGATATAATGGGCGATATTTGAATGTTAATTATTTTCTTATTGTTATTCTTTTTTTTCTAAAAAATTTCTAAATTCTCTAAGATGTCTAACTTTCGTTCTTTGGCACAACTATGTAGAAGTTCTGAGTTATTATTATCAAATGAATGGCCCTGAATGAATCCTTGCATATGCAGCTATTTCCCACCTTCCTTAACTCCACACACACCCTTAATTACTGTCTGAAAATGTTTTTAACTAGTTGATTGTATTATTGATAATGGGAATATGTTTCCGAAAACATTATAATGTTTAATATAATAAAATTTAGTAGAATAAAACAGTGTTTCAACTCAATTTACAAAGTAAAATACAGTAAAACCGCGATATAACCAAATCCAAGGGCCCAAAAAATAAAAATTCGTAATAACGAATTCCTACATATAACGAAATAAATTTAAAAAATTCTACTACATGTTATGCGCCGTCGCAAAAAAATGTTGCGCGGCTTCAAAAAAGATCGCAAATTCTGCAAACAAAGGAGGAAGAAGGCCATAGGGAACTGAAAAACTACATATTTTTAACAGTTTTGTTATTAAAACACAGGTAAGCAAATGGATAATCAAAAGAATTAAATTAAGAACAGAACCTATTCAACACCAATTGGAAGATATTTTTGTAAATTCCAGAATATTGCAAACAAAAAACAATATTTTAATTGTGTTTAAATGTAGAACCGCTTCAAACATAGTTTTGGGCGTGAAACATAAAAAATAATTTAAAAATAAAAAATTTACAGTTGAATCGCGGCATTTTTATAAAATGAGTCGTATATAAATTACAAAGGTACTTACCGGTAACGGCGGCACTTCAAAATATAATTGTTAAAATTGTTCACTTAAAAATTATCGTTAACATTGTTCACTTAAAATACACGAAAACAATAGTTAATAGAAATATAAAATGCCGTACAAAAATAGTCCGTAAAATATTTTAACGAATTATTTATATTATTGACGAGTTCACACGAAAACAGTTGTCAAACGAAAATGAATTTATGTAAATATTCAGTTCGGTCATGCAATAATCACGTTAAAAGCTGAACAAACTTAACTCTACAGACGTTACGCTGAGACTGACATTTCCAATAAGTACATACTGCAACTTTCGCGGGGTTTCTGTTAATTTTTGTATTTTCCAGCTGTTTGGGTCTGGGATTGCAATACGTATTAGAGGCGTATGCGTACGTAAAACGTGTCTAAGTGAACGCCGCAAGAATTATGTCAAATGTTTTTATAGGCCTACTATGAACCCAAGAAGAAGTTTGAATTGTTTTACCACCTTGTCGGCAGACCATCGCGCACCGCCGAAAAGGCCATAAAACCGTTCGCATACGGCAGATGCAGCGGCGCGGCTTTGTAAGTGCGAAATAATATTTTCATCTTTTAACATTTTTTTATTTCGTTATAAATTTACGTAAATGTATTGGTATTTTTTCGTACAGGATAAAAATGATTTTGTTATAAATATTAACGGAATTTCGTTATATAAATGCATTTTTGTATGAAAAATTGGTTTTAGGGACTAAATTTCAATTTTTTTTTTCGATATACGTCATTTTTCGCTATATCGGGTTTCGTTATATCTTGGTTTTACTGTAATATCTTTTTACCCCTTTAAAAATAGTATGGATGTTTTTTAGAACAATTTTGAAAATTGAACATAATTATTTTACTGTTTGAAAATCCTTCACATAATAACTAAAGCAAATTATTATTTTTATTAGAGGTTAACGTAGGAAATAGTTCTGCTAATTGCTTGTCGTTTTTCCCAAATAAAAATAAATCTATCATGCGCCTTGAACACAAAGAAAGATAATGAAAACAACACGTTAACAACAGTAAGATAGTAAAATTTGCGAATTAGTAAAAGAGAAAGTAGGCACCTCAATGATTTGCACGCAGCTGTAAGCCAAGCTGAAAACCTTTCAAATGTTATTCTGTTAAAAAACAGCATAAGTAAAGGCTTCATACAAAATCAGCCGATCAACCGAAAGGAATTTTCAATTCAGTAGGTGGCCAATTGTGTGGCTTAAGTAGAATGATAGCTTAAAAACAGAAGATATCAATTTGAATAGCTCAAAATTCCTCATAGGTCGACAACTGTGGGTCTGCAGTGGTGGGTAGTTGTGATAGTTTCTAGAACTAAGCAATTAAAGATTCTACTGGTACACAGGTACAAAATCTTTTGCGAATATAATTATATACCAATCTATATAATTGCCGATTTGAAGCCATCATTGTAAAAATAGATTTTTGTCAAATTCTCACTTATCTGCTAGCAAAGGCTTGATATGTGCAAATTGTACAAGAAAATATTTACTATTAAATTTTTTAATGTATATTTTGAACAAATACTATGTCTATGGCTGTGAAGGGCAACAATTTGAATTTACCAGCAGCCATAAGTTAGCTACACCCATTTTTTATAAATCCCCTTAGATTTACTTATGATATATAAAGATTGTTGATGTAACATATTATCATACAGATAAATACATTTAATAAATATGTAAATAGATTATATAGGAACACAACTAGTTCTAATTATTGATTAAAAAAATATAAATAAAAATTTTATCTCAAAAATTTTTTTATTATGATTATTTTCAGTTATCTTCGGTGAAATCAAATACACAAACACTTCACCCCGCACTAAAAACCTTTCAACCAAGAAAGAAGGCAACACTGTCTGAACTTATTAAAGAGGCAAAGACCGAAATAGCTAATAAAAAATATGAACATGGATTCATAACTGCAGCGGAATTGATTGGTGAGGCACATTATGTATTACTTTTAATTATACAATTAAACATGTTACGTTGTATGCGTTACTAAGGATTAATTAAGATTTATAATAAAGAAAATATGTACTATATACAGTGAAACCCTCTTAATAAGTTATCCCGCAAAATAAATAAGTTTACATTCTTTGGTCCCGAAAAAGTCCCATACAAATTATGCCTTTTTTTAGGCTTAATATGTTTTCCTCTTAATAAAGTTTCCCGCCTAATATTTCTGACAGAACTCAATTTATTCTTATAAAAAACCATTAAATTTATATTATTTATCTATAAATTTTAGGTTTTCATTTTGTTTTTATTATTACAGAAAGCCAAACTCAAACAAAAACTTTATCAAAAAGTGATAAGGCTCATAAAAGAAAGCCATTTAGTATGAAAAAAGATGCTTTAACACAATCATTATTGGATGGATTTTGTATAAAATCTGATAAGCAAAATTCAAATCTGAAAGATGTATCTTCTGATAAGAATACAGATGAAAGTGATTCAGATGTTGAAAAAGATTTAGTAATAGATGAAAATGTACCAAGTGATACTGAAAAAAACACAGCAGAATGTAGACATACAGAAAATTCTGATACTAATATTTTTGGAGGGAAGAAAGTCAACATTCTTGAAAAATGTAATATTTCAAAGAAACTCGATGCCGAAGCAAAACCTAACAATACAAAAAAACGAAAACAAGTAAAAGATCTGTTTGGTGATTCATCTGATGACGAGTTTGAAGTAAAGAAAAGAAAGCCAAACAAATCTAAATATGATAAAGAAGAAATTAAAATAAATCAAACTAAGTCAATACATGTTGAAGAAAAAAAAATTGAGGGAAATGTTAAAACCACTGCCTCATCCAAAGTGGTAGATTCTATATCTGAGAATAAACTGGTATCAAAAATTAACGTTGACTGCAAATCAGGATCGAACATAAATAAGGAATTAAAAAGAACTACAGAAGAAACCAATTTGTCTAAAAAAACTAATAATGCAAAAGTGGACATTGCTGAGTTTGTTGTCAAGCAAATGTCACCATATTACAAAAAAGGGAGAATTGCCTCTCGTGAACTTTTTAAGGCAACCGCAAGGCATATTGTGCATCATTTAATGGCCATCAATAAAACAGGTGTGTATGCTTTATTTTAAATATTTACTATACTTAAAAAATTGTATGATATACAATTCTTTCTTTCTTTCAGATGAAGCAGAGATAAAGTGTTTTTTAGATAAGGCATTTTCAAAAAAAGATCTGAAAATTGAAAATGATTCTGATTATAAATTGCTGCTTAATTTTTCATAACTGTTGGATTTTTGTTGGTGTATTTGTATTACAATTTTGAGAATTTAATGAAACTTATTAATAATGGAGGTTCATGCTGATCATTACAATAGGGTAGTTTCTAATAAAATATGTATGTATATCTTCAGCAATAAACCTATGTATTTTAAATGATGGTGCATATACGAACCTTGCATAAAAATGCTATTGATTTAAAACATGTGTTTTAGTAGGGTAATGACAATTTGCCAGATTCTATTTATCAAAATCATAGATTCAGTTCATATATCATAGTTTTAATGTTAAATTATCATCTTAAAATTCTTCAATGATGAATATTATCCAATAATGATAACGTAACAGCATTTTGAAACAAAATTGATACGTGGAGCATAAATTTTAAAGTATGCAAGACATACTTGGTTATGCACGTTAACAGATGAGATACGGCATTTTCATTTCTCAAGATTTGATATCAATTAAAATTAAAATATACAGTAAAACTCCGTTAATTTGTGTACCCATATTTCATATTTTCACGTAAATCGCACTTTTTTAAAAAATTTTAGCCCCGAAAACAACATTTCATACTAATTTCTACCGATAATTTGTAAAACTCGACTATTCGTAGTTTTGTACCCAAAATAAATCATTAGTTCACGTAATTTGCATGTTCACGTGTTTTTTAATTCAAACTCGCACGGCTAGCTCTACCTACTACCCAATCACGGTGCTGTTCCTTATTGCAATAACGGCACACTTAGAGCTCGCAGGACCGGAGCCGAACCGAGTTATACCATATGTATACCAAATTTGGCAGAGCGTTTTATAAGATTTGTTGTTATTTCGACAGTGATTATCCGCGCATTGAGAATTATCTATTTTTACTCACCCTTGTAACCCCTTATTAAAATAACTTGAACAATTTTATGTCTGATTTTTTTTTATTTATGAAATATTGTGATTTGTTTAATGTAATAAATATAAAGAAACTGAAACCTTTGTATTTAAATACATAACATATTTTATACTTTATTTTTTTTCGTGTTTCCTTCTCTTTAAATAGCACGAACATCTTGTAATTCACGTAAATCCTTGACCATTTGAAAATATGGAACTTTTTTAAAATCGACAAAAATTGATATCAAAGATAAAATTAGCGGGAAAATTTGAATCCTAAATACCTCCCTAAGTTCAAACATGAAAAATCGCAGGAAAATAATAAGCTTCAACGAAGCTTGAGGATTTAAAAGTTTTTTATTATTTTTCATGGGATTTTTAATATTCTAATTTCTTGCCTAATTTTGAAAAGGTGTGTTCAATCGCTAATCGAATTAAGATGTCCGTAATTTTATTGGGTCAAGTACTGGCGAATCGCTTGAAGAAGCCTGTTCTTAAAATTGGACTCGCCACGTTGCCACACGAGAAATTAGTTATATTTCGGAACATAAAAAGTTAAAATAATAGACAGTCACCATGTTTCAGTATAAAAATCACGATGTTCGGCGGCGCGCACAAAAATGCGAACACAGTAAGCAGACACATTTAAAAAAAATTCTTTCTCATTCATAATTCAGATTTTTTTTTAAATTTTGGTTTCATGAGATACGAAATAACAGACTTTTACTGTAAATAAAAAATATATTTTACAACCGTCGAGCATAATAATCAGCATATTATTTAACATTATACAATATTGTGTTTTAAATAATATGTCGGAAGTGCAGTTACCCTATTACACATTGAAATAATTGTTTTGTTTAACATCAAAATCACTTATGTATGTATTTGTTTGTATATTAGTAAGCCTGTACCGATTAATCTGAGTCACTGATTCTTAACAATCAAAATCGTTATTCACAATCGGTGCCGGTGTGATTTTTGACTTTCTATTTATATATTTAATTTATATGTTTAGATATAAAGTGGAGCATGTTTAATATAAAAAGAATGTCATTTTAAATAAAGTAAATAAAAAAACTCACCAGAGTTTTTGATGTCGTAATAAAAGTGGAAAGATATAAAGTTTTGAACAAGTTAACACTTTATTCATCTTATTATACTACACATTAAAATCAAGTTTAAAATGAAAAATTTTAAAATATTGTATTCATAAAAAAATAAAAAATTTTGGCATAATAATAAATAGTAGACTCTTAATGAAATAATTAGTTCAGCGATGGCAAATTTTATCTACTTAAATTGTTAAGGTAGTGTGCGGTAAGTTGGCCTAATCAAATAGTTATATACGATAAACAATTTGGTGTTGACGCAGTTGATGGGTAATTCAAGTAATGTTTAATCCGGGTGATGCGGGCAATCATAATGTGTCGGTCTACTCAACACAAAGTTGAGCCATAAAATCAAAAACAAAGACAACATAAACAAGTTCAGATAGTGTGGCCGACTGTTTAAAATGACCAATAATTGCCTTTCGGTTTAAAATGTTAAGGAATGACCCCTTTCATTTAAAATTAAGTTAATTAATCAGATGTCACATTGTCAAGAAAAGTTGAATCATAAATTTGGCGATGATGCGGCTGCTGATATATTTTTTTTGTGTTTTGACGACTTCTGAAATGTGAAATCTTTTCATGTTAAAAGAAAATAAATGTATGAAATCACATAGTGTCAGAATATTTTTTTATGAAAACCTTTTTTTCATGTCAAACTTGTTCCACTATATATCAATAAAATATCTCCTCCCCCCCTTATTAATAGCATAAGAATTATCTCAATTGATAGTATAGTACTGCATATACTCAAAGGTGTGAACCTTATCGTAAAAATGTCATCTTTTATATATATAAAATTTAGATAAATATTAGGTAGTTGGAAGTGAGGGATATAATATATTTATTAAAATCGAGTGATTATGCTGGTGAGAAGCATTTTTAAAATATCAAAAATGTAATAACACCATACAACTTAAAATTTACAATTCAATTTAGTTTGAATATATGTAAAAATACTGTAATACGGTTTTATCATTAGAACGTTCGCAGAATGTTTAAAAAATATATTTGTACTCCATACTCCAATATGTACATAGAATGTTTTTGGAGTTTATTAGTGATATAACCGTATCACTAATTTTGTAACTCTTAAAGAAAATAATGACTGAGTATAATGATAACTTCTGATTTGAATGAATAACAAAATCCAACATTTCATAAAAAGGCCAAAGAATGAATATAATATAAATATTGGAAAGTAGTCCCCCTAAATTTTGTACCTGATTTTGATATTCAAAATTTGTGCATTATTTATATATATTATTATTTCATTATTTATCATCTAGAAAATATTTCAGATTATTTTTCATTAAATGACGAATGTGTCACTCGAATATGCATTTTCCTTTTTTGGTAACTACATAATCAGCACAATTGATATTCACAAAATGTGTTATTGGTACAGCCTTAATATAACAATTATAAATGTAATTCAATTGAGATATTCGGACCATTTCAGGTTCAGAAATGAGTTTAATATTTAATAAATCTTATTACATCAATATCGGAAAATGTAACACCGATACAGCCTTATATGTATGTATTAATGTTTGTGTTGTGTTTATAACCATGTTATTATATACAGTTAATCTTGTTTATTCTAAATTCGCTACAAGTTGAAGTTTTGGAGCAGAATGTGGTCCCTCTGGACAGTTTTCATACTAAATTGTACTTATAAATTGAATATCGTTATTCAAAGCTATTTTTCGCCAATTCGATTTTTTGTCAAATGTCAGTAGTAATCTACAAAATACACAATGTACCTGTCAAATGTCAAAGTCTAATATAGTCCATCCAAATGGATAGTATCGCCCCTATACCGATTCACGACCCATAAAATTTGTTTTCTCTCATTTTCAGTATATTAAAAAAAGATGACAAACATACCTAGTACGTCCTCGATATTTAAATCTTTGTCTTCTTTACCGTGACACATCAATTTTTCTCGCTCGTTTTCTTTATATTAGAAAAATATAGCAAATATTATTTTTGCACCCTTTTAGGTAACATGATTCTCCCAGTTTCTGTGTTTCAATCTTCTGTTCCGTATTAATACCATCATTATTTTTGTTTACGTAGCATTTGTATATTTTGTTATGCAAACGCTAGTTTTATAAATTATTTAATTTGTACTCATTTTAATAAAGACACTTCTCTTTCTATTTAAGTTTAGTGTCACATTTTGAAGAACATGTGGTTGGCGTTTCTCAGATTTTCTCATATCTTGTTAATTATTTTATAGCCAATGTTTTATATGTAAAGATAATTTTAGTTTTTTTCTAATATTTACGTGTTAGATATTTTGAATTTTGCGAATATGTGGTTTGCGTTCCTTAGATTTTTTCATATTTCATTAAATTTAACTTAAAACATTTTTATGATTTTGATTGATAATTTTATAATCTCGAAAATAGCATGAATGCAAAACTCGTACAAAACAGCAACAGTTGCTAAAAAATCAAATTAATACAAGAGATTGTCAAAAAGTATTATCCAAAATGAAATTAACAGAAGAATACACAACCCCATTAATGACTTTGTCGACAATATTAAACATGATGACATACAAATGTTTGGCGTTGAAAAGTTAAAAATGTCATGGAGGCAAAAGGAGCAAGGAAACGGAGATTGAAGAAGAAAAATAACAAGACATCACAGGCGAATGCAAAATTTCGCCGCGACTACCACAAAACAAAGTTTTAAAAGCGCTGGAAACTTTTGTTGCTAACTTCAATATTATTATTCATATTTTTAAGGGATATGATTATAAAGTAATTAATCAAGCAGTAACTCGTTTTCAGACATTTTGTAAAATTGTTACCCACAAATGTGATAACAAAACTAAAGTTGAACACAGGTTCTGAATCATAAAATTTCATTTTTCTTTCAGTCTCTATAATCTAATGAACATTACATAAACTAGGTACTTTAAATCTTTTACCCAATTTCCAGTTTATGAACATTGGATATCACTTGCTCAATATTTTTCATATTTAAATTGTTTCTCAAACTATTACATATTAATTCAAATACAGTAAATTGTAACTCTATATTTCATATTTTCACAGAATTTGCACTTTTTTCAAAAAAATTTGCCCTGAAAATAACATTTCATACTAATTTCTACCGATAATTGGTAAAATCTGATTATTTGCAGTTCGTATGCGTTTTTAACATCCGAAATAAATAATTTGTTCACATAATTTGCATATTTGTAAATATTTTTAAATTCCTAAACTCGCGTGACTAGGCATTTGACCTTCATCCCTTCGTAAACATCTACAACTAGCCCTTCCTACCAGTCAATCACGACATGACGGGTGCCAAACTGAGTTTTGCCATATGACATGGCAAAACTCACGTACGTAATATGATATGTAATCAAATTCTATGGTGCATTTTATAAGATTTGTTAAAATAATCTTTTCATTGAATCACTTGGTCTAGTTTCTACGTTTATGAAACATTGTTATTTTTCATGCGCATTTTAAATATTACAATTCGGATGGAAAAGGTGAGTTCGACCGCTAATCAAAGTAATGTGCGTGATTTTGTTGCCTTGAGAGACTGCCACGTCACCACTCACGCCTTTCTTATTCAGGAGAAATACGTTATTTGATAAACATTTCGACACAAAAAGCTGAAATAATGGAGTCATCATGTTTCAGTATGAAAATCGCGATGTCGACAACGGCGGCGCGCACTATAAAAAACTTTGTTCTCATTTGTTTTTTTAAATTTCGGTTTTGCGAGTTACGAATTAACGGAGTTTTACTGTATTAAGATTGCGAAATAATAAATTAAACCGGTAAAAAATAAAGTATTACTATTACAAATATCGTCTACAAAAATTATGCAACTGAGAGATTTGGGCAGAATAACAATTAGAACATGGATACAAATGCATAGTTAATATGCATCTAATTTTAATGCGCTCAACTTGCCAAAATATATGTATTTATTTATTAAGTCAATTTTAATTTGTTATCTCACCGTTGTCTCTTTATTTCTCATTATCGGAATGTAAAATAAAATTAATCATGATTTGTGCAGTTTTAATTTGCAATAATAATAGAAATAATTATTTATTCTGTTATTCTTTTTTATTCTATTTTAATCTTACGGCACATGTACACGAATAAGTCTCACCTCAGAAATACGTCCAAGTCACTTAAGGACAACATTGAGCATGGAGCTAACTGTATGACTCATTGCCAATTGTATTTTGTATCCTTAAATGACAAATCTCTGAGAGATCAAAGTCTCATCCATGTCATTGTTCAAATGTTTGTTTACAAATTGTATGCTTACTGGTGTATATATTATAGTTACTATTGTATTACCATTATTGTTCATTATCGTTACCAGTTAAGTGATATTTATTGCTAAATGTTAGGTGATCTGAGTTAAGTGAAAAGGTTGTATGTAAAACATGTATTTATTCTATATGTACCTAGGTTTAATATTACAAAACCAATAAATTTATACTAAAATATTGGTGTACTTTCATTATTCTCAATAATATATTTTCAAATTTGTAGTGTTGTATCAGACCATAGACAACATTAACTTAACATGACACGGTTTTCTTGTTGAGTCCAGTCATCAACATTAGTACATTGTAGTCTCCTATTTGATTATGATGACAATTTGCTTGACAACTTCATAAAGACAATGAAGTAAAATTTTAAATAAAAGATTGACACACACATATATTGAAAATGTACATACATGACAGTTTCTCCTTAATTTTTATGTTTCAAAATCTATTAATTGAATGTGTTTAAACAGCAGTACATTTTAAACAAATACACACAATACTTTTTTGAACCAGAAAAATATTTTCAATTTTAGGTATACTCTCTTGTATTTAAGCTAATAAAGTGAGAATATACAGGCTCCACCATCAACTAAATATTTATATATATTTGCACAACAAAATTGTAAAAAAATTTGAAATATAATTTAGTTAAAAATTTTGCACAAGAAAATGAGCGATGCAAGCGCAGTAGTTAATATCATATATTACATCTGTCAATTCTTGATACAAGCTATCTACAGTCACGCTTGTTTATGAGGATTTGAGCAAAAAAACAAAACAGATATGTGTTAGCGAATGTTTAAATTCTATTTGTCATTGATGCACATTCTTTGGTTAAATTTATCCTGATTAATTTGAATGATTTCCAGTAAGTCATGAAAATGAAACATTGATATGAAAAATTAATGATGTAAAAACATAAGTTGAATGCCAAATTAAGTTTTCATATTACGATCTTCATATTTCAGGGGTTCAGAAACGAAACTGCCACTATTTAATTGACAAAAGATAGAGTGACCTGTTTAAAAATGATTATCTGGCAATAATGACAGTTTCACAAATGCATACTGATAATTGGTCTTGAAAACATGTTTGTATGTTTTATAAGAATTTTATCAAAAGCATTCCAATCTTAAAATCTCCACTCTGGTTATAAAACCAGTTACACTTATTATAATTTTGTTAATTGGATAATGGCAGTTTTGTTTCTGAATTCCTCATGTGAAGTGTTTTAATGTACTCTCTGTATGGATTATATTTACTTGATGAAAAAAATTAGCACAAAGTAAATGAATTTTTATTAGAAATAATAATGTAATACACTATAAATCAATAAAAAGTGCTGCCCACATAATATAAATTAGCTTTTAGATAAGGCTGGTTCTTTTTGTGTAAGACTGGTGTCTTCATAAACTTCCAAAACATCTGCCAAATGCTCGTTGTCTCTTGGTTTCTTGAATTGTCTTTTCTTCTGGGATGATTTTTTTCTTTTTGGCGCTAATGGTTTCTTTGGGCCATGGTCTTGCATAGATTTGATACCTTGTTTTTCTAAATATTCTTCAATTTTAGCATCGTCCATAGCATCCACTGCTGTGGCTCTCCATAACTTTTGAAATTCCTCATCAACCTACAGACATAAATAAATCACAGGATTAGAATTGCAAAAAAATCAGATATATTTCATTATTAGGAGAACACATTGTGAAGTTGTAATTGTTCAGAACACAGGTCAAAAAATATTGTTGTTGCGTGATCCAGGTTCGAATCCCGGTGACGAACAATAATATTTTTCGATAAAATTGATTTCATATGTATATCTTTCTAATTAACACATTTAATTCATATTTAAGATATATTTCTACTCCATACAAAAAGCAATATGTGACAATGTTTAAATTAATAGTTTCTTTTATTACCACTGTATGTGTGAACACGCACCTTGAAGTATAACAATTTTTATTAAAGAAATAAATGTTATACCTCAAGGTATTTACATTTGTTTATATAATATATTTATATTGAACATTACATCCATTTTTAACCCATAAAGGAGTAAGGTCATAAGGCTACGTGAGAAAGGTTTGGTTTTATTTGTGAATAAGTAAAAGCTCATTAATACAAACAACTTTATTTCTTAATTAGTTATAATTCAAAAATTTTATTATATATTATCCCCTCAAATGAATTTTCCTACAAAATTCTACCTATAACTTGAAAAACTCAATAATTCATAACATAGAATAATTTAAGGCCAATTTTTTTTTACATGTCTTAAATCTGAACATTTGCAAGTATTTTTATACCTGCACCGACTCCATGACGGCCGGTTCCTAGTCCCTACGGGGAGTGACCATCTATATATCGGTAAATACATCCCCAAACAGCTAGCTAAGATAAAAATCCCGCCAAAAGATGAGTTTAATTGAAGTTCTATCAAAATACAAATTAAATGTATTAATTAGAAAGATATGCATACAAAATCAATTTTATCGAAATATATTATTGTTGCTACCGGGATTCAAACCCGGATCTCTTCCAATCTGGGGAACGTGCATTAACCGATTATGTTACAGAACACAGTGCATTGACGAGAAATTTTCAAACCTATATATTACACTTTTCAAATTGATACATCTATCGTTTCATTATTTGAAAGCCATCTACTTTCCTTTTTTTTTCCCGGCAGCAACAACAATATTTTTCGATAAAATTGATCTTTTATCTTTCTAATTAATACATTTAATTTGTATTTAAAATATCACAGACCTATGTTTTGAATAATTACAACTTCACAATAAGAATGTGTTTTCCTTAATAATGAAATTCTATCATTTTGCACATCGGTTTTGTAGTTTCAAAGTTTACATTTTCATTTATATATGCCTATCTTCGTGTTTTTCAATATTTAAAACAATTCTTAATTATTTTTGTGTCAAATGGCGTGAAAATATTAGTGTCATGTGATTGTCATATTGACTCTTTTGTACTTTTATTTGTGAATTTAATGAAAACTGACACTCTTTTGAGACTTTAGACTCTTTATTAAGTGTTATTTGAAAAGTGTGAAGAATATTGCATATTTTTATTGTAAGTTTTATTACAATTTGAAAGAAAGTATCATGTGTCGGTGTATTCGCCCGGCAAAACACGAAGAGCTGGAAAGCACGCTGTTTGAATTTTTTCTTAAATGCGTGTGGCAAGTGGTTGATATTCCAATTTCTGGTACAATTATCACCGAGAAAGAACGTTCATTGGTCTATGAATTGGGGATTAATGATTTTGGAACCTCCGATGGTTGGCTCCACAGATTTAATTGAAGGTTCAACATAACATGCTTGTCAATATATGGCGAAAGTCAAAAAGTTGATGAAATAAGAGGTGGGGAACTTTGACAAAAATGAATGCAACTTTACCCAAATGTGTACTGTAAATACAAAAAATGTATATTTAAAGTACACCAATAAATGTTTAGAAAACTTTCTATGAAATTCTACTTTCTTAATCCAAAATAGGTTTTTTTTTAAATTTTGGTCTTCTCAATTTCGTATTAAAGAGCTTTTACTGTATATGAATATAACTGTAATGTGTATATAATACATGCATGTATAATACGGACAAAACATTTCCATCTGAATAATTTACAAGAAATTTTTTTTAAATAAAACTGTCACAACATAGCCAAACTTACAAACAACAAATGTTAGTTTTATGTATATGAACAAAAATAAATAAAATTACATTAAACTTATTCCTGCATTGATTGGTAATCTTCATATATACAGTGAAACCATCTTAATATGTTTTCCAAGGGACCATCAAATAAAAATTTCTTAAGCAGGAAAACTTATTAACAATGATTTCAATTTTACCATGATTTATTTGAAGATAACATATAATATTGTATTTTAACTAACATTACACTTATATTATAATTAAGAAATGAACATATTTTATTAATAAAAAAATATTAAAAAAAACAATTTATTCTTAAAAAGTTGCCTATATGAATATGTATTTGAAAATCACCTGGGAGAAATTAGGCTATAACAACCGAATTTAAATTTTTATCGCCATTCATAATTATACAGGGAGATAAATTTAAAAAAAAAGAACAATATACAGCAATTTTTTTTTTAATAGTCCTTCATATTAGATTGTTTTATTTAAAAAAAATATAATTGTGATGTAAATTGTCTATTTTCAATACATTATCAATATTTTTTTCTGGTACGTGGCCAACATTTAAAAAAAGTACTGTTTGTAAACATAAACCTGTTGGACTGCATACCTAAAATTTGTCTCTTGATGATTTTTACATAATTTATCTGTACACTCAACATATCGAGGCATCACTACAATGTCAAGAACTGCGATAGAATTACATTTAAACATGGAATATTCACCCTTACTGAATCTCAGTTCAGTGAAATTATTGTCGGCATTGTCATTGACGATGGCAGGCCCGAACTTACAAAAATACGTTAATAGTATTTTTGTCCTTCATTACGATTTAAATTTTTAATCACAAATATGATATTATTTTTTCTTTGTTTATTTATTTTGTGCCGACGTAAAAAGTCAAGCAAACAAAAAGATCAGCCGGTTATGTTAATTCAGTTGTCAGTGCTCTGTGGTTTGCTCTGTTCTGTTCATTTGTTAATAAATTTTCAAATACGAATCGGTCGCGAAAATAAATAATTTTGTAATTTTATTTGTCAAGAAATATTAATCAAAGCTGAATCAGAAGTAGTTAAAATGAAACAGCTCCCAATGAAAGTAGTTCCCTATGGTTTCTCCGAAGACTGATGTTATCAGATTTCTAACATTATAATAAAAAAAAATATTTTTACGAGTTAAATTAATATATCAACCGGTTGCATACTGTTATACAGGTCCACAATATTTTGTGGGTGGATACTGCCTTAAAACACAATTCTCACCTCATCCACATACATATAATTTCTTATACAAACTCGTCGATTATTGAGGCCTCAACAGAACTATCTTCCAGTTTACCTGGTTGTGCCAAGTTTTCCGCGGACGTTCTCTATTTCTGGTGCTATTAATACTTGCGTCATATATCTTTCTTAAACATCCGTTCTAAATGACCAAACCACCTAAGTGATCCTTTCTTAATCTTACTCATTATACTAAGGTCAGGTTTAAATTCTTTCCTTTCTTTTTTCTTCATTCTTTACTCCGTCATAAATGGATCTGCCACATATACGCCTGTGTAATCTCATTTCCACTGCATTAAGTCTACTTTAGTTCATCTTCTGCCAGCTACAGGCCTCACTTCTGTACATCGGTGTCGGTACCAGAACTTCATTGTGTGCCGTTAGTCTTGCTACGGTTGACAAGTTCCCATTAGTTATTTTTTGTGTTCAATATATAATTTGGAATCAATAAAATATTTCAATTAATCAAAATAATCGCATAACTATGATTTTTTTTTAACACTTATATTTCTGACATGATTGAGATTAGACACATGAAGTTTGAACATTTTCAACTCGTATTTATTGAGCGGGAAAACATATTAAAGGGGAACTAATTAAGAGGGTTTTACTGTACTCTTTGTAAGATAGTCTACATTTATTTTATTTAATTTTGTAACATTTTCATATGTAAGTGAGTCTGTCAAACTCTCCTAGCTCCTTTCGTCACTTTCTTCCCATTGCACTATTTTACAAAGGGAAAGAATATTATGCAATTGAATTACAAGTAAAAATGGTTAATTACAAGTAAAAAAAGGTATTTTTTTACCTGACTCTGACTTAAGGCCAACCCAGAGATGTCAATTCAAGAATTAGCTAACAAAACTACATCCTTATGATTCAATGTCCAAAGATACATTAAAAAAATTAGGAAGGTTTGAAAACATGGAATATGGGTATCACATGAATTAAGTGAACAGAACAAAGCAGCATGTGTATACACGTGTGACGCTTTGGCTATGCAGGAAACAAATTCATATTTTTAGTATCACATCTATGGTAACCAGGGACGAGAAGTGAATATTGTATGATAACAAAAGATGTAAAATGCAATGGCTATCAAAGATGTAAGGTAGCAAGTACAACCTCAAAACTCGACCATACTTTAAAAAAATGTCTTATAGTCTGTGTGGTGAGATTTACAAAATGATTCATTTTGAATTACTCAAACCAAGCAAAATAATAATGACAGAATTACTGTGAATAGCTGGATCAATTACATCAACTATTGAAAACAAAAGACCTGCTTTAGTAAATTGAAGAAAAATCTTTGTGCAACATGATAATACTTGTCCTTATACAGTAAAAATCATGTGAGAAAAAATTAACACACTAAGATAGAACATCATGGATCACTATCTGATTATCATTTGTTAAGATATATACAGCATTATTTGGTTGGAAGAAGAGTTAATAATATTGTGAAATAAAAATGGTGTATTTTGTGTCAAAAAAAAAATTATAAACAAGGAGGAACAAGGTTTGTTAGTACGATGGAGGAAAGTCGTAACTATCAATGGAGAATACATTTTAGAATAATGTTATTAAAATATATTAGTTTTCAAAAAATGGTTTTTCATTTAAAAAAAATAAAAATTTTGGGTATGCACCTACCCCTATTATGTTTAATTTTTCAAGTTAAGTATTTATCCAAGGGATTATGCAGATTCAAATATAGTTATGTATTTTTGGATTCAATGATAAAGATATAATTTTTTCTAAACAATTCCGTTTTTCAAGAAATTCAACATTAAAATGAAAGTGTCATCTGTACTTACTGGTAAATTGGCTGTTTTATCATTATAGAATAATATTTTCCTTTTGTCTGTTGGCCTCACAATATACAAAACTTCTGTGGCAATCTGTTTTAAAGCTTTTTCACAGTGAGGGAGAGACTCCTGCACATCTTCCAGTAACACTCCGCCTAATCCTTTGAGATCTTGTTGTTTAAGTAATCTACCAAACAATTATAATCAAAATGAAATAAATCACTAAACAAAGTCATATCAAATAAAAGCTGTCACTTTAAAACAAATGCTGAATTATGCAAAACTGTGCTAATTCAAAATTTACAAAATAATGAATTTCTTAAAAAAAAAACTCTTCACAATAACGTTGCAAAATAATTCACAAAAATATCTGTCCAGTACACAAACAAAAATACCATAAAATTAACACAAATGATTTATAAAATCATAAAAAACCGAATTGATTTACATAAGATCTTTGAGTGTTGTAAGACAACAAGCAATTTATTTATAGCTCATACTTTACTTATACTTTATAAGTATCGCTCATACTTTACTTTATAAGTAAAGTATGAGCGATAAATAAATGAGTCAAACATGAATCATCGAAAAAAAAAGTTTTTATAAAAATTTACGAGATTTATGACAGTTTTTAAGATGTGAATAAATTTTGAAAATTTTCACGAGTTTCAAATATGTTATTTTTACTAAAATAGCAAATCAATCTAATGCAATCTTCAAAACGAGTGCAAATTAAAATGAATAGGATAGAAGGATAATCCTAGCATAAAATATCATAATTTAAAATAGTTTGTGTGTACATGTATTGACTATCAAGCCATTTTGTGACATTTTGTCACACATGTCTATAGGATAAGGGGTTAAGATGGAATGCAGCATGTGAAAAATGTATGCTGATTCTCCAGTTCAATACGTATAAATTGCATGCTTTCCATTTCAAGTTTTAATCATTTTTAAAACTATGTAATGTAAAAATGCATTAATTTATGATGCAAGGAATTTAGAATTGTTTAAATTACGAGGTTTTTTGAATTAACAAAATTATTTTGGGATAAAAATGAAAATACGGACCGTGAAACCGTTCTGCAGTTTAGAAAATATAAATAATTGTTATGTAATAAAGTTGAAATAAAAAAAAAAAATAGTCAAATTTCTAATTATATTGAATTTTGAATTTACTGGATTCCGCTATATAAAACGTACTTTAAATATCCAATTTACCTTAATAAAGCTTTCTTGTCCTTGATTTTATAAACAGCCTTGAAAGAGAACTTGCCATCTGGGCTAACATCTATTTTAGGATTATTTAAAAGAGCTTCTGTCTGTAACCACTAAAAAAAAAATGTTTACATTATAAAACTTACATCAAAATCTCATTATAATAAAAATATTGTAGCAAAACTGATTAAATACCTGCTTCACTTTATTCCCAACATCTAATTGATTAGTTTCATCAAGTACCTCATCCAATGTTAAGGGGTGATCATCACCTTGTTGGTGTCTCGCCTTCATATGGCGAACTATCCTGGCGAGTATTCCAAATCTGTAGGCAGAACTGCCTGACATTGTTTTGTAGCTGTAAACAAAACCAAATAAATAATTTAAAATAATAATTCATATCTTCCAATTTATTCTTTTGACGTGGTCAATAACAAATTATATCTCTAAGCTTTTGTTCTCAGTGCATCAATTAACAAGGAGAATGATAAAATGGCAAAAATATTAAATTAAGACTTATAAATAAATAATAATGGGCAACAAAAATAAATGTAATATTTAATACTTCAGGACATTAGTAGGCAAGATGGTAAAAACAAAAAAACCTCATTGTATATATATATATAAATTATAATATGGTTAATGTTAATACTAACTTCGACGCATCAAGCTTTGGTGCCGAACTCGGTGGAGGGGCCGGTCTTGATTTTTTCTTTGATTCATCTTTCGGTGGTGCATCTTCTTCTTTTCTCTTCTTTTTTTCGACTCTGTAAAAATTTTAGGACAAATAAGCACATCATTACAGACATAAAATGTTTATCTTCTAATCTGCCAAAGCATGAATACAAAATAAAAGTCACAATACTGACAGACATTAGAAAATAATATAAAAATCGTAATATAAACTGAGCTGCAAAAAAGTTTTGCGAGAATAAATGTCTATTTGCCAAAATACCTAGATCGAAATTGTATTTGCAATGCTACATGTTTAAATAAACATTATCTGCCGTATCCATTGGTGATAAATCTAATCGACATTAAGGTTTATTTAAACCAGTTTGTGGAGTACACAACGATGAGAAGATATCCTCTCAAACCACTTATATAAATTTTGTTTAAACTTAAAACCTGAATTTAGTTTAACTTTATTTAAAGCTAATAATATAACGTACGTCGGTGTAACTAGTGCTTTTTTCTTGAACGCTTCACGCTCCCGAAGAAGAGCAGGATCCATGATCTTAGATTAGGTGAAAAATTCCGAGGTTTATCAATGTTTACATAAAATGCGAAAGTTTAACGCCGCGCATATTAGAATCTAAAATGACATTTTGACTTGACATTTCTCTAACAAATATTTGTCTATGAACAAAATAGACAACGTCTTTGGCATTCGAACATAGATAAGAAAGAAAGATTCTAACCATATCTATGATTCTAACCATTGTGACATAGATAAGCATTGTGATATGCCCATAGATAAGGATATGCCTAAGCCCGAAGTGACGCGAAGTTATCACATTTATTAGCCGAATAAATAAAATAAAATAAAGGCTGGAAATCGCGTCTCCCAAATGCATGCAGGTCGCTGACGGCAGACCCGTATAAACGGGACCGGACGTCTCTCAATAAAAAAGAACCTAGCGGTTCGTTCAAAAGGCGAGTTGCGACAACGAAAAACGACGTGGGACAACGAAAAGCGAGTGCAATGAACGAAAAACGACAGGGGCTGAAAATAACGGGATTATGAAGGTTTCCTGAGAAGCAATAGCAGATCTCTAAGGGAGCGCATTGTTTCGAGGAGACGCACCCTACTGACGTCGAAACGAGGCCCGGAGGAGTGAGTCGGACACGAGGTCCGGGAGGATCGAAGTTGCAGGGAGAAGTGATAAGCTCAATTCTAAAAAGTGGAAAACAGAGAGAGGATCGAAGTTGTAGGGAAGAAGTTGAATCAGAGAGTTGTCGAAACGAGGTCCAGAAGAGTGAGACGGAAACGAGGTCCAGGAGGCGAAGTTACACAGAGAGAAGTTGTCGAAACGCAGTCGAAAGCACACAGCAGCAGTTCACCGCATTTTATCTAGGAGCAGCCGCCCCGCCCGTTCAGAGCAACCAGTCTGATAGCCTGTCGCCGGAGCAGCCGTGGAGCCAGAAGGTGATCACGATATCATTTCGCCGGCCAGAAGATCTGAAGAAAATCGCAAGATGACCCGAGGTAGAGTTAGTCTTAGATTAAGTTAGTTATAAGTATTTGTGTATTCAATAAATGTATAGTTTGTGCATCATCGTGTGTTCATATTCACCCGGCTTACTCTTCCTATAACCATGGTACTGATGAAAGCGCGATACCTGACGGATGAGTCGCGAAGCGAACTTCCATTAGAGTGCGGGGTGTCGTTCTGATGAGCGATCAGGGGCTGATACGCATCTCATCTCTCACTCCCTCTCTCTCTTGTATGTGTCCTCCCGGGGTATCAATTGGATTAGAATATCTATAATCTGCTACCTTTTTTCCCTTTTCTATGGTAGTAGTAAATTTTAAATCTTGATAGGGAACTTATCTATAATAGGGAGTGAAGTATATAAAAGCGGTGGTCGTTGAGTAATCAATATAATTAATGGTGGTGGTCACTAGATGGCGGAGAGATAAATTAATTACGCAAGCTATACTTATGTATCTACATAAAAAATAAATTGATTCACATGGATGAACACACGGATGCACTGATTGTATGTCTAATTGTGGTCTTGTGTTTTCACACATGCGGCCACATGTGGTCAACTGCGTAACCACGTACGGCCCTCTGCGGGCGAGTGCAATCAGCTGCGGATTGAAACCCGCCACTGGTCCAGTTTATGGGAACGGGCTCTGTAGCTTCGCTTACGTCATGCGCCTTCACCATGTGGTTTCCACGGCTGCGTTCGGTCATCTTGCGATGGTTGGCTTCCGATCTTCTAGAGTGTGCGACGTGAATATCCGCCGGTTGCCACGAGGCATGATGTCCATGGCGATGTTTTCGGATGACCGCTAGGAGGCACTTCACAGCTTCATGTTGGGGCTTGATGGTGGATCTTGTCGTGGAAGCAATGGCGGTCGGCCAAGAGCTATCTGGGGATCAGCTGCCGACCGGCCCCTCCCAGGGCCAGGTGCTTGAGATCTGGGGCGCAGGATGTTCAAAAAGAGAGAGCCCAAAAATTTCACGGTCCCGGGTACCAGCTTTGTCGACTAACCTGCCGGAGAGGAGGTGACCTATCCTAAGCGCGCTTGGCCGAGAATCTCCGTTGATTGTGTGAGGGTTAGCATTACTAGATGCGGGCCGCACATAGTATCTGACTTGATAAGTTTTATTTTTAAATTTCCCATCGAAACAATAATATGCGCAATGCGTAAATGTCACACGTGAGACGTGACCGTAACGTGGGGGTTTAAAAAGAAGAGGCGCTAAATCAGTTTATTGGAGCGAAATCCCACACTCTGGTAAATAGTTCGCTCCGCAATTCATTTGCCAGGTATCACATTGTTATGGCACTATGGTAATGAGATGGAACACAAATGAACTATATAAAACCCTGATAACACACGAATCAATTATTTATTTTTAATCCTAGATATATTTGGGGGTTATGTCGGTGGTTAAATGAAAGATAGATGATTGGCGCGTGTTGAGATTTTATTATGACAGTATGGTAAAAACAAGAAAGACAGAATGAAATGAATAAATGTAAAAATGAAATGATGTGAAGAAATTTGGCTGTCTCGCCGCTGTAGAACGCTGGCAGGCTTGTGGCAGCAACCGGCAACGCTGTCGCTAGCGTCGATGCCGACTGAGATGGCGGTGGATTTGAATTTCGGCCGCTACATATATACTAATGGGCAGGTGTACATCCTTATGCTAACTTAATTCTACTTTAAGTTTATCTGTAATATTTCGCTGGGGATTTCTTTCAATGACCTGGTCTTTGGCCGGCGAAGTGGCGTCGTTGGCGTTCATCTGGGCGGCTGCTTCTGAATTGACTTGGTGCCAGGCTGTCAGATTAGTCTGACTACTGGCTGTCGGGATGACTTGTTATTTACCACGTGGCTGCTTGGAGCTAGCTGGGTGGCTGATTTTGTATCTGGTTTTCAGACCTATAGGCTAACTTTTAATTCTGTTGGAACTATGACAGACTATCCACTTAAGTTCAATGATTAACTGCAGTCCGAAGCTAACTGTTCTGCCCTCTTTGTAGGATGATCCTGGTGGGCTCTTTTGGACTCTTCCAAATTCCGTGGCAGATTGTTTCGAATTCAGAGATCGACTGTCCAGCGGGCTACGCGATGACTCTTTTAACGGCTTACATCGATGGTCTGCCTTCGCTTTCACCAGCTGGTCACGCCCCTAGGACTGACATCGCTCATTAGCCACTTTCTGATAGCCGTAAGCACCGTCTTCGATTATAATTAAATTATGATCAATCTCCCTTATAAAATTATTCATTCTATTATTAATTTGTAGCGATCAAAATTTATATTCACCGCCATCTCAGTCGGCATCGACGCTAGCGACAGCGCTGCCGGCTGCCGCTACAAGTCTGGCTCAAGCGGGTTTCTCCAGTTTCATCATTTCGCAACAGCGGTCTTGCCGGCCCACGCGCGCCGAGCAAGACCGCCAACTCGCTTCATTTCAGTTCATAATATACGCGCACCTTCTACATCTTAATTCATTCCTTTCATTCTATCTGCCTACATTGTTATACCCATCACAATAAATACCTCAACACGCAAACGACATTTCTTTCATTTAACCACCGACCTAATCCCCAAAAATTCATCTACAATAAAACTCGCACCCTGAATTTCCTATATTTTATTTGATAATCTGCTTCGGTTTCCGTCACCGAAAAGATGTGAATCGGTCATTTATGTGGACGATGCACTGGTATTGGTGTCTGACATGAGCTGGCAAGAGCTAAAAAGAAAGGCAGAAAGGTCGATAGATTTAATCATAGGATTTAATTAAACGTAAGTAGAAAGAGGAACCCGACATTATAAATGAATGGAAAGAGGATCAGGTTTGAACGACTGGTCAAGTATTTGGGTGTGATCATTGATATCTCGGTTCTTTTTTGGCCCATGTCAAGGCTATCTTAGAAAAGGTAACGGACTATTTCATGGCGCTTAGAAGGATGTCTACGGCGGAATGGGGCATCAAGTCCCCGGCAATGCGCTTCATACATAATGCAACGTATGTGGCGCAAGTCACATATGCGGCAGATATATGGGCGCATAGACTGTCGTCATCCCTGGTTGTCATATCCACCTATAACAGTGGGCAGAGGGTACCTCTGCTGGCCTTGATGGGTGTGTATCGGACAGTGTTCGATGCTGCCCTGCCGGTGCTGGTTAGAGTGCTCTCTCCCGAACTCTTGGTGATGGAGGCGAGTGCCCGTCGCCTTTTGAGGAAGGGTCTGGCCTCAAGCCTTCATATGCCAACTAAACAAGGTATTGTGCATGCGTCTTAGGAATATTAGTTTGAGCAAGCGACAGGAAAGATAGGACACCGCCCAGGTGGAGGGGTTCTCCGGATTTTAACCATTTCTCGGTGCAGCTAGTCTCGGGTCACGATGAATTCGGCAGTAAGCTACACGATTTAGGGCTTGACCCGGATCTATGGTATACCTGCAGTCGGGTGAGCACACCCTCTGACATTGAATCTGTAGGCAGTGGTGTAAGGAAGGTGAATCTTCTATGTTTCTTCTTTTGTGCCGTCTCGCTTCTCGAAAGGGAGTGCCTCTTCATTTCCTCTCTGCTCCCCGGCCTTGTTACACCTTGTCTATCCTGCTGTCAATTTTGTATTCTTTCAGAAATACCATTCTATCCATGTTATTCTATTCTATTTGACTTGTATTATCACTTGTTTTATATTTTATTATTTATGCAATGTATTGTATATTTTCTTATTTACTAATATAGTGAGTCAGCCGGGAACAATGAGAGTAAATTTCGTTTTGGCAGCTGTGCGGTATCACCCTGTCAAATATGCGGGGCGCTGTTGAACAGCTGCCTAGTAGTATTAAAAAATGCCAACTAGGCGGCAAATGAGTAGGACTGAGATAGGAGCCTTGAGCTTATTGCGTCAGTCCTGGGTAAGCGGTGGATCCGTCCTCTTTACCTAGGCATATATGTGGCTGAACCAATTCCAATCAGGTATAGATTGAAGAATTTCAGCAAATATGTTTTCAAAGACTCACTTAGGTGGTTTGAAGTTATCATGAAAATTATATATAATGCAAGATGCATAAATATGGAAGATGCAAAATCTAGTAATGAATCTGATAAGTGTGACACTCTATTCTCTCTGCTTTCCCCCACAGTGAAACGGCATGATGGTAAGTTATTTGGTTCACTACTTACTCGGTGTTGGAATTTTTTATGTGGGTGTGCTTGAACATGTGTCCTCGTTCGGATTTAACAAAAGAGGCTGCCACGGCGCATTCCAACTATTCTATTCCAGGCCTCCTTATTTTTTCTACTAAACAAGGCCCCAGAAGTTATTTATCTAATTGCAACGTCAGCTACAAGGTCTGATCCTCCGGTGCTGGTGATCCTACGGCACTGGATCACTACGAGATGCAGATGACTTGAGGTATGAGTATTTCATGAGAAAACTCTTTGACTTAGGACTTTTCCATGAACCGTGGTTTGCCTGCATACGGGTGAGACAGACGCCGGAGCACATCCTCTGGGACTGTGTGATTATGAATGATGCACATGCGATCATGATTGTGGGATTAAAAGGAATAGATCATCGTATCCCCCGGAATGATGACCTATTAAGAAATAAAAGAAATCTCCGACTTTTTCGAGAATTTATTTGGGTGTGGGTCTCCCGCTAGGGGTTGCTGGGATGGATGATGCCGGGAAGAGCGGTGGTTAAGGAGACCTAACGGAGCATTTTACTGGCTATCCCTTGCGACCTGGACAGGGTGAGTTTCTGTCGAACTGTAACCGAGTTCTGCGACTTCAACACATAAATGATATATTTACCATCCCCTTTTGGGGGTACATGACTTCTATAGCTTCTCTCTGGCTGCCTTCTGAATTTATGATAACGAGTCTCACAACAGATTGATACATATTGTACCGGTATGGCTCTAGTACAATGATACCAGAACCAACCTGTAATAAAAAAAAAGTAATAATGACCAAATTTAATAATTGTACCAAGAAAAAGGTGAATATGAAGGAAAGCCATAAAATTTTAGTTACTAACTGCCGAAACCTAACTAATCTTTAAAATATATTCCAAAAAAAGATTTGAAAATTAGCAATTTTCAGCAATCAGTAAATTTTGTAAAATATTGCATGCGCCGCTTAGTTAAGTGGAATCGAAGCGAGAGTAAACAACTCTCAAAACGATTCCGGAATAGTGTGTGCCTCATTGGGGTTTCCTTCGTACATGGCCTGGTCAATAATGCATGTCACTTGTGGGTGATATACTAACAACTTTTGGGTTGTAGGTTTATTATTTTTAACCCTTAGATAAGAGAAACTACGCTCCTGGTATGTTAAAAAAACCGACCCATCTTGTTTGAAATGTGAGCTCTGGTTAATTGTTTAAAAATTTGCCGGTTCACCTAGTTGGCTGAGTTGAAATCGTCCTGTAATAATTTTTACAATAATATTATGCAATCGGCGTCGGGGCACTTGTAGTGAACATAGAAAAGATACCTACCTATGTATTATGGTGAACGTTCATCATTTCATTTATCAAAATGAACTGTTTCTTTTTATTGTTCATTTGTTCACATAAAAAAAGACTTTTAAGTAACCATTTTAACAGGAAATATGCGAGTCGCTAACGTGAAAAGATCCTTATTATGAATTCTTAAAAGATTCTCATATTTAGTTATCTTGACAATTTTTTTTTCGTAAAAGTTCAATTGAATTGGTGAACAATTAGAATTTTTAAGAAGCACCTTTAAAACTAACTCATTATATCGCATTTTTTTTCAAAAATATGGGTTTTTATTATTCATTTATATCAGAAGTTAAACAGAAGATTAGATTTTTTTTAAAACAATAACACGGATAAAATCTTTATACTAATGTAAAACTAAATAATGTAATTATTTATAATTTTTAATAATTAAGATTATATAGGAATTAATTGAAAAACCGCAATCATCAAATTTGTTTTTAGTGTACCAGATAAATTATGTACAGAAAATTATTAGATATATAAGAATATGTGTTCTTATGGGATTCGAAGATAAATGTGTATTTATGAAATTATCAAAATGTTATAATTAATAGAGTTAAAATTATCAAATTTCCATGGATTTATTAAATTTTTTTATGGTTCAAAAATGTTTCATATTTATATAAACCCATTGAATGCTTGTAGAAGCTTACGATGAGTATGCTCTTGGTAAATCACAGTGCTTTGAGTGGTTTAAAAAATTCAAAAGTGGCGATTATGACATGAGAAACGAAGAGCATGGGAGACCACAGAAAAAATTTGAAGACAGCTAATTGCAAGCACTGTTGGATGAGGATGGCACTCAAACCTATGGCTCAAACAACTCACAAATCAATTAAATGTGACACGAGAAGCCATCTCTATACGTTTGAAAGCCATGGGAAAGATCCAGAAGATGGGAAAATGGGTTCCATATGAACTGAATGAAAGACAGCAGGAAAACCGAAAAACCACTTGCAAAATGCTGCTCGCCAGGTACAAAAGAAAGTCCATTGAATTGTGACTGACGATGAAAAGTGGATATATTTTGAGAATCCTAAGCGTAAAAGACATCGACTGCAAGGCAAAATCACTAGGGATGGTAGACAATGCTCTGTGTTTGGTGAGATCAAAAGGGTGTGATCTATTATGAGCTGCTAAAACCTACCCAAACTGTTAGTACTGAACGCTACCGACAACAGATGATTGATTTAAATCAAGCTTTGCGTGAAAAACGACCAGAATATCAAAAAAGGTAACACAAAGTGATTTTGCTTCATGATAATGCACCATCACACATAGCAAAACCGGTCAAGGAAATGATTGAGGCGTTTAGTTGGGAAATACTTTCGCAGGTGGCTTACTCACCAGCTCCGTCCGATTACTACTTATTTGCACCGATGGATCACGCACTTGCTGAGCAGCGCTTCACAAAAATGGCACGATGATTGGTTTGCCTCAAAAGAGCAACAGTTTTTTTGGCGCGGCATCCACAAATTGTCAGAGATGGGAAAAATGTATAGCTAGCGATGGGCAATACTTCGAATAAAATATTTTGTTTCATTTTCATACAATAAATGTTTATTTTCTATACAAAAATTCCAGTTTCATATTTACATACCAGGTACTTGGAATGTTTTCACAGAATCATTTTGGTCTGTAACAAAGTAATTGCTATTAAATAAAATTTGGTAACAAAAACTGTAATAAAAATGAAATGTGAAAATTAATTGAAAACTTAACACCTTACAAATGAAAATAATAATTATGTGTAATTATAACATTAAATAGTTATGTGGATTAGAAAGTAAAATATAATGTATATATCATATAAACAGTTAAACATAACAGAATCCTGGTTATACAAGGTAATGTAGACCAAACCTACCCCTGATAATACGGACAATCTCAGCTGATACATACTGATTATTTTTAATGGGATTAAAAATAATTTTATTTAAAGTAGCATGCTATTTTTTAAAAAATATAAAAGCATTTCTTAATAACGAAAATGGTTTCATCATCATCACATTCATATTCTTCTTTTGTCCCTAGATATGCTAATTACCATAGTGGGCAGTTAGTGGGGGTCTCATTAGTCACATTCTAGTTGGTATTTGAGGAATACTTTTGGCTCAGACAATACGGAGACTCAAATAATTGAGGTTCTACTGCTGCTACACATTTTACAAATTATTATTTCTTTAATACTCCTGTAATATACATTTGATATCACAATAACCATTGCTGGAGGAACAATGATACCATTTATTACTGTTTAGATGAAAATACTGTTAACATCCCTTGTCAATCAGCATTGGTTGGTTCCACAAATGTCAATGATCAACAGCATGAACTCGCATTGAATTGATCCTGATTGTAGAAGTGAAGACTGAATGATATTTCTTTAGGAACATTATTTGAATTTCAATTCTGACAAGAGTGCGCAGTGTTGGTGCTATTAAATCAGCGAATACTGGTGGAGTAAGCCAGGTCGAAGATATAAAGAATGCAATACAAAATTATATTTCAGTATTTATAATGGACGTTTTATGGCGTAACCTAAAAATTTCACACAGATGGCCAAAACTATACTGATAATGGTGATGAGCCATTCTCAGTTATATGTATAAAAATGCTTTAAATTACTTATGTAAGCACATCTACCTACTGTTTATCAAAAATGTTTGTGTTCATATTTTAGAATTACTGCTACCACTTTATTTTAAAATTAATTACAGTTAACTATATAAAATATATTAAAAATAATATTCCCAACACTTCTATTTTCCTTCTAATGAAAAATTAAAACAATATTTATCAAATTCTTTGGAATCTAAAAGTATGAACATTTTTATGAAGTTAACAGAGCCCAAAGAGAATACATTGTAGAAAGTATTACAATGTCCAGAACAATCGCTATCTGCACCTAGTACAACATTAATAAACATTTAAAATTGAACATTGGGTTAACAGAGATGGGAATAAGACCCCTAGCGACTTTAAAAAATAAGGTCTGATGTTTATTATAACAATTAAACATAGCCTTATGTAATTTTATCGCCTTTGCTGGGTTTTCAGCTTAGTCAGGATGTCTTTATACTTACAATAGCAGCCTTAATGCTGTTAAGTTTTATTGGGGACATCACCATCTTAAACTCTTCGTGATTTATTCTAAATAAAAATATTGCATTTCAATAAATATATAGATGAACTTTTATGAGAAATACGGCCTGCAGTGGTCTATATTTCTTATGAAAGACATAAACTGGAATTTATTATAATTATTAATATTATAATTACAATTTTTGCAAGCAGGTAGAGCAAAAAAAAAAGATTTATTTTGTATTTAATTATTGTGTTTAGAACTATAACAAATTGTTGAAACGTGATGTCTATAAATTATAATAATTTGTGACTATAAATATTTTTAAAAATCCACACCTCAATGGTAAGACGGGAATGCTTGCAGTTATGTAAGCAGCTTGATAGAAAAACGTTATTTAGTGGTTTAATTAATAACATTTTACCGTTACATTACAATGAACCTCATTCATCACGTTGTAAAACAAAGCACGATCTATAAAATTAGTGAAAGTATTCATTTGTAACGGAGCCTTGGCAAGATGTGACACACTACATTTATTTCATTTGTCATTCGTATTTGCGTTATTATTAAAGGTTTTAATCGTTTTCTCCAACACTCATCAACAATAAGGTAAGACCTATAAGATGTAATTATTTACAATTTTTCTTTTCTAAATCTGATCGAAATTTGATGGTTAAGTTTTTGCAATAAGCACTTGACGTGACGTTTCTCCGCAAGCTTGTATCTTCAGAGTAATCCTAACCTAACAACCTTTAAAATCAGAGATCGGTAACCCTCTTGAATGATCGTATTTTTATTTTGGTAGCTTTCTACCAATTATTTTGATGATTTCGTATCCTAAAAGCTAAAATACAGTTTCTGATGGTTCACTATTCACTTTAAATAAACAATTAACATTTAATTGGTGAATATATTCTCATAGTCAATAACTTAACCGGATCGAATTGAATTTCGAATTTTGAATGAACTCATACATTTAGAATTAGTTCATCCAATGTTCAAAAGTGAAGTATGCAAACAGAAATGGGAGAATTTATTATTTTTCAAATTTAATTTTAATAGTCCTTTTGTATAATGAATATTTAAATTTATTGTTCGAGGATGTTTTTCAAATTTTTCTCGTAAATGCAAAAATAAATATATTTCAAGTAAATAAGCTTCACATGTGCTCCTTTGATTGTTTTATCAATTTCAAAGCCATTGGTCGATTGTTTTTTGCTCAGTGGCATAACTTGAGCCCCATGCAAAATTAAAAAAAAAACATTAGGCCCCAATGCAAAATAAAAGGGCTTTCCTGTGTATGAATTGTATATAAGATATAGGAATATTAAATAATGTGCGATTTTATTAATTAAATAGTGAAAACAAAATTGAACTTATGCTAATATTGTATTTAAGTATTCAGACTTTCCGAAAATATAATATTCCTTAAATAAAACAGAATCACTTTGTTTAAAACCACGAATTTTATTACACGCCAAACGGTTTCGCTTAGCTATTATAGCTCCATATATACACACATGCGACTGCAAAACAATATTTGCTTCACTTTCCATCGATCGTCTCTTACCTGATCCGACTTATTAGCGGGGTGCTATTTACTATCGCATACATCAATAATCTGTTCACCTGTTTTTGTAATACTTTTGAAAAATATATTTTTTAATTAATATAAATATATTTTTTAAATTTAGTTTCTTACTGTGGATTTAAAAAATAATTAATGCCTATTAAGTATTAACGCTGCAAAGCATCATTTCTCGCAAAAGCATTATTACCATGTATATTTTAGGTCGCAACCTTTTGGGACTTTATCTAACGTGGGCCCCAATGCACTAACGTGGGCCCCAATGGCGTAATTACGCAACTTAATAGTAATTAATACCTTAAATCGCCAGTAATACCTTAAATCTAATATGATGAAAATATTTTGGTTGACTTGGGTAATTTTTTATGACATTTTCTCTTTATCTTTGTGATTTATATATTTATAGAAACAATTAAAAATGTACAATTAAAATATATAATATTATATTGTCATTCTTACATATTTGTAAATTGAAATGATTAATTTTCTTTTGTTTTCAACGAATATTTTATTTTTAATAATAAATAAAATATAATACTGAATAAAGGTGCAATAAAAATTTAAAAGTATCAAACTTTACGTTATGTAAAATATTATATAAATTTAAAAATACTTGGGTCCCTATTTTTTTCTAAATTTCATCGAAAAAGGTGTATCGTATGCATTTACTTCCATGTAATGATTAATATTGACACATGATAAAAAGTATTCGTAAATTTAGAAATTGTTACAAGTAAATTTTTTTTGAAAAACTTTTCCATAAATATTGTTTTTAATTTGATTGGAAAATAACTTTTTTGTGTTAAATTCAATTACATAATTACAATAAAAAAAATATTGTAACCATGAGAGGTATTATATATATATGTATTTAATTCTTTTGTTATTAATTTTGGTCCATTCTGATCACCGCCTGACAGAATCGATATGCATGTATAATGTCGATTATATTTGATCAACGGCAGAAGATATTCTACATTATTTATGTATATGTAGTTCACGGAAAACATGCAGTCTTGACATTCGCGGTTGTTGAACTTCAAAAACTTGTTCGCTCGTTAGGTATCTAAATTCCACAAGTTATATGCTAATACAGCGTTACCAAAACTGTGAAGAAAAACTATCATAGATTTACCGTGCCTGAACTATAGAAGATAACATGACTTATACATAATATTATTTATGATTATAAATAATTATTGTAAATTTTCACTGGTTCCTTTTAATATAATATGTGATTTCACGGATACTGAACCTGAATATAATCTTTCTAATTCTGCATGAAATGGAGTTGACGAAGCAAGGAACACACAATTGATACAAAAAAGAACAACATAATTAATTTCTCTCCGTCTAAGTTCTGGTTCTGATTTCCAAGATCAGTATACAATATGCCCAGATCCAATCTCGAGAGATAGACTTTTAGATTATTTAACATAGTTTTTTTAACCACTTGATTTCTTAATAGTAAAAAAATTATTACGGCAAATACGTCTAATAAAGTAAAAATATATAAAAACCTAACTATTAAATGTAGAATGATGTCACATTAGAATAACGTGATTTATATGTTTTTGGTTTGTTAATTTAACATCCTGAAGAAAGAAATGTTTTTTCAGAAACTGGTTGGTGTATTCATTAATTAAGTGGTTAAAAAACAACGTTAAATAATATAAAAATGAATTTTAACCACAAAGTTGATTGTGCTAATATTAAAAATATCTAGAGATATAATTTATCTGTTAATACAAGTTGCTTACAATATGAATAGGTTTATCAACAATTCAAGTTACAATACTAGGAGGCCCAAAAATACGTGAAAATCTTCCTGCCCTGATTACATGGATACGTCTCTGAACACCTTTTCGCATAATCCCTGACGGCCCTGATCCACTCCGGGAATGTGTAACTAGAACTTAATGGTTCCTCAGAAACGACATGCTGTTACGAAAGGAAACTCTAATTCTAGTTATCCCGGACTTTGGTTTCTTTTTTATTTGTCCAAAAAAGTCATCGGTTCGTGAAGCGGTAGATATCCCAGGCTCCGCCCATCTCCCAGCGAACCTGTCCGAACATGTTATTTTTAGGAGACCATAATATATTACGAATTAAAATACATTTTTTTGAGACAATTTTGATCTGTATAGACACGTGTCATCACGCGATATTGTGGAAAATATTCATGTTATTCTCAAATAAGTATCACAATAATTATAATTTGATTGCCATTATAATATATAACACTAAACAACGAACAACGAAGGGCAGGCTTGTAGTCTCTGAGGCATTCTATATTTTTATATTACGTGGAATCATGTACCCTGAAAGCAAGGGAAAGAAAACGGATTGATGCCTTTAAGATGTGGTGCTAGAGACACATGTTAAATTAAACATCAAAGACAGACTCTCAACCATTTGCCTGAGATGAATCTTTAAATTTTTTGGGTGTCTTGCGAGAAGGGAAGATACCTTGGAGAAACTTGTGGTAGGCTACGTCGAATGACGAAGAGGAAGAGGATGATCCCCCATCCGTTGAGAAGTGGAAAAGGCAACAGACACATACTTTGCTGGTGACAGCTCTAAGGTCTGCAGGATGCCGAGAAAAGTAGAGGGGCATAGTTAAGAGGACGAGAGTTCACGGAGATCGCGATCCTAAGTCACGAGGGACCAACGTGGATGAACACTGAACGTTTCGTTGATTGTGACATACTCAAATTCATAACGATACATATATAAATTAGACAGAATGCTTTTCTCAAAATATCCAAATTTGTAGAAGCATTATACGAATGTCCCGTCTATTTTTGAGTGTTGGAATAACAATTATATTTTTAAAATTATTGTTTTTTAGAATAGTCAAAATTTGTGTTTATAATGAGCGCACTTTTTCCGCACAGCCAGGTATCGACCTTGTGTTGACGCCCTGTCGTTTGACGTTCTGACAGAAATGTTTGCTCGCTACACTTCTGCCTCTATCGGTAGACTCATATTCGGGTAATTATAAATTTGGTCGATGTATAGGTATTAAATATGTATACTCTGCCGCAGCGTCGTTCGCCGTAAACGCTAATAGTTTTTGGGAAACATACAATTTTAAATATAAAAAAAAAACAAAATTCAAATTTGATAAACCAATATTTAATTAAACAAATAATAGATATCTCATAGAGACGAAGCTATTTTTTTATATTTAATGGAAAATATATGGAAGTATGGGTGATTACAGGGCTTACGACCTGTCTTCGTCTGGCTTAAGTGATCACTTTATGTAAATATAACGTCCACCATTTTCACCCAACAATATCCATATCTATCATCTATCAAATTTTGAAAGTTGTATATACGTTAATATGTGGACTTGTTTCGAGTACCACTACACTACCGCCATCTATGGATTAAATTTGATTATTCATTTCCCTGAAACAGCATATATGTCACAATGAGAATCTAATATTTTTTGAAATTACCCATACTTACATATATGTTCCATTAAATATTGTAAAAAATAGCGTCGTCTCTATGAGATATCTATTATTTCTTTAATAGCAGTGCCATTGTAGGTGAAAACTCAGTATGTTCTTGGACATATTCAAATATTGCTAATATTTAATAGATTGGAAATATTTATAATTCATTTAAAGAGAACCATAGATTAAAAATATAGAGAAGCATAAAAATAATACAATTTTAATACCAAAAGCCAAGACTTGAAGACAGAATTAAATCGAATTAAACTTAGTTGGTATATATTTTTAAGCACTCAGTTGTTACTGCTAATTGTTAGTGCTAATTTTCTTTTTTATATAATAAATCATTTTAGTTTCATTTGAAACAATTTATATTTTTAAGCATTCTCAGTATGTTTTTATTTTTATATTGATAATAATAATAATTATACATATCATACTTATCTATTTTTATTATTTTTTATCATATATCTAATTTTCAAAAATTATCAATCCAATTGCACGTATTTAGGTACTTACACTCCATTTGCCTTTATGTTTTCTTAATTTTAAATAAATAATTAAATCATATTTACAAATAATATTGTTATTACGTCTTTCCAGCGTTATTTCCGGCGTGGAATTAAAATATTATTGATACTTGGAATACAGGTACATAATTAGGGGTTAATTAAATCATTTTAGATATTTTGATGCATTTCAATCATGTCGTTTGTTTGAGTTAATTCATATTAACGTAATTTGAAAATTTTTAACTGATTTATTCATCCGACTGTAAATTTATTATGTCTGCATGTACATGGTACTAGATTCTATAAAATAAATATATAAAATCATCATTTGAAGTTTCAATGAAATGGACGAATCTTTATCTATTAAATATTTGTATTGCATAATGTTGTAAGACGATTTCAAGGTAAAATTTCGAGTCATCTCTTCGTTCAAAATACTACTAAACACTCAAAAAGGTTAATTACCTTATGGGATATGGAATGCTATAGATAACGACTAAATAAAATCGAACGCGAATATTGACCATTGGTCTCATTTTTTTTTTTGTTTAAATTGAAAAATTAACGTACGGTCACCCCCAAGTTACGGTGGATTCATAATGAACATCAAACTGGAAAAGAAGCGAGGTTTGTGAAATGGATTAAATTCATGTTTGTTATGTAAATTTCAGCTTTTATCAACACAAAATGCAAAACGTGCAATATTAGACATTTTATAATATGTAAAAACCGACAAAATCAGCTTTCAACGATTTTTATATTGTATTAATTTATATCCAACATTCTAACATAATTTATACAATACCTACACTAATAATTCACTAGTCCTACAATGCTTCCACTACATAATTTTTATTTATTTATATATATTTTTTTATTTCTCTTTTTATTCCTGTCGATGATTTAAATAACACCACAACACCACGAAAAAAAACTGGTTACTTTAACACAGACTTCAGCCTAGCAAAGTAGCCAGGACAACTGTACATATCAGATGTGAAGTCTACTCCATACTACACAATAAACTACGAGTTTTAATTGTGTCTTATGTTTATTATGTTATAACAAAAATAACAACTCTGTTAGAACAAAAATATGTATGTCATCTAATAAATAAATAAATAAAAGAAATATAAATTCTAACAGAATACGAGTATATATTTTTATATTTTTGTAATGATTCAGAAGATACATTGGAAAAAAATACAATTAGACCTGAAATCTGTTTTGTAGTATTTTGGAGAATTTCATTGATAATTGTAACGATATGCGGTTTATATAGACACTGGGTCCGCCCTAAAAGCCTCACTCCTTTTAAGGACCTCTCGCAACAATGGATCAAAATAATATTAATTTGATCTTAAAAGAAAATAAAATAAAATATATTATAAATTTACACTTTTTTGTTTAAAAACATTAATAATTATTGTTAATGTTTAGTTTTATGTAATAAAATTTGTTTATTAAAATTTTTGGATAATATTTGGAAATAATTTGCGAGACGAAATTTAGACTGTCTAGGGACCTCCATATGGTACTCCATCCATATTTTGTCATAGATTGATTTTCATAGGTCATGAAGTGTAGCTCAACTTAAAAATCAAAATTACAAAAAGTAAGAACAATAGAGGATCTGTGCTGCTTAAATTCTTTGTCCATATTCGAAGGCGCCATATTAAATTTGAGAGTTTTGTAAAACCATTTTCAACCAACCATCATCTAATGTGCGTACGGCGTTATGACGAATTGATTCAAACCGGATTGAACCGCTTATATTTCACGTTTGTAATCATATATTATAACAGAGAATGGAAAATATAAAGCTACAAATAAAATTATTTGAAACATAACTTGATAATATACAAAATATATGAATTGGAAACTGTCGGAATACTGGCAACTGCTTTTTGGATATACTTTAATACTGTTTATGTTGGCAACCGTTGTCAATTTTTAAATTGACTTACACTTACTTTACGCAGCTATCTCTTATTTGATACAGCTATCAATGACCTCTACGTCATCATTATTGAACGGTCTGAAAAGGTTTTCTGTCGTTTATAGTACTTTAAATATGTACGGTAATGTAAAATAAAATTAAATAAACTATTATTTTTTTAAATTTATAATTAACTCTGTTCTTCATAAATAACTATAATAATTCCAATGTATATATACGATTTCTATATAATTTACACCTCGTTGACGCTGTTCACTCGTTTTGATATTTTTGTACTTATTAGATTTCTGCCTTGACAACAGTTTATCTGACATTAACTTTTATAAAATTGTTAAGTTTCCAGGCTTTACTATTAATCTATAATATTTTTTTCAAGTAATTAAGTAATTTTGCCTGGCAGTATTTTTATAAAATATTTAATAGTTCTTCGTGTCCATCGTTACTAGTCTAGATGTACAAACAATTAGTTTAAAAAAAATATGACTCAGATAAAAGTTCTCATCTATTTTAAATTTTACTAAACTAAAAATAGCTGGGTATTTGTTTAGAAATTGTGGAAAATTTATTAATGTAAAATGCCATTTTTCAAATTTGAAACTGATAATAAAACGCGAATGAAAGTAAAATTTTTAAGTTTTATAAAATATATTTTAGCTAGAATAAGTTTTTCTTGTGCACCATGCGTCTAATTATTGTATATTTATTTTTGTTGATAAAACTGACATTATCGTTTTGTTATCCTAGCAAGTTCCCTAATGACTAGAAAATAGTTTGTTCCAAAATATTTGATGAGAATTGTGAACTTATTTGGACACCGTTTGATTAGGTTATTTGTTTGAATCTTCATGCATATAATAAATATTGTGAATTCCCATTGAAATTTATTACAACAGTGAATGAAGTTTTTTCCCTGAAAAAGGCATTTAAAAAAAAAGTTATCGATGTTTTATATTTGGACAGGACAGGTATTACACATGAATCCTCCACCGATGACGGGGTTTAAAAAAAATCTTATAATAAAAATATACCCCCAACATACATAAACCACATAATTAATGAGTATAATATATTTATGTTTATAATAAATTTCTGTAAAGTAAAACCGGTTTTAAAATTTTATACAGGTCACCACGAAAGTATTTAACGTTACATATGCATTTAATTGTTAATCAAATGTGGAGTAATACATGTACAGAAGATAGACAATTTTATAAAAATTTTGAAAAATTCTACATGTACGGTTTATTTTAAATTCGTAGTATTAGATGTTTTTAATATATCTGGTCGGTTTAGTGATTGCTGTAATCGGTGTTGTATTTTCTTTGTATGCAATTTTTGTTAAAGTAGTTAATTTTTGTATAAATTTTTTTCGTTTTGGTAAAAAAACACTATTTTTTCTTAATTTGAATACGTCGCTTTTAGGTGGCTCAGTACAAAATAAATTGATGCATTATACTTTTTGCGAAATGAAGCGTGAAAATTTGAAACGAAAGTTCTTAAAGCTATAACTTTATAAGTTCAAATAATATATATATCTCCAGATAATATCAACCTTAACTAATTCATGGAAGTTATGTCATCCATATCGACTGTTGGCTCTGTTCCCATTCTTATTCCAGTTTATGGCAGGTGCTTGATAGAGATTGGAGCCTGTGAAGCATCTTATGCTCTCAATGCAATACGTCTCAAATGCTAACGAACCGATTTTCAAAAATTACCGTTCGATTTTTTCGTCATTCTTTCGCAATTTTTTCATGTAATAAAAATACTAAAAAATACAAATTGAATAAACAAAGAAGTTTCATTTATAACGCGCATTGTGGCCACATTGAATTGTGGATTTTTTTTATACACACATTTATTGGAAGGTCTAAGTAACACGATGAAAAATAATTTTATTCATTAAAAGTGCAATTTAGATTGATTTTATGATATTACGTTATGTTCTTTAACTTTATTTTTAAAAAGTACATTCGGTGTTGCATATTTGAGTTGTTGATATACCTTATGTGTAGAGTTTTATGAAAAAATTGATGGAACAAGATGTAACACCACGGAAAATTGTACAAAATAAATTAACGACTTTAAGCACCGCCACTATGCTTGTGAAACTGAGATTTAATTATGAGTATAAATTTACCGATTTAAAAATACATATAAATTTTATTTTACTGCAAACATTTTCAAAAAGACAATTTCCACAAAACCATTTAAAAAATCTTTTTAAATAGCATTTAAAAAAAAAACATTACTTTTTGATGTGCCTGTAAATTCAAACACCCCAAGTCGGTTCGTTGTATTGTTTGGCGTTTGTTTTAAATTCGGAGGTCCGTTGATGGCATTTTCTGTTTAATCCGGATTGCTGCTGGGACAACAGCAGGTAAGTTCTTGAAACAATATTTAGTAATAATTTTAATTAATCTACAGAAATCAATGGATACGAAATACCTGCATATATATCTGCATTGCATTCATTAGTATTCTTCTAATATTGTGTAGTTTCTGATTTTAAATAAGTAAACGAGTAAATCAATACTGATTAAATTCGATATTATCGAAAATATAATACTCATATAATAATATTATTTAGTTCGTGGAAAGTTTTTACAATATCAGATTTTTGGTAAACAATTAAGAGGAATGATTGTAAAACTAATACGCTTTATCGTTTCTATTGTACTGAATAATAAATAACATTTATTATTAATATTTTAATATTACTACTTTATAAACATTTGCGGGCATAATATATACATATGTATATAAGTATACATATATGAATAAATTTTTATATTATGTAAGTACACACGCTCTATGTATGTATTAAAATATATAGGATTTTCTGCCGTTTTTGTGATTAAAAAAAGATATTTAAAAATAAATTACGGTGATAGAATACTACCTCATTCATTAAACAAATTTAAATATTATTTTTAATTGTTACCTTTGTTCTATTAACCGCTTAATGAATTATACCGGGTTCGAAAAATATCATTTTCTTCTTCAGGATATCATTAACTAATCAAAAACGTATGTTATTGTTTCTTAACAGAAAGTATTTAAAAAAAAACCAATAATTATTTAAAAAATTAATTTAATACCTAACTAAAATTGTTACTTGATGATACAAAATTACTCGAATAATTTTTAGAATGAGACTTGTTAAATTTAGTTGGTTGTTTATAATTTTTTGATTAATTTTACATGTTTTATTTATCTCAAACGATTCCAAATTATTTAATTTATGACCAACACCGTTTACATGCAAAATAGACAATCCCGATTTTTTTCAAAACCACGACCATTTTCTAACAAATGATTAGAAATTTTGAAAACCCACTATTATTCAAACATCTCAATTGCTCCTTCACTCTTATATTAAAATTTCGGATATTTATTATATTAAAATAATGGATTTTAACCACAAAGTTGATTTTGCTAATCTTAAAAAAATCATTCTTAGATATTAATTTTACTAGATTATTAAAACAATATAAATTTCATTGTTCATAAAATATTTAATATTGTTCACAAAAATTTTAAATTTAAATTATTTTTCAATAAATTAACGAATCTCGCATCATAGAATTATAATATATAGATATTTATAGTGCACGTCCATAGATGAAATTTTGTTTTTTGAATCATTGACAAATTATTATAGTGATGTTTATCAGTAAAATACATATTTGAATCTTAAATTATTGTAATCACTCTGTTAAATTAAAATATATTATTAGGTATTACACTGAAATTATTACGTATAAAATAATCAATAGAACATCTAGGATTGACCTATTCAGCCTGTGTACTAGATATTATAATAATTATGTATATCTTAGTGGATAATGAAGACAGATAGTATTAAGGATGTTTACTAGTTACAATGTTATTACACTAAAAGAAAATAAAGGATTACAAAATAAAATTTCTGTATAACCTATTCGATATTACCGAGAAAATAGTAATGACTGCATAATCTTCACGTCACGTGGTTGGCATTATTTGCTGAGCATAATACATATTGTGATAGCAATTCAAATGATTGAATTAATACACGGTTTCGATAAAGTGGTACTTTTTTTTCTGTTCTGCCGACATTTTTGAAGAATTTTTCGTTTTCTCGATTGACACATTGAATTGTGGCGGGAAACGACGACGAGGCGCGTTTATCCCTTTTGTCAAATATTATTTATTGATAACCCGTAGGCATCTTTACGTTTTATATGTACAATACATCCCTGTTATACACCCTCAAATAATATTGATACTCGGAAAGCAGGTACGTGGAAGTAGGAATGTGTACATATACATACAATTTAACGGTCTATTGGATAGATATATATAATATACATGTTTTAGATATTTTTATGCATTTCAGCATGTTATTTGTTTGAGTTAATTCAAACTAACATAAATGTCAGGCTTTTATCACAAGGACTAAACGGACATCCGTTAGAAAAATAAATAAAACTGTGTCTTGGGTTAACATATTTCAAAGTTTTAATGCGACATACGTATAAATACATTTTAGCGCTTTGTAAAATAAAATAATTAAGAAAACACATTCTTAGTGTTCCACTAATAATAAAGTTGTATCAATGTGTCCAAAATTTAATAAAAATGAATTGATAATTCTGGCGTCTGCTATCAGGTTACTCAAAGGTATTTGAGATTCTGTAAAAATAAGGTAGATGGCTCTTTCAAATAATGTAACGATTAAATGTATTAATATCAAAAAGGTAACATATAAGTTCGAAAATTTGTCACTAAAAATATCGTCGCTGTAGCATAGCTGGATAATGCACCTTCCCCGGTTTGGAAAGAGATCCAGGTTCGAATCCTGGTGGCGCAACAACAATATTTTTCGATAAAATTGATTTTATATGTATATCTTTCTAATTAATATATTTAATTCATATTACTTTTTAAATTGTTGTTTTTCGACATTATATAAATATATTGTTAGGTTAGTTAGGTTAGGTTAGGTTATATTAATATATTGTTAGGAATCTTAAAGAAGTATAAACCCGTTACCTTCCTGTCAATTTGATGAAGCGCGGTGTGTATATATGTATGTATAGTACAGCTATAGTAAAAAATGTTACCGTTATTCGTATATCTATCTTATATTTTTATATATTTAAACGTTTTCGACTAATTTTGAAATACGCACGAACGTTATCAAACTTTTATGAAAACCCTGTACCTATTATTGATATGATGTATAAAAACACACTACAAGCATATAAAGCGTTGCAATGTGAATTGTTCACTGTTGCGCTGCGTCGACAAAATCGAGAATCGAGATAGAGTTGCCTGTGGAAAGTCTAGGTTCGTAGATAAAAAGAATGTGCGCGAAGACTACGTGAGACCGTGAAAGAAATAGCGCAAGGTGGAGACGTGAGTCTTATAAAAAGTTAGATCAGTGTTTTTTATTTGTAGCGATATGTATCGGTAAGGTATATTTCTTATTGCATTATATTTTTTATTAGTCGCAATACGTAGTAAACAATCGCGTAATTGTCTGTAAAAATATTATTGCAGTCCTGAGGGTGATATTGGATTTATAGACGTACAAACATTTTTATTGTACAGTATGTATAATTGACGGTATATATCTGTAAGTTATACTTATTTATGCGCTCGAAAATTTAGCTCGGCTGATGTAGAAATTTATTTATTAGATTTAAGAATAGTTTTTTAAAGTTTAAGACAAATTAATGTAGAGGTAGTGAAGAATTGTTAAAAGTACTGGAATGGCATTTTAAAATTTATTTTTGACAAATAATTTCCCTAATAAATAAATATATTAATACAATTTTAAAAATGAAAAAAAAAAACATTTTTTACGCGTGTGTAATATGTCATATATAATACGACAATGGTTTGTGGATTAATTGTCATTGGCGAAAAATAATTCACACTAATTTTTAATCAAACATGTTTGCCCAAAAACAGGCTATCCTAGTTGGGCAATGTTTTTAAATGTGCGTAAAGATGTAAATATGATATATTTCTGTTAAAATCAAAATAAAGTTAAGTTAAGTTAAATAACTTATTTAGTGTTTCAGTTTAAAATATTGTCGTTTGATAATATTTTCACTGCGTCTCTTAGATTTATGAAAGTATAATATAAGTTATTTCGAGACAAGACCAGCGGCGTAACTAGAACAATTGATCCCCAATGCAAAATGGAAAAGAAGGGCTCGCTGCATATGAATTGTACACAAGATATAATAATCTTAGGTATTATGCGGTTTTAAATAATAATAACAAAATTAATCTCATTTTCTATATAAATTTTCGTGAAACTAATAAAACTAGTGCGTATTTAAGTATTTATATGCACTCTCAACAAAAAAAAAATCTTTGCTTTGCGGCAATTTTCGCTTTCACGGATGGTCTGGTCCTTAACCAATATGTTAGTAGGGTATTATTATATATATCGATAATGTTTTCACGAATTTTCGTAATAACGCTTAAGAAATGCTATCTAAAATTTTATTTCCATTTTTTGCTATGGTGATTTAAAAATATATATGTCTATACTGGGAAAAGTATCGACACCAAAGGTAAGCGCGGTTCTTTTGGGCTTCTGTATAATGTGGGCCCCAATGCACCGCACTGGTCTAGTTACGGTACTGGACAGGACAATAATTTCAGCTCTCGTTTACACGATGGTAATATCCGGCCTGTTTAGGTCAAACATTAACTTTCTTTCTAGTTTTGTGTAGTTTCTAGTTATTTTTTTAATGAAAACTACAATATACCTAATACATTGTGTCAATATACATATGTATTATATTTTAAATGGCTGTAATTTTTAAAAATATTATATTTATTAGTACCTACATCATAGAATACAATATATTTATTTTTTAAATTTGTCACGTAAATAAAAAATACTAGAATGATTAAAAATTTCATTTTTTACTTACTATACTTTACGTAGGAGGGATCGGTATATGTAATGTAAATGTTCGTTTAATATTTCAATGATTTAAAAAAACTATAATTTTCCCATTTTTTTTACAGCTGTAAAATAAATGGTGAATTATTACAATAATTTATAATTTTTTTTTAATTAGGTAATAAAATAATATCTACATACAAAAAGTGTAAAATACCTGCCTCAGCACTGGCTAATGAGGCTGGCGTACATTACAAATACAATTATGTATAATAATATAATCTTTTATCAATTTCAAAGAAGATGTTCATGGTCGCCTAACGGCCACCATATATGGTTGCGCAAAGGCCATAATGTAGCCGCCGGTAGGGACGGCGACAGCCAATAACATTAAAAAAGTATTTAATATTGACAAAATTGGCGAATATGGTTTATTCTCTGATTTTCACAAAAAAATATATTTATATATATACATCTATAAAAATGAAAAAAAAATCCTGTCGCAAATATTAAAAATGTTATTACACTTTAATGTTTCGAATTTAAAAAAATTCTATTCTATATTTATTATTTACGTTGTTGCAGTGTAGGTACCTACCAGAAAACCTGATTTTTCAATAGTTTTTTGATCTCTTTTTGTGATTTTGGTTTGGTCTTAGAGAGGTTCTAAAGGTAAATATTATATATGTTGACTTATTTTTGTTTTAGTAATATCGAAATGCTGTCACAGTGGATTGGGTTGGCGATTGCCTTGATGGTAATAATTAGTGCAGAAAAATCGTAAGTATTAAATAATTCTTCAGTTTTCTTTTTATTGAATAATAGTTTGATGTCTTTGTTGGGCCTATTTTCGGTCGTGTGGTTGAGGATTCGAGTCTCGTTCCGAAAGACTAATGAGTTACTCATATTTTCACACTTATCGCGCAAGCGCTTAGCTTGTTTTGAAAAATGGTAAGTAAGTATGTATATTGATATGGCATGTACTTCATAAACGCATCTCTATTTAAAATGAAACAGTTTATGATTATATTTTATAACATAGAGTTTGACAGTTTTGCTTTTTTGATTTGGTAATACAGGGTGGCTCATAAGTTTGATTGTATGCTATTATGTAAGCAAAAAAAAAAATAGAGAAATAAAATAAATTTAGATATTAACAAAATAAATTTTGATATTTTCAGGATTTTTGTATTATGTTTTGAAATTATTTTTAGTAAGATTATTAAATCTTATGAGGTTATGAAGTCTTGCTTTAAAATTTTCTGTATTGTTGGGTGTGAAATCTCAACTGGACACACCGCCAGCGAGTAGAGATTTCTGGGTTCTGTACTACACCGTTGACTGCAGCTGCAATATTATCATTTGATAATTGAGTTCTTGCTCTACCGGTTCTTCTAGAATCTTTGATCGTCCCTGACTATTCTAACTTAGTCACCGACCTCTGCATGGAAACCTATGACGGGGAGTGTATAATATTAAAAAATTAACAATATTTTTGTTTAGTTTCAGAAACACTCATTTAGCTTTTAAGATATAAAAACAACAATTTTAATGTTTTGTGCAAGCATAAAACGGTCCATTTTTTATCATTGTATCATTGGAGGATATATAATTCAATCTGAAAAAAATAAAGTAGTATTGAATTATTAACACGTGTATAAATTTATGGGCTACTCTGTATATCATTTCACTAAAAATATAATAATAAATAAATGTCTATTTTATTTATAAAGTGTAACTTATTTTTGCTTAAATAAAATTAAACACAATTGTCATCAAAAGTATGGAACGAGAACCTTTTACATTTTAATAAATTGTGTTTTAAAAGTCTTAAAGTACGTAGCAAATAAAATATACATTATACAAAATTGCAATAATTTTAAAAGCGATGATAAGAACACTAGAACCACAGAATAGATACCCAGACAATTAATTTGGGAGATACATATATACATGCTATCAGTTAAGTTATAATTTGATAGCTAAATTAAAACTGAAATGGCATTTAAAATTTTTTCTTCAACTGCTAGTTCTTTATGTAAATAGACCTCGTTTAATACATATCGTTTATTAAATAATTTCTCATTTTACACACGGGATAACTTTATATAACACGGTTCAAACAAGAAATGTTTATACAATTTCCATTTGAATACACTTTTGTTCAAATGTATTTTTTTTTGTATGTAGGTATGAATTTTTGTATGAATGACAGGTAAGATTGGAAAACCCATAATGCAGAGGTTGTCAGTGGTCATTTAATAATCTTGAAATCTGGGAAACATCCTTGATGAATAGATTAATCGGCATTTAAAATGGTAACCACCATTATATATACAAATAATATGGAATGAAATAAATCATTTCTCGTTTACTTAGACGTGCTGTACAAAAAATATTATAAATACAAAAAATTTTTTTTTTTTGTGTTTTGTGTGTGCAATATGCAATAGGTACGGTACATACATTAAATTTTAAGTTTTATATGGATATTATCAAATTGGTAAAATTAATTTATGATTATTATTCAGATATTCTTGTAACGCCTTCAACATAGTTTTAGAGAATTTGGTTGCGCAGAAGAAAAAAAGAAAAGTCAAACTCCTTAGAAACAACGATTCAAAATTTTTGATAAGAAGGTTCAACATTCATAGGGAAATATTTTGGCTTGAATGAAACTACCTTGAAAACCATTAAAAAAACAAGGAAGCGATTTGGAAATCTCTCTTGTTTTATCAATTATTTAAATATAATTAGTTTAGAAAAAACTTTTGTTTCTATCAGGTTTTTACACCTGGAACCATTCTTTTATTTTTCTTACATGCTGTATTCTTTTTCACGCGGTTTACATTTTTGGGATATTAAAATTTTAAGGGTATTCAAATTGGAATGTAAATTACTTTGGAAACTAAAATTATGGTATGGTAGAGAAAACTGATATAATAGTCGAGATTGCATTAAGTTGTCATATATGTATTAGTAGTTTGTGAAAAATTGATAAAACATACTTTTTTATTTTGTGATCTTTATTAATTATTATAAAAAAAAATTGAGTGCATGTTTGGTTCCATCAGACATATTATGGTTAGGCCAATTAATAATTACAATTTGTATTTTTATTTTTATTTTATTAGGAAAACATACAATTTATCAGTAAATACAAAAATCATAATAAAAGCAAAACAGTAATTTAACCAGTTACATATTTTCTCAGAAGATACAGTACACTTTATACAGTGAGTACAATTTAAAATTTAAAAAGGATTATAATGTACTTTCCCCTCTAATGCAGAAAAAAGTGAGAGAAAAAATTGAAAATACAAATATAAACAGAGAGAGAGATAAAAGTTATAAAGAAGAAAAGAAGAAAATATTCCAGGGTAACTGGAGGGTGAGGGGAAAGGAAAAGGAGAATGGGATAGGGAATAAAATTTGTTTGATAAAAATAAAATGATGGCCATTAAAGTTTATGTGTTGAATTTAGATTTAATTGAGGTATTAATTAACTGGAGTATTGAAGTATTATATTGAGTATTATATTAGTATATTGAGTAATTGGAGTATTGAAAATGTCTAGTTCGTTTAGGTGTGAATTGAAATAAAGGGGTGCTCGGTAGAAAAATGAGTTCTGTTTGGCATTGGTGTTGCAATGTGGAAGGTTAAATGTAAGATTAGTTCTGTATGTATAAAGTAGCATGATGACACAATACAATGATTAATTTATATTCTGATTTATTTATTTACTTGTGTGCAAATACAGTATGTAATTTGTTTGATTAATCTTCGAGATAAAGTATTGTCTTATTTACAAAGTATGATGGTGCTGACATTGACATAAATTAAGCATTAGGTATCTTAAGTATTAATTTTACATTGAAGGAGCAATCTTTGATGAGAAACATTACAAAAATTTGTACGTACATACTAATAAAAGGGAGACTTGATCCTATATCTATAAAGCTGCCTTATTTTAGAGTCATTGCTTTTCCTTATAAGTAAATAAAGTAAATTGTTCATAATATATTTACTTTATTTTCTTCTTATTCTTTCTTTCTTCATGTCAATATTTACAAATATTATAGTGACCTCAATCTGATGAGATTCATGGCCTAAAATGCATTTACACATGTTTTGGTCCTGGGTTCTCCTCAGTTAGCCAAATGCAATGCACCCATCCAGCATTATAGTACTTTTTCTAGGTCTTCTTCATCCTAAAGCTGCCCCAGGATAATTTCCTTTTTTAGCAAAACTATCAAATATATAGACATGAATTAACGGAAATTTCTTTTTTTATTATTTTCATTTTGATGTCACTCACATGATCACTTTGGTACCACTTACGTAATCAAATAGCACCGCGACTTTTTAAAAATATATGACTCGATTGGAACGAAAATTTTAACGCTGACAATATAATATGCATTAATGTAAAAAATATGTCTTCTTCACACAAAGATTAAACTTTCAAACATAAATGTGTCATAAACTATTGGATATATGTTTTCATAAAGAATGTATGTGCCCTTCATCCTGCAATTAATGTTCCAAACCCCTTTCTTATATGTACACTTTATTTCATGTCTATTCGTTTACTGGTATGTGTTTTCTAGGCTGTCATATTGTAGTCGAAAATTGGATAAGTCTTTTATTTACTATCATAGATAGAACTTGTAGTTGGATTTATTGCAGGATTGAGGCATTTCGTAGTACTATCTATAGAATATAGGTCTATTCCAGCAGTACACATTAATAGTATCTATTTTACACTTGTCACTGTTGTGTACTGTCCAAGTTTCTGCTGCGTACATGGAGAATGGAAAGACATGAGTGTGAACCAATATTATTTTGGTTGCTGTCTTTCCATTTTCTTGTAAGTTGGTTTCTAGTAACTTTAGTTACTTGGATTTGTCTTCGAATTTCCTGCCCAAGATTTTCAGTATTAATGATCAGCACACTCAAATAAACTGCCCTTTGAACTACCTCTTGAACTTGTAATGAAACATTAGCACGATCTACAATCAATATTTTTATTTTGAACCAATTTATTTCTAAGTCATACTGTTTGCTCAGTGATTTTGTCTTTTGTAATAATGTTTCCAGGTTAGTTTGTATTAGCCACGAGTGTGATGTTATCAGCGAAGCGTGTATTGGCGACCTTCTTTCCATCGATTGTAAATCCTCCTTGCTATTTTTCTCTATCTTTTCATGATGTATCCTGAATAAATTTTGAACGGCAATGGTGAAAGCACGCACCCTTGTCTTACTCCCTCCTAATATGTGCCTTGTTTGAAGTAATATTAGCGACTTTATCAACTGCAGTTTTATCATTGTAAAGGTTTTTTAGGAGTCCAATCAAATGTAAATCCGTAAAAAACTATCCATAGTGTCCAACATTGTAAAAGGCTTCGAATAGTTAACGAAACAGGAGTATAAGGGAATGTAAAATTTGTGTGCTTTCTCCATATCTAATGCACATTCAAGATTTGCTCTCAAATCCAGCCTGTTCTAGTGCTATTTGCCATAAGATAATTGTTTTGTAGTCTAATTTCAGTTGATTAATTATTGAGCTTTAGTCATTTCTATCCTTCTGAGTTCGATAGATCTAAAGCTTTGACTGAATGTTGGAAATAGTGCCTGGTAAGTCAGAGCGGAAAAATTAGATTTTTAAGAGTTCTTTTGTTATTTCAAAACGTCAGATGTTCATGCGGGTTTTTAATGTCTTGTAACTCAATTTTTTTTTTATGTTTTCATTTATGTCATTTGTCCACAGGGGTAGGTAAAGAGGATTGAATTATACTCTTCGGCAATGTTTCCTCTAAGGTGTTCGGGTGTGCGCACGCTCACAATTTGTCATCATAGCGCACACAAAAAAATATAGTGCACACACAATTTTTAACAAGATTTCTTCTCCATGTGCCGCCTTCTATTGAAGGTTGGTGACCATGTTGCAGTGTATTGATTTATCCTGTATGAGATTTTGTACATTGAACCACTTTATGAGGTTATAGCAAAGATAACCTTTTTCTACCTACGCTTCTGCTGCCTTCTATCTTTCCCTGCATGAGTTATAAAATATAATATTTTTCATTGCGGATAATGTGTCCAAAGTATGCAGCTTTCTTTGATAGTTATTTATAGCTCTCTTGACTTATTTATGCATCTTAATACATCTTATTTATTAGTAAAATGGGCAACGCAGGCACAATCAGTTGTGTAATGTTTATCTTATTTTTTCTCTTAGCACACAAATAATAGCATTGGTTCTAAAAATGCATAATTATGTGTACACGCGTTTGCACAATTAGTAATTGCAAGTAATATAATAAATTTTTCTTACTAGAGGCAGATTCACAAACTTTTGATATAAATTAATGATCTTCTGAATACAACCCTGGAACACATTAAATGAGAATCTATAAATCTAATACATTCATGTTTTTAATGGTTGCGAGATGTCTTGGCAGATTTTGTGTTTCTTCAATTCTCACTTGCTTTATTATTTCAGAATTCAAGTTGAAGTTAGCGATGAAGTTTGGAGATGGGAGTGTGTTTCTGGAAATTGTCAAAAGTTTCCCCTGACACCAGAGAACAGAAACGATGCATTGAGTCTCGGTGTATGCAAAATGTATTGCAATGAGTTTGGTAATTATATTATTGTTTCTTTTATAATTAGATATGAGTATTAATTTTACTATGACAACCATAATTTTATTTTGAAATGTAATTGAAATGAATAAAATCTGTCAAAGAAAAATATTAAAGCTTGACTCCAAGACTCGTTTCAAGAAGTCTTTGATATAAATGTACATATGTACATCTTTTTAGAATTGTCATTTATAAACAATTTGTTATATAATATAATACACATTTATTAACACTGTTTTTTTCCTATTTTGCTTTTTAAATAAATAATATGCAGGGTTGCAGAGAGAGAGGGGTTACGGTTTAGATTATTATAATAAACTATATTATTGAAACATTTATAATTTATTAAGGAGAACACATTCTTATTGTGAAGTTGTAATTATTCAGAACACAGGTCTGTGATGTATTAAATACTAATTAATGTATTAATCGAAAAATATTGTTGTTGCGCTACTAGGATTCGAGCCTGGATCTCTTTTCTAATCCGGAGAAGGTGCATTACCAACTAGCTATAGCGCAACAACAATATTTTTCAATAAAATTGATTTTATATGTATATTTTTAAAATTAATACATTTAATTAGCATTTATAATTTGTTTATCAATTTAGCTTTGACAGGGAGGCTGCAATCAAATGGAGGTTATTTGTCCATGAAATCCCAAGCTCGGAATCCTTTCTTATGTTGTTTTTTAATGCTACAGCCTCATAAATTCAACCCTGATAATATGTAACATGTATTTTTTAGGAAATCTTTGGCCGGAACCAACTAAAAACTTCAGTCTTGGCAGCAATATGCTACATTTGAATAGGAATAGCATAGATGTCATAATGTCTAAACAAAATGGACCTGCTTTAGACTTACTTAGATCTGCAACAAACGTTAGTATAATATGAAAATTGAATATAAAAAAAGTATGCCTATTCAAAGCAAAAGTGTTAAAATAAGCATATTGCAGCTAAATATTTTCCAATATACGCAGTGGAAAACGTTTAACATGAAAAATCAGTTAATATGCAAAAATATTCTGGTCTCGATAAAGTGCTATATGATTTCATACATTTAAAATAAATTAACATTAACTATTGATAATGAATAAGGATGCCACTTGCTGCACACCAACCTTACCATTTTAAACATTTTGTCTTATCGGAAGCTTTATCACCGAATTGCTCACTGTTTATGATTTAACTTTCTATTGACTGGACTGGGAAGTGTCATTTCTTTTAACGTGGGAAAATATTTTGATCTCTATGGTTTCATGTTAAACGATTTCTACTATAGTATATCATTTCTCATTATCATTGTAATAGCACTACCAAAATAGGACATATAATTTTTGTGCCCAAAGCTATTTCGTAGTATTATGCTATTTATTAAATATGCATGTTTATATTATTAGTATGCTGCAAGTATTCACTTAATAATTACATACAATTAAACATACCTCTAAATTTTAATCCCCTAATATGAAAATCTGTTGCTGTAATTTTTCTCCTGGAATAGTAATATCATAATAAATTCATGTTTTTAGTGACCAATTTGAACTATTTAACCTTCAAGTGGGTGCGCAGTCTTTTGAAACGGCAGCAGTCGCGCGTAGTCGTTTCGACCTTTTTCATTTTTAGGTATTATAAAACACAAATTAATATAATAATCATTTATTCTTTATAAAATGAGATATTGTCTTTGGATTAGGAAACATTTTGGCTAGGAAAATCTTACTTAAACTTTAAAAAAACGTTTTTTCAATGATTACTCAAAATTATAAAATCAATATTTGATGAAGTCAAATAATAAGTTACATAATAGTTTTTATATTCTTCTAAGTCCCTAAATTTCACATATGAATAATTTCAAGCTTGTACAAAAGCAGTTACCCCCCACGCCGCTTCTACGAACGCCAGCGTCCTCTGTAAGAATATTTTGTGGTTAACGTCTCACCCTGTCGTTATTAATAATTCGTAAAAAATGCAGCTCTAACTGATCATAATCGTCTGAGCTGCTTGCTTGATTTACAGATTGAAGAACTTCTGTTTCTTCCATATCTGAAGCCTCTGATCCTTGGGCACTGAGTTTTGATTTACTTCCTCTATCTTCTTCAAGAAGTATTTGCACCATTTTATTATCCCTAATATGTCTGTGAGTCATTGTTTATAATAAAAATATGCACAACAATGCAAACGTTCTTGATAAAAACAGCGAAAGACTTTAGGGAAGAAAAACGTGCGTAATTTTTTCAACTCATTAAACGGTAGACGCGCGTAACCGATTCGACGCCTGGGTGCAACTGAAACAAGCTATCTGAACGGCACAAGGTGAAATAGTTAATTTATGTGCGTATTGAATCTTTCACAGACTATTAGAGATGGGAAGTATCTACATTGTGTAAGTATGATTTTATGAAGGAATACTCGCCAAGATAGGTTGATTCGACGCCGCATGACCGCTTGAAGGTTAATTAATTTTTAATATTTCAAAGCTCTACAAAATAAGAGAGAAGAATATTTTCAATATTTTTGGTGAATGCTATACTTGAAAAATATCAGTGGGTTGTGTAGGATATAGGTATTATAAATTTGAAATCAAAAATATTTTTTTCAGAGATTTCTGAGCTATATTCAAAAAATTATACCAGAGGGTCGTAAAATAAATGAAGGAGGCAAATCGATGCTTGTGACTGTTAATATTAAAGATGTTAATACAATTGGTAAGAATTTTAATTTTTTTATTGTGTTATTGGTGTTTATCAAACCATCAAGCAGTTATTTATATTGGTTGTTTTGTTTGTAATTCATAATTTAAAAAAAAATAATAGCATCATATTATAATATGCGCATATATTTTTATAGATTTAAATCTTGAAACAAATGAGGGATATACATTACAACTTATACCGTTTTCTGATGGACGTATAAATGCCACAATTGATTCTGAAACATTCTTTGGAGCCAGACACGGCTTGGAAACCCTAGAGCAGATGGTGGTATTTGATGATATTAGATTAAAACTCTTGGTAAATACATTCTTACTAATATAATGTTATTCAATGTAATGTAATACATATGTTATTCAATGTAATGCATAATTAGATGATAAAATTTGACTACAGTTGTCTTGATCCGGAGTGGTTAAGAAATATTTAATTTAGATAAAAAAAAAACTGTTTGTTTCTGCCAAAGATTCAGAAAAAAATATATAAAAATTCTTTTCCCTGATGCTAAAGTCACTGAAATCATCATAAGTGATATATATATGAACTTGGAAAAGGCTCTTTATCGTTTGTGAGAAATTTTAAAACATTTAATGATTTTCCAAAGCACGATTCTGTAAGAATTTCGAGACCCTATTTGGCCCCACCGGTACTGACCTAGCCCTGGCAATATCTTATTGTTTCTTCAAATAATTGAGTATACTTTCAGCATGAGTTAAAGCAATATACAATTTGGGCTGCCTTATTTCAAAAGTAAACACTAAAGAAGTGTAGTTAAGATCACTTCCGGTTCTCAAATAACAATGGGTCAATGTTTTTTATAAATAGATGTTGATTTCCAGTCATAATTTCAATAGTTTTATTTTCTTTTATTACGTACTGCGGAATGCAATACAGTAAAACCGCGATATAACGAAATCCAAGGGACCAAAAAATAAAAATTCGTAATAACGAATTCCTACATATAACGAAAAAAATAAAAAACCTACTATATGTTACGCGCCGTCGCAAAAAAATGTTGCGCGGCTTCAAAAAAGATCGCAAATTCTGCAAACAAAGGAGGCAAAAGACCATAGGGAACTGAATACCTACATATTTTTAGTAGTTTTGTTATTAAAACAGATAAGCAAATGGATAATCAAAGGAATTAAATTAAGAACAGAATCTATTCAACACCAATTGGAAGATATTTTTGTAAATTCCAGAATATTGCAAACACAAAACAATATTTTAATTGTGTTTAAATGTAGAGCCGCTTCAAACATAGTTTTGGGCATGAAACATACAAAATAATTCAAAAATAACAATCTTACAGTTGAATCGCGGCATTTTTATAAAATGAGTCGTATATAAATTACGAAGGTATTTACCGGTAACGGCGGCAACCACTTCAAAATATATTTATAATCGTTAAAATTGTTCACTTAAAAATATATTTATAATCGTTAAAATTGTGCACTTAAAAATTATCGTCAACATTGTACACTTAAAATACACGAAAACAATAGTTAATAGAAATACAAAATACCGTACAAAAATAGTTCATAAAATATTTTAACGAATTATTTATATTATTGACGAGTTCACACGAAAACAATTGTCAAACGAAAATGAATTTATGTAAATATTCAGTTCGGTCATGCAATAATCACGTTAAAAGCTTAACAAACTTAACTCTATAGACGTTACACTGAGACTGACATTTCCAATAAGTACATTCTGCAACTTTCGGGGGGTTCCTGTTAATTTTTGTATTTTACAGCTGTTTGGGTCTGAGTTGCAATCATATTAGAGGCGTATGCGTACGTAAAACGTGTCAGAGAACGCCGCAAGAATTATGTCAAATGGTTTTATCGGCCTGCTATGAACCCAAGAAAAAGTTTGAATTGTTTTACTACCTTGTCGGCCGACCGCCGCGCACCGCCGAAAAGGCCATAAAACTGTTCGCATACGGCAGATGCATCGGCGCGGCTTTGTAAGTGCGAAATAATATTTTCATCTTTTAACATTTTTTTATTTCGTTATAAATTTACGTAAATGTATTGGCATTTTTTCGTACGGGACAAAAATGATTTTGTTGTAAATATTAACGGGATTTCGTTATATAAATGCATTTTTGTATGAAAAATTGGTTTTAGGGACTAAATTTCGATTTTTTTTCGATATACGTCATTTTTCGCTATATCGGGTTTCGTTATATCGCGGTTCTACTGTATCATGTTTGTATTTTGCATTAAATTTTGTTTGCATCTATGTTTAATGAATCTATGGATAGATAAAATCACTTGTATTTGCACACTTGCAAATACATATAATAGAGTTGTACTATATTTTAATTGTAACATGATATTTTAAGGCAAGGAATTTTCGACTAACGTGTATTAATTATAATATATTATGATTGTCTCTGGAAACAGAACCTATTTTGCATTACAAATAACTCTGAAATCACGGAATGTCCTTCAGAAAACTAAGTCAATCAACACTATAAAATTACCATCTGTTAACTTACGGGTGTGAAGTGTGAATAATCCCTAACAAATTGGGAGAAATTTTGGATAGGCTAGAAAGAAAAGTGCTGCAGAAAATTAATCGACTTATGCAGGATGGGGAAGCTTGGAAAATAAAATACAATGACGAATTATATAATATTTATTAGAATTCCAAACTTTCCATTCACATGAAACACGAAACATGGAATCCTTAATGGAAGGAAAAGAGTGGAAAGGCCCCGACTGGGAGGATGATGTAAAGAAGGATGCAATAGAGTTGCTACAAATTCTGTCAGTCGCCAAGAACCGGAGCATATGGAGGTGAAAGATTTAGGAGGCCAAGGCTTGATACCATTGAAGAAGAAGAAGGAATATCAATATTTTTTCTTTCGCTGACCTATACATGTTGCTAGAAATATACTATGTCATAGCGAAGTAAGACGAGCATTTAAATAATATTTTTAAATCTTATTAAAATTTTGGGTAAATTTTTACTGTCCGGGTTAATCTGCAATCCCATAAGTGCGATCCAGGATAATCAAGAGTAAATTGTAATAAAAACTACTAAAACAGATTATAAAGTATTTTTTCCAATTATTTTTTAGGTTCCTTCAGAACTAACAGTTGTCGATGAACCAGTCTATCCATATAGAGGAATTTTATTAGACACTGCCAGAAACTATTTTTCAGTTGAGTCAATTAAACGAACAATAGGTAACTTTTACTGTATATTATTTGTAGTTCCTATTAGTGACGGTAAACCATTACTTGACTGTGATTGTGTCGATAATTGGTAATTAAAATTTAACTGTCGAAGTCTTACTTTCTAGTGTACTAGTCATTGCTTAAAGAATTACTTAATTAGTTATCAGTCATTGTTACAATCGAACACAATCACAGTCACAATAATAGCCAAAATAATAGTTTAAATAACGATTTTACCATCACTAGTTCCTATTTTTTTATATTAATTATATTTTACAAGATATGGAGATGATTTTTCTTGTCGCATATAAACTACATTAGAGTTGTAATGATGCGAAAGAATAATAATACACTTGTATTCTAGATGCGATGGGGTCATGCAAGTTAAATCGTTTCCACTGGCATATTACTGATTCCCACAGCTTTCCCTTTGTTTCAAAGTCACAGCCTCACTTGAGTAAGTTCGGAGCTATTACACCAAGTAAAGTAAGTCTTTATTTTTTAAAAAATATTATATAAGATAACTTACATTGGATATTATATAAGATACTTATTTGATTATAATAAAAAAACATTATAGTTTATACTGTAATTACATGTACATGTTGAGTATCATGCTTGTGCTGATAGTGTCAGCAAAGACTGCTTATTTTTATTATTTTCTTAATTCCAACACTGACCCGAATTTGTGTCAATTTTTGTGGTGTTCATGTTATGAACCAAGTGAATAAGAGTATTATGTATAGTGCGCAAACATTATTCACCGTGACCAGAGATGTCAGAAATATGTGTTTGTTTATCTCTTTGACCAGCCATGGTCAGATATTATGCATGATTCTACATACTCTCCTCATGTGTATGTACATATTTGGTTGTTACATAATTATCTACCATTTAAAAAAATATATATTGTAACATAAATTATATTGTATTATTATATTGTAAATTATATTGTAACAAAAACAAACACAAAACATATTATGTACAATTATCATTATGGTCAATTTCCACATCTTGCCGAGTTTTATGATATGACGAACACTTGTGGACTGATCGATGTTAAAGCTCTCAACCAGTGTCCTAGTGGTATAACTTTCGTCCTCTTACACAGCCGCCAGAAGAGCCTGGTCATCAAAATCCGAAGAAAGACCCTTTCCTGACTTGTATAAGCTGGTATCACCAGCTTTGAAGCGAACAAACCACTCTCGGCATGGCCTTTCGCTAATCATTTGTTTGCTGAAAAGATTGTTGAGATCGCAAAATGACTCGGCAGCTTTTCACCCTTTCTCCAAGTGGTAAAGCATAATGTATATGGTTTTTGATGTGTATTTAAATTATCCTAATCCTATTGAAGAATTATACTATGGCAAATGTCAATTAAAACGTTAAATTCAAAAAACAAAATCTCGCAAAAAAAACCCAGATATTTATGTTTCAACCTAATATGCAATTAGACGCACATTTATCTACCGTTCTAGCTATCGAAGATTATACTCATTATAATTTGGGCATTAAATAAGGCAAATTAAACCAATTATATTGAAGAAATTAAAATTTTATTGCTGCTGAAAATGTTATAAATATATATAGAAATTTTGTTAAGACAATTTGCAGGATTTCTAGAGGCCAAGGTCAGGTTAGGTTAAATTAGGACAAAACATCTAGGTTATTAATTGAAAAATTACATTTTCTGGATAGTATGTACGCTATTATGAATAAAGGCCGGTCAAAGTGATAAATTAACACATATTTATCATGATGTTTGAATTTTTTGGGCATTATGAATAATTACTCGTTCACTACACTTAATACCTTATTATTCACTTGGTCCATAACATATGTACATACATTCAACATACATATATGTATAATAAAGATTCAATGAAAAATATATGTGTAAAATACTTATAAATTCAATTTATTTCTCCAGGTGTACACAGAGGCACAAATACTGGATATTGTACAATATGCTATAGAAAGAGGGGTAAAAGTTATTCCAGAGTTTGATGCTCCAGCTCACGTCGGTGAAGGATGGCAAGGAACCAATCTGACTGTTTGCTTTAAGGTGTGTGTATTTTTTTTTTTTTTGTAATTTGAGACACGATTCATTGTTCTATTACAATGGTAATGTCAGAGCACATGCATTAGTTAACTCCGCAGTCCCCAGATTGCATTTTTGGAGAATGAATATGCGGAAGTAGTCGCCATTTTTGCTGTATTTTTATAGGACTACATTATTACAATTTTTTGTGTCTCAACTCAATGGTGACGGATAAATTGCTTTACTTCACATTTTATATTTATTTTTAATTTTGATTTTAATTTAATTTAATTTTGATTTAACATGCTGATATTATATATTTTTTTTCTTTGTGTATTGCACTTCTGATGAAATTTTCTATTATTTTACAAATTATGTTAATGCCTGAATAGGGCGTGTAAAATAATAATATGTCAAATTACAAAAAAAAAATCATTAATATTTTAACTATTTGGAAAATGTATGTATATGTACCCTAAAAATGTATACACACTAAACAGGAGTTCCAAAATCGAGTGTCCGTTGCATTTTAAAGTGAGCCTATTGAAAAAGTTTTACCTGTTAATAAGGAGTTTTATTTCTAGCACATCCCCGTTACCATTGTAATCTGAGAGCCTATTTTGATGAAAATTTGCCCAACAGATAGATGAATTAGTCAAAGAGTCAGCAATCAATACGCCTCAAATTATCATGCAATTGTGCACTCGCATGGGGCCACATAAAATAAGGTCTACGGTGCAAAACTGACAAAATAAAAAATGAATATAATACACCCAATTACAAAATGGTTATCAACAATGTCCAGAATGAACACATTCAAACATTTGCGAAAATTAAAAAAAAAAATGCTTGTCTTCTTTGATTGAAATATAAAACATACATTTAGCATAATCGACATTGGATTTATAAACTTTCAAAGTGTATATACATTTTTTGGGACACCCTGTATTGTATGTCTTTGTCTAAAAAAGGCCACTGATTGTTCATTTTCTCATTTGCGAAACTGAATAACAATGCAATACAGAATACTGCATACACATAGCTCATATTGTAGTATGTATGGCTTTAGGTACAAGGTCACTATGGTGTAATTAAAAAGTTATATGTACATATCTGTTATGATCATTATACATACTGGTTAAGGAAAACTCTTTATTAGATAATGTAAACTGTTTATACATGATAACATAATCGTGCGCTATTTAATGAAATCAAGATATATAATCAGATAATTTAAATATGATGGTTAAACCTCTTCCCAACATAAGCCCACCCATTTACATTATTCTCATAAATATTTATGTATGTGCTTATTTTATAATCTTGAGTTTTGAATAATCTTCTGGTATAACCTTTATATATATTTGACGTGGTTTTGCACCAGAGTGTATTGTGGAGTGCATGTTGCATATCAATTTACGAATTGCATATAATATGAATATTGCAGAAAGTAATCATGCTTGAATTATAAATTGGAATTTTAACATTGTCTATATAATGTAACATATTATAACTTAACTAGGAGATAAGCAATCGGCGAAGCCGATTGCTTACTGCTAGGCCTTGCGGGCGGCTATTGCGGCTACACGGTCAGGGTCTCATCGGCTATCGTCGATTGCTTGCTGTAAGGCCACGCGGGTGGGTAGTGGCCGCTTTGATGTCATGTACGTTTTTTCTTACTCGTAATAAAGACAATGTACACTTAATTTCAAATTGAATATATATTTATGTACTGTTATTAAATATATAAAAAGAAAACATTGAAGTAATCTTTACCTAGAGATACCTGGCCGTTTAATCAAGTACTAAACAGCCATAATGACAAATAACACTACATCCAAGACGTTCAGAGAGTCATAGAAATACATGGGGAGACGTAATATATATATTGATGGTGATGATTATGGATTATTGAGTTTAAATTATGTTAACCTGTGCTTGAAATTCCTTCTTATATTTTACTATTTTTAATCTCCCATCCCTGACATAACTATCTATATTTTTTTGTGATAGTGTTTGTGTTGGAAGGGGGATTCTATAAGAGCCTCGACAAGATCTCAACTTGGCATATCATCCAGTAAATAGGGTTTTATTGTCAAAAATATACATATGTAGTGAAACCTCTATTGTTTTTGAAGGGACCTATTAAAATAAACTATGAATGCGGGAATAAAGAAAAAAGTTACATTAATACATCATATTCCAAAAAAATACATATTTCACTTGCAAATTAATGTGTTAAATTAAACTTTATATCATAGATAATTTTTTATCATCATTTGTTTTTTGGCTGTTGCATTATTGCCGTAAGTAAACATTATTTTTTCGATGTTGCAAATGACATTTTTTTGGTTATTGAATGTGCATAAAAAAAGCTTTCAGTTTTTCAAAGGCCGTGCACACTTTTGAAAACGAAGATACAGACGAGGGATTTTCTTCATTGACATCTTCAACCTCTTCTGTTATCGCTTTCAATTCAAGAATCACTTGGGCGAGCTGCACAGTTGTCTACAAGCAATAAAATATTTTATTGTTTTACGCGCATTTCTGTGTCAAGGTCCTTTAAAAACAAATTACAAATATTCGTAGTCATACATGCCTTTTTGTTTATGTAATATTTTACGGGTAAAGTTTTCGTACTCTTAAAACACTTAGGCTTCAGCGATTTGCCAATGATGATTGGGTCGCATATGTCATTACTGTTGACACAAAACAGAGATCCTCTCTTTCGACCCTTTACCACCGTGGCAGGACTCGCTCTTTAACATCAATGTGCCGTTAATGTCAATGTGCTAAAACAAGCCAGTGTAACGAAATACGCTGCGCAATTTAAACGATTAATGCGGTAAAATGATGCGCAGAGGAACGATTGATGCAATCTATTTTTACATGTTTTGTATGAAATTAATTTGGGACTGAAAGAAATAAATGACACTTGCAGGAAAATGATTATTTGAGGAACGATCGATCAAGATTTCACTGTATATCACACAAACATGCATGTACTATTTTTTACTTTTTTGTGTTGTATAATACTATATTTAAATATAAATATTGTGAATTATTGTGATTATTATTGTGAAATCCTCTCGGTGGCTCTGGGAATGTTGGCACACAAATTTTATATCCAGTCATACTTACACTTGCTTAGACATTTATTGTTTTAGTTTATATATTCAAATTAAACATACTATTTAACTGAAGCATTATTTTTCATAAAAGGCAGAGCCATGGACAACTTACTGTGTTGAGCCTCCCTGTGGACAACTGGATCCTACACAAGATAAATTGTATGATGTTTTGGAAGGAATTTACACTGATATGTTTGGTAAATCTTAAAAATGATTTCTTTTATGGTATTTTATAAATTTATATCAAATTATGGCTCATTTCTTCAACAATAACTTTTTTTTTGTATATCATGTAATTTGAATGCCAATAGAATATTTGGTCATACAATTCCATCCCAGTTACATCGCGATAGCTAAAAAAGAATAATATGAAACAGCATTTTATGTGTTTTTGAAAGCCATGGGCCATTTAACCAAATGGTCAATGATTCATACGAATTACAAGATGTTGGTGCCATTTTAGAGAATGAAATGTGAAAAAAAATGAATAAAATATGTCAACGTATTTAAATATGAAAGATTTATGTAGTTTCTTTAGTACTTACATATGTAAATCGCAACGTTTCATAAATATAGAAACTGGATCAAATGATTCAATGAAAACATTATTTCAACAACAAATCTTATAAAATACTCTATGGAATTTGATGTACATATCATATTATGTACATGAGTTTTGCCATATGTCATATGGCAAAATTTAGTTTGGCACCTATCATGCCAGTGTGTGGCATCGTGATAGGCCGGTAGGCGGGGCTAGTTGCAGATGTTTACGAAGGGATGAAGGTCAAATGCCTTCGTGCAAGTTTAGGAATTTAAAAACATTCGCAAATATGCAAATTACATGAACAAATTATTTATTTCGGGTGTCAAAAATGCACATGAACTGCGAATAATCAGACTTTACGAATTATTGGTAGAAATAAATATGAAATGTTATTTTCGGGGAAATTATTTTTGAAAAAAGTTAATTCTGTAAAAATATGAAATGTAGGGTTACGAATTAACAAAGTTTTACTGTATATGTATTCTTTAATTACTTTTTAGAATTATTCAAGCCTGATATATTCCACATGGGCGGTGATGAAGTAAAGAATGCTTGTTGGAATTCTTCCACTGAAATCCAGTCCTGGATGTTAAAGAAAGGTTGGGACTTGCAGGATCCCGGTTTCTTCAATTTGTGGGATTATTTCCAGAGAAAAGCACAAGAAAGAGTATACAAGGTGAATAATCCTATATATTATGCTACAGATGTGAATTATGTGCCAGAATTGTATGTCGCATATGATATTATACAGTTTGCATTTATTGTAAATGTATACAATAATATTAATGCATTTCATATTACCGCAAATAGGTTAAGATGCTAGATTCAGAAATCAGAATATCTGGGGTCGCAGTTTCAAATCCCAGACTGGCCGGTTTAAAAAAGTCTAATTTAGTCAAGACACGAACCACTTTATTTAGGAAAATCTCGAATCTGCCACCAGACACTATCATAGTTGTATATTATAGTTGTACATTACATATTTTAATCATTTTCAACATTTAAAGTAGGTTTAACGGAGATGCTGCTATGGTCATGAGGTGGTCTCTATTTAAAGGGTTATGATGTGATGTGCATTATTTTAAGTGACATTTTTTTTACAGTGAAACTTATTTTTGAGTATCTTTACTTGCTTACTGTTATAAATATATGATACCCAAAAATCTAGGGAATGTATCACATTAGTGCGCAAAGAAATGTGAAATTATGTATTTAAGATTATTTTTAAATATAGTATGTATTATTAGGGGGGAGAGAAAGAATATATAAATGAAAATTTGAGAATATTGCCACAGCCGTATACACTTAAAGAGGTTCACATTATAAATGTGGTAGGTGAGTCAATGGCATACAGATAATTATGTTGTACAGTAAGTCCTCTACGTATGAACAGGTTCCGTTTTGAGAGCTTTATTACAATTTGAATTGGCTCGCAAGTCAAACAAAGTTTTCCAGTATTTACAGTTAAAATTAATTGCAGAGTAATTGAACAAATTGTATGTACACTGAAGAGCACACACACTTGTTAAAGAAGATCACACTTGACTATTAAATAAAGAGCAAAATAAATTTGTAGTAATTTTCAAAATGTCAAAGAATCTAAAGATTGATTAAATTAATACTATGAGAACGAGACATGTTCATGTTTATCCAGAAATTGATGCCACCAGATACTGTTGACTCGTCACTTACATCTGTTTAGCTGCTGATATTTTTCTATTAGAAAACTGTCCTTTTAAAATTTGTAATAAATTCTGTATTTTTTATTGTAATAGGCGGCATTATGTGAGTAAGTTTAAGTAGGCATAGCTATTCATTAATTTTTGTGAACGTATATGACGAATTATACTAATAAAGGTATTATAATTCCAGGTTAATGGTGGGAAAAAAATTCCTTTGGTTTTATGGACAAGTACTCTTACTGAATTCCAACACATTGATAAATATCTTAGTAATGAGGATTACATTATACAGGTAATATTAATGTAATTTTGAAACCATTATGTCTTGTACACATAATATTATATCCCATATAATATATTTGATTGATGTTTGTTTTTAATGCAACATTGTTATGTTTATTTTGATGATATATTAATTAACTCAAATTATTACAATATAATTAAAATAAAGATATATTTTTAAATAAACTAATGGTGTTTTTCATAATGTCCAGTCCATTGTATTAATTATATTTACATTTAAAAAAAATGTATTTTGATAGTAAAATCTGTAGAATGTTGTATATTTAAAAGACACTGAACTTAATATTAATTAATATAAATATGCAATTTAATTTAGATTTGGACCAAAGGGGATGATCCAGAAATTGCGGGATTGTTGAACAAAGGATACAAACTTATCATGTCCAATTATGATGCACTTTATTTTGATTGTGGATTTGGCGCTTGGGTTGGAGAAGGTATTTTTTCTTAACGTTTGATATTTATTTTCCACTTGTTTCTTTATTTATTATTCACGTTTCTTTAATTGGGACTTGTATAAATAATACAAGTGGAGCCATACAACTTATTCCAAGAAAATTAAATGCTGTTATTGGTTCACTGCAGACACACTGCAGTGAGAGAAGTGAGAATGAGTTCTCGCTCACTCCTTTTATTTTGCTTATAGACAATACTATTATTCATATTTTTATCAGAACAATTTATTATTAATTTGAATGTTGGTATCGTTTCCAAGGAGTCCCCCATGGACAATTGTTTTGAGTGATCGCTGCCGACTTCCACTAGCACGCATTTGGGTTCCTGTCCCATCGTTTAATTTTTGATTATATTAATTAGTAGATGTCGTCAATACCTATATTGCTCCGTGAGCTCATCAGTCCTAGCGAAGACTCACCATCTGGGAATCTTTATGATATCGCTTTTGATAATGTATCGTTCATACAATGGTTGCAAATCTTTATTGTTCATAGTATATGCTTGCCTCATGAATGCCCTTCTGTGGTTGCTAAACTTTGCAAGCGAGCATTGTGTAAGAGCACTGCGCACAGCACCCATATCCTGTGCGACACAACAAGTTGACAAAATATTCTACATATTGATTACTTCATACATTATTCACTTAAAGGAAATTCAGTTACCAATAAGACAAAAACGATTGTCAATGAAAAATAAAAAAATTAAATTTATATTAAAAGTGAGTGATAAGTATCATTTTCTTTATCATCATCAATGGCGCTACAACCCAGAGTGAGTCTTGGTTACCTGCAGGATTTGTTGCCATTTCCTTATATTTGTGGTATTTTTCTTCCAGTTACAAGTATTGCTTCAATTTAAAAAGTCTGATCATTTTCCTTATTTAGTGATTAGAACTATTCCACTCTGAACCTTGTCTTTGATTCCACCCTTTTTACACAGTAGCAATAGCATTGATGAGACTGAATGGATAGTGAATTATATTAAATGTTAAAAATAATTAAGACCGTTGGATTTATAAATTTAATTCACATTATTATTTAACAGGTAATAATTGGTGCTCTCCTTTCATTGGATGGCAAAAAGTTTACGACAACAGCCCAGCTGAAATTGCGGGAGACCACAAAGATTTGATATTAGGTAATTATATATTCAAGTGTTTATGTATTTATTTAATGTTAATGTTTATATTTTATATTTATTTTGAATTGAACTAAGTTTGTTGTGATTGGCACATATAATAAGTAACAAAAATGTACTTACCTATCGAAAAAAGTTGTTATTGTGATGTTTATTGTCCATAGACATTTCTTAAAAGAAAATATTTTGATAGCTGTAAAATGTATTTCGAAAGCTGAAGAGTCAAGCTGGATATATTAGGTTTCAATTAAAACTGGACACTTATACATAAAATTGTTTTTGCATTTGCAGGCGGTGAAGCTGCATTGTGGTCTGAACAAGCAGACACTTCAAGTTTGGATAACAGGCTGTGGCCACGTGCTGGAGCTTTGGCCGAAAGACTTTGGGCTGAGCCAAAAAATAGTTGGAGAAGTGCAGAGAAGAGGATGCTCCATTTCAGGTTATTAAATGATATTTAATATGTATTTGAAATTATAAATGATGATATCATAGAATAAATAAAATTATGACACATATTTACTCTTTTCAAAATATTTTAAGTACTGTAAGTACACACACACACACACACACACACACACACACACACACGCACATTCTTGATTGTAATACACTTTTTTAAAAAATTTCTGTCACTATCACTGTTTAAATATAAAGTTTGGATTATTAAAATATGTATCATATATTTTTGATTTTGTCTTTTATGTTTACATTGGAAAGGCAAATTTCTACATAGACGTGCATCTATATAAAATCAGCATTACCAAATGCACACTTATTTCATTGTGGAACCACTGGTTTTTTCTCATTAGAAGTGTTCAGATATATCGTAATACAAATTAAATAAATCAACTAGAAAGATATACAGAAATATGTATTTATCGGAAAAATATTTTTGTTGCTACCAGGATAAAATATTTTTTCGATAAATAGATTTTTTTCTGTATACCTTTCTAATTAATTGAATTATTTAATTTGTGTTAAAAATATCACAGAACTGATTATGTGTTTTCCTTAAAAATATGTTAAGTTCTAAAGAGTTATAGCTAGCGCACACCGAGGACAAAACAGTTGTACAATAGTTTGGTCATTGTCGAGCTGGGTGTACGACAGTACAGTAGAACCTCAATATTACGGACAGTGATAAGATCGCATCTCGACGATATAATAACATTTATTGACTATTCAACAGATAACAAAATTCAGCTTTATTACACTCATTTTCGTAATTTTTGAGAGTTAATTATAAAAAAAACTGCAGACTTCAAAAGTTCAAACAAAACTTGATGGTTTTTCCAAAGTAGGATTACCGAAAGCAAGCGCCTCAAAGAAATTTGAACATTAACACCACTCCACAGCGGATGTGTTTGGATATATCATCTGAAGACAAATAAATATGATTTTGTTTTGTATTTTTATATTTTTTTACTTTATACCTACATATTATTAACCTTTCCCTTACGCTGCTAAAATAAAAACGTGCATTCCGGCGCTGTAAACTCAGTGTGCATATAGACTTTTTACGATTTTTAAGAAGGATAAATATTAATATTTTACATTTATTACTTGTATTAATCATTAAAATAATATTTGACATATATGAAAGTGAATATATGTATCAGTTATTGTTAAAAGTACTAAAAATGAGAAAAAACATTAATCATCAAGAACGACAGCATAAAGACACATAAGGCACATCTAACTAGGCCAACTTTTGCTCTGCCATTAAAATGGCAATCGGCACACTGCGACTTTTGCACCTCTTCGCACGTACACATACATGTATTGACAAATTCACAACAGGTTATTTGAGAAAACATTTTTTATTGTTGCGTATGGTAAATACTTATATATTGTAATTTTTTTATCTAATACATAGATATATTACGGAGGAATACCTAAAATATGAACTCTATATTTAGTATATTTACAGAGCTATTCACATAATTAGGGGCAATGTCAACTCAGTTTACATCATCAGAGAGGAAAGGTTATTGTGTATTTTTGGAAAAAGTGTTTGTTATTTATTACTATTTAGATAATAGAATTTTTTTTTGTGAAATTAAGTTTTTATACATCCCTCATCACTTTTTTTAAATCACATAATATCTTTATCCATTTATAGAAACTTCACTCGCATTGTATGTACAGGTACGGTGCTGTTTATTTCCTTAGTAAAAATATAAATGTATTCGGATTTGGAAAACCATCTTGTTATATAATGGACTTTCGGCTTTAACAAACAACCCCTCGCTCGCATTAGTCCATTATATCAAGGTTCTACTGTAATTTGGTATGAGTCTGAAAATGGATTTCATAGAGATCGCAGTGTGAGCTCTGATCATATGTTCAAGAAAGAAAAAAAGAAAAGAAGAAAGCGATGTTAGGTACATCTTATATACAGGGAGATATAAATAAAAGGCATTTGTCATTTGAAAATTTAGTCTTTGGTGTGCGCACTGTCATTCACTCATACACTCTCATAGCTCTCGCCCTCACAACAGAAAGTCGTCAGTGTGTGCTGGCTCTAAGCATTGATAAAATGACATAATTATATGAGCGTGTTAGAATATGCTATGTGCAAATTCATATGCATGAATCCAGCTTTGTTTAAAACTCTGTCCCATGTCTTGAGACCTTAACACAATATAATATTAAAAGATTCAATTTTTTATTTGCAGAGAACGTCTTGTGAAATTGGGTTTATCTCCTAACACAATACAGCCCGAATGGTGTTATCAAAATGAAGGATATTGTTATGCCTAAAATTTATGTATAAAAATTTCATTTTTGATTATTACATTAGTCTAATACAATTGATAATGATCTTTTGACTTAAAACTAGTATTATGTTTCATTGTATCTTGCATTTATTCATGACTTTCTGTCCAAAATGTATTGGGTGCTTTATATTTGGGCATCTGAGCTTTTTATCATCAAATTTGATTTTTTAAATGTATTTTAGTATTAACTATTGCCACAGCATATTTTTACAGGTTGTGTTTTTTAGATAGTTAATTTTTTCAACAGTTTTTATATTTTTAAAAATATTTAAAAAATCTTACCTCTGCATTTTTGATGCAAAAATAATTTATCATTTCATAAAATGTCATTAACAATAGAGATTTGTAACGTGTATCAATGACTATTTTTAATGTTTTCTTGCTCTCATTAAATATTTATTCTTGCATCACGTTGTTATGGTTATGTAGGTGTAGACAAAATTGATCAAATATTAAAAATAATATTGAATAACTTTGTACATTCAACCATTATAACTTTATTTTAATTAATGATTTTCAGAAACTAACTGAAATTAATATTTTTTACCCAAAGTAATACTTTAATTATGTAATTTGGTTTCATAACCGGAACGTTAAGATGTGCTTTTTTCTTAAGGATTCCGTTGCTCTTATATATTTTATTATGTCTCAGCTTACCTGGATATACATACGTACAGTTTTTACAATATAAATATAAAAAATATATGTATGATTTTAGTATAAAAATTTTTTGGTTTACTCATTAGTATGTACAGAACTTATACGTAAATATTGTAACAATTACTGTTTTTTTGACAAAACCTTTTTCTTGAAAACAATACATGAAAGGTAAAGTAACTGAATCACCAAATATAACATTTTACTAAAGAGTGTTTGGAGATTTTAAATATTTTTTGGAGTATTATTATAAATGTTTAATTGTGTGCTTGGTGATTCAGTAACTTTGGCTTTCAAGCATCAATTTTTATAAACTTACATATATGAATATAAAATCTACAATTTTTGCTCATTGTACATTCTAGGAATCTCGTATAATTGATTTTTTAATATTTTTAAAGATCACACTTAATTATTCAATTAGTATATATTCTGTCATTAGTAATGTGATGTGATCGTATTGTGGTTAGGTTAGGTGCGCTCAGTTAAAGTATTTTTAAATTTCTCAAATTTAAATATTAGGTTCTTGATAAAATTTATTCTCAAAATATTAAAATTAATTAATTATCACTAATACAGATAATTTAATTATTTTAAAATGCATATACGTATTACATAGATAACCCAATACACCACACAAATTCAAATATAATATTATAATATTTTGCATAAATATTAAATTTATGATGCTAAATATACAATTAATAGATAAATAATGCATTATGTACACAAAATCCTGATATAATAATTTAAATAAAGTTTTAACGCTCTTCTGAAGAATTTAAATAAAGGTGTTCTGACTTTCTTTATAGGAATGATATATAATTTTATTATGTTATGTATTCGCAGAGTTCAATAAAGAAGAAAAATATGTCCGAGGAATAAATTTTATTAAATATATACCTTTTTAACAAAAAAATATCTTGTATTTATTTACTCATGTTCCTATCAGTTATGATAAAAGAACAATAATTGGACAGATACTTTTATAATAATAAAATTATTGTAAGAATATCTGCTGAAGTCTTCTGATAGTACAAATATTAATAGAATTATTTGTGTGTATTCAATTTCAAATGTATTCTTTTATGTTAAAAAAATAAAAAAGAATTAAGTTAAGTTTGGAAAACTCGAGTTTATTAAATATATTTAGTCATAACTAATTGTACCCTCATGCTTATTAGGGAGTTCATCATTGTAAAACAAATACAAAAATAAATATATACATAAATATTTATGAAATAATTTGTATCTACACACTTAGTTAATGCACAAACACATTGATTTGATGATTTTATTAATACATAACAGGATTGAATGACAAATATACTTTGGTAGTTTTGAAACTAAAATTTTGTTTCTTCAGAATAGTGATAGCTATTTATAGTAGATAACAATTTAATTATAAGTTTTGCCTTCATAGTGGCAATTAATTCTTACAAATTACTTGATTGTATGTATAACGGAGATGTGCTGAAATTTTTTTATTTGATTCGGTATTGAAAAAACAAAATAAATATGGTAATTAAAATTGATTTGCATCAAAGCAAAAAATAGTTTTTCAAATATTGATACAAAATAAAATCAGTGTGGTAGTTAAACAAATCATAAGTGTATATAAATTATAATGTGTAATGCACCTTATAATAAGTGTATTTTTATTTATAGTCTACAAATCTACAGGGTTTTGGTCAGAGTATAGAAAAAATTTACTATTGTCATGAAAATATGTGACTTTGAGGTTTACATATTACCACTCTTTATGGCAAGAAGACCTGGCTAATGTACAATCAGAAAAAATGGTCAAGCCCTTGCACTTTCGTTATTTGCGAAGTATCATGGCGAGACAAAATCACAAATGCTGAAGTTCTACTCCACATCCACTTGCTGCCAGCAGTAGTTCTTTTTAAACAAAGGTGATTGGCTTTAGATTATGCATGTGCCTTGTGTGGAAGATGGCTTTATTTCTGAAGACATTATGTATGTATGGCAAGCTTTGCGATGGTTTGAGAGGTCTTACAATGATTAACTTCTACACTTTATGGATGTTTTAGACTAGTGGGAAGATAGGTGATAGATCAGTATGGTGGCAGAAAAGATACCCACTATAAAGAATGGTTAGATAATATGGAAATGATGTGGCAGGGAGTGAAGCAGCAGCCTGTAGGGACTTACCTCATTGTGGTACTATGGGAGGTGCAGTCAAGGGTACTGGATGACTTCCCTATGGCCAATTTCCTGACAGCTAAGTTCCCGACATACCAACATCCCGGAAAATAAAATGGAATACAGGTAAAGGGTATTAAAGCATAAAAGTAGGTTAGAAAAAAGGTTTTAGTTTTGATATTTCTCAATTCTAGTATAAGAGTTTTTATCTCTTATAATTATTGCGGATTAGTTTTATCTACAATTAAGGGTAAGTGGTCATAAATAAGGTAATTAACTATTTATAAGCAAGTCAGAATATAACTAAAAATACCTAAATATCCAATACTTATGATGTATAATCCATTTGGACTGGTCTTTAAAATTCAGTATCAAATTTAAATATGATTTATCGGATGTATAATATATCTATATAATAGATAATAATCTTATGCACATTTTTGTCAAAATATGCAAATACATAAATAAATTATTTTTTTTCGGGATGTTGGTCTGTTAGAATGTTGGCCGTCGGATGTTGATTTTTCAGGAACTTGGCTTGTCAGGAAATTGGTTCATTGATGAAGCTGGCATTTGGGAACTTGACTCTAAGGGTAATGACCCAAACCGGCAGTCCGATAAACATTTTGTACTTTACAGACACCAAAACAATTAATTGCCTGCCTTATTAGCTTAGCTTAATAGCTTTCATAAACAAGGATGATATATCTGTAATGCACATACAATAGGTATCAACATGATAATAAAAATAATAATAATGAAGCTTTTTTATGAATTTCAAAGAATACAAATAGAATTTAAGGATGTCAAAATAAATTTTTACACAAAAATCACAAAACTATATTTAGTGGCAGTGTCTTATTGTTTGTATTGTAAAAATGGGAATAGCTAAAGTTTCAGTTGTTGCAAGAAAAATTATCAAATTTTTCCAGGATAGTAAATTATGTCATATTTTCCAGAAATAAATTTCTTGGATCAATTTTTACACATAAAAATATATAAGATGACGCAATATAATTTTTGTTTTACACAATATCAATGATTGCTACATTTTTATTATGAACTTGCAATAACATACATGTTTATAATATTCAAAATATGTATACAGCAATTAAAAAAAATATCCCTCTAATAATAACAATTTGTTAACAAGTTTATTCAATACAAATCCTTTAGTAATAAATTGCCTCGAACCATCAGACATTTTGACAATTACATACAATACAGTTCAATTTTCTGACGAATACAAGAAAATATTCAAAATTATCTTGTTACCTACCAATGGGAATATAACATTTATGACGATAAAATATTTATTGTATTTATAAATGTTATCTTATCTATTTTGTTCTTCTAGAAAGATTTTTTTTGTACAAATTGAAATTGAAATCTCATTCTGTTATAATTATTTAGATGGAACTATGAGTATGAGGTTTGAATTTCTCTGTCAAATAGCAGAAAGTTATTGAATATAGCCAATTGCTCATTGTTGGGTGTTGGCTGGTATTTCTGTAAAACCTATTTTTCCATGTTGGGTTTATAATTTATTATCAAATAAAGAGATTATTATATAATTAAATATGTAATGTTACATTCTTGCAATGATGTTACATACATACGCTACCTTCCATAGCCAATGTAAAATTGCCGAGAGTTCCAAGAAAGCTGACAGAGTATGCACCGCAGTAATATAATTACACTGGTGTAATATGTGGCGACCCGCGTACATTGTTCAGATGCTTCTCCTCGTTCCCTTATTTCTCGGTATTACACTATTCCGCGCGAACATAAGGAGAATGTCTGAGAGAAGCTAAGTCACGCTGCCCGACGTATATGACACATGTGCACCGCATACATGCACCTCACACGTGCACCTCACACGTGCACCAGAGGTACTAGTCTGCGGACACTCATCCCACTTTTCCTGACTCGGTCCATCAAATAATACTTGTATCATTTTTTACTGTCATTGTATTTGTGTCGTTTCTTGCTCTCGGTGGCTTCTCCCTGGTAAGAATGAACAAATGTCTAGTATAAGGTTTTACTCAAACACGAACCAAACTTCCCATAAATATAACTAAGAATTTAAATTGCATTTGAATAGTTTTTAGTGATTTATAATAAATAAAAGACATCCACTAAGGAGAGTTTTAGAACTGGGCAATTCAATTGTTTTTGGGATTTAATTTATTTACTCGACATTAGACAGATTCGTCAAACTCTTATCGTCTTGATAAAATTAACAGCTTATATATAAAGTATCTAAGCATTTCTTTGGATAATTATATGGATTTCTCTGTTATGTATGTATTTACAAAATAATATAGGTAAATCTATGTACAAAACATGACAATATTATGGCTCGATGTTAAATGTCGTAAGTAGCAAATTTAAAGAATGAAACATTATCACAGTTTACCTAGGTTCTAATTTTTTATTAAGTGAAAAATAAAGATATCACCAATCCGTATTAAAAAATAATTGTATAGAAGATTTTAATGTTAATACATGCAGATAAAATAATTAGTCACAATCGATTGCAGTGCATTAAGTTGTAGATAAACAGATAATTAAATATCAGTTATTATTGATTTATTACTTTCTTATCACCTTGAAAAACAACACAAAATGTTTTTATTTTTGAGTAGAATATTATTTTCAATTTTATGATTATGGATTAAGATAAGAAAAAGGGATTATGTACCACAATACAGAAAACATGTGTTCAAATATTTCAGAAACTTAACTTTTTGAGGTGAGATTTATTGTTAAAAAATGTGAGAATATTTAAAAATCAAACACAAAATATAATATATGAAAATTATTAAAAATATTTCAAGGATTGGCTTGGCAAAATTAGTTTGAATTGGAATGAAAGTTCCTAATATAATTTTAATTAACAGTTTATATAATTTTTTCCTAGTCTGTTTAATTCCCTAATTGGTGGAACAATTTTGTGGAACCCCAGAAGTTAAATCTTGATTTACATAACTATTCAAAACTGAAGGATATTTTTCTTTTAACCCTTTTAAAACAAAAATAAAGCTGCTTACATGGAACATAATATGTAAATTCAATACTGCATAAGAGCCAACATTTCAAAATATGTTTTTTTTGTGCGTTCAGTTGAACGGCACACGCCACATTGATTGGTGTATTTAAATTTTGAAATTGACCTATAGACTGCTCGCACTTGGCTAAAGTCAATACTGCAAATAAACTATCTCTACTAAAGAAGCAAGCCCATTTTTGTCTTTCTTCAATATTTTGACAAATGGTTTTTCCACGGTATCGGACTTACACCGACGATATATCACTTTAGTATTCTTACAATTTTTTTGCTAAATGCTTGTGTTGTGAAAATAGGACTAACTTGGTGGTCCCCCAGAATGAGTCCTGAACTCTTGAAGAAAAAAAATTGTAAACAGTTTAGTTAACGTATTATATAGAAAATATAGTGCTAACAGCACTTGAAACATGTTTTTTAAACCATAAATTTGCTGTCGATGTTTATCAGAAATAGTGTATATTTGCTGGCGAGGCGGTGTTGGAGATTCCTATGTAGACATTGTTAAACATGGTGGAGTTAACATACATTCAGTAACAACTACACCACTACATGTATGCGACATATATGTAGATTTATTTTTTCACAATTTTGTTTAAAAAATTATTAGCCTTCCTAGGATGCCAAGAAATGACTCGAACTTTCAAGTAAAATTGCTTTACTATATAAAATTAAAAGCTAGCCACTTAACACAAGTCATTCTCAGCTCGATGAGTTAACTAATATGCCAAAATTGACCATATCGCGTCCTATACAACAAGAAAATTAACTGTGTGATGAATGGGCATTACACAAAGGTATATAGCAGAAACATCCAAAATAAAAGATGAGGGAAACGATTTAGATGTCAAGGAGGCTCTAGATCAATTGATTTTTATAGTTACTGCATGGAATGTGAATATCAGGGGCCAAGTATTGAAGGAAATATTAAAAAGTTGGATCACGATCTCAGAGTGATTGATGGTAGTCTTAATAGAAAGCAAAATGCAATATAATTTTTTTTAAATGTACAGTGAAATGAGCAGTGCATTTTTAGTTTATACATATGTGTATATACCATTACTCTTACTTTGAAATTAATTAAAATTTTTGTTCCAGAAATTAATTTTTATATTATATACGTATATAATAAAACCCTCTTAATAAGTTCCCATTTAATACATTTTCCCACCTAATAAGATCACATTTTCGGGTCCCGAAAAAGTCCCATACATATTACGTCATATTTGAATAGGCATACATATTATTTTATTATACACATTTATGTATATCACATTAATTTTTAGTAATTTATATTGCTATTCAAGAATATATTAAAGTGCGAGAAACACATTTATTCTTTAATTTTCTGTTGAACTTCATGTATTTGGGCCAGCTGCCTAATTGGCCCAAAATTTTCTAGGTTCAATGTTTTCCAATCCAGAATCTACTGTACTATTATTATAATAAAAATAAACAATATATGCAGTCAATTCAGTTGCATTTCTATACTTTCCATGTACAAAATAAATATTTTGTCTACTTGTTATTAAAATATTATTCAAAGATTATTATTTGAACAAACCAGGTAGTAATATTACAGGTGTCATAAAATAAATTATGCAATAATGGCTAATCAATAAAATAATAATACATTTTACAAAGATATGTTGATATGGCAATTAATATTTATCAGTTCCATAAAAGAGATAAAATAACTGATAACTGGCATATAAGTTCATAAAATTGTTTCTTTACTTTAGATACATTGCATGTTTGCCCTTAGTAGTGAGTGGAATTCCCTTTAAATTAACTCAAATAATGTTTTAGACTTTTATACAATTTTGTTGTTAACTGTTTATCGATGATTTGTTATTTCATAATTTTATTTGATTACAATTAACACATTTATAAACTTAAAACTTGATTATATTAATAAAAAAATATTTATTTTTGTTTCAGAAATGAAATCACAATGGATCGTGTTGGCGGGTGCCTTTTTGGTGATTCTTGGGGTAGAAGAATCGTAAGTTTTATTAATTAATTTTAATAAAATAATCAACTGTAGGTTATTATTAAGTACATACATATTTAAAAAAAGTGTATTTTATATAATGTAACATCTAATCATATAATAACTGTTCTTTTGGGTCCTCTCATAGGTATAATACAGAAAATTAGTTGTATTAATTTGAAATTCAATGGATAAACAGAATAATTCGAGTTAAACGAAATCCTGTTATAATGAAATTAAACTAATAAATTTAAAAAATTCAGGAAAAAATGGTGTACTTTTGTGAAGAAATATTTCCGCATATTCTAAGGAAATAACTCGATAGCGCATAATTATGCAAAAAACCAAGGACACTTACAACTTTTTATAACTATGTATGTTATTCATTTATTATTTTATTTATTATTATATTTATTATTATATGCAATAAATAAAATATAACTATAAAAAATTAAATATACAATGACAAAATGTAATTATTTATGGCACAAGAGTGAAAATTATTTTGAATTATACATATTGTGATTATCGAATTAATAATATTAATCAACTCTTCTCCTAAGAAGTCAATTATCCTAATATTTTAATTATTGTTTTCAAATAAAATAAAATAGGTAATATATTATTTTACCAAAAACTAAAAAAAATTGGAGTAAACCAATTAAAACACTATAAAATTAACTGAAGTTCAAAATTTATGTTATAAAAACAGTACACTCAATAATCATGGTGGTTAGGAAAAAATTGATGCGGATATACATTTCCGCTAATCTCCAACAAAAAACTAATAAAAATAGTGACTTTTAACAAGTATGACTTTCTTAAACCCGCATAAGTCCCAAGATTTTATCAATTTTATAAAATCTTATTAAGAAACAAAATACTCAATATAAGTAATAAAAAAACCAGGGTGCTCGTATACCATATGAATTAAAATCACATAATTGTTTTATAATGGTCAGATATATTGTTTTAAGGTTGTTAAAACATACTAAGTCCACTACACAAAGGCATAATAAAGCATAAAACATACATAAAAGGCTTCGTTTGCTATTAGATATAATCAGATTATATATAATAAAGGTCAAAGCTTTGATCTGTCGTGTATTAATATTGTTCATGTGTTCTTTTAGCAACCTTTCATTCCATAGCATTTCAGTGATCATATCACGGCTTAAAAATTAAATATAATATCTATTAGAAAAATAAATTGTTCGCATTATTTGATATATGTATTAATAATTTATTAAATATACTATTAATAAATTATTAAACTTTTGAATATGTCAATAACATTTTTTAAATCTCTCTTTTCCAAAAAAAAAAAATCTATTTAATCCTGTTATATATGGAAAGGTTGGTTCTGCTAAGATTTATGCATTATTTTAATGCTGTAATGTATGTAATGTACACATATCAAAGATATAAAGTGAATTTAAATATTTTTTATGCACCTACCCTTTATATGAATATAATACATAGAAACGAAAAGCTGTATGATTATCTAAATATATACCATCACGCTGTTTCTCTGCAGGGGTAGGCAGAGAGTACAGAGTGCCACATTTTTCTATCCTGACACACAATTTTTGCCTCATCCACATTCGTACATCGTCTCATACAGGCTTTAATTGCACTCTAAAATAACTACTTATATGAACAATTTTATGTAATATTTTTTTTTATATTCCATAAAATAAATAATACTCTTATTTGCAGATCGAGCTGTAAAACAATACCTAAGACGTAAGTATTTAAAAAATATTATTATACATGTATTATATTGTTAATTTATTTAAGCTAAAAAACATTTTAAGAAGATATTTTTTATTAATATTTTCAAAGTTTGCAACAAATGAACAGCAACTGAAGAACATGATAGATTCGGAAAAATCAGAATATATCTAATAACCCTATACAAATATGGACAATGAGCATATCAGAAATTAATTGAAAAGATTTACAAAATAAATTGAGTCATTTTGTTGTTGTCCCTTTCCCAGTTTCATGTGTAATGTTCACCAATGGGTGATTCCACCATAGCAATGAGATATTAAGAAAACTATTTTCATTATTCAAAATTACAACATTCAGAAACTGAGTATCATAATTAGTTTATCATTTTTAAATACTATTAATTTTTGAAACAATATTAACATTTCATATTTCAGAGTTCATAAGAGTAATGAAGTTTGGGGATGGAAGTGTGTTTCTGGAAATTGTGAAAATTTTCTCCTAACAGCGGAAACAGAAGAGTCTGCATTGAGTCTTAGTGTATGCAAAATGCACTGTAATGAGTTTGGTAATATATTTTTCATACACTTTGTCATATTTAAACATTCAATATAAATTTCAATACAGAGAAAGATAAAAAAAAATGTTTTTTATGATATATTATCAGAAGCATGGATATCCAACATTCAAATATAGTTTATACAATACCTTCACTAATAATTCACTAGTTCTATAAGACTTCCACTATATATATATATATTTTATTTTTACTTTTTTACACATATTTCTAATTCTCTTTTTATTCCTATTGATAAATAACACCACAACAGCATGAAAAAAAAAACTGGCTACTTTAACACAGACTTCAGTCTAGCAAAGTAGCCAGGACAATGCTGTATATATCAGAGGTGAAGTCTACTCCATCTCTCACAATAAACTGTGAGAATGTCTTATGTTTATTATGCATCCGCCTCTGTTAGTACACAAAAATGTATGTTAATATATAAATAAATAAATCAATTATTAATTTTTTCTCTATTCATGTACATATTTGATAAAATTTTAGTACTTATCTTTAAATAGTAATAGTCATTATTTTATTGATAAACATATTTTACACATTTATAATATATTAGTACCCCAATAAAAACTCATGACATGTTATAATTTTTTAAACATACATACAGTCATACCTTTATCATGGAGAGAAGGGTAATTAAATAATCAATCATTTCTTACCATAAAACAAATAAATGCACAAAATCTTTAGACGGAAAGAACAGTTGAAGTTTTAATATATTAATAAATAAATTATCAAAAGACACACAGGGGGTAGTATTTTAAATAAAAGAGTAGAATAACTTTTATCTTTGTTTTTTAGCTCTCAGCTTGCATTGCCATTCTCGTGTCGATATGGTTCGTCTCATGCCATCTCGCTTTGCCTTGCACGCCTCGCCTCGCCCCGTCCACACTCTGTTCCGGTCGGAGCGCGAACGAGGCGAGGCGAGGTGAAGAACCTCGGCGAGAGTGGACTGCTGGCATTACCCATTACCATTTTCAAGCTAAATGTTTGTGCTATGAAAATAGAACTATCTTGGTGATCTTTTGGAATGAGGCTTGAACCTCCGACCACTAGATCACTAGGCGAGTGTCTTAACCACTAAACCAACAAACTACACAATGTCTTTCATTTTTACTTTGAATAAAATTATTGGTTTTTCAGGAAATATTTGGCCGAGACCAAGCGCAAACTTTGTTCTCAGCAGTGATATGACTCACTTAAATAGTAAAAGTGTTGTCGTCACAATGCCTGAGAAAAATGGACCTGCTATAAATTTACTCAAAGCTGCAACAAACGTAAGTTCTAATTTTATAAATTTTAGAAAAAATTAATTAATAAAAAAATGTATTTTTCAATCAGAATTTTTTTCATAGAGATTTTATAGTCATGTTCAGACGACCTTACCAGCCGATGGTAAAATAAATGAAGGAGACAAATCAGTACTGGTGACATTTAATATTCAAAATCTTAATCTAATTGGTAAGAAATTATTTTCAATATTCAAACTTTTTCTTCTACATTAAAAATAATTTTTAGTATCAAAATTAATTACATATAAAAAAAGGGACGGAGGATGAAGAGTGGAATTAAAATTTGCAGCATGTGAGATACATTTCACATATAACACTAAGTAGTAAAAGTAGATAACTAAAATAATAATAGTTTCTATAATTTCCTCATTTTTCTCAGCAGATTTACATTATAACTTAGAAGTATCATACCTTCATACAAACAAAACTTAAATATTTAATAAAGCTGTTAATAGATTTTTAAAATTGTTGATAGTGTAAAAGAATATAAGATAAGTTATTGATAATATCTGCAGGAACTGAATAATATTAGAAGGAAACTGTCTTTACCCTGTTAATAATTGATTGTAGCATTGTTGATGGTGACATAATTATATCGATTGAATTTCCTATATTCAATAAATATGTTACATGGGGAATATAATTTTATTTTTATAGACTTAAACCTTGAGACAGATGAAGGATACACATTACAGTTGTTTCCATTTTCTAATGGCAGTATACATGCTTTGATCAATTCTCAAACATTTTTCGGAGCCAGACATGCTTTGGAAACTCTTGAGCAAGTATTGGTGTTTGACAACATCAGGTTAAATTTATTGGTAATGTATTTCTAATTTTTGCTAAATAATAATTATAAGAAAGAAAAATACTCAATACTGACTGAAGTATATACCTAACATATATATATACCTACTATATATGAAGTATATACCTAAGCACCATCACCACATATCTCAATTTTTAGTCAAATTAAGATATTTGTATCATTAGATTTGAATTTTCACAGAGAATCATTCTATATCCCTAGTTCCACAAAATCGTTTGCTAGGGGCATGCAAATCAATGAAATTTAATTACCACATATTTGTAACCTCCCTGTCAACTGTGCACAAGTCAAAGGAATTGTACCTAAGTTTAGTTCAGTTTCAGTTTAGAAATAATTTGCTCTCTTTACAATTCTAGAAAGGTAAGTAATATTTCAGTAATTCTACAAAATTCAACTACAAAAATCATTTAAAACTAGTTGCGTCTCTCTCCTGTAAAGTTCACAATTCTTAGATATGTGGCGTTGCTGCTTAGGTGACAATATGTAATATACAAATATGTCAAAAATTATTAACAAGATGTCTCTTGTAAATATTGTTATTGCTGTTGCAGAACACTAAAAGTAAATGCATTCTAGGCACTTTCATGGTGCCTTTTTTAAAATTATTCAAATAGAATTTCATGTCACCAAAAATTCATATATATATATTCATATTTAAACAAAAGATGATAATATATCTAACTATTTTTTTAGATACCATCAGAACTCACAATACTTTCTGACCAACCAGTATATCCCTACAGAGGTATTTTATTAGACACTGCCAGAAACTATTTTTCAGTGGAGTCAATTAAACGAACCATAGGTAATTTCTCTAAAATTTTTTGTTTTTCATTTTTGTGAAATGGTATAAATAAAAATATGAAAAATTCAACCTCTACTGAGGTGATATAAAACTTTAATTTGTATTTAATCCAATCTTTCGATTACAAAATGCTTATATTTTATCAATTATTTAATGTTAAAATCTTATTGTTATTGGTTATCCCAATAATGTTGAGAAAAAGTAACACGATTCAGAATACAATTTATTAAAAAAAACATTGTTTTCTCCAATTTTTTTTAGACCTGTATGTTTTACTCCAATAAAAGTTTGCAATAAAAGTATAATTATATTTTTGGTATTTTAGATGCAATGGGGACATGCAAACTAAATCGCTTCCACTGGCATATTACTGATTCACACAGTTTTCCGTTTGTATCCAAATCCCAGCCGCATTTGAGCAAGCTCGGAGCTATAGCACCCAACAAGGTAAATTGTTTCTTTAGATATAGATACATAGATAATGATTCTATACACTGAAATGAGAAACATATATATTTTTAAATCAACTTCAAATGGAACCATCAAATTGAAAAAATTATCTTAATTAAAAACTTTTTGGCTCATGTTGATTATCTTCTTATAGACAAAAAAAGATATTTGAGTAAATATATCAAAAGCAAAAATTCATTTGCAAATTTTATGTTCACTAAAAATGTTGAACTTTGAATGTGCACTAAAACTTTTGGAGGTGGAAAAAAGTAGCAATAGGAGATGAAATTTTTTTCTAATTTTTAGTTATGCACATACAGCATACATATATATATATATGCAAAACAGTAATAGTTTTTATAATTATTATATATTTAGAGGAGCAGAGGCTACACCTACACTATGGTCGGTTGTAGTTTTTAGTTAAATGGCAAATTGAAATTATTTTATTGAATTTAGGTAGCATATCGTATACAATTATCTTAAACATTAAATTGTGCAAAATACAGTTTTGTACCATTTGTTTACAATTAATGAAGTACAGAATATCACGACAGCTTCGGATAATACCGTACAAAGGTTTGTATGTTATTTTTAGGATATATTTAAAGAAACAATAATAATAAAATAATAATAATCTGATAATTATATTTGGCATAAGAACTTAAGATCACATATTTTGAAAACATTTGTAAATCAAATAATAAGTATTATTATCATATTAAAAAAACATATATTTTTATGATAATTACAATGATGATATCTAGAATTATCTTCACTACTATAAAGAGCATGGGCCCAAGCAGCACATACAGTGCATCTATACCATAATTTTTTATTTTCCGAATTCTTCACATATTGGCTACTGGGTTTTCATAAATTGAATACTACATACATTTTTTTCTTACAGGCGGCACCTATGTGAAAAAATATAATAATGAAAACTGAAAATTTGCTTATCACATAAAGTCAAATTCAAAAGTCGGTTAATACTGTATATTGTGTACGGTCCTTAGCCGACTATACCTGTCTCACAAACACAAACAAAATATTGTGGAGATATATAATAAATCATGATCATAAATTCTTTTGTGATGAAATATTTAGAAAATCAAAAGCCAAGATTAAAAAAAGGTCAATAATATTAGCTTAAGGAAACATACTCACATTTGAATTTATTTCTTCCAAAATTTATGGTGGTCAGCTGTAAAACAAAAAACATGCACTCCTCCTTTTACAATACTTGTTTAACTAAAACCTACAGTTGTGACTGGTTTTGACATGATATAATAAATGCATTAGAATGAGGCAAATATCTGTATATTGTTTGTTTCAATGAAAAAGCCAAGTATGGTATTAGATTCCGTACAGTAATAGCCTCCGCTCCCATACCCACCTGTACCAGAGTGGGGTCACTCAGATGTTGCTTGGTGTGATAGGAGGTGGTTATTGAGAGATTGGCACTGTTAAAGTGAGTTTTATAAAGACCCAGAAGTAGAAACTGCATAAAACAAAAAATAAATAAAAAAAAGGTCCATTCTTCCCTTCACATGATGAATTTGGAACAATTCCACTTCCATATTGGAAATTAATAAAATCACATTACATAAAATCATTGAGTATTCAATGTATTTTTCCAGGTGTACACAGCATCAGAAATACAGGATATTGCCCAATATGCTCTAGAAAGGGGAGTAAAAGTAATCCCAGAATTTGATGCTCCAGCTCATGTAGGAGAAGGATGGCAAGGAACTGACTTGACTGTTTGCTTCAAGGTAATACATATATGTTTGGGGGTTATGTCAGTGGTTAAATGAAATATATGTGATTGGCGTGTTGAGGCTTTATTATGACATTATGATGAAAACAATGAAGACATAGAATAAAATGAATGAAGATGTAGAAGGTGCAAGTGTATTATGAAATGAAATGAAGCGAATTGGCGGTCTTGCTCGGCGCGTGAGCCGGCAAGACCGCCGTTGTGAAACGATGAAACTGGAGAGACTGCCCAGCGGTGAATTCTCGAGCCAGGCTTATAGCAGCAGCCGGCAGCGCTGTCGCTAGCGTCGATGCCGACTGAGATGGCGGTGGATTTAAATTCCGGTCGCTACATATGTATACCTAATCTCATACTGACTTACAAAAATATTAGTAAAAAGTCATAGCTTTTTTAGTAGTAATAAAAATATATAGTTGGGATTTGGATTGGAATGGAATGCAGTACTTAAAAAAGTTATGCAGAAGTTAGCATTAGATCAGTTGATTAGGTTTAATTCATTGAAATGCATAGTTTTTCTTATACCAGTTGAAAAAACATACTAAACACATATATGTTATGAATGAAAAGAGATAGAACTTCTCCCAGAAAGCCATAAAATTTCAGGTGCCATTATATTAATTATTAAGGAGAGTCATTGGAGTCATTGTGATTGAAGTTTTTCAATAGCCTTGTTTAGAATAGGGGCACATGTAACTTCCGTCCACAATTTATCACTTATCACTACACGTATCATTACTTAATCCTTTAGTATAATATGTACTTCCCACATTTTTCTTGTCAGTAGAAAATTTGATTAAGGCATACTTTTATTAAATCACTGCAATTCAAAATACATTCATAAATCACTAACTTAAGCATATAAGTAATAATTTTTTAGTTACTAGGTAATTAAAAAAACTTTATTGTATTGTGCCACATTGATGCATGTAACGTGCCAGAATAAATACATAGCCAATACACAAGCCTCTCTGCCCCCCTCTCTTTTGGCTGGCAGCGTGTATGACATATTAAAATCGTTTTCAACATTGAAAAACAGATTATATTTTATGGAAATACTGACTATGTATTTGTAGAGGCCGCCAGGTTAGGTTAGGCTTTGGGTGGTGGCGATGAATCGGAGAAGCCCTTTGCTTTCGGCTAAAATGTAATTAAATTGATACTTTTTTATTTTATTATTTCTAAAACCAATAATGTTTTACTGATTTATTAATTTTTTCTTGATTGTTTTTAAGTATGTAGATATATACTTCTTTCTACTTTTCTATCTGAATACTTGCAATGAGTAATTATGCTTAAATTATAAAATATCATAATAAAGGGAGAGAGTAATAAGCATTCTTTCTATAAAAGGCAGAGCCATGGACAAGATATTGTGTTGAACCTCCCTGTGGACAACTGGATCCTACACAAGATAAATTGTATGATGTTTTGGAAGGAATTTACACCGACATGTTTGGTAAGTGTTTAAAATTTATTATAAATTTACAATTGAGAATTTTTCGGAATTAAAATTGAAGAGTTCAATAGAACGGTGGGTATGTCCATAATTCAGGACTATGGGATCAGAACCTTGTTAGTAACTTACATAAATAATGAGATTCACTACTATAGTACATAGTCACGTGCACTAGGCATGGACATAAGTTAAGCTCTAATAAATATACTGTAGAAATACGATGAGTTGAATTGCCTCTAGAGGTTGTATTCATTTGAACTGGGGGCATTTTGAACCTTTTGTTGTAAAAAGTATACGGTTCTTTAGGTTTTAAGTGAAGAGTAACAAATATTATAATACAAAATAAAACCATGTTTATAATATAATCAAATGCACATATTAAAATCTGCTTTAAATCTAGACTTGCACTGAGTAATTGAAAACATTTAGGAAAATGTTGGTTTAAGCAAAGACTTTTATTTAGAGTAGGTACCGTGCGGCATTAATTTATATAAGCTTGAGATAGGTTTTGCAAAAAATGGTTTTAAACATTCACGGCGTTATTTGTGGTTTCTTCTTGTTAATTGAACTATTTGCGTGTGGACTTAAACATACACACTTAATCCATAATATATTAAATAAATATGTAATTCAGGTTCATTTTGTACAAATTATAGATACAAACAACTTTTATGATTGTATGAAGTGCACGCCCCTGAGAACCTACAAGATTATGTTAGAACATACAAGGAACTAATCTGTCATGTAATTGCACAAATCTACTGCGACTTTGCATGATGATAATATTTTAAAGTAATATTTCAAGATTTAGCAATTTAAGCAACATTAGCATAATGTGTAAAACATGAAACTCACTCACTCAGACTATCAGTTCAACAATAAACAATTAATGGTGGTTTAAAAAAATCTGCAGTGTTCTCTTTATCAAAATAATGATATATGTTTGTATCCGTATTATGATTATGTTTTACCACAAAATTTTAGATTCATTCAAGCCTGATATTTTTCACATGGGAGGTGATGAAGTAATGAATGCATGTTGGAATTCCTCTGCCAGTATCCAATCTTGGATGATACAACAAGGTTGGAAATTGGATGACATAGGATTTTTAAAGTTATGGGATCATTTCCAAAAGCAGGCACAAGAAAGAGTATATAAGGTATGTTCCTAACTTCATATATACATACCTATTACAGAATGAGATCAGTTAGAATTTAAAAAATGTCTCTCTAAAGGAGTGTTTTAAAATATTGTGACCAGTATGTGATCCAGCATTTATATTTCAAAATCATGCCACATTTTTTACTGAAAAAGATGGTTGCTTTACTTTTTATATTTCTTCCCGATTTCCCATCCTAAACACACCAGATAATCGCTGGTAAATTCAATAGTATTGTATATGAGAATTCAATTAAAAAATCTAATAAATAAACTAATCTATCGTGTAGAAACTGTACGAAAACTGAAAAGATTGTATGCAAAAGTTCCATATATTTTGACAAATAAAAAAATGTAACTTTTACCCCAGAGAAGAGATGAGTTCATATTTCCATGTTTTATTTATTTAAGCTAAAAACAGAGTATTTAGAGCAATTCACGTTTGTGATTTATCTTTGCGTCACAAGATAAAAGGTATGCAGAAATCCAATGTCGATCGAATAAATGGCACATAATATATTATAACAATATTACGATTTCAGGTCAATGGTGGAAAAAAACTACCTTTAGTTTTATGGACGAGCACTCTTACAGAATACAAACATATAGAGGAATATCTCAGTAAGGATGATTACATTATTCAGGTAGGATCAAATTAATACATTAAGAAATTACTAGTTCATAAAGTAATCAAATAAATAAGTAATCAAACTTCATAAAAATGTACTCTCATGATGTATTTTAGATTTGGTCAACAGGCGTTGATCCAGAAATTGCAGGACTTTTGAACAAGGGCTACAGAGTTATCTTTTCAAACTATGATGCACTTTATTTAGACTGTGGATTTGGTGCATGGGTTGGAGAAGGTATTTTCTCTTCTAATTACATATAAATTTTAAGTCACAGTACGATGTGTAATTTAGTACACAAAGTTTTGCCTGACAGAAATTAATTGAAGCTGAAAACAAAACACCAAAATGGTTGAATGTCGTAAAGTTAAACATACATAAATGTACTATACATACTTTGTTTTACTCTTTTTACTTTAATAATTTGAACATTATATTTATACTTTGTATATATATGTTATTTAACTCATTCTTGCTTTACTCTTTCTATCTTTATAGATTGAACATAACACTTTTAGTTTAATTTTTACTTTGTTTTATATGTACTACTATACCGGGAAAGCCTTGTCTGATATAATATGGTAAAGTACTAGGGTAGCAGGCAGCAATGTTTTTATAACAATATAACACACTGCACTATGAATCTAAATAAATAATTATTATATATTATTATTTGCTCTCTAAAATCTCGGAAAAATCATGCAAAGAAAATTATGAGTTTTCTTATTTTTCTAACACTGATTTGTGTGCAACCAACCAAATAATAGAAGCTAGAAAATGAATTTATAACTATAATTTTGTAAACATCACAATCAAACTTTTATGTAATAAATATTTTTATTAAAATTATTATTTAACAGGTAATAATTGGTGTTCTCCATTTATTGGATGGCAAAAAGTCTACGACAACAGCCCAGCAAAGATGGCAGGTGACCACAAAAACCTGATATTAGGTAATTATATTATTAATCATACTTATCTACATATGTATAATATGTTCCTTTATAGAAATATCTATTATCTATTGATATAATGGTGCATTTTGTTGCAAATCGGTCAATCAATCCATCAATTGATAAAATTTGTATTGATCCCCCCCTATATGTATAAAGTATATTATCACGAAAAACTCAACTATTGAGATCAAGATTGTCAAGTTCATTGTATATCAACTGATTTGATTAAATTTGGGACGAATATTTCTTATTGTATAGTGTCATTTAAGATTTTTTACTGCCATTTACATATATGTGTAATTAATTTATTAAATTTTTGTATCGTATTTTTAATTAAATTAATTTCAAATCACTATTTCTTTGCGATTTTTTTATGTTTAAAAATGACTATTACCAGCTATGTAATAATAGTACATTAAAACTCCATTAATTCGTAACTCACGGAACCAAAATTAAAAAAAAAATCCAAATTACGAATGAGAACAATTTTTTTGAAGAAAATTATAGAAAGAAATTTTGAATAAAATATTAGAAAATATTAAAATATTAAATTTGAATAAAATATTAAATTATTAAAAAATTGAATAAAATATTAGAAATAAATTTTTTCATCGTCATCAGTTTACACTTCCGCATTTTTGCATGCGCTGCCGCTTTCAACATCATGATTTTCATACTGAAAATTATGGCGGCTATATTTCAGATTTTTACGTGTTGAAATGTTTATCAAATAATTAATTTCTCCTGAGTAATGAAGGTGTGTAGCGACGTGACGAGTCCAATATTAAAAATAGGCTTCTTCAAACGATTCACCAGTGGTTGACGCAACAAAATTATGGACATTTTAATTTGGTTAGCGGTCGAATTCGCCTTTTCCATTAAAATTGGGCAAGAAATTGGAATATTAAAAAGCCTGTGAAAAATAATTAAAAAATTTCAGGATTGAAATTTTCTCGCTGATTTTATCTTTGACATCAATTTTTGTCAGTTTTGAAAATAAGTTCCATATTTTCAAATGGTCAAGGATTTACATGAATTACGAGATGTACGTGCCATTTTAGAAAACGAAACACAAAAAAAATATTATAAAGTAGGTTGTGTATTTAAATACAAAGGTTTCAGTTTCTTTATTACATTAAACAAACAGTAACATTTCATAAACAAAAAACCGGATATAAAATCAATAGAACTGTTGCACACAATTCATTTATAAATTACGAGATTCAATTAAAATTGTTCAAATTATTTTTATCACGGGTTACAAGGGTGAGTACAAATATATAATTCACAACACGACGACAATTATTGTTGAAATAACAACAAATCTTATCATACTACAGAATTTGGTACACATAAATATGGTATCACTCAGCTCGGCCGTGGTCTTGCTAGTTACGAGCTCTAAGCGCGCCGATCTATTGTGATAAGGAACGGCGCCGTGATTGGCTAGGAGGTTGAGCTAGCTACAGATGTTTACGAAGGGATGATAAATGCGTAGTTGCGCAAGTTTGGATTTAAAAACATGTGAATATGCGAATTACGTGAATAAATTATTTACTTTGGGTATAAAAAATGCATACGAACTACGAATAATTAGGTTTTACGAATTATCTGTAGAAATTAATATGAAACGTTATTTTTAGGGGTAAAATTTTTGAAAAAAGTGTGAATTACGTGAAAATACGAAATATGGATACATGAATTAATGGAGTTTTTTGTATCTGGTATTTTCGAGATTGTCTTACATTGGTAACTCACAGAGTTCTAGGAAGTTTATATTACTATAAATAAGCTACATGTGTACATAATAATACTAAGTAGATTCCATTATAATTGCAAAAGTATTCTCAATGTAATATATTGCTCATTTTTCAATACATTTCTTCTATTTTATCCCCATACATACTAAAACAAACGCATAAATATTTCTAGTTAAAATTCTGAGTTTATGAGCAGTATCCATTTCATTTACGATACTTGCTTCTCAAATATTACATAATCAAGCTTATAATGATCACGGAAATACCGGGATCATGGCTGCGATATGCTAATACTTATTGCTAGTTTAGTTTATGCCTATCTCAACAAATTATTCACTTATTTTGTGATGTTCCATATAAATAATATTATCAAATCCTCAAATATTAGGAAAAAAAAAAAAATTTCTGAGTAGCAGCAGTGAAATGGGCAGTTAAGCCTGGATGATCATCTGTATCAGATTATGTTAACAGTTCCTAATTGATCTGGCAGTAAAAACATTCTTTACCAATGGTTGAAGTTTATTATTGAACTCCTACACAAAAATAAAGACGACATACTTATCTCTGGGATTCACTTGTTTATTTAAACATTATGAGTTAGGTACTGGTGTATCAGTTAAAAACTAACCCTTGATTTGCAAATATATCTATTAACCAAAGGAAGTGTCACAAGTAGTGATTAGCTAAACCGTTATTGTGATTGTGTAATTGATATTCAATTGTAACGACTGATAAATGAGATTTAATTATTGGAGGTTTAGTTTCTAGTGTACCAGTGATTGATCGACGAATTATGAATAATAAATTACTAATCATCATTATAATCGATAACGATTTACCTCATCACTAGTCACGAGTAGAAATTGTGACAATTAAATTGAAAGAAGAAAAATGCATCAGTGAAAGCAGATTCCTTTGACAGTACATACTCATTATGACTGGTTCCAATTACAAAAGAAAACTTTTTGTAATTGGAACGTTTCCAAAACCCTAATACTCCAAGACATTTTTCAATACACGATCACATTGATTATAATAATAAAATAAATAACATACTCTTGATGTAACGAGTAATGCTTATAATGAGAAAATTTAGTCAGTCCTAACTCACTCGCAATAATCAATTTCGACTGTATAATATGCCTTATATTTAAATTATCTAATTTATTTACCTGTTAATACTAAATTATCAATTGGCGAAAATTAATAAATTACTCGATGATCTTATAATAGGAAGTATACTACCTGGGTAATTAGTGTAGAGGTTTTAATAACTATCAATTGATATACAAAAAAATAAATTTATCAACAATAATTCATTGCCTCGGCAGTTTGTAGAATTTTTAGAAATAATCCTTGAGTGTATTACAGATTGTCTGCATCAATTTATTATGGAGACTGTATTTGTTGAAAAGTAGTTTTCTACAATTGTGTATTGTATTTGAAAGATTAAAAAAATAAGTTTTGCAAAAATGTCAGTTAACATGATTTACACCCAAGCAGTTCATATATGTTTTTTTAAATGGTCCAGGATGTAAACCAAATAAATTATGTTTGGTAAGCCTGGTATTTTTTAAACATTTTTTGTTTTTATAAATTTTTCATATTTTATCTGAAAGTTTTTGACCTTGGAGTGAATTATTGTACCAGGTAGACAACTAATTAAAACAATTTTCTTAATTTTTTGCTGTATGTCCGTGAATAGGATACATGTAACAATTGTATTTAACGAGAACAATATGCACATTTTCAAAGATTAGGAAATAGTAATGTAAAACACCTAGACCCAAGAAGCCAATAAAATAAAATTGGTTCAAACAGAATGTTAATATGTATGTATGTATATAATATTTTAGGTGGTGAAGCTGCACTGTGGTCCGAGCAAGCAGATGCATCTAGTTTAGATAACAGGCTGTGGCCACGTGCTGGAGCTTTGGCTGAACGTCTTTGGGCTGAACCATCAACTAATTGGCGAAAGGCAGAGAAGCGAATGCTCCAGTTCAGGTTGATAGAACAAATTACATAGATTGCTAATATAGTAGTAATTAATATTAGAAATACCAGTCAAGAGTTGGAAAAGATCACTTCATTGACTATAGAATGATGTAAAAATAATAATGCCTTTTAATATAAAATAAATCGTTGTAGTAAATGCATTAGGCTGTATATCAAAAATACCAAACTTTTCAGAAGAGACAAAAAACTACCCCATCTCACTGTTCTTTCGCAAATTTATTTTCTTAATTGAATTTACTCTCTGTTAACGGGTGTTATCACCATTTTGACATTGCAAGTTGTGTAGTTAGTTCACTGAGCTGATCACTATGGTGCAATAAACTGAAATAGAGATTTTTTTAGTATAGTCTATTGCATTTACCACAACGATATCATCTATATATATTAGTGGTTGTACAGCTAAGGGATCTATTAAATTTTTTGGGGTTCTAAACATTTTATTTAATCATGATTTATTACATGGCAACGGAGTATCCCGCAATAATAAAACTGATCTTAATGCATGTAAAAATAATGTTTTTTTTAAAAAAAATGATGTAATAATTCGGAAAAAATGATTTTTTCAGTAGATCCCTTTGTCATACAATCACCGATATACATACATATGTAGTACAATTCTAGTAATCTTCTCTAATGTTTCCTTTCTTCTTCCCTGAAGGGTAGACCGGGGACGTTTGAAAATTTTTTGAATCTTGATTTTATTTCTCCATTGCTATTGTTTTTTTTTTGTGTGAAACTATTTGTTGATTGTCTAACTATTTGAGCTTCTATTGATATTTTTTTCTTTGGCTAATGATTGTTTGATTAAGAGTTATAGGATAAATACTAATGGACGCCAAGGTGTTTCAACTGTCACTGTATTGGGGACAGTTGAAACATGTACTGGGAATAATTGAAAAAACATTCCGATTAATCAAATAATAGGTTTATTTATTACAAAAATATTACTCTGACAAACAATCATGGCATATGTAGTTAATTTCTTGTTGAGTGAACTCTTCGCGAGACTAATGACAACTTTCAAAGCACTGCACCTAATCTTCTCAAAGTCTACTCGCACTGTATACTAAACAGTAACAATCAACTTCTTTGTCGTCGCTATTTTCATCATTTTTTTCTTTGTATTGGTCTTGTAGTGACCATTTTTAGATCTAGGCTCCCATTATTCTAGAGTAAAATGAAGCAAAACACGTTTCAACCGTCCTCGCGCCAGTTGCTTTAATTGTCCCCATGCCACATTTTAGTAAAAACACATTAATAATATCGTAATCTCTTACAATAATAACAATTGAAATAGTTCTAACTAAAGAAAACCTACAAAAGATCTAAATAGATATGGCCGAAGCCCAATACTTACGTAATTGATTTCTCCATCACACTTTTAACAATGAAAAGTTTTAGTAAGGCAACTACAAATACATTTTTGCCATATATTATTGTCCACCCTCAACGGCGCTCGACGGAGGACTGGTGAGTGGAAGAGGGGTCTCGAGACATGTCTCTTCCTGCAGTCGCATGCAGAATGGATGTAGGATTCTAATTATTATGGCTGTTGTTTCAACTGTCCCCTTGTTTCAATTGTCCCCGGTCTACCCTATACACCTGCATTAGTCAATGGCTGCGATGTAGTTTTAGCAACACATCACACGGAGGGAGTCCTTTGAAAATTTTCAAAATCCCTGCCTAAATCTTTAAAAAAAGGTTATTTAATACTTTCAATTGAATTTTGTCATTTTCTAGGATTAAAATTGATTAAATTTTATTTTGCAGAGAAAGACTAGTCAAATTGGGCATATCTGCTGACACACTGCAACCAGAATGGTGCTACAAAAACGAAGGATTTTGTTATGCATAATAACATAATATTTAAATGTAATCAATTTTTCAATGTCATTTTTTTTACATTTATTCCAAAACATATATGATAATTTTGATTATTGTTTTGTATGTTCATTTCAATAAAAAAAATTATGAATACATATTTATCATTTGATGTATATTTGTAAAACACTAATTATTATTGCACAAATTATTAATACTACATGAACTAAAAGAATACATTTATAATGTGATAATTGTTATAGACTAGACTTTGCACTTTGCTGTCAATGAATTTTCGAGAAAAGATGTTAAAATATATTGCTGTTCATCAATGTGTTAAAATTTCACAAGTTAAAAAATGTTTTATTTAAGTTCTGAAAGTTGCGCATGTTTCACGTAAGAAATTAAGGAGAGTCATAGACAAAAAAAAAAACTATAATTAGGCACACAGTATGAGCATTATTCACAAGTTTTTCATTACAGAGATGGTTTGAGTGGATACCAATATACAAAGCAACATACCATAATCTTTTAGAATATAAATTTTACGTATTTTCTTTTCATGGTCAGAATGTGGAAGGAAAATTATTTGTGATTTCAATTATTACAGTATGTGGATTTATAGGTAGACGAAGATAACAAAAACATTAATAATAAAAATACTGCAATGTGACACAATGAAATGATTACAAATTTAATTACATTTGCAAAAGATAATTTAATTTGAAAAAAATATGAGATACATTTAAACTATAATAATTTTTAGTATAGATAAATTAAAGCAAAATACAAAAGAGACAATAAATAACAGATCCTCAACCCCAAAGATCTTCAGAGCGTCCAAATTTGTACACCAGTGATCCGGCAAAAATGAATGCATTCTGTAAGAATAGTCCCACTCCTGGCCAATGGTGTGCATTTTCATCCTCTGTAAAAAAAATAGTAGAGTATCAAGTCGTGTTAGTCAGAAGTAGGAAATCTAATTCCTGGATTAGTATATATAATTGCAAAACTTTTGGGATTAATATTTTGACTTAATATCAGGGTACCAAAAGTGTTGATCAATACTAAATGATCAAACATTTGATGTTCTGTGTACAGTTTTCTGGGCTAATCTGCCATGTATATCTGACTTTTCTGACTGACTTTTTGGATCCACACAACACCTGTTTTCGACACAGTATGGCAAGCCAGTACCTAAAAACGATTCACCATGTTTTTGAGACGATACTGCAAGTCAATACTTAATCACAACACCGATAGTCATACATCACAACAGCCCTGATGATGAACCCTGCAATGGGATCCGAAACGTTGGCCAGAAAGATCAGATATCACAAGCGTTTTGCTTAGTTTGAAAATATGTAGTAAGAATATTGATGTGTATGCAACTCTATTTGAAAAAATAAAATAATAATAATATTTGCATTTATGAAATAGGTGTCTTAACTTGTACATGCCCGCATAGCAGTAATATAGTATAAACCTATATACAGTAAAATTCCGTTTGTTTGAAGAACGTTTATTCGAAATTCACCACAAGTCGAAGTTTTAGAGCAGAATGTGGTCTCTCTGGAAAGTTTTCACACTAAATCGTACTTATAAATCAAATTATTTGAAGCTATTTTTGGACCCTAACAGATGAATTTATCGATCTATTTTTCGCCTAATTCAATTTTTTTTGTCAGATGTCAGCAATCTGGAAATACACAAAGACCAAGACCATCAAAATGGGTAGTTCCGCCCCTCCCTGTACTGATTTACGATGCATAAAGTTAATTCGCATTGTTTATTTTCTCACACACTCTCAGTATACTAGAAAAGATGATAAATATATCTTGTGCGTCCTCGATTTGAAATATTTATTTTCTTTACCGTAACGCATGCTTTTTTCTCTCGCTCGTTTTCTTTACATTAGAAAAATATACCAAATATTATCTTTGCGCCCTTATAGGTAACGCAGGTCTCTAGTTCTCCCAGCTGCTAGCTCCAAATGTCAGTGCTTGCCAATCTTCTGTTCCGTATTAATACCATCATTATTTTTGTTTACGTAGCGTTTGTATATTTTGTTGTACAAACGCTAGTACACAGTTAAGGTCCTCAGACTTTTCCATGTTTTATAAATTATTTAATTTGTATTAATTTTAATACAGACATTTCTCTTTCTATTTAAGTTTAGTGTCTAGGCATTTTAAAGAATGTGTAGTTAGCGTTTCTCAGATTTTCTCATATCTTGTTAATTATTTTATTGCCAGTTTTATATGTAACGAAAATTATTTGTTTTTCTCTAATATTTACGTGTTAGACATTTTGAAATTCTTGAATGCGTGGTTTGTGTTCCTTAGACTTTTCTGTATATCATTAAATTGACATTAAAACATTTTTATGATTTTGACTGATAATTTTATATTCTCGATAATAGTATTAATGCGAAACTAGTACAAAACGCCGACAGTTGCTAAAAAATCGAATTAATACAAGAGATTGACAAAAAATATTATCCAAAATTAATCAACAGAAAAATACGCGACCCCATTAATAAGGTTGTCGAGAATATTAAACACGATGACAGAAAGACTTTAACGTTGAAAGGCGACTGCCAAATTTTGCTGCGACCATCACAAAACAAAAGTTTTAAAAGCGCTGGAAACTTTTGTTGCTAACTTCAGCGGAGAAATGGCGGGTTAACAAGTTCAACTATTATAACGTTATTAAAAATGACACGAAAAGGTAGTCCATTATAATCATGTTTTTTAAAAATAATATTGTGATTTGTTTACATTGTATTTTGACAACTTGTTTGTTATTTTTAAATGTGTGGATATAGGTGTATATAATTACTTCGAGTTGCTATAAAAAAAGTTAATATGTAAAAAAGAATCAAATTTTTGCAATTTTTGTATTCATTATCCTAAATCGTTATTCAAACTTTTTCCTTGATTTTCGGTCTCCTCAACTTCAAATAAACGGTATTTTATTATATAAACAAGATCTTAAACAGGAAATATATTTTGATTATCAAGGAGAACACATTCTTATTGTGAAGTTGTAATTATTCAGAACAAAGGTATGTGATATTTTAAATACTAATTAAATGTATTAACTAGAAATATATATATATATAAAATCAATTTTATCGAAAAATAAATGTTACTGCGAAAAATGTTGCTACCGGAATTCGAACCTGAATCTCTTCTAATCTGGGGAACATACATTATCCGATTATGCTATACTAACACAGTGGATTGATGACAAATTTTCGAACCTATATGTTACACTTTTCAAATTAATACATCTATCGTTCCATTATTTGAAAGCCATCTACTTTGTTTTTACGGAATCTCAAATACTTTTGAGTAAACCGATAGGAGACGCCAGAATTAACAATTAATTTTTATTAAATTTTTGGACACATTGATACAACTTATATATTATTAAGGAGAACACATTCTTATTGTGAAGTTGTAATTATTCAGAACATAGGTCTGTGATATTTGATAAAATTGACTTTATATGTATATCTTTCTAATTAATACATTTAATTTGCGATGCTTTGTTATTATTTTGAGTATATTATTCATAATTATTTCACATTCAAATTGGTATTCGTCAGTCTTGCATGATTATTTACATTAGTTTTCATTAAAATATACTTCTCTTAATTAAACTGCATTTGTTCTTTCTGGCCATATTAATAAGGCAAATTAACATTTTACAATCCTGGGACTAATCCTGGGATTATTAAAATCGAATCCCGGGATTGCAATTTTAATTTTTGGATTGGATTCAATAGTTCAATAGATTTGGGCAAGGTAAAATGCAAGGATAAAAATGTAACAATAATTAAAAAAATGATAATCAAATAAACTTACTAATGTTGACATAATTGGCGAACAGTATCCAACACGCCGCAATCAACGATGCAAAACCCATCACGAAACCAAGAAATAGCCAAAGACGAGCCCCGCGAGGTCCGAAGCATCCCCCTGTATATGTGTCTCCTCTAACCTATAGATAAAATATAACCATCAGTGAATAATAATTTTCATACAAGCACGCAAATGAAATATATTAATTTAGAAATAAAGTAGCTTGTTGGTGTAGTGGTCAAGATATTGACATAGTGATCTAGTGGTCGGGGTGATTGATGTGACATGGATTCCGTGTACGCATCTCTATTTTAAAAAAATGTATCTTTTTATATATATTAGATTATTTGTTGGCCAAAGCTCTATCTGAAAGTTTATTTTACTAATAACTTCTTATAATGATTTGGTGGCGTAAACATATGAAAATGGCTATAATGGTATAAAATTATAATTTAGTTCCACACAGGTTTATTAGTGATCTAATAAAAGTATATTCAGCATAAGCAAAGAAATACGACAAGATATGTAGCTTTGAGGGTTTGATTTTGATATATCTTTTTTATTACTATCAAATGTTGATTTTAATAAAATTAATAAAATTATATGAAAGCGCCCATAAAACTAATATATTTCTATTGGAATAATTTCACATATGACAAAAAGAAACACAATTGGGAAATACTGGAAAGAAGAAGAAAAATGGATAACTTTTTTTGAAAATGGATCCAATAAAAAATGAGACAAATGGTATTTAAAAAATATTATAGAGAGGAAGGCTGAAACAGAAATATATCGACCACACGATGACAAAAGGCAACTGTGGTCTCCTAACACGGATAGATAGAAAAAGCTACGTCAACACAATTCAAAAGTTAGTTAAAAATAAACATATTATAAATGTTAAGTAAGTCGGTTTCACAAAAGAATGCGATGACAGATTTGACAGCTGTGGGATGCTTACGGGAAAAAAAATTACTTGTCATTTTAGATTGTGTACAAATCTCGATGTCAAAATTAGTCGAGGGTACAATATCGTTACTTAAGTGGCAACACCGGCTATCTCATTTTTCATCATTTTTAGAAGAGGAATGAAACTGTTTTCTATATGACTAATGCTGCTTTTCCAATACTTATTTCTTTAATGTGGCAACCCTTGAATGTCCAGTTTTACTGGCAAACTGTTAAATATCAAGGCTTTCCAAATGTACGCTTGCTCGTGAAGCCACCTCATTATCATAAAAAAATTGAGGTAGCCGGTGTTACCACTTAGGTAACTATATAGTATAGGGCATAGTATGATATATAATATTGGGTATAAAACATTAGTGGAAACAGCATTTCAGGTAATATTAGGGGGAAATGAATAATCAATTTTAGAAGGGATTGTGTGAGCTTATTACCTGAGCATTTGATACAGTATTAACCATCAATAGTGAAAATGTGGCAAAAACTCCACAAACGTGTGCGGCTGGAGGGAGTTGTCCGGGATAAACTGAAGCGGCATCGATAATTATCCACCATCCTATAAAAAACTGAAAACAAATACCATTGTTTAAAGTGTGAATCATCGAGCGAAAACTTGGTATACAGAATCAATAAGAATAAAATTCATTTTAATTTCTTACTAAGGATCCAGCTGCTATAGAAGCTAGGGCATTTCTTTTATTATCTGACTGGAACCAAATGCAAGGAGGAACGTTAAGATTTTCGAAACAACTCATTCTGGAGATGAATAAATCCAAGCCCAAACAAAACGCGGATAATTTCGACGTCCGATGACTAAAGTTTATCGAAAACTGTCAAAAATTTATGTTTGCCATAAACTCTCGAAAGCAGTTTTGGTATCTACGTAAGAAAAATAAATGTCTTCTTCAAAAGTGGGGCATATTCGAACACAAAAATTATTGTCGTGTTTTTATTTTTTCCGCATTATATGATATTAAAAAAATATATTTAGCAAGCAAATGAAAACTATGTAAAATGTTTTTTTTTTATCTACAGTGAGCAGTATAGAGAGTACAGAAATTCAAATTTTCCATGCCAAAAAAGAAAATGGAAAATGGTTTTGTTTTTTTGAAATGCTTTAGTACTTTTAATAAGTAATATTTATTGGATTAGTACGATATTACATTTTTATATTGAAGTAGGTATGTAGTTCGTTAGAGTTGAATATTTAAGTGTTATATTATATTCGAAAAACTCTTCAGGTCCTCAGTAATTATTGAAACCTGTAGTGAGGTCATTGAATTTAAAGTGTTCAACATAATACAATTCAATAAGAAGGGAATGACGTATCGTACGTATTCGTGAGCAACATCTGATTGTTGGTAAAGATGCGTACATACTAACGTTAGTAATTGATTTATATTTTATGTTTTCATTTTGTATGGAGAGAATACCGAAATAACTGTATTATATACTCTCAAGCAATAGCAAATGCAAAGGCCTGCCTCTGGACATTTTGTAGACTCTTCACCTTGAGACGGTGATGTGAATTACGAACAACACAAATATAGAGAAGATAAGTTGATCATTGTTTATCAATAATAACATGCCTGTAGTTTAAAAACCGGGCATACACAAAATCATGAATACTCGATGGTAGCATAATCAGATTGCCAATATTTTTGTAACGAATACAATATTTAAAAGTCTTTCCTTTTTCTTTTCACTTTCTCTGTTGCTTCTGGTTTTACTTCCCTATTTCCAGAAATTCAGAGGCTCTCTGGAAAGCGGCCCACGCAATTAAGACTTACGCGACTCTAAAAATCCATCACTGAGCGGGTGGTGTTTACAAATAATGATTGCGCACTAATTGACAAAATGTAAAGATAATTCAGTCAGCCATCTGGAATATGTTTTAATTCATCCCGAGATCAACAATTTTATCCTATTTAGCCCGAAAAGAAGTACATTTTTTTTGAATTCAGTTGGTTTAAGAAAGGCTTTAGTACCGGGTTGCATTATTCTGCCCAAACTTTATCTAGCGTATGTCTTCTTTTCTTGATTATGGTCTTCGCAGAGCAGCCATCGTCGCCATTATAATAATGACACCACTGTTAAACTATCCAGCGCATTCTGTTACGAACTGTAGGTAATATTTCTGAGAGGTTACTGGTTCGCCAAATTCGCGGGAGCGGGGTTCCTCGACACTGTCCTTGCAATACCAGTCTTTCTTTGCATCCGTACGTCTTGTGACTTGTGAATAAAATATTCCGGTTTTCAAATGTGTATGCAAATGTGTGAAGACAGACGTTGTTTTTATTTTTACCGACAGTACAAATGACAGCCGAGTTTTAAACCGCTGCTTACCCGACCCTTATTATAATTATTGTGTAGTATATACGATGATGTATATGTAAAGTGTTCAACCAAAATAAAAATATACTTACCTTTAAATGTAATAAATATTTGTTTTTAGAATACTGCAAAATAAAATACGATTTATTGAAAACTACTTATTCAATAAATAACCTAGGTAAAAATAAACGTTAAATTTGTATTTGAATACGAAGTAATTAATCCAGGAACAAAAAAAATGTATATGCGAAAACATTTCTAGATTCAGTAAATTTAACACATTTTTTTTTTGGAGTTGATTGAAGCCAAAAATAAAAAAATAAAAATGTTATTATCTTAAATAGATAAATCTATTGTAACACAAAATTTAAGAGCAAAATTTGGAAAAAATGCTCTAAGTAAATCGACTTCATGGCTGTTAAAATTATGTATGGCGCATTATATTTTAATGTTTTTGTAAATTTTTCTAAACATCTAGCCGAGCGCTACTTTAAATAAGTTCAAGATATAAAATTAACGCATTTGGCGAACAGACGCGCTTATGATATAATTTGTGCTGAATTTAATTTCGTGTAAGATTTTTTTTTGTCAAATATTTTATTGTAGTGAATTTTTTTTTTAAGTTCACGTTCTTAAATAGTATTATTTACTGATGGTTCTGTGTACGAGTGTACTGTTAAAGAAGCTGCCACTTCTCTCGATCATTTCGAGACTCAACTCAAACTATCATTGTAAACGCATCACAAAAAATAAAACACGAATAATAAATTTAACACAAAATTTATATTAATGAGTTTAAAATATATACATTTTTAAAATAGATATTTCCTAATATTTTCAAACCATGTTTGTGCTATGAAAATACTACTAACTTGATAGCCTCCCTACACGTGTCGCGTCACTCGATCAAGTGGTCGGAGGTTCGTGACTGTCGTACCGCTAGTTACATTGTATTTTGAATACTATATTAATAAACAATAAATGAGATAGTATAATATTTAAAAATACATCAGTATATAACAAATCTACATATATCTATGCAAAACTACTTAGTACTTAGGTACTAAGTAATGATAATAAATTATATTTTTTGAAAAGTCGCTTACAGTATAATAATTTATGTCGATTTTTGTTTTATAACTTTTTGTAATCCAAATCAAATAAATTGGTACTATACCTTTTCAACAAAAACCTAGAAATGCTTCAGAGCAACTTCAGCTTTGAAGAATTTTGACTTATTTTCTTCTATTAATATTTTATTTCTCTTCTTTAAACTTTTTCTCTTGTTCTGTGTTTGTACTTCAGAATGATTTATCGTTTTGTAGTTCAATATATTATTATTATTGCATCCAGAATTTCTTCATAGTTTGGTATATATATTATTATTATCAAAACTTAGCTACTGTCATCTTCATTAAATTCAGTCCGTAAATAAATTTGTTCTACTATTTTCTGAACACCCCGAACGGTTTATCGAAGGTGTAACGATTTTGAATTTGAATATGTTGTATGAACACTTCTACTGAATTCAAACGTTCTATTGATCAACAGTGACGCTTGAATTTTTAAAAATATAGTTCTTAGTGTTATCATAATGAGACCATCATTGCTATCACCCATATACAATGCTGTCAACCCGCATTGCTATCAAATCATGATCTATCGGTTGAGTCACACAGATGAATGGGTAGTATTGTCACTAGTAAATTTGGATCAAGCTGTTATTGGGAAAAAAGCTATTGAAAAATAAGCCTAGAATAAATTTACGAAAAAAAGATGAATGAAAACAATCCAAACAAAAAATCCATAAAAGAGAATGATTTATGACTCATATGAATGCTTGGACTAAAAATGGGAAAAATTCACTAAAAAAATGAACAAAATACTAATTAAGTATTATGTATCTAACTAGTAATAAATATTTTTTATGCAATTGAACTTTGATATTCATTCGTTTTTGAGATTTTGTTATTCATTCATATATTCTTGTCCCCAAACACGTGACCATAGTGCAGTAATAATTAATCATTTTTGGTAGCATTTATTAGGTTTCGATAAATTATTACTGACGTTCGATTGCTGAAGGCTACCGGTATTAAATTTACTTTCTTAGAGTTTAATTAAAAGTTAACTAAGAAATGTTGAAGCACATTATGACTGTATTTGGTGATCATTTTATTTAATGCCTAAACGAAGTAGAAGTTGGTTGTAAAATAAACATTTTGGTCAAAGAGCGAATAAAATTAGTATGTATGCATGTATTTATATCTATATAAAAATAATGATTGAAGATTTTCAACAAAAACAACATAATTATCGAGTTTTATCTATGAATGACATTTGATTATAATGTGAATGATATTTGATATACACTAACAAATTTTATTGACTTAAATAAATCGTTTTATATTATGAATATTTGTTAAAATTTTAATTATTTTAAATATACATTAACACAACCTAACTGACTGACTGTTTTTTTTCTAAAATAATTTCTGAAACATAATTAATTAGGTACTTCATGTGAATGAGAGCACAGGCACATCCAAAACAAAATGAAGTAGTCTTGGAAAGGAAAAGTTTTTTTATCCCTCATGTGAATTTGGTTTCTCCAAACTTGAATGCTTTTTGCATAATTTAAAATGCTTAAACTTAAAAGTATCTGCAGCCATTAAAGGATTTGTTTAATAACAATTCTATGTATTATTGTTTGTAATGATTTACATTTAACAAATAAACATAAATCAGTATATTTGTAGTACGAACATAAAGTGGTCGGAGGGTCAGAACGCTCACATTTGATAACAGAGGTCTTGGGGTCCCGAGCGGCCATTCAAGCTAGGTTTATTTTAAGAGAACACTTGTTTAGTTTAAAAATAGTAAGATTTAAAAAAAAAAAAATTTTTATCTTATTTTATGACATTTCGTTTCTTAATTCTTTCACCCCACAGACCACCAAATAGAGTTAACTCTCATATTATTGATGCGCAATTATGCGTAGAACTCGAACATCATAAATAGATACCTGGGTCCTCAAACAATCGGAAGCTCGCTTAGTTATTTTATGTTTATGTATTTTATCAATGCAGTGTTTCTCAATTAAAATTTTTGGCGGTCATCTCAGATCATATTTTTATTATTGGGCTGCACAAAATGTATAAAGTACGATGTGATATGGATAATGTAAATATAATTTATAAAAAATACTTTATTCATATACCTATTTACACATATTTATAAAAAATATTTTCTTACCTATGTTAAGATTCTAATTGTCACCATATTGGTTATTTTACGAATGCAGATTTTGTTACTACACATGGTATTTTATAAATCAATCAAATCATTCCTGATATTTAATTAAAATGCGTGAATATCATCGTTTTCATAATGAATTGTTTGATTATTGGTTATGTGATGTAGACATTTACGAAAATAAGTAGGTAGCTAACCTACCTAACCGAATTTAGATATACGAAAACATATTCAATTAAGAAAAAATGAATTTACTTTATAAAAGGTAAAATAAAAATGCATGAATTAACAAAAACACTAATGGGAAATACTTTTGTTTATAGTACCTACCTACAATAATAAGGATAAACAATATTATAAAACTCGAAATGATTTTCAGTGAAATATTCCTAAAGTATTGCCTTTTCTTAATTATTAATTTTATACGCAGAGAATATAAAAGTATCGCGTGAGTTTAGAAGAATATTAAAAAATAATAAATATAATAGTAGTGTATTGTTGATATAATATAATATAATATAATGTATCTTAATTTTAACGACATAATCTCAATTCTGAAATATCTACATTCATAAAAAAGTTCAAGGCATTGTTATCTGTGCTTTAGTGATAACCTTATTTTACTATTGAATTGGAGAGTTTAAATATTTCGACATACGGAAATCACTATCTGTATATGTATTTTGATTTCATTTATTTGATTTAATTTGGTAAAGAAATAGTTATTAATATGATAGTTTTCATGTAATATATAGATGTGTTATTTAGACTCGCGAGTATTTCCATGGAATTATGTTTATCTAATAAAAAACAAATTTAACGTCGTCGTAGCATGGTTCACAAATAATTAAGTATTAATATACACGTTGAGTTACGAGTCAAAATGTAGTAAATTATATATATTTCTTCTTCGGCATGATAACAATCTATTAATTTTTCTGATGTGTTTATATTATTTGTGGATTAACGGTCCCATAAGTTATCGACTCAAATGCCTTTATTCATAACATAGGGGTGGTTCTGTGGTGCTCTTTCCGCAAACACACCTTCGCCCACCCTTTCCATCAAGCAGACAAAGATGACCAGCGGGACACTTCCCATTGTCATATTGACAAGTATTGGATATGGGTCGGCACTGTTCCGGAACTGCCGCTATTCCGTATAGCTTGTTTCCACTTCCGCTTCCGAGTGGAACGTCTAAAGGTTTCAGTCGTTGTTTTGTAGTTTTATCCAAGCCTTCAATTTTTTGCCTGAAATAAAAATAATGTGTTGTGTAACAGGAAGGTGGCAATTCTTGTTATATACAGTATTAGTCCAAACCAAGTGTGTTTTTCAAATTGATTTCTTTTTTAAAATGTACTCACTCATCACTGTACGGACTAATACGGAGGACAAAATAAAAATCATAGAAATTAGACTGTGCTTACCCAGTTCTTTTCATTGTTAGTATTGATTTCGTTAGGTATGCATGCTTTTAAGAATGACATCGAAAATACTAATACATCGAAAAAAAAGTGTTAAAAATACTAATAGGTCGTTTAAAAATTATATAATTTACGAATAAAAACGATTAATATTAGATAATTGAAAAAAATTTCAACACACATAAATATATTTTTAAATATATAAAGTCATTACATAATGCAACTATTCTATTTAAAAAGATTAAACAAGACATGTTAAATTTGAGGTCGCATTATTTGACTGAATATACAGTGATTATATGTATAATCAAAAAATTTCACGGCTACACAATATAAAACGACATTTTTACAGTGAGAGTTTGAGTCGAGGTGAGTCCGCGAATTAATAGTATTGTCACTTATCGGCCGTAGACAAAGTTAATCAATAAAAATTTGCATTAATAATATGGGAGCATGGAACACGGGACCCCTAGAATCGAGGAGCTGTTACCGCGCGGTTATTTTCAGAATCTAAGGTCAAATGAGTTCACTCTATTTCTTTTCTCAGGATCATCGATTTAGCACAACATTATTTTCTTGATGATTATCTTATTTTGGGTAGGTATTACAAAAAATCAAAACTCACGTCATCCAATCCGTCCAATAATAGTGTGTGTCGGTTATGGTCAACCCAAACGGATAACTGCAGTTGGTAGCCACGGTGTGCTTATTTAGCGAGTCGATCTGCACACATTCTATGCTCTTCGTGCCCGCGTCGGCATAGCATAATTCATCTGAATTGAAGTCGATTGCCAGGGAGTTCGGCAAGTGTACGGAATCTCCATTTAAAAACACTCCCCTTCCCGACCCGTCCATGTTGGCCCATTCTATTTTAGGACTATCTCTATTCCAGTCGGACCAGAAAATTTTGCTGAAAACATTCGGAAATTAGGCATTACTCGTATTAAATATAAATAATAGTAAAGTAAAAATGTTGAATTAATATGAAAACGTGCCGAACAATAAATGTAATTTAGTGACCAAATTTATATTTGAATTATCAAACAAGTTAAGTTATTTAAAAAAAATAAAAAATAAATGAATTAATTATTTTATACCATTCTCAGTTATTGTATGATAAAAGTTCAAAAGTATTTACCCTTTATACGGATGTACGGCTATTCCTCTCGGATCTACCAGACTGGTATTAAACAGAACTTTTCTTATCTTAGTGTCCAAGTTGGCAACTTCAATGGTATCTCGCCTTGAGTCTGTCCAGAAAATATTTCTCGATACCCAATCAATACTTAACCCCTCGGGAGAGATAATTTCTACAAAGTTTATAAAAATAATTAAAAACAGCCTATTGTAAGAAATAAATAAACTGTAGACGTATAGAGGAAATGAAATCTAAATAAAAAAATATTTGTGGAAGGATATTGGAATTATTCTCGGTGAAATGTTAAGGTAATACGCAAATCTATAAATAGAGAAATAACATGTTGGTGAACAATATTTATAACGAAATATACCGTGAAGTATACTCGCTTTAGTTAGCTTACCATTAGTCAAAAAGCTGTTCATTGATGATCCGTCATAGTTAGAGAATTTGATCATTCGCCCAGTAATATCACTCCAGTAAACTTTGCCTTCTGCGCAATCAATGTCTAGTCCTATAGCCATTTGTAAATAAGAAATGTGGATGGGTCTTCCTGGATCCCTGACGGTTGGATGAAACGGAACACGTAATGTCGCCATTCCTTGATTCAGGAGCAAAAAGTTCCCTTCGTGCTTGGGCGCCTGTTCACAGGTCTGTCCGTTTCCAGTGAAGCCAGGATTGCACTCGCACAGGTACTGGCCGTCGCGCTCCACGCAGGATGCCTGTGCGGAACAGAACTTCTCGTTGTATTGACAGCTTAATTCTGAAACACACTCGTAGCCGTCGCCGTAAAATCCTGTATTGCAAGAACATTTATAAGTTTCCGTTTTGGAGTCTAGAGAACAATACGCGTTTATTCCGCAATCGTTCACGACGTTGCACCCTGTTGACAAGAGCTCGCATGCGTCGAGTCCGTTACCCTGGTATCCGGAGTCACACTCGCAGTAGTGCACTTGATAATCCGAGTCCCATTTACAGGTGGCGTGGTCGGCACACGTGGCACCACTGCAGGTACCTCCGTCAGGAATACACGCATCTTGAGCGTCTTTAGAATATCCCTGGATGCAGACACATCTCAGGGAGCCTTCTGAATCGATGCACTCGGCGTTCTGTTCACAATCCGCGGAAGAGCCGCAATCTGCTAGCGATTGACACACATTCCCGTCACCGCTGTATCCAGGATTGCAGATGCAAATGGACTTGGACGTGCCTGGATCGTACGTGCAGGTGGCGTGGACGTCGCACACATCTATCTCTTCGCAAGATATTTCTTCCTCCGTACATTCGATGCCGTTACCTTCATATCCGGCAGTACATTGACACTGATAGTCTCCCGTATGGGGTGAGTAAACACATTGCGCATACGGATGGCATCTGTTGACGGCATTGCAAGATACTAGAATAAATTATATCAATAAATTACAATGTTCATTTTAAGTCTAAAATAATTATTTATTATAATTTTTTTACATGAAAACCCAGATGGTCCTTTAGTATCGTGAGGCATGCGAGGATCGGGTGTGCATTTATTTAAATTCCTGTTGTAATTGTAACTCCATGGACATGCGCATGCATTGTTGAAGCATTGTGGTAGAGGATACTGTACTGAAAAATAAAATTGTACTGTGTAAAATGAATTTTCACCCGTTAGTAGTTTGTAGTTACCTGCGTACGATGCACATTTTAAAAACATTTTTATTTTGAATTTGAAAACATGAATCCGTGAACATTACTTACATTCTGTATTTTCTTCTTCCTCATTCGTTACTGTTGTTGGATCGAATATGTCTTCTTCTACATATTCTGTCGTGTTTTCTAGGTATTCAGCGTTACACGTGTATCCATCGCCCGAATAGCCGTCCAAGCACTGGCAGATGTGTGAGCCCAAGTATTCTGATTTAATGCACGTCGCGAACGGCGAACAATTTTGTAAAACTTCGCAGCCGGTTTCTGATAAAGGCCAACACCTAGTTCCATCTCCTGTAAATCCTTCATTACAACGGCAGAAAGGCGAACCGTATGATTCAAAGCACCTCGCGTTGGGATCGCACCGATGTTTTTCGCAAACTGATAATTTTTCACAAGAGATACCATTGCCGCGAAAACCCTCATTGCACTGGCAACTGAAACTTCCTTCTTGATTGATGCATTGTGCGTTTACATCGCAGGTGTGTGTCCCTGTAGAACATTCGTTTATATCTACGCAAATTGGGTCTGAATCTTGGGGGTACATATACTGATATCCCGCATTACAAAGGCATCTGAAACTATCATTTTCGATGATGCAGGAACTTTGTTCCCCACAGGTTTCCCTACCCTTTATGCAAGGGTCTTCTTGACCGAGAGGGGTGATTTTGTTGCTCATACCATATCTTGTAATGCGTTCTCTGCTTTCGTATCCTAGGAAATTTTTAGCTACTTTTAATGTGTACGTATCCACCTTTAAATCTTCCGCCGACGAATAAGAGCAAACATCGTAAGCTATCGATTGATCGATTGAAAATGGATATTCGATCAATAAACCTTTATTTTTAAAGGATCGTGATGAATGAGATAAAATTGACCCAGGTCTTGGAGATGAGTATTGCTCTTCGTATTCAGATATCTCAAGTTTTGTGCCCGGCGGAATACTTGGAATAGACCCTCTGATTTCGACCTCCATGCGGAGTTGATCAAATAAATCAAGGCCCGTGAAATGTTGTTTCACGGTAACCTTGTGATCGGAGTTGCTGAATAGTATTTCGGAAGTATGATTTAAGATACCACCCGTTAACTGGTACCCATTCTTCGCATCTCCTACGGGCTTAGCAAACAGCCACCCGATAACTCCCCCGATCACGTTTAGTGTCTGCATATCGTAACCGAAGCGTTCTGGAACTTTCGAGATGGCCGTATAAGATCGGCCATCGGACATTACAACATACGCTTGCAAGTCTATACTCTCTAAAAGTTCTCCGTTCAGTTCTCCCGACACCTTTCCGTTAACTCTCAGAGGCATATCGTTTTTCAAACAAGATTTTCCGTTTCCATAATGTCCGGGTAAGCAAATGCAGCAAAATCCAGATTCATAATCTATACACTGAGCTTTAATGTGACATTGATGAGATCCTCCCGTTGAACAGGTCGTTGGATAGTTTTTAAAATCTTCGGCAGTCCTGTAATTCTCGGGTTCTTCTATGTTTCCTTCATCCGAGATGTCACCGACGCGGTAAATAAAGAGTCCTTCGGTACCAGAATTAGACATGCTAAAAAAGATCGGTTTAATGTTAAAATTGTAACAAGGGAGAGTCTTGTAAAGCTAGGCTAAGGGTGAATTACTAATCGTAGGTGACAACTGTTGAATTTCCCACAAGACGATAAAATATTTGACATAATATTTAAGATTTAACACATCTTTACAATCGTAAATATTAAAGAATTAGTTATCAGTATATTGTTATTGTATGAATCATCTCTCATTTAGCAATGAGAAGTGTATATTTAATTGTCAATATATTATCTGAATATCTGCGCTGAATCATTTATGTAATTGTAATATCCTCAAAAAGTATCATGGGACATCCAGAAAAATATGCGATTCTGTATTACATCATTCAAGGCAAAATTGACGGAGAACATCTTAAGCAGAAACACTAGAAAAAGAAGAAGAAGATTAGTACTTACTGAGTAATACTTCTGATGTGGTCAGTTCCAGATCCTTTCAGGAGGAAGTATCTACCATCTCCTGCGACGAATCCGACTTGCGCTCTGGCATCAGGTAAGCCAGCTTGTTGAGCCACACCTTGAATCCACTGTATGCCTTCTTCAGGATACAAAAACTCAACGAAGCTCTCGTTTCCATTACTGATGATGACGACTTGAAATGTATTGAATTTATCTGACCCTAGAGCGTGATAGCCCACGTCTGTCCACGTGGCGATAAAAACACTCGTAGGTTCAAAATCGTACTGATCGCGAAAAATATTTCGCACATCTTCTGTGGCTTTCGCAATAATATAAGCGTCCCGAGTTTCTCTATAGAATATGTCTCCAGACTTTCGAGTATCAACGTTTGTGTAGAAAGGAGCGATTACTGGATACTCCAGTGGAAACTCTGTGTTCAGAAAATCAGGAATATCCGTTCTAAACGAAAGCAGTCCATTTATATTCACCTGAAAAAAGATTTGAAATATGAGGCGTTCGTCTAATATAAGAATATTAATAAAATACATTCTTCATAGATTACAGATATCAGGCGTAAATTGAAAGAAATAATATTAATAAAATAACAACCTAGAAGAGTTCTAAAAGTATTATATTATTCAAGATTTTGAGAATTTCAATTCGTTGAACCCTGAACTTTACAGATAGCCCCATTATCAGCACTTCTAATGAACGAATGTTTCATTGTCGTTTGTATTAAATAAAGTCATGCACTCTGTGACAAACTTCAATATAGCTTCATTTGTAACACTTTCGGTCCTTTATTTCCGGTAATTTAGAACCAAACAAGAATCGTATGTCGTTTGATTTTGGATGGGGGGAAATTTTCAAAACCATACAAGATGCAAGTTTTGTTGTTTTTATATCGACTCCAACCCCGGGTAATCAGTAGAAACAAGGTGGGTCACGGTTATTATAAAAAACGTATGATAGAGCTATCTAGGTGTAAGGAAGCAAAAATCAGGCACACACGATTAATTAGAAGTCGAATGATTCTGTGGATACAAAGTTCCACTTTAAGTCCGATACATTAAGATTTCTAACAAGTTCTTAGGTTTATACGAATGGTCAGAATCATATGTGAAGAAGTGTCTGTGTAATTATGCCGCGTGTATTTGCCGTCTTCTGCTGACTCTTGGTATTCAATACTGTATAGGTAACTTGGCACGGGTACCGAGACGACGACGAGACAGGCCAGATGTCTGTATGTATAGGTAGATAAAGAAAAATCGCAATAATAATAATACTTATTTTTCCATATAAATAATACTAACGTAGATGGACGAGTATTCCTGTCCGTAGAACACGATAGGCACGTCCAGGTGCACTTCTTCCGAGGATGCGTCGTCATCAGGGGCCAGCTGGGCGTCCAGGCCGTGGCCGTGCGTGTACAGGTCATCGCGTGTGATGGCGAGCGCGCGTTGGGGCACGAGCACGAGTAATAGGGGCGCGATGAGCACGAACAGCGACTGCGCGCGCGACCACATAGCGGCGGGGTCTTCACTCTACTCGAGCGGGAGCAGACGGTGGACGGAGTCAACTCATATTTGTATCAGATATTTGTGATGTACAGGGGTGTTAAATAAAATTACCAATAATGCATTTTTTCAGAATATTTTTTTAGTATTATATTGTTTTCTATTTAGGTGATAGCAGCGATGCTGAAGGGATGAGTAATTTATCATCTGAACCTTAAAATAAATAAACACAAAAAAATAGAATATTCTTGAATCAAACATGTTTTAAAATTCTGAACAATCACATTGAAAACCGTATCTCGTTAATGTTTACATTCGCTCTCATTATACTCACTCAAGATCGATCTTGATATCCCAAATCTAAAATTCTCACATGAAGTTAATTCTTTTCTAAGTTAATACTTTTAATAATCTAAGTTAATACTTTTCTCAGGTAACTGTTTGGTCATGATTTTACTCAGGTTCATTAAAAAAAATTCCGTCATGTAATTTGTCTAATACAACGTAGAGTTGTTTAGAAATATTATTTCAGCCCCTATCTAAATGATTAAGTACGTACATGTAAGAAAATTGAACTCTTTCTTATTTATTTGCTTATATTGATATGTAGTAAGTTTTTATACTAAAAGTAATCGTATTAATAGATAAGTAGTATTATAGTAGAGTAACAAGGAGAAGGAGAAGATATATTATATATAAATATGTATATATAAGATGTAATATGTTGGGGAATTGCGTTGCCGCTCTGTTACGGGAACTTCATAGAACTATTATTATTATCATCATAATGATACTTTAGATAGGATGATATACCGATATAACTAGAAGGAATGGAAATCGATGGGTATGGAACACTGTAATGACACAACAATCATATATACCTACACCGGCAACTAGTTATCATTTATAAGTAGGGGCACGACATTACTAAGTAATGATCAAAATTAATAACATACATATACCTATATTAAAAAAATTTCACCCTTTCTGTGACTATGATTGTGTGATTGGTGTTCGATTGTAACTTGTAATGACGGTCGGTAACTGAGAATTTTTGTTGTGGTGTCACAATTTCTGAACACAATTCTGTGGTATTTTTAATTCAAATTAAATTAATCAACTAGAAAGATATACAGAAAAATGTATTTATAGAAAAATAAATGAGTTGATGGCTTTTTAAAAATGAATTATGAATGTATCAATTATAAAGAATTACAGAAAATACGTTTAAAAATTCATGAAAACTTAATTCCTCGATATAGCGAAATTGGTTAATGAGTTTCGTTAATGTAGCAATCAAATATTTATTCTATAAAGGGATTTTTTCTGTATATCTTTCTAGTTTACTAATTAAATTTATTTTTAGATTTAACTGTTGAAGGTTTGGTTTCAAGCGTATCAGTGATTGCTCGTGAATAATCAGTTAACAATCATCGTTATAATCGAACACAAATCTCACAATCATAATCACAACCACGGTTAAAATAATAGTTTAGCTCATCACTATTGCTTCGTATCGAGCCTTTGTGGTGAGACTGTCTACATTTGTTTAAAATACCTAAGCTTTCTAGATTTTATATTGGAGTGTTCTTTTTGGTAAATATTTTAGAAATACCAGCTCTCTGATGAAATATTTTTCAGAATATTGGAACTATTAAAAAAAAAAAGGTTTTGAAGTCTCACAGAAAAGAAGTTGTTATTTTTAAATAGGAAATATGTTAGTCTTGGGCATTGCAGGGTTTACGACCTGTCATCGGCCCTGTAATGCCCAAAACTTACTTCCCATGTAAAAATAATAGCTTCGTCTCTGTAAGACATCTATATCTTGATAACAATCCCCCAGGGGATAAAATCACAATATTCCTGCAAAAATTAGGACATACTTATACAAAATATTAAAAAAAAGGTTTATATAATGTCCATCGAAATTTCTTCATTAATATGTTGTATTTATTTTTGCAACACATTAGAAAAATTGAATTCACTTATTAAATAGCAAGAGTACATATTAGATTTTAATTGACTGTATCACAGTATGTGATGTGAATGCACTTTGACAACTCTTTGTTCATAATACCTGAATGCTTATAATTATATATTTTTTTAAACTTCTATCATGAATTATATATAACTCAATAATTATTGGGCAGAATAATATGTTTTAAGATGTGATAAAAATGTATTTTCAAGTCTTTAGAAGATTTTATTAATGTCCATAATCTAAAAAACAATTGCGCGTTTTAAAACTTATCAAAATTATATTTATTAAAATCAGTAAAGAATTATTATACAATATTGAAAATAAAGAGACGTCAGTGAATACACTCAAATATAATATAAAGTCAAACACATTCTTATCTAATTATTTTTTTCTCTGTTGTATTACATTTAAAAAAATTTGGACACACCAAAATTGAAAGTCAAATATATTCTTATCTAATTTTTTTGATTTTTCTATTGTATTATATTTAAAAAAAAATTGTTGCTGATAAAATTTTAGTTTACCTTAATTCAATATGATAATTATTTTAATTGAAGGGCAATCTTTGGGGTAAAACTGCTATGCAGTTTGGCAAAACTAAAAATTGTATTAAATATTATGTATGAAATAAAGTTGAAAAAAAAAATTGTATAGAATTTTTTTTTTCAACTTTATATATTTATTTACTTTCTTATATTTTAATGTATTAAACGTTTGACACGACTGACTGTCACCTTCATTCGTACGTATCTCCAAAAAAACTTCCTTACTCTGAATCCTAAATTTCTGGTATGTATCAAATTTATCTCTTTGTTTATTGTAATGCTAAATGAGTTTAGTTTTTACCAATGAGAGCGTTTGGACGCTCACAACTTATCAATACAAAGATAAGACGAGTATCTTAATATTGTCAAAGAGCAAAGTTTCTGATAATTTTTAATGCGTGTACAAAATACGTATTACCTTTACGAGTTCAATGAGTGAACAGAGAAATAATTATATTCCTTTTTATTTCAGGGACACAATTGATTTCTTACTTTTCATTTTATTTCGCTAAACCGCGACACACATTTTGGTGAACGGTTTTTGCTATGGCGTGCGTGACTCGAGTCGGGAAACGAATAATTTCGTATTCAATATTATATGCAGTTTAATTCAGAGCCGTATTAAAAAGAAATCAAGTTTATATTGCGGCTACTCCAAAAGGTTTGATGATTTTTTAGATTAAAAAATTGGAAGTAAATAATGTTGCCATTGTTTCAAAAGTAAAAAACACGAAATGCAAAAAAAATAAATTTAAATCTATGTGTTATCTCTGTTTTGAGAAAGTAAACATTGTCTTAGTTTTAACTATATAATTCCTACGAGATTTTAAGTACAGTAAAGACTTGTGACATTTGTGACACAAAAAAATAACAAATGTTTAAAAGTGTATAGATATATAAAACTACCGCTGATGATCTAGAATGATTCGATCCGCCGATAATAAATGATTCCCTCCCGAAGCCTCTAATAAAATAATATTTATGTGCATTTTCTCGGAAAATTAGTTAGAACATACAGGTTTTGAATTGCAACTGGAATATTTTTGTTGTTAACTTTTTGTAATAATCAATAACATGAATATTTTTAAAATAACGTGTCAAGAATAAAAAAATATAAATTTATTCAATTCATTAACTCAATATGTTCCGATAATATCGTGATATTAATTTTATATATGGAACAAACATCTAAAACGTGTCATTAGTTACTTAGATTTTAAATGGAAATAAAGGTAATTTTGAAGATTGTAACTTCTATACATTTTTATGGACCAATGCTAAATTCTCCTTCCTTTCCAAATTCAGTCTCCCGCCTGAATACGTTTTCCCGCCCAGATTATGTGCATTTTAATATAATTTACGATTACCATCGTAACATACTCTAATAAACCAAATTCAAAGACAGTTGTAACGATTTTTGTTTATTCTTGAAATCATTAGCTGCATGAAATAAATTGGTTCGATAAATTGTATCCAAAAATCGTTTGATAAAGTTGTATGAAATATCGTTAAGATAAATCGAGCCTGGGATACTGATAAGTAGTTTTATTTAAGCGATTTATTATAATAAATGTATCTGTCAGTTTATTCGGTACATATGTGCTGTGACATCGTTTTATCTTTTAAATAAGAAAGATTTCTCTTGTTGGTGTTTTAGAATTCCAAAAAATCTGACAAATTAATGAAGGATTTTCAAACAGTAAATGAATCATGTTCAATTATAAAAAGTGTTCAAAAAAACGTCTAAACATTTTCATAATGATTTTCATATGGCTAAGAAGTTATTATTTTATGTTAAACCTTACATTTTAAAAACACTATGAATGGTATTCAAAATTTACAAATAAATAAATGGGAGGGTCGTATAAACGACGGATTCATTTTGCCTATAAACCTTAATTAAACGAAAGTTTATAATCCTATGTACAACATATAGTACATATATTATATAATATCATTGGTAACAGCATAATTTAAATCTATACCTACTGCACGACACTGCCATCATGGATTTTGCAATCATGATACGCGCGGCATCCCTCATCAATTTCATATCACGATGTATGACAGACTTAATATGGTAAAAAAAAAAGTACGAATTCTATCTGGACTGCACAATTGATAGATCCAAATAATCATAAAGAGTGATCGGCTTAAAATCATTCAAAGATCTATTCCTCACACTCCTTGGTTCTCCAAAAGGAAATATAAAATATCTCCAAGAGAACAATATAAAATATCTCTAGAATGAGAATTGAGCATGGCCAGGTAGCCTCACGTTTATTCAGATTGAAGCTAATAGATTCCCCAATGTGTGAGTGTGATGCCGAGGAGGAGACCCTTGACCATATATTTTTTGCTTGTCCATTGCGGATCACAGTTTTTTTGTACAGTGATCTCGTCAATGGTAATTTTCAACTCCCGGTTAACTTGTGTCATCTTGTTTCCCTTAACTCACCACATTTGATCTATATAATAGAAATTTTTTTGAACGATACTGGTATTGACTTGTAATATAATATTTCCTATTCAATAATATTATTGTATTGTTTTTCTATAAAATAAACATTTAACTTGATCAATGGTACAAGCCACTCTTGAAGGATGGATTGTCTATGTAAAAGAAGAAGAAGATACACGCGACAGGGTAGCTCAGAAAATTGCAGTATACAACTGAAATTTCAGTGAAAACATAAAAATACCGCTTTAATAAATAAATCACATTGCAGATATAAAACGAAGTTCTGAGGGCAGATGGGTACCTATAAACGATTAAACAGACAGAAAATTTTCAGAATGAATGAAAGCGGAATTGACGCACTTTTTATGCCTGAAGGATACACGGCTTATGCATTATTTTCCCCATCCACGGACGCGCCGGACACGTAGCGCCTAATTCCAAAGCCCCTTAAAACGGATTTTGGATAATTTGAATAAAATATGCAGTTTTGTAGATTTTGTTGTTAGCTACATGAAGAACTCATTGCTTTTCCGCAAAAATCACTTAAATACATTGATATTGCATGTTCAAAATCAGGGTTAGTTCAAAAATACCCTAAAGCAGACAGTGTATAAGTTGCTTTTCCCCCTAAAATGAAATAAGCAAATCACAATGCTTTTTTGTTGATCATGTGATCTAAAATCCAGTATGGCTGCCAGAACGAAACATACAGAAAAAAAGTACATACAGAATTATCGTTTTAAAAAATGCTGATGTAAAAACGTACTTTTTGTACATTTGCTTTTAAAATAAACGTTTTCATCCCTAACTCAAAAACACATCAAGTCATTTTAGGGGGTTTTGGAATTAGGCGCTACATATTTCCTTTGGTTGTAATTTGTAACTCTAACATTTTACGCCAACGTTCCGGACTCTTCGTTGACATTTATATAGGTAGGTACCATATTAATATATTTTTAATAATAATGAATTACTTTCAGGTATAGGTACGTACGTAAATTATACGTATGTATGTATTATTAACATTTTTTTGCATTGAATATATAATATTTAAGAAAGAAAATATTTTTGGTAGTCAAATTATTATATTATTAGTCAATTTTTTGGTCATGGTACTTTAAGAATGTGTTCAAGAGTCATTATTATTATTAAGATGTTATTAATATTATTTTATTTTTCATCCATAACATAATTAATTAAACATTCATCAAACCTATGTATTATTATATTGTAAATTAATTAAATAATATTATTAATAATAATGACTCTTGTACACATTCTTGAAGTGCCATTATCAAAAAATCGACATGTACCTGGGTGCTAATTAAATTTACTACTTAAATAAAATTTATACTTGAATTTTCAAAGAAAACAAACACTTTATAAATAAATGATAGAATATTTAGTTACTAATTTAATGTATTAATTATAAATGTATACATATAAAGTCAATTTTGTCGAAAAATGTTTTTCAATCGGGATTCAAACCTGAATCTCTGTTTCCAATCCTATGTTCATATATTATATTCTATATTCCTATATTCATAGACCTATAATTACCCTTCACAATAAGAACGTGTTCTCCTTAATAATTAAGAATATTTAGTTATAAACTACTCTATTATATATATATACAAATGTCAACTAGTTTCGACTATATTGTCTTATTTTGTCTATATTATCTTATCTTGTCCTTAAAAAGATTGGGTCCAACCTAAACCAGTTGACATATATATATATATATAATACATAGTAAAGTGGTTCAAAAATAAATATCATATTATTTAATTAATATGTACTCGCTTCATCGTCATCATTATCATTACCAGCACTTTTCTATCCACTGCTAGATGAAGGTCTCCCCAAGTGCCTCCAATTTTTTCTGTCCATTATTTTTCGCTGTCGCGTGTTTTCGCAAAATTTCGCCAGTTTAGCAGGATTTAGAGCAGCCTGTCGGTATCTTGATTCCTCTCGGAAACCACTGGAAGACTACATTCTTTCAACGATTGTCCTCCGAACGATAAAGTTTACCAATTACCATTTCATTTTCATGTACCAGTTTACTGTTTTATTAATTAATTTTAAAACAGGTTCTATCTAGAATGTTAACAACTCCAACAATATTTCTTACACTATTTCTTACTTGTCAATATTTCTTACTTGTGAGGTTAAATGACTAGAAAAATTTGGAAAAAATACTACCATCGCGTCACACAGGAGTCTGTATAAAATCCAAATCTTTTGCTACCCGAATCTTAAAAAACGAATTTCAGAATGGATGTAATTCAAAAATAAACAAACTTCTTTGTGTCCTAAAATTTTTAGGTACAAATACAAAGAATTTAGTTCGATCTTTTTTTTTATAGTTATTCCAAGATTGTGTTTTTAAATATTTTTGTAAAAATATACTTTTTTGATACTTAACATTATCATCACTATTATCAGTGGTTTTCCATCCGTTGCTGGATGAAGGTCTCTCCACGTATCTCCTACTCGAAAAAAAAGTAGAGAAGGTTCCAATTTAAAAGACTTTTGATTGTGCGTTAAATGCGATGTAGATGATTGTGTGTTAATTGGGTTGCCTGTGGATGGTCTCGGCAAATATGGGGGTACCAGGACAGCTGATAGTACTGATTCACAGAGATTATGATGATGTGAAGCAGAAATCCCAAAACGAATTGGAATGGTACAATCAGCGAAGACTAGTCTGATGAAGGTATGGAAAAATCGGTCCAACCCAAAAATAATCAAAATTTGTCTGGTATTCTTCATAGCACTGTATGGAATGGAAATATGAATATTAAGAAATGAGGAAAGCCATATGTTGGATGCCTTCAAGATGTGGTGCTGGAGGCGAATGTTGCATGTCCCGTGGACCGCTTGGCGCACAAATTAATATTTTTGTTAATGTCTACATCCTTTAAGCGCTTAGGATTACAAAAAGTTTTTCTGTAACATGCATGATAAGAATTTTTATATTCTTTGAATATGTTACCAGAAGAAACGATGAGAGTATCGAGAAGATCGTGATTACAGAGACAGTTGAAGAAATGCGAGCAAGAAGACAGTCTCCTGTTAGAAAGAAGTTAACAGGGTCCTCAGTAAACGCTGCCATCACCAAGGCTCAATACCGAGAGTAATGTAGACATATTGTAAATTAAGAAGAAGAAGATATCTCAGGCTAAAGCCTCAGTTTAAAAATAAATACATTTTTAAAACTTATAAAATTATTTTTAAAATTAGCAATATTAACTTTGTGGTTAAAATTCTTATTTTTATTTGTTATCTTTGTTTTATTAACCACTTAATTGAGTTTAAATACATCTACCGTTTAAAAATAACCTTAATGTTTTTAGTTAGTGATGACATCCTGAAGAAGAAAATGATATTTTTCGAAACCGGTAGATGTATTTAAACTCAATTAAATGGTTAATAAAACAAAGATAATAAATACAAATATATACCTGTGTACCGATAATTAACATATACCATAAATTTGAAAAAAAAATGAACTGAATGAATAAAAATACTTATAAAATTATTGTAATGAAAAATAAACTGAATATGTACACACCTAAGATATTTATAAATAGTTATGCACGTTATAGAATGAATGATCAAAATTTAATTAGTTATTTTATTTTATTTGAATTCAAAATTAATAATCTATAACTGTCGATATAATAACAAAGGAAAATAAATGAACTAACAGGAGGAGACAAGTCAAAGTAATTTCGTTTTCATATAAATAATGAAGGGAAAATGTCCTCAAAATAATGAAGAAAAGATAAGCGCTGAAAGGGAGTCCTAAAGCCCTTAGTTCCTGTAATAACAAGCCTATACAAGTGCCCTTCCGTTATTCCAGATAATTTGACTTCTGGTTCCCTCTTATTAGAATATTCTTTGATATATACAAATATATTTCGGGAAATAATAAGAAAGACTTGAGAGTTAGCGCCTGTATTTTTAAAATTAAGGTCTTTTTGTCGATTCCTCAATCGAAATTAACTTTGATATCACAACCGTATTCTTTATGATATTTTAAAATGTTCTTTTATGGAATATCAAAAAATTATATTTACATTACGTTCTTTGAAACGGATGAATAGCAAAATTATAAATATATCAATATAACAATTACCTAAAAAATTCATCCTCTGGATAATGTACAGAAAGCCATAGAGGTTTCCCTTTGATTCTCTGATGAATGCCAGCTTCTTTATATACAGCAGCTGTATGTTAAAATATTGATATTTTATTTTCAATGAAACATTGAGATTTATCTAAGGGTCTTCGATAAGCTGTAAGTTCTTCATTAAGCCAAAAATGAGACGAGCTAATATGTTTCTGGACGTCAAAGTCCTCTAACATTTTTTTAAATAATGTGAAATATTTAATACTTAAGAATTATCTCAAAACTGGTTGTAATTGACATAAATTAATAGAGATGCATTAACTGAACATATATAAAATATCATATAAGGTTTTTTCTATTTGTTTATCGTTTTATTTTGTATTTAGTTGCGTTAGAAATCAATAGTACTTTATTTTCATATGTATTTTGTATTTCAATTGCAAATAAAATTACTATTGAAAATTACGGACAAGAATATAGAAAATATCTTTATATATAAACAAAATTAAAGTTTCTGAAATACCTCGTTATAAATTTCTCATTAATTAATTATACTTTACTATTTATTTTAAACTGGTGTTTATATATAGCGCGCATCGATGATAAATAAAAAGGCTTGTTATAAATAAAATGCATTATTTATAAAGAATTAAAATTTTTATGCCGAAAAAAGATTGATATAAAATGGTTTATCGCAAAATATTAGCTATGCTACAAACATTATTTTTCAGGTTTACAAAAAAAAGCAACAAATGCCAATGAACGTAACTGTAGTAAATCTATTGTAGTCTTCCTGAAAAAAAATATGGCATCGTTTCCCTCAAATACAGAAACACGTTCGCCCCTTCTAAAGAGGCAAGCCAGTATATTGACTTTCCCAAAAGTAACTGGCTCATGAATATATTCAAACATTCCGAGCCGACAGCCAATTTTTATCTTTTTCCATTTTTCACTTTCAATAGTTAAGCGAAGCTAGAACTATTTTTCATCCATGGCTAAGTGAGTTTTTGCCTCTGATAGATTTCAAGCCACCTGTTTTTTCTTTGGTATAAACAGCTAAGTTACTTGGAACCAAAAATAAAGTATTCAATTGATATTCGAATGATTTTCATAATATTGATATCTGACTAAATATTCACATGCTTTTTATTAACATTAAATATTTTAACATGTATTAAAACTAGTTTCACAAAAAAAAAATATATATATAGGGGTACGATAAATTATGACGTCAACATTTAAACAACGTGGTAAAATTTGAATGATATTAATACATTGCTGATTTTTTTTCTACAATATTTCGTTTCCAATTAATTGATTATCATGTAACTAATGCATTTAAATATACATACCTAACTTATATTTTTCTAACGCGATGAAATGAAATGAGGTAGGAGTATTATCACGGTATTAAAAAAAGTAGATTTATTTAGATTTACCCTAAATCCAAAACAAAAAATGATGTATGGTAGTGTATTGTCTTTCATTCGATGCTCACTTGTGTATCTGCGATAATATTCTTTCATGCCTTTATCGTGGAGCAGTGTTAGGGTATTTCAATATTATTCGAATTATGGTTGAATAATTAGGTTTATAATAACTTTACAAATTGTAGTTCAGTTTTTTGTAGTTGTTGAATGTTTGTAATATTATCAAAATTAGTAATTAAAACTACAAGTTTTCTTTTTAGTAGGCATGGAATAAGGTGCATTCCTAGTAGGGTTTCTAACCCGGGTCGATCCGGGAATGGATTCCTGGGAATACATCGTGTCCCGGGAATGCTTATGCCGGGTCCCGGGATTCGTAATAATTTTGGAAGAGTGTAAATATAATAATTTCGTCCAAATTTTTTATCTTAAGAACACAGTTAAAAAGAAATGTTCGGGTCAAAACAAAAAAAAAGTTAACTTTACGAATGGGTTCCAGAAAACAATAACAATGGGTTCAGGAAACAATAAATCATTTAGTTGCAAAATACAGTGTTACGAATTCTTAGAAATTTGCTAGCATTGACGACTGTCGGTGAAGTGCAATAAAGATAGAGGTACATACATGAGTGAGTGCTTTCGCTGGAACAATTTTTTTTCACCGAATTATGCCCTGGCTTGTAACGGTTTTGATGTCATTCGGTAATAGGAATTCATTGTTGACCATAAAACCTACATCAGTTGAAACAGAGAGAGTTTTTTCAATTGCTGGAAATATATGTACAAAAGGCTATCAGATGTAAATTTGAACATTTTGGAATTTTTAAAATGTTATTTTAAATAAAGTTACTTTAATGCGTCTATTTAATTTAAATATTTTATTTTTGTTAATATAATATGCAATAGATTGATTACAAATATGTACATAAAATATATTTCATTCAAATTAGATTTTTTAAATATATTTTTTTTAATATCAGGAATTTATTATATCTGTATTTTTATTTTAAAACAGTATTTTTTTTACATAATACATGTTTAATTTATAATAACAATTTAATTGAAATAAAATTAACAATGTTTATAAAAAACAAACATAAAATCTTTTATTTCAAATTTTTTTTTTATAACGTATCACGAGACTCGGAATCTCGGGAATGATCCAGAGCTGCAAATCGAGTCCCGGGAATGAAAAAAGTTCACGAATAAAGGAACTCTAATACTTAGATTGCCAATGACCAGACATGAAATAATAATTTAGGATTCTGGATTTCATGAAGTAATGATATAATCGATAACTCGATTCTTCAATGCCGCTAGTGAACTATGCACTGCTATAGAATTTTAAATTATGTTAAATTATGTTAAATTATTTTATTATTTTTATTATAGGAATGACAAAAATGTTAAATATGTAATGTACAAATGTCACATCAATATTACCACTATTTTTCAAAATAAAATTAGCACGATATTGATGTCTCACAGAGACGAAGCTATTATTTTCACGTGGGAAGTATGGAAGTCTTGGGCATCACAGGGCTTACGACCTATCATCGGCTGGCTTAAGTGATCACTTTACATAACGTAACATTCACCTATTTACCCATGCTACCATATCTATCAAATTTTTGGAAGTTGTATATGTAATGCCCTGTAATGCCCAAGACTTCCATACTTCCGATGTAAAAGAATGGCTTCGTCTCTGTGAGAAATCTATATTTTGATGACAATCCCACAGGGGATAAATCCCAGTAATTGGTTCCTACAAAGATTTGGACATACTCAAAATATTGTAAAATAAGCACGTTTGCTATGAATAAGGCTATGAATAATTGGTGGTTTCCCGAGACTAGGATTGATCAAGTATCTTAATAGATCAAACAAGCATGTCTTATGTACAATATATATTCTTTTATATAAAATTTTGTTTTCTTTTACAACACAAAATGTTAAATTTTAAGCCGAATTTAAAATGAAGGGTGTGATCCCGGAGAGGGACGAGAGAGAGAGAGGGGGCGGAGGAGGCTGTAGTAGAAAGAGAGATGTGAATAGCAATATGCTAACAAATCCCCGGTGTGTCATCAGTAATATTGTGGCGACAACTGAGGACGTGCTATGTATAGAGGAGATTAGGTGGAGAATCAGATCGGTCTCGGTCAGAATAGATGGAAGAAAATGTGGGCCCACAATGCTAGCAATTTGCTAACAGCAAATCGAAAAGTGCCGATAAAACTTGCTTCATTCTTTTTATTGCAGAGGAACTGAAAGACGTTTTTGAAAAAAGCCTACTATTCAAATAGATAACACGACGAATCCCCGATGTACACACGCAGATCACCCTGACGCATTCTGTATTGTGTTCAGATGATTGGCACGTTGGAAAAGGAAAATTATTAATATTTTTGGAACCATAAAATGAATAAATTGGCTTAACCACTTTATTCAGTTCGTTCAATTTGCCTGCAAAGCACACGTTGTAGATAAAACAATGGTTTTATTACCCCCCAAATTTCTACACGCTTGTGATATTTTATCACAACGTTTTAGGGAGGTTTTTTTTTAAATTTAACGTAGGATGTTACAAACGCCCTTATAAATTTTTTAGGGGTTCATTCCGCAGAAAAAAATTTGTATTGTAGATAGTTTGAGACGGCACAAACGTATACATAGATTAAATTATGTGTATTTAAATAATTTTTATCAAGTTGCATAATAACAAAAAAGGATATTCGGTTAAAAAAATACATACGTATATATTTATATATTATATAACTGAAATACGGAGGACAGAAAATTATTCCGTTCAGATTCTACTGCGGTATATTTAAAGTACCTATCATAAAGACAAATTTATGTGTGAAAAACACAGTAACAATTTGCTATATCGCGTTAATATTTTTTTACATACACCATTTTGCGTGTTAAATATTCAAGTCGCGTAAGAATGGAACATGTTTTTTATGATGATGTCACAACTGGGACATTCATATGAAGTTTAAACCGGGATATCATCTTTATTTTCATGTGTTTGTGTGTAGTGAATGCCTAAAAAATGAATAAAGGGTATTCCTTTATGTTATCACTGTGAGTAGTGAATTAGGTCGGCACTCCACATTTTTTATTCAACAATCGTACATTTAGTATCAATGTTAAACATGAACAATAAAAGACACACACGGACGGTTTTATTTTTAGCTTAATGCTGAATATATGTTTTATATTTTAAATGTCTTTTGCGATTTGGCACAGTATTATGTATTATTTTCCAAATTATTTTGATGTCACTGAGATATATGTAAGCCTTGACTTCTGAGTGCTGGAAGGAACGTGATTTTTATACGCCAACGCAAATACGACAAAACATTAATACGAATGGAAATTTATAAGCCTAGCTCTATATACACCGCATGAATAAATAGACATGAAATAAAGTTTACGTATAGAAGAGGGGTTTGGAATATTTGTTGCGGGACGAGGGGCATACTACACATATTCTTAGTGGAAACATAAATCCGATAGTTTATGACACATTTATGCAACAATAAAAATATTTACTCTTCGAAAATTAAATCTTTGTGTAAACTACGTACTTTTTACATTATTGCATCTAATATTGTTAGTGTTTAAATTTTCGTTCCAATCGAGTCATATTTAAAAAAAGTCACGGCGCTATTTGATTGCATAAGTGGTACTAAAGTGATCACGTGGGTGACACTAAAATGAAAATATTGGGACACGTAATTTGCGTTTGTTCATGTCAATATATTTAGCGTTCTGTGGTATACACCGAGCATTTATACGAAGGTACACTTTGTAGGTTTTTTATATCAACAAAGTAGGGACCTGATGAAAGCGGTTGTAGTGGAAGTAAATGGAAAACTGAATGATTGAAGAATGAATAAATTAATTAACAACCTTCTTTTTCTAGTACCTAGTCCATTTAACGAACATTAGAGATGATGCTGGTGGTCATTATTTTATTTGAAACAGCTCGAAATAGTCCTTCTCGAACCATTTAATGCCTCAGATTCTTTAGCCAGAATGTTCAATCTTCCGGGACCTTTTTTGCTAGTAATTTGGCCTTGACTGATGACATTCAGAATCTGACATTTTCTGTATGACTCATATTATTAAAATATTAAAAAATAAATAACAAATGATACTAAAAAAACAAATGGACAGGTACAATAATTCAGTCAAAAAATCAGTTGGGGTTTTATTAAATTTTAGACGCTCAAATAATAACTATTCATGTATACAGTTTCATTTTGGAATCTCTTCTGTAGTTTTATTAATATTTGTTAGGAATTTTTGTACCGTTTCGAAGATTTGGCTTCCAAATGAAAGAATTTATTGGATGCAGCTAATCGCCATATATTTGGACTTTATTTAATATTTATTTTACTGGGTACGCATTTCCGTAAAAAGTATCCCACTGTAGAAATGCTTGGCGTATGAAGTACTGGGCGTATAAATCTCCCAGCACGTTTTGTTGTACGAATGTTGGCGTACAAAATTACGTACACGGAATGAATGTATCTCCTGTACTTCAATATGCTGTATGGTGATATTAGGTATATAATTTGAGAGAAGGAATATTGTAGACGTAACTACGCCACTAATCCCTTAGCTTTGTGGCTTACGTGTCACTTTGAGATAAAATATTCACTTCGCTTTCGTTTCACCCTTTGACATATTTTTTCACAATGAGAATACACAAAGAATAAGTTCTGCTATTGAAATGGATGAGATGGTGAACTTTTGAAGATGTGTTATTTACAAAATAATAAGGATGAAATTTAGATTGATAAATCGTCATGATATATTTAAAAAATTAAGATAAATTAAAATTCTATTTTATTATCTATATGTAGATCTCACAACCCGTTTTGAAACTAGGTCTATGAAATTATATTCTCGCGATTCATTTTATTACTGACATTGATGAAAGATGTATTATTTTTCTTCTTATTCCTACCTTCTATTTTAAGATTATTTATTGTTATTTTTAAAAAATAAGATTTGCGGAAGTGATAAATTATGCACGGCATGTTATTATTATTCCAATATTTGTACTATTTTCAAACTATGAAAGCGTTTGTACTGCTACTACTTAGATTTTAAAGAAATTTTATGGATAGCAAAGAATCTTGATGTTATTACTGACTCGAATAGTTGATACATTCTTGTTTCAATGTAAGGCAATTAAATATATTATTTGATTTTTCTTTTGGTAGGAAAATAAATAAACAATGGTCTGACGTCTGAAGGAGTTGTATTGGGTGATCGGTTTGGTCTATGTCGAATATTGAGTCCTTTGTCAGGACCTTCTGGAAACTGCCGAAGGTCGAGAACAGCTCCTGACAACCTAACCGGTTGAATGATAGACAATGAGCTGCTAGAAGGATGTAATGATAAAATCTTCTACATTTTCCACTCATTGGTGTGATTTGCTCGCCAGTGTATAGACGCGGAAACGTTTGTTTGAGTCTAAGGGATTGATCTCCCTCGGGTCGTAAAAGGTCACGGGGTCAGCGGGGATGGGAAAACATTCGTGAAATTCACGGGGGATGGATAAAATAATAAACCGAGGCCTATTTGTACAGGACTCGGCGGTGTTCATATAATCCTGGCCCGTGTACACAAGCCGACAGATAATCGCCTTACAGTGAACCGTGGAAGGATATTGCTGGTTTTGTTGTGGCTGTGTACAAACAAAATGTTTAACGTTCGTTTTTATTGTGATACTACTCAATGGACTTGTATTGTTAGATTGGACTGATCTGAGAACACAGCGGGTTTTTAAAAACCCAAATCTGATAGTAATCAATCTATTAAACTTTCAAGCGGTCGCGCGCAGCAGACATGTCAGGCTCAGAGAGTCCTCAAGCGACTAATATGCAGTGGCGTACAGTAAACACAAACTTAGGTTATGCTATTACCAACAATATTAACTAGGTGCACTTGCGTATACTAAGTATCAAAAAAAAAGTGAGAAAAATTGTTCTTATTTTGAGAACAATTCTATTGTTTTAAATTTAGAAAATAATCTTGAATTCATTACTTCAAAAAAAGTAAGTTCGTTTATTGTATCCTGCTCTTGATTTTGCTTCAAATATTATCTACGATATCTCATTCGGACATAGGTATTTAAAATATTTCAGAAAGATAGTGCTTAAAAACTTATGTTTAAATAACTAGCTTTAAGCTTAAGCTTTAGTGGAAATAAATATATTTCAACATACTCGTATAATATTTCTGATAATCAATTCAAAACTGTAAACTCTTTTGCTTGACGGATAATTGACAAATACCTATATCTCTAACGTATGCGTACTGCGAACATCTTACGAAATACAAAACCACGTTGGAGTACACTATACAAACAAAATGTTTAATTTGTAGAATTCATAGTACGGAGTTTTCGTTCAAGATAATACTTTTCGAAAAAAAATGCAGTAAAATTTGCTTGAAAAGATAAAAATAGACATACGTGAAGATGCCCTTAACACAGCTTCAGTAGGGAAATATTAGTTCAATAAGATTGTTAAGCAGATAGAACAAACAAATCGGATGCGTTATCGAAAATTATCTCGCAGCATCACCATGACGTTGCACACAAATAACTGTCGCAATTTTAAAGTATAGCCTTGGGTTACGCTAATCCGGGAAATAACGGCTAGAATTTGTAGGGTCTTTTAATAAGATACGTACTATCCAAGTACTATCAGTACGTACAGCATCAATTATTTTTACATTGATATATTAGCCTAAAATCTTTAAAATATTCATATTTGTTAAGAGCTTACATTTTTTTTTTTTGTATTAATAAATTATATATTGTAAATATAAGTTAACTAAAATCAGTATATATCAGTTGCAGTTCTTTATTCGTAGAAAGTACTATGATAACAAAAAGCTCTATAAAAAAGATACTCAGGAAACTGTCTATCGAAAAAATATTTTTAAATTGTACTTATATTTAACTTTTATGTAATAGTTCAATTGTACACCAGTTCTGACGAAGATACGTTAGCATCGAAATCGGTTGACGTAAAATAATACAGTGGTTTAAACAAAGTTAAATATAAATACAATTTTAAATTATGTCTAACTATTAACTTAACTTAACAAACATCAACAATACGAAATAATATTTTGGTTACTTATATTTAATTTATTTATCTTTTTTTCTAATAGATTGTTTGTTAAATTAATTGTTTGTCTAATTAATTGATAATTGGTTTTAAATATCATAGAACTACGTTTTAAAATTACAACGTCACGATAAAAATTGCATTTTCATTTTTAAAAATTGCTTTTCTTTTACATATAATAGTCATCAAATTTGATAATTCTTTGCTTAAACCTAAAACTTTTTCTTAAAATAATTTGGTATATTTATTTTTTGGTTTATGTCGATTATTTATAGTTATCGTTTATAATATTATATTCTATAGTATATATAATAATATTTATAGTTAATAATATTTCTATAGTATATTTTTTACATTAGTGCGTTATATAAATTTTCATTAATATTACGGCTACTGTCTATGAACTTTTTTTAAATGAAAATATTTATTTCATTAGAAATAAAAATAATTGTAAAAAATTTAAAAGTGGTACTTAATTTAAATTGCAAATTAAATAAAGTATGAGTGAACTTAGCCCATTCCGCTGTTCAAACGAAATATTTCCTTATCGCCGGAGGATATATTTATTATATGTACGCTGTTGCTTCGAAACTTCCTGGCAGCATCTCTTCATTCCCTCTCAAAGGTTTCTTTATCTAGAGTAAGTTGAGTGGTAGTGACGTCACAAGGCCTTCCCCCGGGGATACACTAATGTATTTGCCTCTCCCGAAGTAAAAAAATAATTTGTTCAAGAGATTGGCTAAGCAAACGAGAAAAAGCAATCCCGCTTTTCACCTGAAAAAGGCTAATATTTCAATAATATTTGTCTTAATGCATGACCCAACCCGCGTCTGAGAAAACCGGTTTTATTTTATTTTTCAGCTCTTGTCTTTTCAGGTACCTTAATGCTCTCAAAGTTCCTTAATGGAAAGACATGGTGGGCTACAGATAAGCAGTCAAATTAAAAAATAATAATTTTTGCCTGCTCCAAATGGCAGCAATGGTGGAAGAACAAGTTTTATCTCCTGTTTTTTCCGACTCGGGAATTATAAATCAAAGTCAAGTAAGTATTTTTTGTTTTTTTTTTCACTTAGCAAATAGAGAAACGTTTACTTTTATGTTAAAGAGGCTTTGATTCTTTTACTTTTTTAAGGAGAAGTAACATCTATTAGATATAAAAGACTTAAATATCTTTTCATGAATAATATTAATGTATATTACATAAGCAGTTTTCCATTAGAGACCTGTCTTCAGAAGAATTACAAATATTCCCGATTAATTAAATGTCCAATACTAATATTTAATTATAATACTAGTATTTTACACATCTTAAGAAATGATGGTCAAGCTAGTATTTGGTATTCGTAATTATAATTTTATTTAAAGTAACTCCGTTAGAGTCGAGGAGAGTCGGCATGTGTCAAGGACAATCCGGGCTAGATGGCGCATAATTAGCAAACCAGGCGCTGGATAGAAAGGTTCTAACTCTCGCGCGTCATTTTGGTCTGAGCGCTGATCACTTTGGATGAAAAGACGCGAAATTAACTTACGTATACTGGAGAAAGTTCTGCACGCAATCTGCAGATACGCGTGCAGGAACACTTCCTGTCGGTACAAAATATAGTGTCCGACAAGGTGCTAATTATATACTTTCTCTTTCCAACATCAGTATGTGTAGGTGAAGGAGCGCGAATTTCTATCCCAGAGTTATCTTTATTGATACGGTACAGAATAAATCGCGTGCTCATCTGCGAGCGGCAGTTCAGTCCTGGCATCGGGTCAAGAAAGCGGTTCCTCCAAAGTGAAGAATAACTCAATTTATAACACGCGCATTTCGGTTTTCACTCTCGGGTTAACCTACCTATAATCTAATAATATTAAGATTTATCAGTAAAATCACGTAGATTTAAACCACAGCCCATTTTAATGACTGCGAGGCATGTGATTTGGAGTGTTACCTAGCTAATAATCATATAACTAGCATTGAGTAAAATCAAGTGAGACAATGGTCACATCTCACACGTGACCAAGAAAGCCGTGGAAACCTTTGCGCTACAATAATAATAATATTGTTATATATACATGTAATTACGTGATAAACACCTGTTTTTGAAGCCACGTCGGACTGAACTCCACCATCAGGCCTTGTTTGAGGTCGACGCCAAAACGCTTGAGTAGACCATCGCCACCCACCACAGCAGAATAAAGAAAGGTACTGCTAACTCACACTACCTACATTTATTTATGGAGCGCGCCTTGGCACAAGTCCTTTCCTCCCGCTCAAAAAGTTCCCACTTATTTGTATTTATGTTGTAACATAGTTGTAAGACCTTTTAGCTCAAATTTGAAAATTGTGAATTTCTTTAAAACTATAAACTGGTGAGGATACTACCTTGCATGTAACATCTAATTTTACTTTATTTTTTATCTAGACCAATGAGAATAAATGTTTATAGAAAAATCCCAATATTAATTTTCATTGAAAATTCCTTCTTCCCCCTTGATTGAGTGATCGATGCAGTGAATCGAATCCATTTCGGTACAGCCGAACGACCTGATGAGGGTACCTTATGCTAATCAAACTATATATATTAAATTGTGTTGGTTTGGTTACGTAACAGACAATAGAAAAAGAAAAAAAACGTGGTGGAATTAAATTTATAACTATTATTTTCAAAAACAGAAAAAAACCCTTGATCTTAGAGAGAAAAGTAAATAAACAGGTGTTATAGAAAAAATATTGCATTATAATATATTGTCAAAGAAATAGATAATGTTGGTAAATTACCAATTATCACGTAAATAAGAAATTTTAGTAAATATATCAATATTAAAAATAATTTTTTTAATTAAAATATTTATGTACCTTAATTATTTAATTTAATAAAAAAAAGAATTCCCAAGTACGTATAAGAAGGATTAATTTTTCACATAACAAAGGTTTTCATTTTATTATATGATTTTATAATACGGAATAACATTCAAATCAAATATATCAAATATAGACTTGTGACAAAACTTAAACGCGAGGACAAAAATGTGATTTATTTGTACGCAAAAAATATTCGGATTTCCATCGTTTAATTATTTTATTTTTAATTGAGCAGACTTTCTTTTTCCATTATATAAATTGATTTATAAAGAAAGACTTATCTTGTCGGCAAATTAACAAATGAAGATTTTTGTTATGTCTGATATGTCAATTTATATATTATTTCTCTGTATTTGTCGTCAATGTCACGCAATTAAAATGTGCATAAATGCATTACAGGTATAAAATATTATTGATGTATTTATCAAAGTGATAAATATTATAAAGCTGACTACATACACGCATGGAAAATATACTATGCAATTCACTAGGTTTAACGACAATCTTAATCGCGATCAGGGGCGTGCACTACATACAAGCAAAAAGCTGTGCATTACTGAAAATTCCGAGAAATAAAAATAACTGAAATAATCTTTATCTTATGAAAAGATCTTATCAAATTCTATCATCCATTATCACCCGGATTAGCGAAATCTATGGCAAAAATTTTGTCAAGCCCTCAACAGTATGAAAAATTGCGAATTGTTTGTGTATAACTTCATGGCCATGGTCATACGCAATTTGCCTGGACGAACGTGTCGGTACGCGTCTAACTTATTTGTTTAATCTGTATAATATAAGAAACACGCTAAACTAAATATTTTCTTATTAAGGAGAACACATTTTTATTGAGAAGTTATAATTATTCAGAACATAGATCTGTGATATTTTAAATGAGGTATTTGAGATTCCGTAAAACCAAAGTAGATAGCTTTCTAATAATGGAACGATAGATTTATTAATTTGAAAAAGTATAACATAAAGGTTCGAAAATTTGTCGTTAAAAGTACTGTCACTGTAGCATAGTTGGATAATGCACCTTTCCCAGTTTGGAAAGAGATCCAGCGCAACAACAATATTTTTCGATAAAATTGATTTTATATGAATGTCTTTGCAATTAATATATTTAATAAGTATTTAAGTATTTGCTTATTCAAGCTATGTCTTATGTTTGCCAATTTTCTGCATTTTTAAAACAATTTGTGCTTGATTTTGTTGACTTCAAAAGGGATTAATTCTTACTGAAAACTGCGTAAATATGTACAACTTCTATTATACATATTTGTTTTACTTGACTGACTAAACGTTTTGTTTTCGTGGTGTAATCCAATCTGTTATTCCCAGTCATTCGGTATTTTGGTGTATCTGTAAAAAAATACAATTTAATAAATGTTAAGATGTTCGAAACTATTTAATATTCACATGTGTTATGGCGTACTTTTAGATAAAATATTTTGTTCAATTTTAAATGACAGTGTGTCATTATCAAATTCAAAATAAATGCAACAAATACGGACGGGTTTATAGTGCAGAGTTCTCTCTGGACATTTTGGGGGCTCTTGTCTAGAGAAAAGGCGCCCAACCTTTAACTACGAACAGTAATACAAACGATGTTATAGGTTAAATAATCAATAGGTAATAGCAAACCTGAAGCCCAAAGCACTTGAGTCGTCCCGACAAAGAAACAGCTTAGAAGCAGTCATGAATACTCAATGGTAATTAAACGCAACTGGGGTCAGTATTTTTGAAGCTAAAACAATGGTTTTAGACTTATTTTTTTAATTATTTCATTTATCTTTTCACTTTTTTAGTTGCTCTCGGTTTAACTTTCTTTTTCTCGGTGATTCGGTACCTGTTCTATCTAATTCGCTACTGGATATGGATATTTCATAATAACGTAGTGAAATTCGATGGAACATGTGAATGTTTTTATATTTTTTAATGTGCACAGCCATTGCTTTTGATTTTATTTTTTGTTAATCCCCCTCATTCAGTAAATCTGTAAATTCCGTAAGGTGTTGTGAATGAAATACCCATCATTATCAGAAGCGATAGGCTAAAAGTCTGTTCGCACGGGTGTTATGTTGTTTGCCGTGAAATATCTTTACAGCCCCGCGCTGGAGGTTCCAGTAAATAGCAGGAAAGCTCATTTCATATCCCATTAGTTCCCTCGCATTTTTATTTAAATTATGCCTCAGCCGCTCGTCGCCAAAATGGTTCCACACAACGGTGCTTTGGAGGGGTGTCCATTTTTTTTCAGTCGTTGGCAGCAAAAGCAAGTTTGGAATAATTAGGCATACTAAAATCATTTGCTTTCATTAGCCGGAGTGCGTTGCTTTAATATTAATATTTTTCAGGCAAAAGTGGAAGTTTTTAGGGCGATGAGTTTTTTTCGTGGCTGCATATGAAAATATGTAAAATTTATTTTTGTAAAATAGTATTCCGCTTTTCTTATGTCAACTGAAATTTTCATCTTAATCTAAATTTCCCATAAATTGTTTTCTGTCTTTTTTAAAAGTATTACTTGCCATTTGCGACATTATTTTATGGATTTATATAAATTACATTAAGTATGATTATTGTACATTTCATCATCTTTTTCATCAAACTTTTTGTTCACTGCTGCATGAAGGCTTCCCCAAATGTCTTCCACTTTTCTTTTTCCGTTGTTTTTCGTTGCCACGTATTACCGCGAAAATTGACGATTCCGTCACTTTAGCTGGTTTTATGGCAACCTGTCGGCCTATTAATTCACTTCGGGTGCTACTGGATGACTGCATTTGTCCAATATCTGAGTTGTTCATCCTCCGAGCAATGTAGTCAGCCCATTTCCATTTCATTTTCTTGACGTATTCAGTCATATCACCTACTCTCGTGTTCTATCAACGTCTTTATTTATCTGTCTTTTATGTATATTTATATAAACATTTGTAATATTACAATTTAAAAGGAATGTTAACATTATTTTTAAAATTTGTTCTAGTTTATTGGTCAACTAGGTATTATGATATTAATTTATACATTATAAAATGAACCAATAAAATTTATTCGGTTGGGTTAATTATTTGTTTCCAGTTTATATCAATTTAGTTGTATACTTAAACGAGTCATTTATGTATATGTAATTTTTAATATTGATTTCATATTAAAACGTGCACTAACTAATTAGAGATTTTAATTTGGGGAAGACCTTCACAGTATGTACGGTATTTTTAAAATATTAAAAAAAATATGCATGCAAATTAAAAAAAAAGTATTTTAAGCACTTTAAATCATTTGGATGATTAGTTGTAATGTGAGTACATGACAGAATGGTAGATATAATATTCAAAATTAATTTTAAGAAAAAAAAATATATAGCATAAATATCCATCACACTTAACGAAATCAGGTTGATCCTTAAAGTTTCATGAATTATGTACTTGGCGATGAATTCTTGACTGAAATACCGAACACCATTGAAAACAATAATAGCATTAGTGACCTCAGAAACTCAAAGAAACTCTAATGGAAGTTTTCAATTTAACGCGTCAATAAAACCATTCTTAACCCTGAAATAGACACACACCCTACATCATCTGAAGGCTGGGCCGTCTTGTGAAATCTTACGTTAAGTACTTTCCACTTGGGGGTTGTTTACGACCTACCCGCCCTCCTTGGGAACGGTCAAAAGTTGTCCGAGGGATAATAAAGCGACTCCAAGTGTGTTTGTTAAACATTTTGCAGTGCAGTCTGGGCTGGAAGTTCCCAAACAACGTGATGAGGCTCGCATTAGACTCTCGGTGGATATTTATTAGGTCACCGGGGAACAGTTAACGACGCGATGAAGTATCTCAAATGATTCTCTGCAAGGAACCGTCAACATCGTTTCGCGGGAGGAAAGTTCCCATCTTCACGACTTGAAAATAAACAAAGAAATGATGAAGAATTTAAGACTCTTTTCTTTGAATAACAAATAATAATAAACAACTTAACTTATAAATTTTGCCTAATTTATATATAGCGAAATATTTACTTAAATTAGAAAATCAGTGATTTTTTTGTAAAAATAGTGTATGATATGACATTGGTAAATTGGTAATTTATAATAAAGTATATTTTATTATTAAGGAAAACACATTCTTATTGTGAAGTTGTAATTATTCAGAACATAGGTCTGTGATATTTTAAATACTAAATTAATGTATTAATTATAAATATATACATATAAAATCAATTTTTGTCGAAAAATATTGTTTTTGCGTCACCGGGATTCGAACCTGGATCTCTATTTCCAATCCGGGCAAGTACACTACCAATTGTGTTATAACGCCAGTATTTTTCTTGACAAATTTTCGAACCTGTATGTTACATTTTTAAAATTAATACACCTGTCGTCCCATTATTTGAAAGCCATCTACATGTAATGCACAATGTAACATATAGGTTCGAAAATTTGTCAAGAAATATACTGGCGTTATAACACAATTGGTAGTGTACTTCCCCGGATTGGAAATAGAGATCCAGGTTCGAATCCCGGTGACGCAAAAACAATATTTTTCTACAAAATTGATTTTATATGTATATATTTATAATTAATACATTAATTTAGTATTTAGTATGTTTTATTAATTATTCTGTCAAAAATTTGATGTTTCTAATACATTTCAATGACTTTCACGTACGTTTAATTTATTAAATATTTGTCACTGTAGTTAGCGAATTAAGTAATCTATATATGTACTTGAATTCTTTAGGAATGCATCCTGTATACTATAGTTATCGCAAAATCCAGAATTATAGTCTGTCGCCAGGTGGCACGTGTTATCGTGAGAATTTTAAGGTATGTAATTAAGAATATGTCTGATTGTATATTTATTTGCGTTAATTGGTAAAGTGAGGTTGTACTATAGCAGGCTATTTTTTGGCAATAAATTATATTTTCAAAATTGAAATACGTTTTACAGAAAAACTGCGCAGCGGTTAACATTTGCCACAAAGCGGTCAGTACATCAGAAAATAGTATTATATTTGATGAAGTACTCATAATTCAGTAGAAATTTTTTCCATTATATTTGATGAAGTACTCATAATTCAGTAGAATATTTTTCCGTTCTACTGTGGAGGTTAAAATTGAGTAAAAATTTAAAAAGAGCATTATATATATATATATATATATATATATATATATATATATATATATATATATATATGCAATATAATTCTTGTGTAATGTTGCTAATACCGTATATATATAATATAAATTAATATATATATATATATATATTACTATCTTAAACACGGTAATCGGTATTAACAACATTACACAAGAATTATATTGCACTACCCTAAAAAAACCAGACAGTACTGTTGATTCCAGCTTGAAAAATAGAAAAGTAGATTGCAAGGTGAAAAACCAATTAGTGTAGAGGACTTTTGCATAGACTGATATAGATAGAGAGACGTGAGCTCATCAAAAACAATCCTCGATCAAAAAACACACTCCCTGGGAAATTTTTCTACATTTTTCACATAACCGCTTATTGACGATAACAACAGGCATAAAAATTTTTACACTTCAAAAGAGTAATATTATAAAAACAAATATTATACATAACATTAGTGAAAATGCATTATCGCTTGTGAATTAGTATACACAATACTGATATACAATATATAGACTCTTAAACACGTACACATCGTCTATTTATATAAATAATAATAATTAATTCTAAAAATATAGCAGTGGCGTGCAGTAGGTATACACTTAGGTTATGTTGTTACCGATGATGCTAACTAGGTATAATAGGCACCAACAAAAATTTAGCATATATTTGTGAATTTATTACTTAAAATAATACTGCTTTCGATTTCACATAATCTACGATTTCTCCTTCGGACAACGGATATTTAAAAATGTTTCATTAATAGTGCTCAAAAACATATATTTAAATAAATAGCTTTACAAATAACAATAGCTGAAACTCATAATAGAAAGATATTTATTTCAACATTTCATTTAAAATTGGTAATAATCTAAATTAATAATATTCCAAAAAATGGAAACTCGCTTGACAGATAATAAATTGACGAACACCGATAACTTTTATCTATGCAAACACCATACGAAATACAGAATGACGTTGTTTGTAAATCAAATATGTAAAAGTTGTCATTGCACGCAGTTTTCAGTAAGGATTTATCCATTTTGAAAACTTGACTTTTGAAAAATGTATAAAATTGACAGACGTAGAGATGCCAATAAACCATTAACATAGATTGAATGTATATATGTTTCTTATGCGGATCGAACAAACAAATTATATTGAATAATTAAATAAACATTTGTCTAGCCATGGGTTACGCTAAACCGGGTAATAACGACTAGAATTTTATAAGGTCTTTTCATAACATAAGGATTATTTAATTTATTTTTATTTCTCAGAATCTTTAGTAATGCACAGCTTTTTTGCATGTTGAAGTACTCTCCCCTGAAATATAGCTATAAACATGTCAATACTTAAATGTTAACAAAATACGTTGGAAACAATTTGGCGGTAACTAAATTCGATACAAAAAAAACATTCCCGAAATATTTATTATATTTAAATAATAAAAACATTTCTAATATTTTAGTTGGGTTTGGTAAATATCAGAAAAAAATCTGTATATATAATACATTTAAATATAGGAATGTCTCAATTTTATTTAATCCAAACAAAATCTTATTAACAAATTATATTTCTCAGAAACAATAGTTTAATAAATAAATCGCGGTGAAAAAAAGTTTTTTTCATGACTCCGAGCGAATTCCTTCATCATTAATTATCTTGCACTCGGCGAAAATTTATTAAACGAATTGTCGCTGGTTTCAGTTGTTGTGATGACGTCACTCCAAATCCGCCCACAGCCTTCGGACGCTGGGGGAGGATCGTAGTTTATGATCCAATTTAGTCTGCTAATCGTTTTCTACGCTAAACGCTTAATACCTAACTGTTGTACAGTCGCTTTGCTAACAGTTATCTATGTCGTCAGCGCATTCTCGATCGATAGAGACTATATTGGACATTCGATATAAGTTTCACCTATCTATCCGTACTTATTAATTTTTTTAATATTCGGAATGGACTAAAGTGATTGAGTTTATATATCTGTATGCCTATGAAATGGATTCTTGAAATCCTCGTCATATTTTGTGATTTATTGTTTGCATTTCAAAGGTAGCCAAATTTGTTTGTCGGAACATTTTTTCTTCTTTGTATTGTTCTAAAAATCTGTATTTATGTTGTAAAAATCAAATTATGTACAAACTGTTATGTACGTTGGGGAAAATAGCTTTTATTTTAGAGTGTAACGTATTATTAATTAATAACTAGCGAATGGTGCCCGGCATTGCCCGGGATTCATGAAGGGCAGTGTTCAGATGTAGAGGGTTCTTTTTTTTATAACATTTTTTAGAGATTAGGTCAAATTTTTCTAATGTGTTAGTTTGTCATCATTTAATATAAACAAGTAAAGACATTGCGTTTCGATCGCATGTAATTATGTGTAGATGTTGCAGATCTCATGACTGATCATACATCATGTTACATGTATGTATATTTTAACACTTAAAGTGTTAAATGTCGAACGAATTTTATTTACAAGATTACATTTACATACGTGATTAATTTTATGGAATTTTGAATTAATTTCGTATTTTAAAAAAAACACTAATAATTTTGAAAATCATGTAATATTGCCAAAATATTATCTTATTTACCATCGTGCTACACCCAGCTGGGGTAGATTATGATAGAATTACCAAAACAAGTTGATTTAACACCATACGTGGCCAAGTTAACGAAAATACCGATTAGAGAAAAAATATTTCTTCCCTTAAAAAAATACGGTGTGCTTTCCACCGTTAATAATGACTAATTTTTTACATATAGTTTTCTAAAAATAAGAAATTAGATGAAAAATCTAATGGTCTTTAGTAATCAGGATAATTATAATAATTACTTATATATAATATGCATGTTAACGTTATATTACGTCGTACACTATTGTACTAGCAGACATGTATATATTTATAAAAATATGGTAATTTTCTTTTTAATTGCAGGCTTCTGGTGCAAACTTGCAATAATGCTAAAATGTGCAGTAATTTAAAAAGTGGTCATAGTTTTATTAAAAATTTTCAAATTCAAAAATTTTTTTTTTTGTAAATTTTTACTAAACATTGGCCACTTTTTCAAATTACTGCACATTTTAGAATTATCACAAGTTTGCACCAGAAGCATTATTTATAGGACATATATTTATTTTGAAAATAGTTTAGTGGAAAATTATAAAAATATCAGAATTGGAAATTTTTCTATTATTTTAAATTTAACTAACACAATACTGTAACTTACCTACTCTTAGAAGAATTTGATTTATATTTTTGTATATGGAAGAGTAGCAAATCATTACTTGAGGTATTTGATTTCAGGATATCGAACTTCATTATTACTTTAAAAAATACTGAGTTAGTTTTATAATAATTTGGTTTACATAATGTTACAAAAATGTAATATGTATTTTTTAAATACGTTACTATTCTTATTACAAAAAACCAAGTAAGTAATAGATTATTCGATAGATAGGTACTTTATCTTCGCAGTAAACTAGCCTGATAATGTGAATTATAAAATGTTATTTTATTTCACCCAACATGTCATGTACGGTCAATTAGGCAACTCGAGACAACTTGATGATTTTTAAGTTATTTTGGATATAAATATATTTACAATAAAATTATTATTACCTTTATATTCTGGCTGGGTTTCACAACACAGTGAATAAAAACCTAATCGCGTAATCTCATAAAGACGTAGGTATCATAAATTAAATTACCCAAAAATAATAAGGGTCCTCTGCTTGTGACTGGGGAAACTGTGGCAAAAGCGGTGCAGGGGTGGCGGGTAGTTAGGTACTTGTCAAACTTTTTTGCCGGCACGCGTGCGCAACCTTTTGTTAGCGGCCAACAGAGGCTGTCGGTTGAATAATGTAGTTATGTGACAGGCCACGTCCGACGACCAATTAACTCGGCACGGCAAAAACAACGCGGGCCATGACTTGCGACCTCTGACCCGAACGGAATGACTGTGAAATCTATTTGCGATTTACTTTTGTGATTTTTTATTATGGTCGCCTTTGCTTTTTTTTATTAGAAGAACGTAATTGTTATTTTACACTTTCTTTTATAAATTTGATTTTCTTAGATACACATAAACTGTAGCATTATTTAATCACTTTCTTGATTCTTATTTTAATATAGATTAATATAGATCCAATAATTATTGTATTTTGATATTTCATAAAAGCATTAGAAACATGAGATTATTTGAACGTTAATATAATACTTAATTTAGCTTACCTATAGAGCTAAAAATACTTATCATTAAACCATTATCATTCTTAAAATAACCATTATGTAGTTATATTATATTTATGTTTTTTTTTTCTTTGTCCTTTTCATATCTCATCAAAGGTCTAATCAATTTGCTCCACTTTGGGTAGCATTCTTGGTCAAGTTCAAATCTTTAAATTTGCGACTGACCGAATCGTCTTCTTAGTTTCCTCTTGTCGGTCTTAAAACAAATGGTTTTATGATTCATGTGATCTTTATCCCTTTGCAATACATGTTAATATCATCTGAGTCAGTCTTCTTTTATTTTTTCAGGAATAGGGGTTACCTTAAAATAACCATTGAAATAAATTGAACCCCGGATTATCATTAAAAAGTACCTTTAGTTATTTACTAAAATAAATAAATAATTATTCATATTAGTGAAGAGATAAATTACTATTCTTGACTCCACTTATGTGGGTGTGGGCGGTATTGAATGATATTAGAGATTAAAACTGTGACTGCAATCACAGTTTAACCGTAATCACAATGTACGAAATTATTTAATATAAAATTTGCACCGAAATTACTACTGAATTCAATATTATAAATAATACTATTATATCCTCATGAACTCCTCTCTTCTCTCACTATCAAAGCATATTTAACCATTACACCAGCGTAGCGTAAATAAATATATTAAAATCAAATCAAAACCTTATAACAAATTTATTAATAAAATACACATGTATTTTACATGGCAATATTTTCAGACAAAAATCACTGTGATTGTAAGTTAGAGATATCAGTGATTGACTCACGGTTCATGATTTTGAGTTAATTATTAATTCATGTACGTAATTTGTGTACACATATATAGGTACCTATATATAACTACCGGCCTGAAAATACGTGTTTCACGATCATTTTAGAGCGACACTTCACCGATAAGGTGGGTAATGATATTTATCCCTGAAGGTGGGTAATGATATTTATCCGAAACGTTGCGAAAACAATGATCCTTCTCAGAATTAACAAACGCAGGATAACCAAGAAACTTTCTCTCTGATACACACACATATATAAGTATATAACAACTTTGTTCCATTATAATTTAGTCATTGATACAATGGGAGCGGACCCACCACATTCCCAGGACCGTTAAATAAGGTCAAGGATTCTATTTCGGTCCCAATCTTGCGCTGCCCGGTTGGCATTTTTTAATGCTACTAAGGCGGCTGTTCAATAGCGCTCCGCACACAGTGACAGGGGGATACCGCGCAGCCGCCTATAACAAAGTTTGTTTTTATTATACCCGACCTTTTTTTTTATTGTCACTTTATTAGAGAATAACAATAGAATAAATTCATTAATATAAATAATTTTACGGGTTTGGCAAAATCGCATACGATGTTTTATATCCGTGACAGTGTGCAGGGGCACGTAAGTTTTTCTCTGTAGGCAATTTTTGTAACATTGACGCGCAGCCCTAGATACTTCATTTCCATCAGCTGATAATCCTGCTGTCTATCGAAATATTTCACGCAGAGCAAAAATATGGAGCCGGGATAATAAATGCCCCCGCGATTATCTTTATCTTCCGCCTGCAGATGGCGTTTGATGCGTGGTGCAGTTTAATTATTTGCTTGTCCGTCAAACGGCACCAGACTGCTAAGTCCGTTGTGTTGAATTTAGCTTATGGAAAATTATTATTTAAGGCCTGTCAAAATAATAAAAACAGCCTAGAAAATAATGATTATTTTTTTATTAGTAAATAGGTACCTTTTAATTTTTGGCGTTTTTTAATATTGTGTTGGAAATAAATATAAGTTAGGTATTTTTACGTTATGCTATGAAGATACTGTTGAGAAATTTCATTACTTGAAATCCTTGATGAAGGACAAGATTTTTAATGCTGTATTGAGAGACGTGTATAATTGTTTAAGGTTTTTAAACCATCGTGTGTTTAACATCAATTTTTATTATTTGCTTAATTTTTTAATTTATTTTTGTCAATTTATAAATCTTTTAATTTATTTTCTCTACTTATGTGGTTTTAGTATATTGTTTTTCTTTATTTTTACACGTATGTAATTCAACTCAATATTGTATACCTCTACACAAAATGAATACGAAAAATACAAATGAAATCATATTAATAATTTGTAGAACTCCATAAGGGCGTAAATATAATGTAAATAAATAAACAAAATAATCCCCAATATTCTTAATATTTTTGAACCAAGTTAAGCGCTAGTGCTAATGCACAAGCGCTTAACTTAATTAAAATTTTCAATCCTATTTTAATAAAAATAGAATTTTGTTGGTTACCCGAAACAAAGTAATTTAAAAAAAAAATTTACTTGTGAAATTTCACATTTTAATTTTCCAACAATATAAAATATTGTAAATTGGAAGTCACTTAGGAAGCATTTGGAAATATTTTCCCATTCCTAAAATAAAATACTTAATACATTAGAAATAAAGAAAAAACCCGAAGCGCCCTTGAACAAGATTTTTTTAGTTCCATCAGTAGTACTTATCTTGATAGCGTTTTTTTTTGTACTGTATTGAATAAAATATTTTTCTTTAAAATGTCGATTCAAAAGAGGTACCTACTTGGGAATCATCTGTCATCATTTTTTTAAATATATATATATATATATATATATATATATATATATATATATATATATATATATATATATATATATATATATTTATTTAACTAAACTAACTAAAACAAAAAAAAATGGTGACAGTATCACAAAGTATCCCAAAAGATAATTAAAAATATGTCATTTTGTGAATCGTTTCAATGGGATACAGTTTTGTTTTACGTAATACGAACCGCATTAATGTCACTTATGCCTTTATTTTCTCCTGTCGAGTGACGCGCGATTCGTTAAAAAACTATAAAAAAATCACTTTTGCGCAAACGGTCTGCAGCACTTACAGGCAGCCGCGATACGTTTGTTATTCACGCCATTTTTATACAGGGAGCATACATTCCCCGCCATATTTCTCTGGAATTCCGGAGTTATCCTCACCTAGGCAGCTGTTATGTAAAATATAGCCTCCGCGAGACTAGAAATGTGCGGATGAATCACGAGAGAGATGAAAACTCGCTCAAGGAATATGGAAATTTCATTCATAACGGCTTTAACGCCGGCGCCGTCACTATATTGTTGATTTAATGTCAAATTTCATTGTGTTTCGGGAGAATCTCGTGCGGATCGGACATTTTATTATTATTTTCGAAAGATTCGACACACTGAAAATAATAATTTAATCAAGATGTTCATCTCGATTGATAATTAGATACAAACACATGAATTGAAAATTAAAATAAAATATATATTCGAATTATTTCATACCATCCCGAATTTATAATAGGCATAATATAATAATACAATGGGTAATATGGAACCGGTATTGCAGAAAAATTATTAAATTGATTTATCAGATAAATGAAACATTTAACATTGATTTAAAAAAAGGAAGATTAAATAAAATACAATCACTTTGTGTGAAACCACGACATTTATTATACGTCAACCGATTTTGATTATCTCAAGCTTTATCAGGACTTTTTTAAAACTCATCATAAATACAAAAATAGTGCACTTATATATACATTAAGAGGGAGATGGAATATAAAATAATATGTGAAAGAGAGAGACAGAATACGTATACAGGTAGACGGAACATTAAGGGAGGGAAAAATACAGTGTTATGGAAATTAAATTGATTTTAAAGGAAACATACCTAATATGGGGTAATGGATAAATTTATTTGATTATTAAGAATTGCCCTTTCAATATTTATTGCCTTTTTTCATGGTTTCAGACAAAGTGTATTTGTATTGAATTGTACAAGTTGTATTTTATTTAATCTAATGTGTCAAACCAGAAAGTGATTGCTTTCTACGAAAATATAAAAAAATAAAATAAAAATTGATAGATAGGATGATTATTTTATGTGGTTATATGAGTATTTACGCTTTCGTTAACAATTTTCGTTACATAAAATATGGTCAAAATAATTATTTTTAGTTTGCGTAAATATTAGACTAATAGCCTAAGTTCACATATGGACTCGCGATGATCATGTAATGCGAAGATGACTGAGCAAACATTTGAACAAGGCTGATCAAGTATTGAAAGATGGCTCTGTTGGAAGTTTCAACAATAATCGTTGAGCTTGAATGAAAATTATGAATGCGTATTAATCCAGAATTGTTTGTAAAGGTAAAAAGAATATTGAATAAAGAGAACAAACCTCTCTGTCTGCTTCTATGAGAATCACCTACATGATAAATAAGGGAGTCAATCCATTTTTTTATATCACTACGAGTATAATAATACCGTTGAGAAAACCATAGTATTGACTGAAATCTTAATCCAATTTTTAAAGTTTGAAATAATGATACCTGAATAGAAGTAACATTGAGTGAAATAGCCGCTTGGGAAAGAGTCCAAATAATTGTGGAGTTTTTACTATAAAATTGTACCTCTTGTGTGTTACCATAAATTTTAGGAAAAATTTTTAGAATGAGACTTGTGGTTAAATTTAGTTGGTTGTTTATAATACATTGGTTAGTTTTACACGGTATATTTATTTCCAATGATTCAAAATTATTCAATTTAAGTTCAACATCGTTTATATGTAAAATAGACGATCCCAAATTTTTATTAAAAGTATGATCATTTCTAACAAATGATTAGAAAATTCTGAAAAACCATTATTATTCAAACATTTCAAATGCATTAAGTGGTTAATAAAACAAGGTTAACTATCTAAAATAATGGATATTAACCACAAAATTAATAAAAAAATCAATGTAGATTTAAAAAATAATAATAACTAAAATTTATTTTAATTCAATAAAAATAGTATTTGCTTCAAATATGATGGCACCTCACATAAATCCTTAAAATAAGATTTAGTAATCTTAAATGTAATCTTTCTAAAATACATATATAGATAAAGTGACTGCAGAATGCATGGAAATATATGTTAATAATTATTAGAAAGTAGAAATTATTAGTATTGCATTTTTATTTCGGAAAGCAGACGGAAATCATCTCCGCAATAAATGCAAAAGATGCTGTAAATCCGTTTCAAATGCTCGAAGGGTCAAGCAATTAGATTTTACAAAATCAATTGTTTACAACTATTAACATAATATGCATATTATATGTATTCATCATTATAATATTATTGACATTGCCACATTTTATATTATTATAAGTTGTAGAAAAAAAAAACACTAGACATACTTGAAGAGTAAATAAAATAATTATATTGAATTATTTATTATCTTTCAGATTTTAAATGATTACTTAAATCGATTCCTCAAAATAACAAGGTTCTATCTGACACTGACACTGTTTTGAGATAACGAGCTCAAAAGTGTTGATTGAATTTCAACATATATTTATGTATATTTTGTTTTGAGTATGCAAATATGATCAGTTTTAAGGTCTTAACTTATTTTCAGTATTATCAATGTGAGATGAGGGAAATTAAAAATAAAATAAAAACATTGTAAATTAACAATAATGTTGAAATAAATTTGAACTTTCAGCTCTTGCTATTTTCTTTAATATCCGTCAAATATAGTTGGTGTGTATGTCAGAAATAAAGAATAATACATTTGGAACCCTTTTCACGCAATAACTCAAATTAGCCTAAAATGTTAGTTGGAACCTTGTTATTCTGAGGGGTCGAAATATCGCACTCAAAAGCATATACAGTATCACATAGTAAAAAACACGTTTGCTTTGGAAATGCGTTTTCATGAAATTCAAACAGTTTCACGGAGTTTCAATGTTGAAATGCTGCATATCCTCGCAAGCAATTAATTAAACATGAAACACCTTTTGACAGATAGTCGGAAAAAGTGCTGAGAAAAAACAGCTCTGAAATTTGTAATTAATAGGTTGTTAATACTGTTTATTTGTACTTTATTTTTTTATGTAAACCCAAACAAGGGACTCGCTCCGGTTTAAGGCGGGATCCGTCTCCCTCTGGGGGTGGTTTTATATGAGAGAGGACGAGTGAGGCTGTCAGAAGAGAACAGATAAACCGAGTCTTAAACAGAAACAGGCTCTAAGTAGAAATAAATTTAACTATTGCGACTTCATATACGAGTACGAACGGCGTGGACATGTCCTCACGTGACTTATATACGGATGCTGGCTATTGAATTGGACTGACCGATATTTCTAGCCGAGCAAATGATGCCAGTTCTTGAGAGTTCATAGTATACCATTGTTTCGTTGTACCAGAGATTGTCTATCCAAAAGATGTCAATGAAGTCTAATCGTTCTCTTTCACACTACCTCCACCTCCACTACTTGAGGACCTTCCAAATTTGTCTGTGATATGAGTACCACGATTAATATCTAGAAAAATGTGTAATTTAAAAAAGATCAGTAATTGCTGTAGTTTGTTTAAATTCAAAATATATTAAATGTATTAATTAAAAAGATATACATGTAAAATCAATTTTATCGAAAAATATTTTTGTTGCCACCGAGATTCGAACCTGAATCTTTTCCAATCCGGGTAACGTATATTAATCGATTATGCTACAGGACACAGTAAATTGACGACAAATTTTTCTAACCTTATGTTTCACTTTTCAAATTGGTACATCTATCGTTCCATTATTTGAAAGTCATCTACTTTATTTTTACGGAATCTTAAATACCTTTGAGTAATTCGATAGGAAACGCCAGAATAAACAATTTATTTTTATTAAATTTTGGACACATTGATACAATTTATATATTATTGAGGATTGGAATCCCGGTAGCAACAATAATATTTATCGATAAAATTGATTTTAAATGTACATATTTCTCATATTTCTAATTAATACATTTAATTAGTATTTAAAATATCACAGACCTATGTTCTGAATAATTACAACCTCACAATAATATTGTGTTCTCATTAGTAATCAAAATATACTACCTTTTTAAATACAAATACAATTTCATAAATACAAATATTATTTTTCCAAATAGAGACGCGTACAAGGAATGCGTGTCACATCAATATTCTATTTTCAAAGTAAGCAAAACGCTTGAGCTATGAAAATTGGACTAACTTGATTAACTAACAAAATTTCTTACACAAAAAATACATTTAATTTAGATTAACAATAACTGATAAATTTAAACAAATAATCGTAGTTTATGTGTAAAATAAACTTAAGTATGTACTAATAATTAGTATTATAGTTGGTGTATTTTTCCTATGAACGTACATAAAATAATAATAATTAGTTTGTATCTTGTGACATTTGAAATATACGCGCCAAGACCGAGGCGCCATCTACCGATGCGAAAGACGCGGCCGGTGGAGAGAGAGGTCAGAGGAAGGTAGCGGGAGACTTGGTGGCGAGCGCCCGAGCTGAGTGGTGCGTGTGGCGAGCACCGAGCGGCGCTCCGCCGAAATTAGAGTATTGGCGACGGAGATCGACAATTGGAGGACTATTTTCGCGGCAAAACATGAGATTTGGGCCTTGTTCTGCCCGTGTAAATCGTGTAAGGAGGGACTCCACAGGGACCAGATGGCTTCGGGGTAATATTCTGGAGGATGAGATCACTTCAGAGAGACCAAGGCCGCGGCAACCCCGTGGCTAACAGGGTGGAGATCGAGGTGTGCTGAATCGGCAACATTAGTGTCCTCTCTAAGAGGAGAGTTTAACATGAAGAAAGAAGATGTCAAAGACAGTTATCGTGCGTAGAATGTCGGGTTGTTATGTTTTATGTGATTACAGTGTAAATAATGTGTTGAAATTTAGTGTTATTATTGTCTGAGATCTCCCCCATACATCTGAGATAGGCATTCCGACACCAAACTTTATTGACCCACAGACTGAGTCCAGCTGGTGGCGTGGTGCGCTGGCATTCCATCCTCTGGTGACAGCACACGACGTAACAATCTACCTATATCGATATTTTTTTCAGAATGCAATCCGTATCATTTCGTTTAAATTTATTTATTATTGGGTTGCTTCTACAGAATAATTTAATATATAGGTATTATATATATATTTAAAAAAAGTATTATAGATATTGTGGAAATGAAATAAGGTACTTTTAACGAGCTTAATTAAAATTTTCACGAGCTACGTAGTTAAACCCACTCACGAATTCAATAATTTTCGTTTGAAGTTTTAAATTAAAAATTCCGGACCGTGTGGATAGGTATGTGAGATATTAAACTTTCATTTATTTTGCACCGGTAATAAAGGTGGACGTAACATCTAAAAATATAATTTAGAGATATATTCATGATAATTTACCAGTACGTTTGAAAAGATAATGAAATTCTCATTATTCTCTTACATAATGAAATTCTCAGACTAACTGAAGATAAATTTGAATCATTTCATATTTTAAAATAATGTCAAAGCGCTTCTGCTCTGAGAATATAAATGTAACGCCTAATTTCAAAACTCCCTAAAACGAATTTTGGATAACTTGAGTGAAATATGCAGTTTTGTAGGTTTTTTGTCTACATGCAGAACAAATTTTTTCTTGCAAACGCCACTTAAATCAATTGATATTGCGTGTTCAAAATCAGGATTAGTTCCAAAATACTCTAAAGCAGACAGAGAATAAGTTGCTATTCCTCTTAAAATGAAATCAGCCAATCACAACGCTTGTTGATGATCACGTGATCTAAAATCCAATAGGTATGGCTGCCAGAAAGATATACACAGAAAAAAAAATGCATTACAGAATTCTCTCTTTAAAAAATGTTGGTGTAAAAACTAACATTTTGTATATTTGCTTTCAAAATATACGTTTTCATCTATAACTCTAAAATAAATAAAATCGTTTTAGGGGATTTTGGAATTAGGCGCTACAAATAATACACTAAGGAGACACTAAATATATTAAATTTATGCGAAAACGGCTTGTTCGATCGTTGGTAAAAAATATTTACACATCGAAAATACATTCTGTAGTAAATTAATTTTACTCTCTGATATCCGATGGTAAAAACCATTAGTCGTTAGTTAAAAATGGTGGACTCAACAGCTGTTTCAAAAGTCATCTGACACATTAATACTTTGAAAATTGTAGTATACGATAATAAATCAGTCAATATCCCGCTATTTTAGTGATGAGAGTTGTCTTGATTTAGTGATGATTGTTGTCTTGCCACACTATTAGGCTGGATTGACTTTGACTAGTAAATTTGACACACAAACAACCTACAAATGTTTTTTTTTAAGGGTGCTGATAAAAAAGTTACCATGGTCAAAATTTATTACTGATCATACAACCGGTCTTAATAGGGTAAAATAGACTTCTGGTAGGATTGAACTTGTGGCCTCTTTGGAATGTTACAAAAGGCCAACGTCTCGATATAGTGTATCAATTTATTTAAAATTATTTCAATTTATTTAAAATTATACAATTTTCGCAATACAGTAGAATACTTACTTACAATGTAATACATTCAAACTCTTACATTTTGTTTGTAGCCTGAAAAAAAAACAGCTTTTACAACGATAGATTAAAAAAATATAAAAATGGTTTTGAAAGAAAAGGAGATAAAAAGTGCAGAAGATCTCGACCATCTTTAAGAGGGTGGACTCGGGCAAGGGTGAAGCTGGAGCGAGGGTTGTTCCGATCGGGAAATCAACGCACGTAGAAATGTTACTTAAACTGCGAGTGATTGATGGCGGACGGGATGGCGGGAGGCTGAGGATAATTGTTTGAAAAACTAAAAGCCCAGTTGGCCTTTCCTTGGCAGCCCGCTTCCCTGTATTGTCTGGCCAAACGTGTATAGTTGACGTTTGTGGAAGGGCTCATTTTTTCCTGACAAAAATATTTTACGGATTAAAAAAAGAGGGGCCACTAGAGAGCGTAAAAAATTAATATGTCTTGGACGATACAATAAATTCAGATAAATATAAATACGTATATTAAATCGTGTGATATCTCCGCTGGCCATTCCTTGCTCAAATCATTCACTGACTTGTTATTCATTTTCAACCATTCTATCGTATGTTATCTTCAATTTTAACTTTTAAAAAAAATTTAGTTTGGTGGATTATATGATAGATTAGATTGATCCCTATCACAGGCCATTTCTCTCCTGTCCAGGATTTTTAAGACTAAGCTTAGATTAAGAGTTGGTCATTCTATGGTCCTGCGCCTCATTGGTCTTGCGTTAAGCAATGAATTCGGTGATTACTGTTAAGTCAGTCATATATATATTTGTTTTTATAAGAATAGACATAAAACCAGTTTATTTCTTTGTCTACGGTTATCGGTTGTTGAAGCTCCAAACATGATTATCCTCCAGTATTATTAGGTTGATGCATAATTATTCACCGTTTTAAAAAATTGTATTGAAACGAAAACAAACTCAAAACATTATTATGTACAATTATCAATTACTGCTTTTCATTTGACGGTCGATTTCGCGGGTCAAGAAACACTGTTTTTAAGAGGCAATTCACGATTTGATATCTTCTATAAATAGTTCGCAGGTGCCACAGTGGGAGTGAAGGCGGATAGGGGGGTTATTTAATCTCTTATTAGCGATGGATTCGATCACATGGCGTTCGATATGAGGGCGAGTGTTGTCATGATGGAAAACGATTTGGTTCTTATTGCGCGGTATTTTCAGTATGGCAATATAAAAGTGATCATGCTGGACCAGATACACGTTGCTGTTGATATACTGGCTTTGGTAATTTCTGTCTGGAATTCGCCCCTCTTCACGTTCATCATTTCATTCTACGTCGCGAAAAAAATGGCGGATAATCATCCGCAATTATGCATAATTATACACCAACCTAACAGTTGAACATTAATTAATTATTTGATAAAAAATTGTAATAAATATATTAAGTTCAATACACGATTTCCACTGAATCAATGGTTTGAGATTTTTTATTTTATTTTATATTATTCATTATTTTTGTCTACCATGCTGACATTACGTAGATCCGTTGTTTTATTAAATGTGGTTAGTTTAGCGTCGGCCGCTTCTGCTAACTGGGATCAATTAGTAAATCTAACAACGCCTTTCGATATTAGCAAAACTTTATTCTGGCCGTAAAAATATATATTTCTTCAACAGATAAGTAAAATAAGAAATTTTTTAATGACAATCAGTTTTCTTTATCAAGATATACCATTAATATGTGTAGAGAAAGTAGTTTTAACATCAAAAGACCAAAAGCAGAAAATAAAAAAATCGAACAATCTGTTATATTGACTGAATTGACCTATTATTAATAATTAAGTATATTGTGTTATTATGTGTGAACAAGAGATGTCTCCACTGGTTTAGTTTTTTGATTATTCATTCATTATATTAGGAATGATTAAAATTAACAAAACTGTTAATTAATTCTTGATTCTAACACCATTTTGTTAGGTCTATTTATGATAAATGAATTCGTTAGCGAGTATTTCTCCACGGCAAAATGACTTTTTTAATGGATATTCCTGGAGCATCTTTTGGACGCGGTTGCACTGAAAGGCTTCTTGCCTCCCTAAATATTGCGTTGCGCAGTTGGAAGCTGTTCCTATTGTTTTTTTGTTCCATAATTGCCTTAGCAAAAGTTTTGCCCCGGGTCAGCCTGGGTTCCGCCATCCGCGAGTAAATTGCATTGTTGTACACCGCTTACCGAAAACTATAAGTGAAAAACAATGGATACTTTAATATAATACAAAATGCAGACCAAGAGTCGTGGAATGCCTTATTACAATTTAATTCTGTTCTAAAATAGTTATGAGAAGTGTTGTTTAACGATAATGTTTTCAATCAGATATTTTCATATTATTTAAATATTTTTATTCGCTACTGTATATTTGTATTTTAAAAGTATGTTAGCTAATAATACTTATAAGAAATTAGATTTTATCAGAAGTCACTATCTACTTCATTTAAGATTTCGTGTGGATATAGTGAAGATGAAATATGCAGAAATATAGATCGCGGAAAGTACTCTAACTAAATATAGCAAAACAATTATCGAACTACGATTTGATACTCATTATAGTTGCCATACTTGACTAACTTACTATACAGTAGTATCTGTCACTCGGGACTCGGAAAGGAGAAATATAATATATAGTTAATATGGGTGTCTGTTAGTGAGACCATAATGAAAATCCTAAGATAGTTTAGGAAAAGAGAATACTTTTAAATAATAATTAAGTACAGTATAAGAATATTAGATGGAAATTAATTAAGTAGATACGTTCTTGGGAAACCCTTAGACTGCAGTAGAAATAGTAAAACTTCTTCGCACAAAGAGTATTTACTGTATCGTACGAGTCTTTTATGATGCATCAATTTAATATGCCCTTTTGTGTCCATCTAAAGTATCGCAATATAATATGCCAGTCTCGAAATATTAATACCGTGCGTTGTAAATCTTTTAGTATCACGCTACTAGTCATAGAATTAACGGTATATCTACAGCAATAGTTTCCTTTATATCGTTGTCGATACACTTGTACTATTGTAGATGTATCGCTGAGATTTGTGCTTTAAAAATATGCTGCAACACAAATATCGAACAACAATCATATTTAAAAAAAACGAGGTACCTACATTTATATTAAAAATCTATTCTTCGTTGCTTTTTATTACATGATGATGATGATTTGAATGATTTCGATGATACAGTTTGATATTCATTGACTCAAATGATTTTAAAAAAAAATTCATGCACAACATATAATATACATTATAATTTTTATTATTTGCCAATCTACATAACAATGTTACGGCAATACATATATATTGATAATGAATTTAACTCCTCTTGAATATTTTTATTACTTAAAGTCGAGAGAGATTTCACTCTAAATGGATTTAAAAGGTGTATATATACACAATTTTTACAATTTTACGACCTCTGAAAGAGAGTCAACTGAGCCATTAATATAAAAAAGAGATATAGAATCGTCAGTCTTTGAAAAATGATTATTACCGTGAATAACAGTTGGTTAATTTTTTAATTTAGTTTTAAATTTAACAAAGAAATAACTTTTTGGAAATATCAGAACAGTCATCAATCATATTCCTACATTTTTCAAATTTTGCTTCAAATTTAAATCGTTTTTCAATTTAATTCAATTTAGGAGTGCGTGTATATGGAGGACAAGTAGTTCTCGAATTATGGAGATTAGTTGTAATGGTTGAAATGCATCCGTTGGTCATCTGAGTATACAATACAATATACAATACAATATAATATATATATATATATATATATATATATATATATATATATATATATATATATATATATATATAACTCGCTCTGCACTCAACTCTGTGGTGTCATTTACAACGCCATGTACTCCATTACAAAGTCGTAATTATAAAGTCAAGTAAGCGGGCGAGGTGTGGGGGCATAGGCCAAGGACTGCGGCTTTTGTCTCTGACCTAAACAGAGGACCGAGAGTGTCTCTGTTGGCCTTGACCGGGGCGAACCGGACCATATCTGGTGCTGCCCTCCCGATGCTGGGTGTGGTACTCCCTGCAGATTGGTTAGTTTTAGAAGCGAGCGCTCGTCACTCTTTTAGGAAGGGTCTGGAGCTGAGTCACTTAGAATACACCTTCAGACCAATACAGGGTTTCATGTTCGCAGATGAGGGAAATAGGTTTGGCTGAATGACAAGAAAGATGCGTCACAACAGCACAGGGAAGATGTGCTTATTCGTTTCTCCCTTGTGTTGCCGTAAGAGAGATGCCGCGAGGAATTCAGAAGCTAGCTGTTTGATCTGGCGATGCGAATTGTTGATGGACGCGAGAGAGGATATGCTTGAAGGACTAGAAGGTGTAGGTCACGACTCTGTTAGGAACAGCAAGGTAGAAACCTGGATCTATTCCGGGTTTTATTAGGATGTGGGTGTCCTGAGAAGAACAGTTGCGGCGGGGATCTGATTTGTTTTTTAATCGCACTCTTCGGTGTGTTGCTACCTGGATGGTGTCTGCCGGCAGTGGTATTCAAGCTGTGAGTCAACCTCTATGTTTTTCGTTTTGTTTTGTGTTGTCCTCCGTAAGGGTGTTTTTTTATTCTAAGTCTGCACTTCTGCTCCCCGTCTATCCTGGATTGTGCCTGACTCAGCGCCATCGCGTGAGACTAGGAACAGTGATTCTATTTGTTTATATGGTAATATATGTTTATTTTAAAATTAAGTATTTTTTCTCTTATTGTTGTTCTATGTATGCTAATATATTTTAAATACTAATTTAATATATTAATCAGAAAGATGTAAGTATAAAATAAATTTTATCGAAAAATATTGTTGTTGCGCTACCGGAATTCGAACCTGGATCTCTTAAAAATATACATATAAAATTGATTTAATATGTACATTTAAATTATACATTTCATTAGTATTTAAAATTTCACAGACCTATGTTCTGAATAATTACAAAATCACAATAAAAATGTGTTAATGTTAATATATTTTTTTAATAATAAAGAGATTTATTTCCGTGGGACAGTGAGGGGTTTACTTTGTTTGGCAGCTGTGTGTCACCGTCCTGTTACCTATGCAGCACGGCGGCGGGGTACGGTTGCCATGTACCATGGTGGCGGGGCACGGTCGCCACGCAGCATGGCGGCGGGGCACGGTTGCCATGTAGCATGGCGGCGAGGCACGGTTGCCATGTAGCATGGCGGCGAGGCACGGTTGCCATGTAGCATGGCCGTGGGGCACGGTTGCCATGTAGCATGGCGGCGGGGCACAGTTGCCATATTGCATGGCGGCGGGGAACGGTTGCCATGTAGTATGGTGGCGGGGAATGGTTGCCACGTAGCATTAAAAAACTTCTCACCTTGCGATGAATAAGAATAACTTATATAGGAACATTCGTTCATAGAACGGTTCAGGGTAAGTGATGGGTTACATCTCAGCGTACTGTCATTTACGTGAGTTCTGATACAATTCCAAACATCCGCGTGCATGCATTTTGAAATAGAATAAGCTTTTTTTCAAGTCAAATCACAACCTTTTTCAACATTTAACGTGTAGAAAAGGTGAAAATCTACATCAAACCACTGAATATAAGCCATTGGAAAGTCCTAGCTAATATTCAATCAAACATTTTTGTCGGTCTTTTGTACGGATAGCGGGTCACAGCTTATCTATTTATACGGTTTATTTCTAAGCTTGTAATTTTGTTAATCTTAAGTTTTGAAATATTTCAGATTAGTATTAGCGCATTTAAATAATGTTATTATTATTATTTAGCTCTAGATACTCTGGAATGTTATAATTAGACTTAAAAATTCTTTAGCTATCGTTAAAATACATGAACGCATATTTATTCAGAGATTCGTGATCGAATATTATGGACTTTTTAATAATAAGACTAATGTGTTTTAACAAAACATTAGCAGAAAATAATTAAAGGTAGCCAAGTAGCCCTAAAGTATTTCACCAATCTAATGACTTATGATAAACAATTCAAATTAGCCAAATGAATGTGTCGAATGATATCGTTTGAACATTGTTTTATTTGAAGAATAATGCAATACCTTATTATTGATTCACTTTGTGGGTGCAAACAGTAAGTTTGTCGCAACACTGAAATACTTTCACGTGTTCCATACCACCCCACCGATATACGTGCTGGAAACTTTGCTTCCCCTACCGACAGTTTGTGAGGAAACTTAGTTTCTGCGTCATTTTCCTCCCTCGCGGCGTCTAATTTCTTCATATTTGTGCAGTTGAGTAGGAAATCGAAGATGCTTGGGTTTGCATCAGATAAAGTTCATTTCATTACAACAGACCGTACCAATAAATCAATATTTCTCGCTTCCCGTAATGACATTTATGCAGTTAAATTATAATCTTCATGGATTTGAATATGTTTATTTTAAATATATTAATTAGAAAGATATACATATAAAATCAATTTTATCAAAAAATTTGTCGCTAAAAATATTGTCGCTGTAGCATAGTTGGATAATGCACCTTACCCTGTTAGGAAAGAGATCCAGGTCCGAATCCCGGTAGCGCAACAAAAATATTTTTCGATTTTATATGTATATCTTTCTAATTAATATATTTAATTCATATTTCAAATATCACAAACCAATGTTCTGAATAATTACAACTTCACAATAAGAATGTGTTCTTCTAATGTATATTTTAGTAAAAATATTCGGTAACGTTTTAAATCTTTTCATATCCAGTAAATCATGTATATTTCAACAAAGAAGCTGGTATCAAAGATATGAGTGTTACAAATTTGAATATTACATTCAGATATTATGTAATTTTTTTTAGATGGTGTAGTTTCAGAACATATTCGTGTAATGTGTATAATAAATTAAATGAATTTTTTAGAAATATATACAGTAAAAAAAATAATTTACATATCATTCTTAAATTGCAACTTAACTTATCAAAATGTACTAAAATAGATTGATTTAAATCTGACGTCGTCTAACGTGGATTACTCAGCTACTCAACAGTTTTTTGGGATTCATTGCAATATAAAGTTTGTTGATAACTTAATTGGTTAATATGACGAAACGCGTTCCCCCGGATCCCGGTGGCAACTAAAATATTTTTTCTGTATATCTTTCTCATTGATTAGTTTATTTTGTATTATTATATAAATACACGTGCACAATCAATTGAGTTAAATAAAAGTATATATTAGTAAATTATTAGTTCTAAATATATATTGAATGCTTAAACGCAATTTTTCTTCAAACTATTAGACATTTTCACTGATAACTTTTAATATTAGCTAATAGTATCCCATTATTTAAAAGTTGAAATAATAGTTAAAAGAACTAAATACCAGTTAGTTGTGAATGGCAACTGAATACAATCACAAAACAAAGTAGTAAACTCCGTCGAATTCAAATTTAGTATTCGAAAAAATCGTGCAGCACGGAAGGTAAGAGCTTTTGCGAGAATTTTGCGAAGCTTTCCAATTATTTGAAGGGTCCTCTTTTGGGAAAACCAGGAGGGAAACTCGACTACCTTCACATCCTGCTCACGTGCCGGGGCTTTGTTGGATTATTTCAAAGTCACGATGTAGAACCGCATCAGTTTTTAAATGATTAATGGATTATGGTGCACGATAAATTTGGTGTTTGTTTTTTGCATAACCTCAAGTCGATGTTGAATATTATGTTCTATGTTATTCGCATCGAAACATATAATATATGTTTTCAACATTCTAAAATATATTAATAAACATTATGCTCAGTATAATAATATTTTAATGATTAGTATTTTTTAACCCTTCCCTAGCCAAGCAGTAACATAGGTCTACCGAGCCAATTAAATAGTATTTATATAAATATATTCAATGTAAAACTTACATTTTACCTAGTCCTAAAAAAACATTTGCACTTAGAAATGACTAGTGGAAAACCAATTATGTAAAGCGAATCATAATAAAAATAATATTTTTTTAATTCAATGCTATATAAAATCGATGCGTTGTATACTATCTGCGTTAAAAATACCACTTGTACTATGTGAAAAAGATCACGCATTAATTTAAATGATGATGGATAAAGGTGAAGATCATGTTAGATGGGTCTTTTGACGAATGCGTTACAAGAATAACGTTTGAGTATAAAATTATCGTATTTAATTATTATATTTATCATTTCTTATTATATTAATAGAAAACTATGACATTAACTATTTTAAAGTCATTTAAGCTAGTAAAAGCATTTTATTTCCATTTAAAGTGTTAAAAAATCAAATTTCTTGCAGTAACAAGAGTTGACAGCTTGGCTGCGTAGGATGTTTTTAATATGGTATGATAAAGGTTAAAGATCTTATGTGCAAGTTAATTCATAAGCAGCTTGTGTCATCCCATATTTGTATCACAATTATTGGTCGATTTTTACACAAAATAATATATTTCATGAATTCATATTATTATAATAAACGAGAATAGTTCTGATATTTTTATTTGGTTGTAGGGAATTTTTTGTATTACAGCTGAAAATTTTGTGCTTATTCATTTAATTTGTATTAATTATATTCTTTCCCCCATTAACAATATTAGATGGTCCTAAAATCATCGGTGATTGTTGTAGCTCACAATTAGTCCTTGATGTCAGCTACTCTAATCATTTTGCTTCACTTTGTTCTATTCTGGGCTGCATTCTTAGACACATTCAAATCTTTAAGATCGCCCACTGACTGAAGTAATACATCTCGCTCGTCGTCTTCCTGATTTTCTCTAGTCGGTATCGATTCTAATTATTTTATGAATAATGTAATCTTACTTCTTTTGCACCATACACCGTACCATCTGAGTCGGATTTTTATTTTTTTTAGGAATACGGGTCACCCTAAAAGAACTATGGATATAAATATTTAGAATTTTATGCAACTAGCCCACATCTTTATTTTCATCATCAGCATTTTCATCTTAGCTACATGCATCGTATTTGTTTGTTCCAATACTCTAACCCTCAGAGCACAGTTGGCCAATACATATTTAGATATCGGTCCACCAAGTTGTTGACTGGAGCTAAGAGTTCTGACATTCATGTAGCGAGTATAAATGTCCAGTGGAAACTGAACGCCTGAAAGAAGCTATTGATATGTTTAGCGTTCCCGCATCTGATATTCTTTACTCTGGTCCTTTAGTCCTAATACCTACCACATCCAAATCACATCCATCTTTCAAAATTCTTCCCATACTCTTTCATCCTTCTGAAATCTTTCAGATATATTTATTTGTATATTTGGGAAATATTTGACAACTATGAATATTCTAACAATTAGATTTAAATATAACATTCCGAAATCTACGTACCCTCACCGAAAGGCATAGCTGCTCGCTCCCGACGTATCTTGGGTGAATACCCTTTATGACTGCTGACTGCTTAAGTATACAAAGTAAAAAATGTTTAAACAAGTTTTTTCCATTCTTTAGACATACGACTGAAAAACAATTATTTGACATTAATAAAATTTAAAGCTTTAAAATATGAACCGATGTTTGCATTTTTAATTCATTCAAAAAGATGAAGTGATTATTACAATGAAATGTTAAATAATTAAATTTTTAATACTAACTTGAATTACATTAAATAATATATTTTGTATTTTTAAGATTTGTAAAATAAACTTTGTGGTTAAAATCCATTTTTTAGATAGTTAACTTTGTTTTATTATCCACTTAATGAATTAAATACATCTACTGGTTTCAAAAAATGTTATTTTCTTCTTCAAGATGTTATCAACTAACCAAAAACATATGTCATATTGTTTCTTTAACAGAATCTATTAAAAAAAAAAAAAATTTACATATTAACAATGTTGGTCTTAAATTTAATAATTTAGAATCACTCGAAATAAATAAAGCATGTAAAACTAACCAAAATATTATAAACAACCAACTAAATTTAACCACAAGTCCCATTTTAAAATTTTTTCCTAAAAATTAATCTAATAATTTTGTATTATCAAGTAACAATTTAAGTTATGTACTAAATTTATTTTTAAATAATTATTGTTTTTTAAAAACTTGATGAAAATAATTTTATTTTAATAAATAGATTCTGTTAAAGAAACAATATAACATATGTTTTGATTAGTTGATGACATCCTGAAGAAGAAAATGATATTTTTCGCAACCGGTAGACGCATTTAATTCATTAAGTGGTTAATAAAACAGAGTTAACAATCTAAAAATAATATATTTTGCACTAAAAACAAGCAAAAAGTTGGAACAGTTGGATATTATATTACAATCATTATAAAATGAAAAATTGAATCGTTACACTCAAAGTTTGGTGCATTTTTCATTGACTGAATTCGAAATTTGCAGACGCATTTCAGTATTTTGTTATTGCCGGTCATATTTTTATATCACCCATTTACCGGCGGTATACAGAATCGATACGGAATCCGGGAGATTTGATCGCCTAACTTTCATACAAAGCTTTAGCTTTTAATCAATAATAATACTGACATTACAAATTATGCTTCGAAATCTTAGAAACTTCGATTCGTGTCTGAATAAGTAACTATTGCCTCGACGTTGACATATGATCGGTCGTCCATGTTGACCGATCCGTCATCCTGACTGGAATATATTTCAATTTGTAAGACCACCAATTACTACTATAACAGTACTTGTTTTGAGTGGTGATCATATATTCAATAATATATAATGTGCAGATTATATTTCTTACCATTCTGTTTCTTATTCTCGCTCACATCATCTTAAAGGATGAAATAGAATTGTACTATAATGAAGCGGTATGCCCCCAAGCGGTGAACGTTGAAATCTTTGAAAAATACCTGGAAGTGAAGTCCTTACCGAATTATTTTTAAGAGAATTAATCACGGATTTATTTTTTCCACCTCTCTTTTCATGCGAAAAATCAAACAAGCCTCTCTTTACTATCAGTTGAACATCTTGTCGTTATTTGTTAACAGTACCATTTGATTGTAGATTATGTAAAACTTATATATACACAGAAGAGTCGCAGATTTTTTCTTTTTGATTCCGTGTTAGGTAGCTTTATTGTAGCGTAAATTTTATAAACATTAGTAAAATAAAAAAATACATTATTATTACATAGAAACAATATATCTACTGCATCCTATCATGTAATGCTTTCAAAAATATCGCAGTGGCTCCCGCAGTAATATTTTTTACACACCTACATAAATAACTAAATATCTTGAATAAATTATGGACGTACCCATTTCATTATCAAATGGGTAATGTTTAATGATTTGCTTTCGTGTAATTTAAAAATAACTTACATAACTACCTTGCTTAAGTATATCTGCGGTGAAAAAGTTTTTAAGATATACCATAAAGAAAACGAATGAGTTTCTAATATATAAAACAAAACACAAACTTTGTGTATATGTGTATGCGTATGACAGTATAACAGATCCAAAGCGGTTGTGAGGAGTAAGCATGGTGTACACGATATAATATTAATATTAACAATTTAGAAGCAACTTCACTGTAAATCTTGTAAATTTGACAGTCGCCTGTCAAATAATGTGAAATGTTTAGGAACATCTCGGGGGAATTTCGTTCATCATTGCCAAATTGAAAATTAATCTCTCAGAAAATGGTTTCCCTAACTTTTGACTGAGAAATGGAAATGAACAATTAAAAAGTTTAAATATGGCCACCACAATTAATTTTGTTGACATCTTCAAAAATTATACGTTCGTTTAGTTGATAATAACAAGTTTATAATAAACATTATCTTAAACAATTCGCGTTTAAAACTGTACAGTATTTGTAACGTACCACTGAAGTCAATTGCAGCAAAAAATATGTTTTTAAGAATAATTATTGATGTAAAATATATCTACTATTATAACTGTAATAAATGAAGATAATGATTAATTTATTATAACTATAGTTCTAATCTTTGAAAATTAGTAGTATACTTCGGTGGTGACGGCTAACGTATCTTTATATTTACATCTACATTTATTTTAAAAAAACATTTTTTCTTCTGCTTTAATCATCATCGAGATATATTTTTTTGAATTATATCATTTAAATGCAGTTTAACATATTTTCAGTGTCAGTATTTTTTAAAATTCAAGTGTGCGTTATTTGTATAAAAATAAACTTTGTGAACATTAATCGAGCATTAGTAAAATGTGAGCTAGATATACATCAATCATCAATTTTTGCTGAAGTATTTCATAAATATCGTAGCACAATGTTATGAAAAAATTTATGACGTCATGCGAAAGGTTTCACATTTCTGAGTCGTTTTCCGTTATATGAAGCGTGTTATTGAGAAATTCCTCGACGAACGGTGGATCCGGTTTTCTAGAGCAAGGTAACCTGTAACGAGAAGCCCATTAGGCTTGACTCGGGATAACCGCGGGCTCTTCATAATTTCATCAAATAACACTTCCATTTTAATGAATATGATTAAACAGACGAAGATTGCAGTATCTACGAGTATCTTAGAAGAAATTCTGTGCCAAGGGAAAAATTAAACCCCAACAAAAAATTCGATCTTACTCGTGTATTAACAAAAAAATTGTTAAAAACAAGCCAAAAATGCATGCGTAAACGACTAATTTTGAGTTCAGCTATTAATAGTGTTACTGAAAAATTATTAAACACAAAATTTTTGAGTGGTACGCAGTCAATAATAATCCCTTTGAATTTTTTCTATAGAATTACATGTGAGATATTATTTTGTTTACTATAATCACTCGAGCTATACTTTTAGTCAATATTTGCTAATGAGGTGAAGGTGCATTACGATTTATGACTATTTTTAACGTCAACATCAATTAGCCTGCACAGAATATACAATAATGAGGCCGAATCACTACAAAAATCAAGAAAAACATTAATTTATAATACATAACTTACAATAATAATGTCAAATAAGACATTCTGCTAAAGTGATGTATGTAAGTTATCCTGTTAACAGATTCAGCTTTACCATTGTTATTGTATATACACATTAAATTAGGTTAATGTAAGATATACAAAAGGTTTTACATTTGTTAATATTTTCTATAAATTAAAAAGGTGTTATTGACAAATTAAAAATCTGAGTAAAGTTGGTATCTGGCAACAATAGTTTATAAGGTTGTTCACGCCGAAGGAAAACGTATTTTGATAGAAATATAATATTTAATGTCAATATTAAAGAAATAGCAACAAAATATTATTTATCTTTTTAATACATAATTTAGTTGAAAAAACGTTTTTACCTTGGTGCAGTCAGCTGGTACATTCTGATGAATATTGTCACCTTTGAACCGGCATCTATCGCTACGGCGGTATTCCCAATTATACCAATCTTTTAAAGCACCTTACTGCATATTAAGTAGTCATCTGTTCTCTTTCACCCTGCTGATTTTCCTTCAAGGCAAAAAGGGATGTCGTGCGTCGTCTGAGTTCGTCGAGAGACGTATTCTGACATTATACGCTCCGTCGAGTTAATTTCCATTAGCCCGAGGTGGTATTATTATGAATGACAGGGGATGAGGGTAGCGGAATCCCTGATTCCAAATAGACAGATTGCAAAACAAAATTTGCGTTATTTTATAAAAAGGTGAGAGAAACCCAAGTTATAAATGTAAGGTCGGTAAATTAAGGGCTGAAAGCATTTTTATTCACTCGTAAATATGGACTTTAATCACCGCTCGCAGAATTCGCATTTGCTCTAATTAACAGTATGGTTAAATTAATGTGGTGCATTTTTGAAAATATAAAATAATGTGAATCACAACATGATACTTAATTATTTTAATGAAAGAAGAAATATATCAAATGCGATATCATAAATATAGCAAAATTGCAATTTTCTGAATACATTTTTTTAGCTATGTTCTCGATGTAGTCGGTCTCAAAACATAAAATCACTATTAATATTAAGAAAAAAATTGATGCTTAAAAAAAATTGTTTTTCCATATTACTTCTAAGATCTAAGATATGTTTATTATTTATGAAGACAGAGTATATAATTAGTGAATTAACATCAGAAGAATAGCAGGCAATAGATGGATGAAAAAGACTGTAGTCAGAGATGATTAACGATAAAAAAAATCAAAACAAATACTCTTCTATAATATAGAAGATATTTTTAGATTTCCTTAATAAATTTAAAAAATCTCTATCGAATAAAATTGTACAGACTACTAAATCAAAAAAAGCAAATTGTTTGTATATTCCTGCAAAATTATCCACCGTCAAGTTTTAACATGCGACAAAAGGCGACAAAAGACCCCATCCAACCTAGCTTAATTTTCCGTGAACCAAAGGCAATTTTCAATTTCATATTCCAACAATGCATTCTTGATTGTCTCATCTTGTAACCCAGACAGCAGTGCGCTTGTGCAGTGTTAATTTTAATTTCATACAGAGTAGGTATATTGTTCGCCTCGTGATTTAAAATACCAACAGAAAGTGATTTAAATACAGCGTCTATACAATACGTAAGGATACACGTATATATCGTATGAATGCTCTTGGATGCAGACTATCACTTGAACGAATTAAATGAAGTAATTCTATTCTATTCTATATCCGAGTAATTAATTAATAATCGGTAATAAATACATATTTGATCATTTTTACGGTTAAAATGTTCTCTAGAATACAGGTTTTGTTTTGCACGCTAGTAATATTATGTGAAATTAAACAAATTACGTTCACATGTCAATCTCATGTCAATATTCTTAATACTTCAAACCATAGCCAAATGCAAGAAAAGTACGTAATCCCGGAGAAAAATTGAAAACGTATTTTCACTGTTTCAGGATCATCAATTCATTGCTTAATAATGATCAGATCTTATATTTAAAGAGTAAAATGTCCAAGATATAAGACAAATCTTTATGTTAAGACTCATTCAACATTTCCATACTAAGAACAACTCTCATCAAGCAATAAATCATGGACGCAACACAAGACAAACAACAAACATCTACACACCAGTTCCGAGAGTAGCAACGACATTTTATCAAAGATTCTACATGGTCGGAATTCGACGATTCGAAGATTCGGAAATTGTTTAATTCCAATAAGATTACACAAGTATGGATCCAATATATGATTCAATCAGGTAGAGATGAATCAGAGGCATGCCTATTCAACATTCTAATATAATTTATAGAATACCTTCACTAATAATTCATTAGTCCTACAATATTCCCACTACATATATTTTTATTTTATTTTTACTTTTTTATACATATTTGTAATTCTATTTTTATTCCTGTCGATGACTTAAATAACACCACAATAGCACGAAAAAAAAAACTGGCTACTTTAACACAGACTTCAGTCTAGCAAGTAGCCAGGACAACCTATTTAAAAAAAAAGGCTTTCTACCTAAATTGAATTTTTTTTTCAATTTACAGTTAGTAAATTTACAGGTCACTTAAGACATAAAACAAGCACCCGTTACACTTAGAAAATGGCACCTTAAAAATCAAATATAAAAAAGCAGAAAATAAATTTATATCAATCATAATCATCAATCAGTTAATGAAATATTAATACTAATAAAATTAATCAATTAGAAAGATATACAGAAAAAATCTATTTATCGAAAAAAATATTTTAGTTTCTACCAGGATTCAAACCTAGACATTTTCCTAACTAAGAAAACATGTTATTATTCTACTACAGCAAACGATTACAATTACGACAAATTTATATCTTATATCTGTGTATTTTAACAATTGATATATTTATTATTCTATTTAAAACAATGAATGTTCTGAAAATGCAACTTCACAACAAAAATGTATTCTCCTTTTAAATGAAATGTTAGTTTAAAAAATCCGTGGTCATTGTTCAAACAATTAAATCAGTAATTATTAGTCAAATACTAAGGACGTGTACATTTACAAACTATCCCTTATCTCGGGTCATTTAGAAACAAGTAAATAAATGTTTTTTAGATTAGCGAAATGCACCCGATCCGATTACTGTCTTGAGTCCACCTTGATTCGAAATGAAAATGGGGGCAGTAAACGCGTTCATAAACAACTCTATAACAGTATTTTCCGAGTATCTACCACTACTACGGTCGTTTTTCTTACGACCATGATACGCTTCTCTCTAATGACCAAACGGCACGCATAACGGCCGCAGCGCCGTTACTGACTCGGCCTACGATTCAATGGAGCACCGTTTAACGAATACGTAACGAGGCTGTATAAATGAACCATTTAATTTTTAACCGCAAATGTGTTCATTTTGTGTTTTCGGGCGGTAGAAAGTGTATTCATTGCCGTCTGTTAAATTAACTGCTCTTTTGATGTCAATAGAGACCATATTCATTTAGTAAGTTCTCTCAACGATTCTCATTAAGCATTATTACTTTGCTTGCCTTAATTACAATTATTGTCTTGAGAATTGCAAATTGAAATATTTAATATCATTAATTATTATTAATATCAATTGATATGGCGGTTACTTTATGGTGTAACACGATTATTTAATTTTCACAGTAAAACTTTGTATTGCACACACGTTGAGTTATTTTTACTATCAGTATCGAGAGGTGCAGTCCCTCTCATTATCATGTGATAACGAAACTAAATACAGAATTATATATAGAAGAAGAGGAAGATTTCGATCATTAACGGGAATATGAACAATAAAGGCGAAGTGTGAAGGAATATCTCCATATTCCCGTTACAACATATTCCCGTTAATGACTGAAACCTCCTCGTCTTCTCAAGCCCTGCCCCATTGTCCGAATAGATTATAATTCTGTGTTTAGTTTAGTTTAGTCTAGTAGTGAAAATAACCCAACGTGTATGTAGTACAAAGTTTTATTGTGAAAGAAAAGAAGAAATATTGACTTATTTATGTTTTTAGAATTTTTATCATTATAATATTAAATAAATAAATTAAAGAAATTTAATTAAACCCAAAATTTCTCTATTTCATAATAGTAACTAACTACCCCACTGCAAGATAATTTATAGGTTTAAATTTACAATATTTTTTTCAATGTTATTGTAATGTGTCTATGGTGATTAATGAGTAGCGTTAGGTTGGCAAGATGATGCGTGTGAAAGAGATATCTGTCGTGCACCGCGTTTGGCGCACTCTCTTGGCTCCTACCCGCTATCCAGCAAACATGTAGTCCTGTATCGAATCAGATATAATATATACTATTGTATAATATATATACACAAAGCAATCACATCATCAGCATGGTGACGATATATCACAGATATAAAACGTATTTGTGAAAGATTCTAAGTAACACTAAGTAAGAATTTTAGATTTGTCGCAAAACCTAAAAGCATTATTCATAAAACACTTTTATATGATATCGTAAGATAATAATAACATAATTGGTTTTTCCAGTAGCATAAAGCATCGTGCAATTTATTATATTAATTATATATTATTGAACCATAAAAATGTTATACAGCATTATGTTTTCGGGCGCCTTTTGATGACCAATAAAGTTCAAACTTCATACGACCCGTAGCATGAAACATAATACGACCACTAAAGAAATTGCCCTTATATGTCCGGGGTGAAATTGAATTTTCTCTCTGTGAAGTATTTAATAAAAGAAGACACATCAGCACTAGCCAACGGCCCAAAAGCCTTATGAGGCTGGAGATAGGGCGGCAAGGTAGATGGGGTCGTGTACTGCTGCCGTAGTCGGTCGCTTGAGGCGAGGAATAAAACGTTACACTAACAATTCTACGGTACTTGGGTGTACGTGTATTCTGAAAGAGAGGAATTAATTTTAGAGTTGTAATGTAATGTAATAACGATCCTATAAAAACAAAGCAGACGTGGTGCAGAAATAAAATTATACTAAAATTATGTAAAGTAGGCAATAATGTATTTATTCAAATTGATTGCTTGTGTTTGTTTGGTCTGGCGGTGAGACTCGTCTAGAGTGATGAAGTGGTCGGGTGTTTGTGACCCGGGAGAAGTTTGTCTTATTTCCTGCTTAGTTTTAAAAATGGTAAATTATAAAAAAAATACAATGCAAATATTGTGTAAACATTTGAATGTTACTTGATTTGAACACATACGTTGTATGTTGTTTTGTCGATTTTACCTAGAAACATAAATACTAACTATTTATTCTTAAAAGTAAGACAAAGGCATTAAATTAAAAATATTTATTGTATTTTAATTACCGCTCCACAAATTCAAATTCACCCAACTGACGTCCGGAACATTAATGGTCAGTGAACTGTCATTTGACGTATAGTGAGTATAAAGTGAGGCACAAGATGGTGAATTTCTGAAACTTGATTCGTGTCTCAAAGATTGTCCTTAGTCGAAAATCTCGTCCGTGGACCAGGGTCATGAGACTTGGGTACCTGCGCAGTGATAGTAACTATGAAGGGGTAACTTAAATTTAACTGTTGGAGGTTTAGTTTTTAGTGTCTCAGTAATTGATTGAAGAATTACATGTAATCAGTTACCAATTACGTTATAATCGAACATAATCATTATAACGGTTTAAATGACGGTTTAAACAACGGTTTATATAACGGCTTAAATAACGGTTTAACCATCACTATTTGCGTAGCCAAAGACAGTCTCATATTTATGAGTATCAATGTATACATTACAGTCTCAAATTTTTTTGCACCTGCTTTAGTATGCAGATCATAATATCAAGACATTATTAAGCGCTCTAAGCCATCTCGGAAAAAACATATTTGAGTAGCTTGTTGGTGTGGTGGTCAAGACATTAACCTAGTGATCTAAGTGGTCGGGGGTTCGCGCTTCGTTCCAGGACACGTTTAGCTTAGTTTTAAAATAGTAAGAATACTGATGTGACATGTATTCCGTGTACGCATCTCTACATAAAAAAAAAATATTACATAAACGTAATGATATAATTAGTTTACTGAAAAATTATCTGTAGGATGGTAGTTAATAAAATTAATTATTTAGTATATTTAAAAAAATACAGGTTGATATTCCAATAAACCTTCAATAATGTTTTATTTTATAAAATATTGATTGTTGAAGATCAAAGATGCCTCCTTTTGACACTGAAGATCTGGTTTTGAAATCCACCAATGGCCAATTATTTCTTTATCAAATTCTCATAACTCATAATGATATCGAGAAAGACATTAAGATATTCTTAAAATATTTAGTTTAAAATTTTTCGTAAAATAGCGTAATGATCTTAATTTTTAAGAAACAGGTTATTACAGAATATTGCTGGAAAAATCGTTTTGAAGAAGCCAAGGAAAAAGATTCGCTACTTAAGATATAACTTGGCAACATAAAAAAAATAACAGTGGATAGGTAGCTACTTACTAGATACGCAAGAAATTTTTTGGTTCAAGTAAGATGTTTTTAACAAGTAGACTTGAAAATTACTTTTGTAATATAAATAGTTATACGCCCAGCGGAGGGTGACGATGCATGTGAATTAAGATTAAAATACACCTTAAATAATCAGTTATAAATAATAAAAGTCTAAATAAGTTCTAAGTAATAAAATCTGAATACTTTTATAAATTAGTATTGAAGAATAATGAACATGTTATTTTAAAAATGTATAAATTAGGAATAGGACAGACATGCACATTACATTGCTCCTAGACTATACACCAACTGCCAAAATCAATTAAATTAGCAGCAAATATAAATGTGAATAAAAAGAGGTTCTAAAATGGCTTATATTAAGTATAATATTTGACATCTTTCACGAGTTTTAATCTGATATATAATAATTATATTTTGTTAATTTTCATTGTTATGTCCTTAACCCAACTGTTACGGCTGCAAACAATGGTGTCTTCTTGTGTGTGGGAATTCAGATATTCAAAAATTCGATGTACAACAATACAGTTTATTACAGATTTCACGATTCCGGATACAGAGTCGCGCCTGAGTGCGACGCTCTTTTATCCCTTCCACGCTGTCATCTTGCCAATATGCGCGCGTCATACAATCGCTACATCACGATACATTGTATTATTATAGATGTATGTAATGTTGATAGCCACCCCCATAATTCAAGATCATTCATTATTGGAGGTGTATAACTCTATCGTTGTTTTATATTGTAAAATTAAATAAATTTTACTTTTCACTTTCAGCAATTTCAAATAAATTTATTATAAACCATTAAATAAATAAGTCAAAAACTGTAAATAATGAGCAAAAACTTGTTCTCTTGATTTGAAATTTGGTGTCTATCGAGTTCTTAGTTTATATAAATAAATGGGCAGTACATAATCAAATATTTATTTGTTTTGTAATATGATACACGTAATAATGGAATTAGTTAGTCTGACATGTTAGGTTTATCTATAAGATGTTCGCCAAATTCGGGTTAAATTTTAAGTCGACGTACTTCGAAATAAATATTTGCAAAATTTAACCATTATTATTCTATATCTTTGGTTCAGGCCCTATATCGTCTAACAATAGTTTGGCCGCTCGAAATTCGATACCTTTAATTCTGTATATTTAATATATAATTTGGAATCAATAAAATATTTCAATTAATCGAAATAATCGCAAAATTACGAATTTTTGAAATACTTATATCCCTGACATGATTAAGATTAGAAACACATTCATTAAACATTTTCGACTCGTAATGTAGTCAGGTATCCACCCATAAAATATTATGGACTAGGTAGGTCTGTTACATCCTGTTTATAATATGATGCGTATTTTTTTCGGTTAGTCTGCAGTAATATATTTTTGCAAGTTTCGAGAACCTATGACGAAAGTCAAATATATTTGTAATAGAGTTAAAATTAAATAAATTTTTGTTGAAATTTTTACAGCTCATCGGTATTATTTCTTGGTAAAATTAAATTAATTTGGAATATTTTATAATTAAAATAATTAAGAATAAATTAGCTATCTTCAAGATACTTGGGCAATATAAAGTTTCCGATTAATCTTAGAATACCTTTGGGTCAAAATTTAATCTACGGTATTATTAAATCTTTGTTATATAATTAGGGGTGCACTGGGGGACGACGTTGGGGGAATACTTTACCATAAGTTTTTGATTGTTAGATTACGTTTTACGTCTAAATATAGAACAATACAATTATAGGAGAATACTAAGATCTAGAAGACGAAAAGTTCTAAATATTTTGCTTTATATTTAATGATGACTGGAAAAATGCTTTGATTTGTTATTTTAAGTAGCCATGTGTATTATTTTCTTTATCTGTCAGTGGCACATTTTCAATGGTGGCCGTAGCGCACAGATCATAAGCTGGACCGGACCTGTCTTTTGTTCTGCTCGCTTTTTAAAAGCGTTTCCCGCCAATCGTAGAAAAAAGAAACAAAAATTCATAATGATAATGTCCCGTCATTCAGAAAAATGACGTGGATTTAAAAAGTTGGACAGGAAAACGTAGATGTAGGCCGTAAATGGAAGGAAAAGGAAATGTCCGACCATACACAATGCATCACCACAACAAAAGCGTATTTGATAGCTGCGTTGGGGTACACGGAGGGTGGAGGATGATTTCAGGGATTTCGATTTCAACTATAAGATTTTTATTTTAGAATTTTTAATAGTAAAAAAATATTTTTTTTGGGGTTTATTTTATGAATTCTTAAAATAAGATATGTGAATACGAATAAAAAAAATATGATAAATGAATTTAAAATATTTTAATACTTATTTTTCAATTACATTTTAACCATTAATTTTGTTAAATTATATAATTAGGCAAACCATTCGTCATTATCAACATCACTTTTGGCTCTATTACTTCTAGTGGGTCTACTCCCTAAGAATTTTCCTCGATTGTTCCCTATTACGAGAAATTCCTGTCCAGTCTTATTTAAGATAGATATGTTCCTGTCCAGTACTGGATTTTTAAGATAGATATATTCCTATCCAGTATTAGATTTATAATATAGTTATGTTTCTATCCATAACTAGGTTTATATGATGGATATTTTTCTGTCCAGTATTAAATTTTTAAGATAGATGTGTATATATACTATTTTACATTCCGGCGGAAATGATTTAAATTATATAATATATTATATATGGAGGTTCTTTAAAATGTTTTACGATAATAATTATTCAATACATTATTATACAATACTACTAAACTCTCTGGTAATCTTGAAAGGATTTATTAAATAATGCATTTCACATATTTTGTATTAACGAAATCTGTAAACTATAATTAAATATATTAACAATTAAGAGTAATAATAACAAAAACAATTTTAAGAGTGCGCATGCGCACATAGAGGAAAATTTTCTCTCTGAAATTTAATGGTAAAGGTCGGTACGCAACGATAGGTCAGTCTGCTTTGCGTTTACTCTGTACTGTTCTAAAGCGTCTTTCGTGACAAAAGTTTTATTTGTGTAAACGGCTCTTAAGTAACATGAAAAGAAGAAAAAATAAGTGTATCGGGGAAGATTATTTTGGAATCAATACTCGCTGGGTAATCGTGACTGATGCGAATAATGTTAGTAGGACCAATAAAACAAAATGAACTTGTTAAAATATTTGTGAAATGCGCACGAAATTTAATGTTTATTCATGGAAGCATTTTTTTTGTACTCCTAAAATTTGTCATAAAGTATGTGGAGGTACATTTATTTACGCGAACGAAATAAATGTTTGCGAGGCAAAATGCGAAATAAAAAATTATACGAATTCAACAGTTATTTAATGACCCGTGCAGTGGTCTGCCTGTGATGCGTGTAACACTGGAGGCCTGCGCGGGATTAACCCGGCAAACCGGAACTTTATACAATGCAAATATCCATGAAGAGATATTGTGTACCATTTTCATTTTTCCTGCGGCAGCAAAGCTCATCTGTCTACGCGATCATTTTATTCGTCGCCATTGTTTGTCTCCGGACCCTGAACACCGAACATGGAACATGCACGTGCACGTTCCGGTTTATAATAGTTGGTCCAGTGTAATTTATTTAGCACGTGTGTAATGGCTCACAAAAGGTAATGTGTCTTTTGTTGGTTATTTTTTAACGATCCTATAACATTACTTTCAAATAATTACGCAACATAAAAAAAAACTGACTGGACAATCGACTTTTGATGAAATGTTACAATAAGTTTTTTTGAGAAAATAATCGATAAATTGTATTATGTATGCATTTGTCACTGTCATCTACGTGTTTGGTAATTATTGAAATTATTTTTGCGAAAGCATTTTGTGTGCTAATTTTTTCCATAATTCCAAATTGGTTCTCATTTATGATGTTATTATTGCGGATATATGCTATGAGCTGTTTTTTAATAATTTTTTCGTATATTTTGGCTATGTTGGAGATTATTGATATGGGGCGGTTTTTTAATTGATATTTGGTTTTGAATACATTTTTGCCTAATTTAGAAGCATAAAAGGTATTTTCTTTAACTCTAAATTAGTATTTAACGTGTTGTTCAAACAAAAGCATTTGCTACGCCCACTTGCCAATTCTGATCCTCCTCCCCACTCTTGCAGTGCTCTTTCTTACTGTTGATGCAATACCTCACAGCTCAGTCATGTTGCCACTCTTCGTGGGTCCATTGTAAAAGTTAATGGTGAGCAAGATACTTGGGGCCTAGGATCACAAGTGGAATCATAAGGTCTTCAAAAATACTGCAGATTTTGTCCATCTGCAAAGAAAAAAATGACGACCACTTACTGCAAGTATGAAAAAGCCATCTGTGGAATGCACTAAATAAAAATTTGCTCAGATTGAACTATGTAATAATTGTTTTTAAAACGTATTTTCATTATTATTATTTTTTAAATGAAAAATACAAAAAAAAAAAATTAAACATGTTCCTAAACAAATTTTAATGTGTTTCTTATTAAGGCCCAAGTATCAAATTTTTTACACAGACAATTATCAATGTATTTATATACAGACACGTAAATAATTTTCTTTATATTTGCTCAAAAACCTTGATGACAGCATTACTTCATCGCTGTAGAGCAAAATAGTCAAAATTGTCAAATATACGAAAACTCTCATTAACAAACGTAAACTCTCGTCGACATGTCTGCGATGTGTCTTACAATTCTTTGGTCGTATCGCTAGTCGAGAGAGTGACAACGCTAGAAAGAGGAGAGGCTAGTGGTGATTGGTAGGGGTAACCTCCCGCCAGGGCGGTGGACAAAACAAGCGTAAAGTGCCGCGAAGCTGCCCTGGCAGATGCATTTTGCCTTGCGGAATACCAAGTGAGATGTTACAGAAACGTCGCGGGTCACGAGCCACGAGTCACGAGTCACGACCGTTAACTGAGAGGAAACAGCAAAGAAGAATAATAATTTCTTGTCGGATATCATTGTTCTTTATTACATTCGTTCCCAGATATTTAAACTGTTCAACCAATTCAAAAGTTTGGTTTCTTACGATAAATGGCGATAGTGGTGATGATGGTATCTGTCATCATAAGCATATCAATTTTAAAATCACCATAATGAGTAATAAGTCAATTATAAATACCTTTATCTTTGTAACGTCAATTACAAAAAGGTGGTTTTGCATTTTGCACAGCAAGTATTTAGATATTATACATGTTTAAGTTATAAGCCATGGTTTTAAAAAAAACGAGTATGTGAACTCTATTTTTGTGTGGGTAAGACTTGTCGGGTGGTACATGCGAAATACGGATTACGATTTATTATCGGTATTTATTGGATCAGATTGAGTTTTAGAGGGCTAACCAGCCGGTAGTCGGAGGAAACCAAAAAAAAAAATCAGAAGATAACAGCTGATCATCAGACGTGAGAGGTTTTTTAAGCATAATTTGGAGTGACATGCTCAAGAAATTATAACCGTTAGAAAATTAGCAAAAGCAAGGATAAAATATTTAGATAACTGGTATCACTGAAATGCATAAACAACGAAACAATTGAAAAAATGTTTTTTTAATATAATCTATAAAATTATTCATATGTAGAAATATTTAAAAATTCAGTACATACGTGCAGGCAGTACTGAGCGATCAACGTGACGTTCAACTTGCTGGTTCAATATCAGTATTCATGTCCAGATTTCGTCGATACGACGTGGAGCAGTCATGTGGACTAAAAGCCATCATTCGAGCGACGGCCGTGGCTCCGGGAGCTAATCTCGGATCCACCTCGCATCGATGGAGCCGGTCAGCCTCCGCTGCGTCATTAGCTGTCAATAGTTCAACTGCAGATGGACCCTGCGTGTGAATACAAACTCGCCCCGGGCGCATTCGATATGCTGATTCTGAATAGTCTGTGATTACAGTAAAGGGAGTGGTTTTTTAAGCGATGGATCTTGTTAATGGAATTCATTTCGTGGATATACAATAATTTTATTTCAATAGCGCTTGTATTTTACTTTATCCATTACTTTAAGAAATTTCTAAATAAAAAACATTGATTGTCTCGACGGTAGTCACTATTGTATTATACAATTCATCGGTTAGATCTAATTTTTTAAGATAAGTTCGCATTCAACGTAATTGACACAGATGTAACAAGATCATGGATGTAGCGAGCGAAAGAAAGAATATCATAATTAATTTTAAAATAGTGGTTTTAACGAAATCTTCCGCCTTTTAAAATATGCACACAAATGTAAAATCAATATTTACACAGTTCACAGATCGCACAATTTTTAGATTTATAATAATTTATAAACATTTGTCCAAGATTATTGCATCCGACCACTGTGTCAACCTGTTTTTATATTGACCAAATTCTCAAAGACTGAGTACCTAGCCGGTAATAAAGAAGACTTAACTTGAAATTGTGGGCTGCCGTAAAATATGATGAAATAAAAATTCTTTTAAAATTAGCAAAATTAACTTTGTGGTTAAAATTCATTATTTTTATTAATTTTTAATTATTATTTTGAGATATTGAACAATAGTGCATTTTCAGAATTTGCTAATCATTTGACAGAAAATGGTCATGGTTTTGATAAAAAATTGTGATTGTCGATTTTGCATGTAAACGGTGTTGGTCATAAATGAAATAATTTGAAATCGTTAGAGGTAAATAAAGTAATAAAAAGCAAATAACAATTTTGAGTTACGTACTAAATTTATTTTTAAAATAATATATTTTTTTTTTAATAGATTCTGGTAAAGAAAAAATAACATGTTTCTGATTAGTATTGATATCATGAAGAAGAAAATGATGGTATTTTTCGAAAGGGGAAGATGTATTTAAACTCAAGAAGTGTTTAATGAAACAAAGTTAACAAATAAAAATAATGAAATAAATTTTTTTAATATTAACAAAAATCTTCAAATGTTGACCGCAATAACTATAATATTAACAAATTTGTGCCAATCTTTAAAATTTTATTATTTTGTTTAAAAAATTATTTGTTTTACCGTTAAAAAAAGATTATAATAATATTATTTGTAGAACCTTAAGTTAATTAATTTTTGTTGAACAAATATTAAAATGTATTAGAAAATTGATATCAGTTGTAATGAAAAACGTTTGTAAAGATAACATTAAAAAAAATCTTTTGATCTCGTTATACCGAAGTTTGATTTAAAAACAATTTATCTGTAAAACATTTTATAATACCTAATAATATTTATAAAATCTATAAATAATCTTTTGCAATATAAATAGTTAGTACCTACTTGTAGCCTAGCAACGTGTATCTCAGTCAAGAGGTTTTAATGATGCTCATATTTTGCTGCATGCTGAAATAGTGTTGTTATATGAATACATAATTATATTATACTACGTATGAAATCATGAAAGACTATTATTTAGGATTCATACTTTTTATAGTTTAGTTTACTTTTCCATCGCAGGTACCCCTTTCTCATATTCATTGCAGCATTTAAAAAAAAATCAATACATTTTAATTTCTCTTCTATTAAATTAGTTGAAAAAGGCTACGCTATTAAAATCCAAAATAATGATAATATAATTAAATAAATGAAAATATCCTTACAGTTTATATGAAAGTACAAATATTCACATGTAAACGGTCCATGTTGATGATATTTTGATGAGACTTCGATTTCTAGGAGTCGGTAAAGGTACATGTATACTAGATTCATTCATATAATTTACGAACAAAACACATGAGTGACAACTTATAAATCGATTTGCGATGAACTGTGCATAAATCTCCGTGGAGACTGACCACAACAAAAGCAATCGAATTAATATAAAAAAATGTAGCCTTTACATAAAAGTTATGTAATTTGTAATTAATTCTTATTTACTACTGATTAGATAAGATAATCCTATTACATAAGATAAAGCAATAATAGTTTTAATCCCCGACATACGTAAAATAGATCAAAAACATTGTTATCCATAACATATAAATTATACCTATTATCTTAACAGAGTATATAACTATATATATTATATCAGCAATAATAGAGAAAATCTTCGACCTACGTAATATAAGGACTATGGGACAGAAAGGATAATAGATATAATGTGTATGTTGTTTTCTATAACGTATAAATTATATCTATTATCTTACCTTATACCATTTGAGAAGAAGACAAATAACTAAAATATGTACTTTTGTAAGTTTCAATGGATTGATTTTCGAAGAGAATATCTAATATATGGTATGTATTTTTAATGCGTTTTATTTTTTGTCGACGTCGTTTCCTGAATAAATATTGAAAAAAAAGAATGCGACATACTCTTTTTCACAAAGGTTTCCATTATTTAAAATCACCCCTAAAATCCAAACAGAAGAAAGATGAGAGAATGTAAATATGAGACTCATTTTTGTATTTCGCTTTACAATAGATAACATTTTCTTGGCAAGCAATCATCAAAATGAGTTCCGCCATTCATTTAAAGCCGAGTAAAAATATTTTGAATGTACGTTTATAGTAAATAAGTCAGTTCATGTTGCCACATTTTTGGTTAATAAAAGAGGTAGAAAACAACTAATCACTAAAAACATTATGAAATCACTTAAAACATTAATTTTATTTTCAAATTATTAACATGTAAGATGTTGTTATCATTTTCTTATAGTTTCGTTTAACTTTATCACTTATCACTAACTCAAAAGAATTAAGATAATTACGCATATTTTATATAATACAGTCCATTTAGTGTATGTATTAATATATATAGTTGAAGTTAAGCGATTTAAAAAGTTTATCTTGTAAAATCGGTCTGAAAATGTACCACGATAAGACTAAAATTGCATGCAAAAATAACCCATTCACAGTTCTCAAAGAAGTGTCCATAGAAAATGTTAGAATATTTCTACTTAGGCCAATTTTTAAAACTAGGTAAATAAAATCAAACGAGTTAAATAGAGTAATGAAGATGGATGGGTTGAACAGTAACGGAACGGAAAACTCAGCCGTACCACAGAATATCTGTCTACAAACAGTGTGTACTGCCTATACTTTCAAACGGAGCACAAATATGACAAATATGATGAAAAAATGTGTGGTATAACAGGTAAATACGCAGAGTCATGAAAAGAGCAGTGCATAGCGATCCTCGAGAGATAGAAAAACCAACGAGTGGGTGAGAATAATCCAAAGTTGCCGACATTATATAAACTGTCGCAAAACTGAAGTTGACTACGTCGAACATCAATGAATGTACGGTACGGTGAAATCCTGAAATGCCTTCTGTTAAAGTATAGCAATGTATTACATTGAACGCGCCTATTGTTTTGTTTCTTGAGGCGGTATTTAAGCTAATTCTTGTTTTTTGTCAAACTCTGCAAATACTCTGCCCTCTGTTACTACGCGTGTTAAGCATTTGTTTTTAAATTAAACAACACTTTGCTAAGTAAAACTGCAATTTTTATTTAATAGCATCAGCATCCATGACAGGCCAAAAGTAGACGCCGACCACAAATAAATTAAGGAGACCGTTGACTTTTATTGAAGATGGACCGCACAGAACCGGGGGCGTAAAAAGCAACGAGGGAGGTTAAAGTAGAAGAAAACGTATATTTGTTACCATATATTGTATGATGTTTACGAAAATATTCAGTATTCTGTAAATTAATTAAGGTACGGCCATGTATTGATTTCAAAAATTTAAATTAAATTAGATATTATCCTTCAAATAATTAAGTGAAATTAATTATACATATATTAAATCACATATGCAATCAAAGTCATTGAAGTTCTTTCATTATTATAGAGTTATCAATATATCAATTGCTTAATGATTTTGCTATCACATTTTTATTTTACCTGAATAACAAATCGAAAAATTGTACGTAACTTTACTTAATGTTACAATCTCCCTTTTACAAATCTCACGAGTAGCTGAAGGAGCGAAAAACTCCGTCGTTTTTTACCAATTTGAAAACATTTGGGGCAGAAGAGTGCTTTAACTGCCCCATTCTTTTAGGTCCTGCATCCCCACTCTTTCCTTCTACTCTCTCTATCCATCTCTGACTGCCCATTTTACCCTCAAACTGCCTACTTTAATATCCCTACAGTCCTCAAACATTGGTGAAATACTATTTGTAAGTGGAATTTTAAATATTTTAATGTAAATGTACAATATTTTAATTCATATTGTACGTAAAAATAATTTTGATAAAAACACATTTTTGTTATGAAGTTGAAATGTCTGAACAGTTTTGTGGTATTTTTAATTCAAATGAAATAAATCAACTAGAAATACACAGAAATTTATCAAATTTTTTATTTTTATTATTTACTTACTTACCATCAAGTCAAGTTTTAAGACATTGGAGGAAAATAGAACGCACGTAGTAATATATAACATATTGATTCAAACGGTATATTTTTATTTTTCTACATATATAACTTAAGCACATTCGTTGATTCTCACTAATACAAAATTTGATGTATTTGGTAATGGCATGATTACAAGGCATGATTACTCACCTTATATATAATAATACTTGTATAGTACTAGGTTGGTATGTGCGAATGACCGTTTAGTATATGTTTACGTTTCCGTTTAGTACCTAACCGCATTACGTCCCCCATCAAGGTCACAGCTTGACATTTTTTCTAACGGAATTATATATATGACAATATATAAATTATATGTATAATTATGTATTTAAATAAATATGAGTGATTTCTTGATTTCATTCAACAATGTATCGATACTGAATGGTGATCATGGAGTTAACTAAAAGTGAATTCACATAAATATCTTTGGCTCAGATTAATGAAAGTATGATAATTAAGGTCGTAAAATTGTAATTTGAATTAATATTGTAAACATTGTTCATGATGTTTAATGTTATGCTCGCCAAGTTAGCCGGCGAAAATATGATATTTTATATAATGTAATGTTATAAATACATTAGTAAAGTTGAATTATTCAAATTATCTAAATAATTCGGGTGGAGAATTAAATTTTGAATAATAGCAACACTCTCGCACTTGCGCGGTAGGTTATCGCGTCAGGCCCGCGCGCGCCGCGGAAAGATTCATTCGCGTAGAGACGAGCCTGGCGGTTGGTTTTTAACCGGCCGCCGGGATGGCGCTGCCGGCCATAGAACGAGTTAATTTAGGCTCGTATTAATCAATAAATCCATAATGGGATATTGGGTAAGAAAAATAGTCACAATTACTAGTGCATCAATTTCTATTAATTTTGAGATAAATTCTAATTTGCATTGTATTCATATCTTCTGCAGAAATATTTTATTTGTAAGCCAATTCATTCTAAATCAGTACGCAGCGACAAGGAATTATAAGTAATGAGTTCAAAACGTGGAGGAAGCGCATTCCAAACCCAAGATCATGTATTATTGTTGTTTCATTTTTCTGTCTGAGCTGAATTGTGAACCTACCGTGATAGGGGTTCTACATCTTCAATTTCGGATATTCCGCGCAGACTATATTTGTTTAGTATTACTCTCGTTCGCATTTGTAATGATCGCACTGTTACTTTTAATAAACAACTGTGATTAATAGTAACTTCTTTAAATAATGTCGATTAGGTACCTATCCATGCGAATTACGCAAGTTGTTATAAATTTATTACAAGTGAAGAGAAAAGTGTCGTCACCATGGTGAGTGTTTCTCACTCATATTTCATGTTTTCTCCGCTGATCTGGCCGGTGGAGGATAGACTGTCAGGCAGCTCAACAATAATTATATTATATTTTGCCTATATATGCACGGCATTATAAATAGCGAGTAACCGATACTAATATTTAAATTATTCATGTAAAATAAAACATAATTAAATCTGACATAATTTATTGTTAAATAACTGAAAACTTAAAGGTGTTGGCGATTTTTAATATATTATATTGAATAACAATCATTTCCTTATGTATTATGGACACAATTTGCAGTAAATTTGAGCATAAAAACTTTTTAATTACAAAATTAACAGCGCTTAAAAAAGTGTCTCAATTCACTTTACACATTTTAAAATTGTTATTTCTTAACACGAATAAGTACGTCATTAGGTCAGTCAAATGTTTTAGAATCTCTGTCCAATTGCCTCCCTCTTCGTATTGCACTTTCAAATGTCCCTGACACTCCCTTCCACCCCTCACAAGGTTCCATTAAAAAAGTATAAGAATTCGACTGGCTGTCTTTTCTACAGACTTTCATTGAAATAAGTACTCATCTTCATGAAAAAATTGCCCTTTGTTAAGTGATCGAAATATCCAAAATGCTGGGAAGGTTAAAAAATTCATTCTTCAGTATTTTGTTATAAGAAAAATATTACTTGAAATAAAGTAGTAGTATTTGATTTAAAAATGATTATTTTAGAAATAAATTTTAAATATCTTATATTTATTCGTTGTAGAAACAAAACCGTAACTAATTATTGGAGCAGAGAAATTATATAGGCCGTAATTCAGTTTTCCTTCCGGCTACAGGTGAGTATTTCCGTTACCCAACATTAACCATCCGCCCTCGTCGAGTAGGAGAACCGTCTCAGGAGGATCATTGATAATTATTATAACAATGTTTCGTTTGGGAGACCTTTAAGCACATCCGAGGGGGTGCAGGAGATCCTTCCCCACAGTGGGAAGTTGGCAAAGGGTACCTTAGGGATATGAGGGACGTCTGCCTTTTCATGGATGCAGTACAACGCAATTAATTAAAATAGATGCTTTCCGCTGCCGAGCTCCGCAGGCCGCTCAGTTTCGGAAGAACAATTTCACAAAGAGCTTTTTAGCTAATGCCCTCATCATATGTGAATAAAGTTTTGATAATGAGTAATATTCTTGTCGCGGTCCTGGAGACGCGCTTCACGGCCGCACCAGATGCTTACATAAAGCCAGCCTCCCGTAATGAGCGAAGCAAGTGACGCAACGTACATTCACGTGATTGTTCGCCTGTCAAACGGGGAAGAATCGAGGAAAACATGATAAAGATGGTGATATCATCATCTTTATCATGTTATATAGTTGAAATACAATAAACGACAATAACAATAATCGACTTTTGAGTTGATACCAAATAATTCTAGAAATAAAAATATACACGTATTTAATGGTCTTTGAAGATGGTGGAAAAAACCTTTTTTTTGTTTTACGCCATAGGGAACTAATCAATATTTGCGAGTTTGTGTCTTAAAAAATATCTTAAAAATATTGGTTTGGATATAGTTTGATAACAAAACATTAGAAACGTTGCGCCTTTTAATAAAATAATTTCATAATTTTTCCAAACATTCTATCCACAAATACTGCTATTGTCGCTTGGTTGATACATTATTTAGTAAACGTATATGTTTATTTTTATTTGCTATTTAAAGCATTATTATAATTGGGTGGCGATTATTTCCATTTGGTAACTTGTGGTATGGTTTTTTGTTGTTTAGCGCCATTTAATTATACCAGGGATACGAAAGAGCACAAAATAAAGCATTTAGGACCGAATTTTTTTATGTTACAGGTACCTACCTACAAGCAAAGGCAAATGTGTGATTTTTTTTAAATACCATATATATCATCTTTAATAGTAACAGTTTACTTTTAAGTTGTTCGACTTCTAGACTTTAATTTAAACTAAACTATGTACTACACACAAGCTCAGTATACTTTTGTCAGTACTATATTTTCGAGAGACGCAGTCATTCAAATTAATTACACCTCATGATGAGAGACCGACTGAAAGTATTACTCGATGTGTACACAAACCTTAGTTTACTAAAAAAAAATTAAATAATCATGTTTCACAAAAAGTAACATCCATGTCAAGTAATTAAGTAACGATATTCATCAAGTCTGGTTATCATCGAGGCTGATGTGAAAACGGTAAAAACAGAACTTAATTATATAATGTTATAATCTGACGGTCATGAAAACCAACGGATGAATTAAAATTTTATACATTAATGATAAATGTGACATTATAAATATGACATATATCATATTTAACAATTTGCATGTAGTTACATTATTGATAATAAATTTTTGAGGAATATATAATTTGTAATACACGTTACTTAACACAAATATGAAAAAAATAGATTTATAAAAAGTACACGTTTGGCAGCATATAACATTTTATATATTGGTTCTCGAGTAGTGGAGCACCTACATTTTGATTCTGTTTTAAATTTGCACGTTATGATCATTACTCCCTAAGACGGGGGCGGCTAGAGGCGTGGAATTGGCCCGACACATGTCCCACCCCTCCAGTTATAAATGTTGGCATATTAATCCAAGCAGTGGAAGGGTTCACCTCAGAACCCTTGTGATAATCGAATGACTATTTACATTTAGCTACGGGTCCGATAAATCATTCATCAACTGCAAATGTCTTTGTTTGCAATGAATAATGCTCGAAATACAAATATTAGTTATGATTGGATTTTTAAAAGTAAATACAAAATCTTTATAACACGCATATATCTACACTTCACTATTTATTCGGAGATTCAAAATTGATACATAAGAACACCGTTTGTACAATTTTAGGGAGGGCAGTACAAGAGCACTAGCAGAAAAGCAATCGGCGAATCAGCAAACAATCGATTGCTTTTCTCACAGTATATTTTTTATTTGTCGATGATTCGATCACACACAAAAGTATAATATACATAAATACAACATCAACTAAAAAAAATTGTTCTTAGTGTATCAAAAGTACATACTAAAAACATTTTTTTAACTAGAGATGCGTACGTGTAATATGTCACATTCATAAAACAAAAGTACTCCGATTTAAAAAAAAATGAGAAAAACTAAAAAATTGTGATCTCTTGGGATGAAGTTCGAATCCCCAACTACTTACCCACTATGCTACTTATATGTTAAGTGTATATATATATATATATATAGCTGCATACACTTTCCGCGATCATTAGTGTATGCAGCTGGTGTCTCTTCCGGGTTAGATCGCATTATTTCTTTACTATGCGACATTTATATCTATTGCGAAAATGTATTGTTGTGACGTAATTTTTTAAAGTAACGCTTTGATAATGGCACGTGTTATCGTGCCGAAATGTTGGCGTAGGTTTCCCCAGAGAAACCATGTACAAAGAACGTGATCTAGCCAAGAAAATATACCAGTTGGATATATATATGTATAGTTCCATAGGGTGGGTGGATGGCAACATTTTTGATCATTCTGTTTGTAACTTCATAGTAATTATTCATACCAACGCAAACGTAACCATTATCGTATTTGGAGTGAAGGGAATAAGCGATTCCTTCGGGAATCTCTAAATCTTGAGCAGATGGCTCAAGATCGTGTGTGAGTTGAAGGAATATTTGCTCTCGGGCTAACGGTGCCGCAGAGACTAGATGCGAATCAAACGAACAGCAAACCGCGACCATGCGCCAATACAGGATTGTTCCACACGCGACGTATATTGGAGAGAATGTGCTTCACATATCATGCTTTTTTGTCATCAAAATGCTCATGATAAACGAAGAGGAAAGAGTCTCAAATGAGTTTGACTTGTCAACGACACATTGACGAGAATACTATAAATAAATACTACGCATTATACATGCCGAATATTCTGTTCTAGGCCGACGTTGTTTCATTCATCAAAATTTCAAGCGTAGCTCGGGCTGTATGTGAGGTGGTACCGTTCTGTTGAAACCACATATGTTGCAGGCACAATCAACCCAAATCGGTCACCAAAAAGATTTTACAGCATTGCTTTTTGCATACTGAAAGAAATAGGGCCCAATGATTCCGCTAGCCCACATGGCGCACCATACAGTAACTCTGCGTGGGTGTAAAGATTGTTGGTGGATCAATTGAAGATTTTCAGTGCCCCAATAATGGTTGTTTTGTTTATTAACAAAATCCATCAGGTCGAAATGAGCTTCGTCGCTCATGATGATTTTTTCCAAAAGTCGTTTTTTTTTTTTTTAATGTTTAAATGACTTCAACACGTTGATGAGGCGTTAGATTCTCCATAATAAATTGTAATCAACTACTCTCTACAACTACCAAATGCAAACTGACATATATGTGCCAAACTAAAATGGTGGCTAAACAAAATCGGCCTGGAACATAACATATTCACCCTGTAGTAGCGTTGGTTAACAGATTTTATTCAGATAGTATAAAATATATTTTAAAATATAAGACCACAAGTAATTAAAATATAATATATTAAAGAATCAATATTCTAAGGTATTTTTTTAAATTGCATGTTTGTATTACTCAAATAGTACGTGTTAAAAAAAAACACAAAATAAAAATCGTAGAAATGTTTTTTAAATTTATAAGTTCATAAATTAATAAATAAGAAGATTCCGATACTTTCATATAATATTTGTAAAAGTAATATTTGCATTACAAAATAAGATCAAAATGTATAATAATATTAATGCACAAAGCTTCTTGCTGTTGCATTTATTTGATATAAACGAAAATACGACAGTTAATTGACAGGAAAACCGAGAAAGCAGAATCTAATCATACAAATGTACAAGGAATACAATCCATTATTAAATTATGTATTGTAATAGTATTAAATTATGATTTTTCTTTAGGGCATGCTTAATTATAAAAAAATCTTGATTGCAGTCGTTAAGCCTACTTTGGTGGTGGTTTATAATTCTTACTGCTTTTACGATAATTACCATAGATATTATCAGGCTCACTGGACGGTAAGTCAATAAAGCAAAGACAATGAAAGATCTGAATTTCCCTGTTCGGAAGTAACATCATCTGATTTAGGCGCGTCAAGCAGTAATAATTAATTACCCTCGGTCCCTACTGGGCAGGGGTAGGCAGGGACACGGAGGGAGGGCAGATAGGGAGTGATGGAGAGGAGAAATAAAAAATAGAAGTAAAAACAAACATCAAGATATGAAGGAGAAATAGGGATCTTCATGAATTAATTTATATGGAAATTAGTTTGGAAGTATTCCAGTTTTTTAAACACCTTTTGTTTTTATGAATTCCCGGTACCGAGCGTAATATTATTTTTTGAAAAATGTTATTAACTGAAATATCTGTGAATTTATTTTGCATGTTTCCGGACTAAAATTACATACCTTTATGAGTTACCGAGCTTATTAAGGAGGTTTATCGGTCTGAGATCTAAAATGATTCTATCTTAGGAAGAGAAAAGTGATTATTTATTTTGCAGACGTTTAATTATTATAAACTGTTTTCATACATGGGAAACGTGAAATATGATTTGTGTTTATATTTATTTTTTGTACAACATACAATAAAGTTTATCCAAAAGGCACTCGCATGCATAAAAAGATAAAGGATAATCGAAACATCAGAAAGTTAACGTGTCCTTTATCAGAAAAGACAGTAATCTAATGGTAACTCGTACCTGTCTAAAATAAAAGAACGCTTGATGGAGGAAACTCGCAGCTTTGTTCTGAAGCCTCACGTTGTTTCTCTTTGTTCTTGGGAATATAGAATTCCATAAATAAATTGTAAAACAAAATAAAATATTCACCGATAACACACGTAATCACACTGGTTTCCAGACTTACAGATATATGTAATATTTTATTTAGAAGTATTATTCCTTTGCCATTATGATCATATGTCAACGAGCTGTGAAATTATTTTTCTCTAAGCTTCATATTTTTTGTTAAGGAAAAGGTTAAAACCAAGATAACTATGGCTATTTGCGTTAAAGTCACGTGATCCATATATAAATATTTAAAAATACTATATAAAGTTCAATTATACATTCTTTAATATAACGATTAATCGACGTATTAATATTATTTATAATACAAATTAAATTAATCAATTCGAAAGATATACAGAAAAAATCTATCTACTGATAAAATATTTAGTTACTATCGAGATTCGAACCTGGACCTCTTCCGGGGAAGCGCGTTCTCCGATTTCGTTATAGCAACGGAATACATAATCGACAAATTTTTAAACTTGTATTCTATAATATTTCAAATTGATACATCTATTATTCAATTATTAAAAGGAATATTATATTACGGAGAATTCCAAATATCTTTGAGTAAAACCCGATAGGAGACGCCAGAATTAAATGAATTAATTCGATTTATTAATTTTGGAAACTTAAATACAATTATATGTTTATATATAATAAAAGTTCATTGATTAATTAACTGTTCCATTGGGAATCTAAACACAATTTTTTTTTTAATAATAATTTAAATAATGCAATTTAATGATGTGTCGGTTAAATTAATTTAAATAAGATATCTTTGATTATTTCTGATAATTATTTTGAAGTTCACCATTTTTCCACTTTTACAGATTTTTTAAGCACAATAATAAATTATTTTGGTTGTAAGAGTTTATATAACAGTCCAGTCCAATAGAACATTCCTGCATGCTCGGATGATCGTTAGAGATTGTTAAAAAATTTTATTGCCAAATCGGGTAGGTAATCTAATCACTCGACCACAAATTGAAAAGAATTCTCAATGTTTAGGTTAAAATCACTAATTTACAAAGATGATAAAAAGTAACAGTAAAACACTGTTCTCCTTCCGATATTTCGTTTGTAGCTACAACACATATATAAAACATTAATGGCGCTTAATCCGCTGGGATATCCTTTTTTTCTTTTGTTTCTTCTTTTTCGTATTTTGTTCCACGAACTGTCATGGCCAATCAGCCGAGCTGGCATCCCAAATAACAACCCGGCAGCAAATGGGAGTACTTAAACACCTGGGGTCATTGAACTGTCTGTAAATGTCTAGCTTAAATTGAATAACACATTTCTGACATTCGGCACAAGTTAGAAGTGTGCTATTCATAAAAATGTTTTATCATTATGATTAATGATATTTGTAAGATGGTTAACAAAATTTATATTTTTCTAAACATAAATAAATATACCAATAAATAAAATTATATAAGAAATATTAAATTATATGTACAGACATAGCGAGTATTATTAAAGGGGTGAGATTTATAAGAGTGGAAATATTTACGGATTTTAAATTTGATATTATTATTGTTCCGTATTGAATGAATAATGAATATTCTTAAATATACGAATATATGTAACGTCTAATTCCAAAAACCCTTAAAATGACTTAATGTGTTATTGAATTATGGATGAAAACCTATATTTTGAAAGCAAATGTACAAAATGTTTGTTTTTACATCAGAATTTTTTAAAGAAACAATTCCATAATGTAATGTAATTTTTTTTTCTATATATATATATATATCGTTCTGATAGCCATACTGAATTTTATTTAGATCACGTGATCATCAACAAGCGTTGTGATTGGCTGATTTTATTTTAGGGGGAATAGTAATTTGTAACACTGTTGTGTGTTCTGCATGTAGCTGACAAAAATATTTACAAAACTGCATCTAACTTTAATTATCACAAATTCTTTTTAGGGGGTTTTGGAATTAGGCGCTACATATATTGACACTAAAAATAAAATAAATATACGTATTTTTAATAATTTTAATCTTAAAACTTAATTTTGTAAATTATAAAAATACTTAAAATAGACACTTGTATGAATGTCAGCTATAATTTTATAAAATATTCTTGCACACAAAACACGAATACACTGAATTAAAAAAAATACATACTGTTATTATTTAAAAAAATGCATTACTAATCTATTAACAATGTAATTATGTACAAATATAACTACCGTCATTCATCACTGTATCTGAGTTTGCCATATCTGAGTTTGCCAATTATTAATAAGGAAAACATCAAAGCAAATGAGATAAATGGGCGTTCATTATGACAGAATTACATCACATCAAAGGACTCGATAATGATTACCCTCTTCATAAACTGAAATTCAGCAAAACAAAAATGTGTAATCCTTAAAGCCTTCCGGTTGAAATACAAAGTTAACGGAGCATTATTTTATACAGTTCCCTGGTGATCACGCAATGTTAACAATACAGGTAAGGCTACTCTATTAATTTAAATATGTATATATAAATATTAAACTCAATCAATCAATTAAATCATTAAAACTCATCGTCGATTATTCTACAACAAAAATAATTTTACTATTTTTTAAACAATATTTTGTATTGTTTTGTTTATACACCAGTGGTGTAGCAGCAAATAACCATTCCTCCGAACAAATACATAAACTGGAACACTACCCCCCCCCCCCCCCCCCTCCCAAGAATACACTTAATTTTACTTTTTTAATTGAATAAATTATTAGTCAATGTAAGGTAAAAATAGCTCTTATAATACAAGTCGTCGATAGTCAGAATGTAACACGAAAATATTTAAATTTAAGATTTGCTTACTCATTCATTTGTAACTAAGTTTTAAGAAACGATGCTAAAATTGTTGCGACCGTTGAACTTGTTAAATAATTCCGGTCCCACAAGCGGCTACCCAGGCTCTTCAGGTGGTAGCCACGGCACTGTTATACACCAATTATTTACGATTAAAATAATAAATAGTATTTATCTAAAAAAAATTATGTAATCGATTTACTAAGAAATTCATGGCAATTCAAGTGAAAATTAAAAAAAAAAAACAGTTAATTTGACAAAAAAATAAATAAAATGAAATACGCAAAGAAAATAACATATTTTTAAATATCTTTTTACGCATATCGTCACACAAAAAGAGTTTTCAATGAAGTTTCTGTGAGAATTATTAGCACATAGATAACAAAATAAATATGTTTGTATGTAAGTTAGTAAATTAAGCTTGATTAAATTGAAAAGCTTGCATAGAAGATTACGCTATGTACTAATGACAACATAAATTGTTTTCTTAGATAATCTTCACAGTATTAGCGCGAAGCTTGCGTTTTCAGCAAAGAGCTGAATTTCCTCGCCAATTGCATGCGAATAGCATAGTTTGTAACAGTTAATATTTCCCTTTGTATTATCTGTAGAGAAACGGATTCCACCCGACAACACCGTCATGCGAGTCTAAATTCCCAACAACTATTTCCTTACAACAGAAACGATAAAATTTTCGATTCAATATATTTATTTTACAGGTAAATATTTCTACAATACTCAGCATGTTTAATGATTTTAAAATCAAATATATTCCTATCTCTGAATCCACGATAATTAATATAATATAATAATAATTATTAATAAATATCCACGGCGGTAAAAGGTGTTATGCAGACAGGCTGAGTAATTAATTTAATCGTTTTGATGAGAGATAATAATAGATCGAACTTTTTTAATGATCTAACCTATCTCAAAGAATTCTCCATGTATGCTCCATATTGTTATATAAATCGGATATATATTTTTTTCTTATATTTTAAAATATTTTAACAATTATTGGTAATTTTCCCATACTAGAAACATCCTGTGATGAAATGGACTATTGTTTAAAAAATAACTGCGTGTTTGCTATATTTGTAAGAAAATTTTATGACTTCACTTACTTTTTGTTTAGTGCTCGTCGTTAGTTCCCTTTATATCTTCTCGTTGTTAAATTTATTAATTCATTGTATAATAAATTTCTTAAATCTTTTATTTCCATTTGCAGTTTGTTTTATAATTGAAGTAGAGTACAAATTTAATTTGGACTGATTATTTTATGACTATTATTATTACAAATTAAACTAATCAACTTGAAAGATATACAGAAAAAATCTGTCCGTTGAAAAAATATTTAGTTGCTACCGGGATTCGAATCTGGACCTCTTTCTCGGATAGGGTAGATGTTTCATTTAATTTGTATTAAATACCACAGAACTATGTTCTAAAAATGCAACTTCACAACAAAAATGTGTTTTCCTTAATAACTTAAGATTATTATTATAATTTGTGTTATTTTTATGTTTAATAAAATTTCTATTAGTATATACGATAATTATAAATATTCTATTTGATATATTCATACATTTAATATATTTAAAAACAAATGTTGCACAAAAAAATATACGTGATGGCATATCAAATGGAAAAAGATGAGGGATTAAACAGCTGAAATTTTTAAAAATTTTATGGTACCTTCCTAATAAGATACAATACAACCAAAAACAGAGAAACTGATAATTATGTTATTATTAAAAGCCATAATGCACAGTATAAAAAAATGAATTTTTATGTAAACAAAAGCATACAGTAATATCGAATACTCTTGTTATATTCAGAAAGCACTACGTGAGGCACGTAAAACTTGAAGACTTTCAGTTTGCAGTTACATAAGCCTGATGGAAGCGGTATTCTTTGAAACCGCAGACAGGAAGGTAAATTCTCCTTCATAATCCGCTGCTTACTGATATTTGTTTACCTGCTACATTTAAAGCAGATAGCCAGAAAGTAGGTACTTGGATTCTGATATAGATATAGATTACGAACAGGGTATGCAAATTTATCGGAAAATGGCATTACCGGTAAATCGGTATTAAATTCAGAATTTTATTTATTTATTTTACCGGTAATTATGAAGGTGTCAAAAAGTGAATATTATGGCATTATATTGTGATATAAATCAACAAATTGAAAACTAATTGTTACATATTGATATATATTTTACACAAATATTACTTATTATATTATATACAATGTTATCTACTACACATATGATAATATAAAAGTTTATATATTATATTATGATATAAAACCAAAAATTAAAAAAAAACATTTCAATAAAAAGATTTTTATTTATTTTACAAAAATATCACTTATTACGTAAAAAGAAGTTTATTTATTTTATATAAATTATTTAAATAATTCTCTTTCAGAAGAGGAATTGAAATAAGCCTTAAAAAACATTACACTTGATTTAATTTTAATGAAGAGAATGAATAATAATCAATAAGGTACAATAAGGTCGGATCCCCAACGCACGTGCGTGCATTGTATTACGCCGTGAGAAAATTCCACGAAATTCCAGGTAGACGAACCATACATTAAAACACTCAACAATACTGCTTTCTGCAAATATCGTCACATAATATCTTAGTTTAAAAATATTTATAGATGATACATTAAAAAGTGAAAAATAATTTACCCAAATTACCGGTACTTAGAAATTTATTTACCGGTAAATCAGTTCACCGAAAACCGGTAATAAATGCCTTAATTACGAATTTAGATAACGTATTTAAGTGATAGATTTACATTCTTTATGTAGATTGAGAACCAAACCAGATAAATGTCACTTTGGTCATTTTTGTGCAGTTTTAAGTGCTTTTTTGGTAATACAGTGTATTGAGTTTATCACCATATTATTTTTCGCAAATGCAGTACGCATTATACTGAAAAAGCTAATTATTATTTTTCAGAAATAATGATTTATCCGTTGAATTTATTCTGTGACATATTTATTTTGTTTTCATATATATTGTCGCGTTCGGCTCGGGTTGATCGAGTTGATCCTATCTATGCCACGGATCGAACACCAAACCACAAGCTTCTAGTCACCCGTTAGCTACATCGGCTCTTACAAGTTACACGGGTTCTTATCAGGTTCACGGGGCGCTTCTTGAGAGCCTCCTTAGTCTGTAAGAGAGGTTAGATACACAATAATAACCATTTTGGTTCACTTTACAAACTATTTTGAACATAAATAACCCACCCACATTTTTCATGACATTCACTAATTAAGCGTCCCTTTTCTTATAACACTGATAAGTTTCAACTTCACATTGTTCTCCACTTTTTTCTTCTTTTTTCATTGCGCAGGAGTTCTGGAGATCCGTGCAATAGGTAGCCTGCGCTGGACACCACCACGATCTCGGACTCACTGTCTCAGATTTTCCAGTTTCGGAACATGCCGCTATCTCACCAAAATTGCCAAGGACGCCTGGTTTCTCCAACCGTGGCCCTTGGCAGCCTTGTATTACCATCTTTCCCTTTTTCTTCCGCATGGTGGTCGGCTCTTTTTCATTCCAGCTGTCACCATCTCCAGTCTCTATCTTTCCAAAAAATGCATCTTTCGCCATCTTTCTTGGCCCAGCACGTGCTGGTCTCTCATCGGTGGCTGGACTGCGGCTGGTCACACACAGTGTGATATTCTATAACTGACGCTTGGTGGGCCCAATACGTGGACGCATGCATCTTACGTCACATTATGGTATTTATCATATATGTACATTTTGGTATTAGTCATACATGTGGCACAGTAATAATAATACATCTATTATTTATAAAGAATTCTACGGAACAACGTAAAGTACTATATTTTTATAACTCGATGATTCAATAATTGAAATGATTAAAAAGTAAGATGATATTTTTTGGTGTTTGAAAATCACCTTAACGAATCTAAGATTTTTTTTCGTGTGAATGATATCGATAGTAAATGATTAGTGAATCATGATGTATTTATTTGGCCTAGTAGGAAGTTGTATCGGCGAGATTTTCATCCCGAGAGACCAGCAAATTATTTCTAGAGTAAAACCTAGGGTACATTTAAAAAAAGAACCAAAGCCAAGAATACTCAGGTATACAATCCTTTTATTTACTTACAAAAAATATTTAAATGGAACTAATAATAATTATAGTAGCTATCTTTAATTTATGGTTCAATAATACAGTAAATTGTTTTAAGTGACTATTTTAAAAAGAAAAATTATATCAGATTTATTAATAATTCTTAACCAATAAATTCGTTATACTTTCCTAAAAGGCAGAATAAAGCTCCGTGTACCCTTTACTGGCGGGTGTTACCAAGTCCAAGCAGTAACTTTATGGCAGTCGAGTGAGAATCCTCGCCCGTAAAGTATGTGATAAGTATGGAGCACCCGGTGTCACATAATGACAGTATTTCAAGCTTAAATATTCCCGCATGTACATGGTGGACCGGCTTCCCGTCTAGGACGAACTACATCCTTTCTTTATTGCAATCGATGATTTCCTTTGAAAAAAGAAAGCAGAACCCCATGCGCCATTAAGCAAGCTAAGAGTATTATTTATGTTTAATCGTAAATTTTGTATTGCGTTGCTACCCAGGCTTAACGGCCACTTCACCGGTTAAATCGTTAAAGTAAACTAAGGTTATAATATGCACCAATATACTGCAAAGCTATCTCTTGTTCTATAAATAACTGTGTTCAGCGTCCAATTGCATAAATGTGAAAATATTATCATATTACATCGGGGTACCAAATCTGCGTAAAATTTTTCTTCTTTAATATTATAAACTTCTTATAGAGAAATCTCTTCTACATAATTTATTATTTTTATATTTTATTTTATTTTTTTATTTTTAAAACTCGACTCACATAACATCATGCTAAACGTTTGTCTGCAGGTACATTTATATATATTTTATTACATTTAATATAATCAAAACATAACAACTAATCATGTCACAGTTTAAACAATTCATTTCAAGCTAACAAGTAAGACTAATTATTTTTAATAAGCCACATTTTTATCATTTCTTTCAAATTGCGAGAAAGTGTACTATTTTGTAAAGACCCAGGTAGTTTATTTTTTAGTGTAGGAACAACAAGTTCTAATGTTCTAGAACCATACTTATTGGTGATTTTGGGAATTGTTAAATTCAAATTAGCTACACCTCTTGTATTTTTTTCGTGTGAAACCACCCTATTTAGGGCATCATTATTATAATTATATTTTATTAAAAGAAACAGTAATAGCCCGTGTACTTTGTTTTTTAGCCACTTAATTAGTTAAATCTATATAAAAATGAACATTAACCACAAAGTTCAATTTGCAAATATTAAAAACATAATTTATTAGTCCTTTCTTTGCTAGGATTGTGAAAAATTTAATCCTCGTATATTGTAAAGTAAGTTAAGTTTTACATAGATCAAATACATGTGTATAATATTTAAGGTATTGTGCTTAAAACATTTGAATTTAAAGGATATACTATTTAAAAAAAGAATGCTTAGATTAGTTCAGAGAATATTGATATCATAAGCTTATGTAGATTTATTTAATTAATTAATTAATTTTTTTTTTTTATATGAGAAAATGAAGACTTCATCTCTAGCCGTAATATATCTAATATTAAACAAGGATTATAATAATGAATTATATTATTATCCCGGGAGCTACTAAATATTTTTTCGGTGTAGATTTTTTCTATATATTTTTTAAATTGATTTCTTAATAAATTGGTAAAAATTTCAACAAAATTTTAAAATGCCTAAATTCAATGTTTTATGATATTATGAAAAATAGGGGCAAAATGGTAGGTAGTAAAAATTCCATTATTTGGAGCGCTCTCACTCAACACTGTCACAAGAAAATGGCATTCTTTAACAATCCCATTTCCAATAAACTTAAAATGTCACATTTCATTACACTTTCAACATTATTATGCTTTGATTCCCCCCTCATGCATCGTGATTTCCGGTCATAAAAGTAGGAAAAAACGCATAAAGGAAACGCACGTGCGGAAGAAATAAATTGTTGCGACAAGGTAAGCCATTTAATCACTTAAAGTGCAAACGCTTTTTCTCATAAAATGTTACGTAGCTACCTTCGTAGGTGTAAAACGGTGTGACTTTTATGGAAATATGTCGTAAACTTTGCTCACAAGCATTGTCAAAACATAACTAGAAATTTTACATATAACTGATATTTTCTGGAAATTAATCTTCTTTTTCTATGCCTTATTCGGTTATCTAACGTTAACGATCACGTTGGCGATCATTATTTTTTATATAGGAGTTTGAAATAATTGGACTATAGACTACATGAACCGTGGTATTAGATTTTTCAGCCATGATGTTCTTTGTCTTTCACGGTCTCTTCTGCTTGCAATTTTCCCTTGAATTATGAGATGCAAGATATGATGTCTCATAATACGGGCAAACTACTGTCATTTATGGGTTTTTATAGTTTGATGGATTTCTTTTTCTTTTCGCATCACATTATAATTTATAAACCAATCAATCCAACTTATCTTTAGAAGCCGTATGTATCCACATCTCAAATGTTTCAAGACTCATTAGCATTGTTATGTATAAAAGTAGAGGGAACACATGCCATCGAATCATTTTCATTCGAAAATTTATGTTTAGATCATGGGTATATAATACTTTATTCATGTAGAAGAATGCAGCTCGGGCTTGCTCTGCACGAGATTTAATTTCCGTAGAAGTATTCCAGTTTTCGTTTAATCTACATTCATGTTTCATGACTATTTTATCTACTCTTTTCAAACTTATTCCAGACCATCATCAGTTGCTTCATTTCATTTGCTAATCATGTATTTTGTCGTGTTTGTATTTAATTTGAAACCAAGTACTTTGTACTCCTTAACCACTCGTGTCAGTAGTACGTGGAGACCTTCCATGGAGTCCATTAGAATCACAGTATCATCTGTGTAACAATGCTTACTAAAAATAAAATAAAAATTAAACTTTAAACGAATAAATAAATTATTAAGAAGAACAGATTCTTATTTGAAGTTGTAATTATTCAAAACATAGTTCTGTGATATTTTAAATACTAATTAAATATAATTAAACAAAGAAGATGGTTTTCAAAGAATGGAACGATAGATGTATTAATTTGAAAAGTTTAACATATGGGTTATAAAATTTGTCGTCAAAAGTACTGTCGCTGAAGCATAGTTGGATAATGCACCTTTCCCGGATTGGAAAGAGATTCAGGTTCGAATCCCGGTAGCGCAACAACAATATTTTTCGATAAAACTGATTTTATATGTATATCTTTCTAATTAATACATTTAATTAGTATTTAGAATAAATAAATAGTTAATTAGTATACATGGTCTATTAATTATTGTGGATTAGGTACCTATGTGTATTCAAATTGTGTAAAATAAATATTTTAATCTTCTCTATTGATTTATCCTTAGTTATAAAACCCTAGTTTTACTTGGCTTGGCAAACGTTCTTCGGAAAACAATTAGAAATGCATTTTACCCTTGATGTGAATAAACCTTAATTAATGCAACGAAATAAGTATTTCACTATCACAACGGTGTTAAAAAAACTATGGATATCAAGAAAAATTGGGTTATGATAAAAAATGAAAATTTTGACATTATTTTACCGAAATTTCATTATTATTAAATACATATAACTATAGCTTCACATTATTTATTTTACAAAAATTGAAGAAATCAAATCACGTGCTTGTCAGAAATACGTACGCCGAAATAACTTGTCAAGAATGTCGTGAATTCATTTCAGAATTTAATAATTTTAATAACCTTAATAATACAGTAGCAAAATTTGATATATTTGATACATACTTTATTTGATGCGTAAATGACACACCTTCACATGGTCAAATTGACTACAGTCTTTGTTGTTGTTTTTTTTTTCTGATACGGGCAACAATTGTTAATATATATGTTTATATATATTCTTATGCTACGGCGGATCCGATCTTGCAAATATAATTTAATTACGTCGGAAAAAAATAATTATAATTAAATATATTAATTAGAAAGATATATATAAAATCAATTTTATCGAAAACTACTTTAAACGAAAACCGGGATTCGAACCTGGATCTGTTTCCTAACCGGAGAAGGTGCATTATTCAACTATGCTACAGCGAAAATATTTTTGGCGACAAATTTTCGAACCTATCTGTTACCTTTTTGATATTAATACATTTAGTCGTTCCATTATTTGAAAGAGGCATCTACCTTATTTTTACAGAATATCAAATACCTTTGAGTAATCTATTAGCAGACGCCAGAATTATCAATTTATTTTTATAAAATTTTGGACACATTGATACAATTTTATTATTAGGAAAACACATTCTTATTGTGAATTTGTAAAAATGCACCTTCCTCGGTTAGGAAAGAGATCCAGGTTCGAATCCCGGTGGCGCAACAGAAATATATCTCGATAAAATTAATTTTGTATGTATATCTTTTTAATTAATATTTTTAATTCATATTTAAAATATCACAGACCTATGTTCTGAATAATTACAAAATCACAATAAGAATATGTTCTCCTAATAATTATAATTATTATTGTATAACACGAAAAATTATTATAATACTGATATTAACTTATATAAAGACACAGTAAACATTGCTAAGAAGAAATGGTAAAGCCAGCCCCAGATTTATAGACAGATTATGTCCATAAACAGTAATTTAATGTGTGGTTGTGTAATTTAAGAGATATGTCGGGTAAATAAAACACCGAAAAACGTTTCCTTTTTCCGCCCACAAATCTTTTCAGTCAGGAATGTTTAACAAGCTCTAAATAAAACAGTCAAGCGAAAACTGCTCGCTAACACGCCACTTCTTCGGTCAGCTTGGTGTATAAATAATTCAGAAGAAAAATGATTCCAATATATTGTATATAATTCGCTAATATGTAATAAATATGTATTTAGCTTTCATTCATATAAATACAGATGGGCCATAACTTATGATCCACCCATGCCGAACAATCAAATAAGAATTATTGTTTTTGTTTTACGCTGAACGTGCGTTATTCCTCCGTGAAGCGATTCATTGCGACTAAACTGAAGAAGAACCAAACTCCCGCGCGCTGTCGCTCGTGTGACCACCTTCGTGCGGTTCCCGCACAGAAGTGATTTAAAAAGTGCAAAAAATGGCTCACCCTGTGTAATACGGGGTTGATTTCGTTACTCCTCAAAAGAATCTGCCGACTAGAGCTTAATATATAATTCTTTGCAACAATGTTAGCGAATTTTTGATAACCTCTCCTATCTCCGTCATCCTACAACACGGTTTCGTTCTAACACTATCAGCAATTTGCGGAAACTCTCGTAAAATATATTTACTTACAACGCGGTTTTATATATGTATATATTTTATTTATTTTATTTTAAACACAACATGATATTCAACAAATGACCGATTTACGATGTTTGCTTGGAACACAGTATGATGCGTGCACACCACTACCTACCACTACTGTGCCAATGACAGAGTTAACACATCTCTGTTTTGAGGATATGGCTATTCAGGACGTTCAGGATTTATTGTTGGATGAAAATATTGGCGAAGTGGATTTGTCAGCAACAAACTTTGGTTTGTTTGCTGTTTCTTAAAAGCTCGTTGTGGATTTCCTGGTATGGATGGAGACAGGCAATTTTTCAGCTCCCTTTTAAATTTTCGACTTCTTTCACCGGGTGGCTCTGCATTCAAGAAAAATTATTCTAGATTTTTTGCTAACCTTAATTTGTTTAAAGTTAATTTATTAATTTCATAATTTTCATCACTGCTCTTCTCCTCGAAATTGATTTGATGTTTAGCTTCTACACACATAAAATAGGTACATTATTATAATATTTTTTTTATGCAACAATAAAGTTGTGCACACCCAAATAAAAATGATTTTGAATTATGCGACAAAAAAGTTTTATTTACCCTTTAAATATTTTTTTAATTATCGTCTTCTTTCCGTCTCTTAACATCTTTCACGGACGTCAGGGTTCCAACTTCGCGATAAAACTCTCTCAAACATCGCCGTCTCTAACTTTTTGCGGTACATTGGTCCACTGCGGCTTCCGTTGTGGCATATTTTATTATTTTAAATTACACGTCCACGTCTCTTACCTACCCTAGAAATGTTAAACGTACTTCTAAATTTATTTACTAATATTATTCCTATATACTAAGCCAGAAAAACAATGTAAATGTATTTGTTCATGAAAGAGTTCATTAAGTTGAAATCAAATGGATACTAAGTTTATAAATGTGTATAGCTGCGCAGAAATCCCCAAAACCGTCGGCATCTACCTATTCACACTCGCTGGCGTGAACAGATTTGCACGTGTGAATTTCACCAAATGCTCGGTACTGTGTTTGTGTGACAGCTATCACAAAAGGAAACATGCTCATTCAATGGGAACCCCGGAGGCATTGAACAAGAAAAGCACCAGGCCGGTGGAAAAATAAGTTTCAGTTGCTGAGTGGCGTAATAGTGCATTCTGCTAACAGGCAGTTGGGCGGTCACAAAAATAATGTGGAGAAAGCGAGATACGGAAATAATACGATTTGAAAATAATAATACAACATACATGTAACAGTATTGGATGATAAGTTATAGCTATGGATTTACAATCACTGGACATGTGAACGATTGATACGATTTTCGGTGACGTGCTACTGACTGTTGTACAGAATTTCAAGGTTATCATCATTCGGGTCAGATGGTGGTCGATGAATTGTCACCCCAATCGTCGGCTATAAGAAAAATTAAGTAATCATGAATATACTTATTTTGTATCCATGTTGAATAATGACTTAAAGATACACAAGTTGGGAGTTATATCAATTAAAAATAAAATAAGATAACGTGTACATTTTACATATGAGTGTAGACAGATCAACTTATATTATATATGTAGATCTTATCTACGACCAAGCCCAAATAAAATTAACATATATTTATTTTACTTTTCTAGGCTTAAGTTTATTATAAAATGGAAAGAAATAAAAAATAAAAGATTGCTTGTTTGGTCTAGCATTAATATACAGTCGCCTAGTGATTGAGTATTCGGGGATTTGAGACTCGTCCCGAGAGACAACTAAGTTTAGTCAAGACGGTGGTCCTGTTCATAGCACAACTTTTGTTTGAAAATAGGAAGAATACTGATGCATTCTATATGTGCATCTCTATTTAAAAAATGTATATTTTCACGTAACTTAAACGATACTACCTTATGAACGAAATATAATTTAACATCCAAAGAAAAAGATTTGTTGGCGTTTAATTTGTTGTTAATTGTTTTTAAAAAACGTTCATTTATCGACTCAACTTAGTAACAGGGTTATACTATTACTTCAATAGAATCTTTATACTCATTTAAAACTAATAAATTAAATGTTATTTGCCATAATTAAGACAATGCAAGCATTATAAGAAAGACCGTGACTATTAGATGCATTTTCCGCGTGCTACAAAATTGTGTTAATTTTAGAAAATTATTGCATAAACGAAATATATTTTTTCATAATCTTGAAGCTAAGATTACGGAGTCAAATCTCAATGGAGACAACTTAACAAAATATTGAAAATTAATAATGTAAACCATTCAATTTGCAAGACATACTACTAATTTTAGACGTTTTTAAATAAGTTATTATATTTACTCACATGCTTTGAGGCTTCAGAAACATAATAATCAGTTTTAAAATAATATATTTTCGGTATTATAAAATACGATAATAGTAATTGTCTAATGGAACTTCAATACGCTATTCAATCCGACCGTGATGGTCGTGGAATCCGTGCGGTCATAATTTTCATTTAAATATGCCTAAAATATATGTTTTCACGCATATTTTACCCATGATATGATAAATATTGAACTTATTTACAACATTAGTAGCAAATTTCATAAATTTGATGTCTTTTTATTTATTTGAAGGGAAAATAACGTTTTCTTTAACAAAGTAAACATTTTATAAATAGTATATAATTATGAAACAGATATATCACTAAAATGGTATCGTGGCATTTCAAATCGATAATATGAAACAAAATAATATATTGAAGCTGTCATAGTAATTTTAAATTTAGAACATTGATTTAAGCTATCATCTAAATATGTGTAGGTACTTTGTCCGATTTCAAAACATATTCAGTATTTCAAAAAATTGTTTAATTTTCTATTTTTAATTCAAATGACGACACTTATTCCACAATATTAATATAAAAAACTTGGATTAGTCATGGATAAGCCACTAGACACGCATTATATTTGAATGCGAGAAAATCAACAATTTTATCGCCGTCTCTTTCAATTCAAACCTTCCTCTCTCGCATGATTTACGTAGCATATAACGTTATTAATTATTTCTCTGGAACATATACGAATTTAACTATTAACCTCGTCTTGAAATCATATAAAATACATGTAGAATTTCTCAAATTTCAAACAGGAAAAATGAAAGCTCGCCTTTAAACATAGTTATTGCATTGTGCTATATTTAGGTTTATTGATATAATGAATTATTGTGAAAAATCCTGTGACTAAATGTGATAAAACAAATAAGTTGATTTTATTCATAGAGGTTAACATTTTCAGATAATTCAACTTATTAGCTTAACATAAAATATACTATAATTGTAACCCTATATATTATATCACACATCACGGAAGTCTTTGACTGATCCATTACAGCCAGTCTTCATTTAACGACCAGTTTCCGACCCACTAATCTGGTCGTAAAGTGAATTGGTTGGTAAACGAACTCAATGTTTACCCTGCTTCTCTGATCATATCCTTGTTCTTTAGAATTGAAAAAACTATTATTGTAATCGTTCTTCAAGGCTAAAGATCTCACGATCTATACACTTTTTTTTGCTTCTTAGTGCTTCCTTTAAATAAAATAGTGGTCAGCGTAATTTCATTTTATTTTAATGAAAGATTTCGTAATTTTGTGTATGGCGTGCGATCGATTTACAAAGCGATCACTGACTTACTGACTGAATTCGAATATAGGTGAATTGTAAATTAAGGAAGAGGGTGGGGTACTCTTTGACGCACACAACACAGTTCGACTGCCGCTCATTTGGTGCTAGAGGTAGACAACGCGACACTTAAAATATTATTTCTGTCTTTCTTTCTACGACGATGGGATGTAGAGATTTGATGATTGTAGTGTTGGTAGGCGTACAAAAACTATCGTAAGCGTGAACGGCCGTTAAGTGAAGAGTGCCTGTATCAATAGTGAACGCCTTATTTGTGAACGATTCTATATACTAAAAACCAATTCTCTCAAAATAAAATTCATTAAAAAAATTTTTTTTTTGTAATTCTAGAGGTGAATTTAGTTAACAAAAAATATTATTATTTTTTTTTTATCTATATATATTTGTGATTGATACAGAAAATTTGTTTGAAAAAATATGAACATTCTACGTTTTAATTACACAGAAACAAGTAAAGTGACACATCTTATCGCACAAATACGGGAGCTGTTAGACCACAGACCAGGGGCAGTGTATAAATTGGCACTTTACCGCGGCGGCAGGGGTCAGGGGGTAGAAGTAGGTTTCAGTTGCGGGCGGGAGTAAATAGGGGTCGTTGGTCATCAGAATTGAATCACGACGACCCCCCGCAAGGATTTCGCGCTTTATTTCTCCCTTTATACCTCGCTGTATATTACACCCGCCTGCGCCTTGAGGATTTAGGGACAATGCAGTGGGAGACTGCCCATCACAGGGAATTTACGGCCACGTGCACGTGGTTTGTATAAGTAATCTGTCATTTTTTCAAATTATCTTACAATTTTTATGAGTGACTGTCAAAAATTGGGGAATTATAAATTTCTAATCAATACAGCAATACATTTACTCGTGGGGTATTTTATCATAAAACAAATATCACATATATCATAGAGACAAAACTATTTTTTTATTATATTTAATGGAAAATATATAGAAGTATGGGATAATTGCAGATCTTACGACCTGTTTTCGGCTGACTTAAGTGATCACTTTATATATGTATTCACCAATTCTCACTCCTCAATCTCCACATTTATCAAATTTTTAATATGTTTAATACGTTAATATGTGGACTCCCTTTGAGTACCGCTACACCATCGCCATCTATGGAGCAAATAATTAATTTTTCTCTTTTTTTAAACATAACAATGAGAATCTGATTTAAATTTATTTTTATTTTAAAGCAATATTCTTTATCTGTAAAATACATTTCTTTAACATATTATACTAGAATACGCCTGAAAAATCAATATTTGAATATTTCCAAGAACACACAATTACTGAATTTTTACTTACAAAGGCACTGTTATTAAACATAATATTTTATCATCTTTTACATTATTGTGACTACAAAGCTCACTATTATATCTTTAATATGGTAATACAAAATTTCTATAAGTAAAATATCTGAAAAACATTTCAATTATTTTTCTCTGTATACACCACATACACACGTATTATATATATATATAAACAAAAATCTTGAAAAGAAAAATTCAAATCCGATAATTCAACGAAGATAATGCCGCATCTAAACCAGTTTCATAATATTAAATATTACTTTTTTGGTATAGAAATTCGATTCTGAATTTACATATTTTTTAAAAGAAATATTACTTATGAACAGAAAAAAATATATAAAACTTCCAGGAATAACTAAAAATAGTTCTTAATAGGCAAAACTAAATAAAATCTAAAAATAATCATAATAAGAATTTCCTAAAAATTACGTTTATTTTTGTGAGAGGCTAAATTTTCTTTGATAGTAATAAATTCACCCGAATAGATCTTTTACAGGGGTTAAAGTTTTTTACATCTTATTAACGTCTTAATAAAGACACTTAAGTACATATACGAGCGAGACTTGAAAATGGCAAAGGATAGATAAAAGCAGCCTGAAAAAAAAGCTGTTCCACGGCCGTCGAATATGTATTGGTGTAGTACCCATAATTTTGGGTTTTTCTGTCGTGATTCAAATTAAATATAAAATTAGGATATTAAATACTCAAATAAAATACAAATTCATTTTTAAATTATTTTTTTATTAGAAGATATAATGAGATATAATACATTTTTAAACATAATCAGTAATTATATACAAATATTTCTATTTACATTTTTTTCTTCTCTATGAGAATCGAAACTCATGTATAGATAGAGAAGAAGTATATAAGAGAGTATATAATTTGTGTCTGCTAGTCTGTATACATATTTTTTGATTTCAGATATAAATTTATAATAGTCTGTAATTTTTCTAATTGTGAGGGGGAGATTATTAAAGAATTTGATGCCTTGATAAATATACCGGTTTTGGGTTGTGGTGTATTTAAGTTTTGGAATATCTATTTTGAATCTTAATCTTGTAGATCGGAAGTTGCTTCTAATATTTTATTTATTTTTGGATTATTGATTTTTTTTTGTATATGTATATTATTTTTAGTACTTTGAATTCTGTAAAGAGTTGGACACTTGGATAGTAATTTTTTTATAATCATTTTTTGAGTAATTTATAATTATGATTTTGAATTTTTATGTATTATTTATGCAGTTTGTATATTTTCTCAAGCATACTCATTGCTTATTATCGATATTTGACATGACTAACCTCCAGTGTCTGCTTTTTCAGATCGTGACAGATTTTTGCGAACCCTCACATATTTTATTGAATAAATAATTTTTAACATCACACAACAGCACGAAAAATCAAGAGAATACCAAGGTACCCAGGGTAACGCTGAACAACCATCGGAAACTATAATGCCTATTTCACCCCAAACCCCCAAATAATGATATTAAAATGTTAATGTTAACTTTTAAAACATGTTTTATCAGCAAACTTGTCATAAAAATACACTTTAGAAATACACGTTAGATAATTTTGTAACATATTTATATTATCTCACTGCTATCTTATATTTTATTTTTACCTTTACCAGTACCGGTGTCGATACTAACTCGGTACCAAGGATCGATCCCACTATCTCTCAAATAGTAAACGTGTATTATACTGTCTTACTACCTCCCCAGTAGAATGTGATTTGACTTTAATATATAATTTTATTTAAAAAATAATTACCCCGGGTGTAATTTGTAGGAAGCTAGTATTAATAAAGAGCTTAAAATATTTTTAAACGGCAACTTTTATAACTTCATTCCTAGTGCAGTGGTAAGTATGCAATTGCATTCCTTGCAGAATCTTGTGGAAAATATAGTTATCCCACTCTAGTTCTCTGGATATATAACCCTCCCGTTACAGAACCATTTAGGCTTGCGCAAAACAAAGGCATCCTCTTCCCCTAAATCTCTATTTTAAATTTTTACTGAATCGGAATCCCAGACAATGCTGGGAACTGAAATATATATTGCAGTAATACTTGAAATGTTTCTACACGGTATTATACATTCAAATACATGATTTAAATTCATATTTCTAAAAATTTGTTATATGTGGAGGTTGATTGTGGGTAGAATTGGTGAACGTTACTGTGTCAAAATAAATCATTTAAGCCAGCCAAAGACAGGTCGTAAGTCATGAAATACCCATACTTCCATACTTTCCATATAATATATTTAATAATTTGATATTAATAATTCTCCATGAGATATTAATAATTTGTCTATATAAAAAACGCTTTATCTCGTTACATTGATCTCTAAAATCTGCATTACATTCTCTCCTAATTTGTTCACTTTTCACGCTATCGTAAATCAATTTATCATACACATGACTTCTCACTGCAATTCACTCTACGTTCGTTACTCTTACGGCATCTCAAAGTTTCATTTCCATAATCAGTGTTGGAGTTTTCATTAGCATTTCTGCATTCAAAGCACTATTCACTTTCATTTACTCACAACTGTTTTATTTTCATATAAAACGATTTATAATAATAATAATTTATTTATTTTGATGAATTCCCGTTATTCCTGATGAAGTTTGAAATACAACAAACATTCTTCTGTTAAGACAATTCTCGCCTCATACACATTCATACATCTTCTCTTACAAGCTCGCCGATTATTGTGGCTTCTAATAGAACCATCTTTCAGTATCTGGTTTATCTAGTCGTGTCAAGTCTTCCGCGGATGTCCTCTATTTCTGGTGCCATCGACACCTGTGTCATATATATTTCTTACCATTCTCTCCTCGTTCTTTCGTTCCATATGACCAAATCATCTAAGTGATATTTTCTTAATCTTACTCACTATACAAACATCGGCTTTACATTCTTTCCTTTTTCTTCATTCTTTACTCTATCATAAATGAACCTGTCACATTTCATTTCTAATGCATTCAGTCTACTTTCGTCCCTCTTCTGCCAGCTCCAAGCATCTATTTTATATATCAGTGTCGGTACCAGGACTCCATTGTATACCGATAGTCTTGCCTCGGTTGATATGTCCCTATTAGCTGTAATTCCATTCAAAGCGCCGTTTACTTTATTTCCTGCAGTCATCCGCCTTTTGATATCTTTCTCAGTCTTTTCGTTTCAGACATACTTTACATTGGTTAACTGTGTTCCTTCTACGTTCTAAATATAAGTAGTTGTAGGAAACATAATTTTAGATCTAATTTATTCATATATATATATATATAGCACATTTTCATAATCCCTTTGTAAGCTTCCTGCCCTACACGTACGTACTACCCTTAGGAAGGTACAATGCCTACAAAGTAACTAATACCTTTAAGGATGTAAGCCGATTTTTTGTCATAATAAGCTTATACGATTTTGAAGCATGCTTGCTAGCATTACTTTAATGAAAATGTTTTGTCTTGATATACCTACATTGATTTATACGCAGATTATATTTAATTAATTAATAATATGATTTAATGTAATTTGCTCTCATTACAAATTATTGTTGCGTTTGTAATTTATTTAATTGTTTCAAATATGTAAGAAAAGAATATGTATAGAAAACTTCAATCTAACTAGCTCATGTGTCTATTGAGGCATTATCGAAGACAGGGTGAAATTGATTTCCAAACATTTTTTTGTATAATACTTGCGAGCTTAAAAATCATAGGTTTGATTAAAAAAATAAGAAATCGTTTGCCATATGTATCGTTGTTTAATATGGTTTTTGGAATTGGTGCAAAATAGAGCGATTCAAACACTTAGAAGCAACTTGCATCACTAATAATTTAAAATACTAAATTAATGTATTAATTATAAATATATACATATAAAATCAATTTTGTCGAAAAATATTGTTTTTGCTTCACCGGGATACGAACCTGGATCTCTATTTCCAATCCGGGGAAGTGCACTACCTTTGTGCTATAACGCCAGTATTTTTCTTGACAAATTTTCGAACCTATATGTTACATTTTTTAAATTAATACACCTGTCGTTTCATTATTTGAAAGCCATCTACATTATTTTTACAGAATCTCAAATACCTTTGAGTAAACCGACTGCAGACGCCAGAATTATCAATTCATTTTTATTAAATTTTGCAATATACAATAAAACAATATTTTTCGACAAAATTGATTTTATATGTATATATTTATAATTAATACATTAATTTATTATTTAAAATATCACAGACCTATGTTCTGAATAATTACAACTTCACAATAAGAATGTGTTTTCCTTAATAATTACTAATAATTTATACTGGAAAAATTCGTCGAACACAAGACAAGAATCTTTTACCAGTCATTGGTCGCGTGAGGATCGTTTCTCCAAATCATTAATGTGCGCGAAAATTCGGATAAAATAATTTTACGTCTCATGTTTTGGTTCTGTTTATTTCAAGTTCCATACGCTTGCTCTCTTTTATACCATATGGAAACCACTACTATGTACTTTTATATATAATTTTATTTGTAATACTGACAAGACGGGACATTTTAAAAATACGATATGTTTTTACTGAAGATGGGCATGATGAAAAGAATTCTACATACTTATATGGGTACTAATAAAAAATAACTTTATATATAATTACGTGAATTATTTTGTAAACTCTGAATATACATTTAAGCTATGACGGAAGTATAAGTGAGTGACGTACAACAGTCTACGAATTAAATATAATAATTCGTATTGTGTACACTTAGGGTTGATGCGGTACTGCAGCAATTCTACACTGTTTACCAAAGACCATATTCATGGATTCATTCCTCTCTTGAGACATCGAGATGCCGGTGTTAAGTTACAGCTGGAATATAGCTTCAGTGCAAGCTAAGATCTGAAGTTTGAACCCTTATTCAAAGAATGACACCGACTGCAGTCTACGACAATACTTTATTGTAATATTATATTATGTAAGCTACACTTTAATCATTTTTTTGTGAATTTTATTTTCTTCACATTAAAATTTATTTTAAATTTATCTCAAAAATTGTATACAATTATATTTATTTTAAAGATAACACATTATTGTGAAGTTGTAGTTTTTTCAGAAAATAGTTCTGCGGTATTTTTATTAAAATTAAATGTATCAATTAAAAGAATATACATACAGATAAAATCAATTTATTAATTATGAATTAATCAATTTATATATTAATTTTGACTTCAGACATATTTTTTTGATACATTGATTTTATCTGCATGCGTATCTTTCTAATTGATACATTTAATATGTGATACAATTATATTTATTTGGTGGATAAAATTTTGAATTCTTAACACGATATCGTTGAAAAAATCGATTTCTGTTATAATGTACAGATTTCTAATTGTTCTGATTGAGTTATCATATTAGTCAATATTATCGAGATATTTCTAAAAAAATTTTCAATTTTCCATTTATTTCAGTTTTTGATTTATTCTGCTTTATTTAATGTAATCCGAAAAATGAAATATTTCAAAAAACAAAGCAGACATTGGTTCATAGAGAGAGGAGGAACCGATGCAGTAACGAAAACTTCCACTATGAAATAATGCACAATGAAGGTGGGTTAATACGGAAGAAATATACTATTATGAAATAACTCAATATTATCTGAGGTCATATAAGATAATATGAATCGATATGATTGAATTTCGCACAATAAATGTCTCAGAATTATATAAGTGGTAAATACACCGTAAACCTAAGATCCTTGCTTTGTAGTGCTTTGATTGATAGTGTAATAAAACTGTGGGACTCCATCGGAAATGAGCTTACATAAAAGACCTCAGCTTTTTGTCCATTACCCGCCCGCGCGGAAAAGATTAATTGCCACTTATGAATCGAGCTCAGATCCTTGTAGTATTGGAATAACGCACTCACATCCATGCCGCGAGTAGGTAATAATGATAATTTTTCGTTAAAGTATGTCTATAATTAAAAATAAATTTTGTAATAATTACTATGAATTAAATGTATCAATTAGAAAGAATACAAAACAAAATCTGTCTTTTCATTAAAAATATGATTGCACTTCATCGCTATCGCTATTTGGTTCGTATTTGTAAATGTAAGTATTATTGCCTGTAAGAAAAAATACAAACTTAGCGAATATGTGTTTTGTGTTTTTAATATCTCTAGGTTAAGATTACTTAAATGTTTTCTCTTTTGTAAATATATATTCAATTTAAAATTAGGTGTATATTGTCTTTTTTATGAGTAAAATAAAATATATATTAACGATATTTTTCCGATTGGCAAGTATATTGACCATCTGTCATCTCGCGTAGTTAATCATCAGTTTACGTTTGTACAATAACTATTTATTGCAAAAATCACCTCAGTTTTTTCAAGAATGTCTTTAAATGGAATGACAAAGAATATTTAATAAGATATATATAATTCAAATTTGATACTTAAGAACATCGTTTATACAGTTCCAGGGAGGGCAATACAAAGCAATTGATTGCTTTTCTGCTAGTAAAAGTTGAATTGCTTTTAAAAATTGAATAATAGATTTAACAATTATAAAAATAGAATTGAATATAAATTCTAAATTTATATTTTTATTTGTTAACTTTGTTTTATTAACCACTTAATTGAGTTTAAATACACCTACCGGTTTCGAAAAATATCATTTTCTTCTTCAGGGTGTCAATACTAACTAAAAACATATATTATTGTTTCTTTACCAGAATCTATTTTTAAAAAACAACAATTATTTAAAAAATAAATTTAGTACCTAACTCAAATTATTACTTAACACAAATTTACTCGAATAATTTTTAGGAAAAAAAAAATAGAATGAGACTCGTAGTTAAATTTAGTTGGTTGTTTATAATTTTTTGATTAGTTTTATAAGCTTTACTTATCTCCAACGATTTCAAATTATTTAATTTGTGACTAGCACCGTTTATATGCAAAATTGATAATTCCAATTTCTTTTATCAAAACCGTGACTATTTTCTATAAAATGATTAGAAATTCTGAAAACCCACTATTGTTCAAACATCTCAAATACTCCTTTACTATTATATTAAAATTTCTACCCGTTTAACCAATATAAAATGCAGCACAATCCTTGCAACTAAGTTTATAGACATCAGAATTGTTAAATTTATCATCTTTGTCTTTAGAATCTATGAGTAAATTTCCTATATTATATAAAATATTTATTATATAAATTATAATATCCAATTTCAATATTGACTTGAATACAATAAAAAAAATAGCAGTTAATAACGGGTATAATACAGGTTTGATAGACACTATTTAAAAAAATAAATTAAAAGAATATAATAATCAATTTTTAAATAAATCACAGAAAAAACATAATGATAATGATGAATATTGGCGTAAGATTTTATACATAAATAACTTTTCGAGTCAAATACATTAGACCGACATTTTATACAAATAATAATATAAGAAAAACAATAATAATTTTTCGTGCTCACGAGCCAAAGCACGATGAGAATACAATTAGGTTCCATCTGCTCAATCTGATTTTTACAACATGAGGACACAATAATTTCTATGCTTTCAGGAACCACGCCAATAAGCAAGTAACCTAACTTTTGTGACGTTTGCGGTGCAAAGAGTCAACTCGACTAATTGAAATATTTTTTTGTTTCCAAATTATATATTGAATACAAAAATTAAAGATCATAAAATTTCGAGCGGCTAGACTATTTTTTGTGAGATGATTTAGAGTCTGAAGCAAATAAATAGATTCATAAGTGAACGATTTCGTAAATGTTTATTTCGAAGTACGTGTAGACTTTGATTTTGTAAAAATTTCAAACAATAATATTTTTCGTAACAGTACAGAATTTTCACATATTCCTTGAACATTTTCGAGTCGTAATACAGTCAGGTATCCACCCATAAAATATTGCGGACTAGGTCTGTTACACCCTGTATATAATAAATTTAATAAGTATTGATTCTTTTTTATTACGCATACCACAAGATCAACTTCAAGAAAACAGTTATGATTATTTAAACTTGGAATAATAATGCATTTAGGATAAGTAAATAAATGAATAAAATTCGAAATAAAGTTAATAAACATTTCATTAGAAAATCTCGATTTAAATTCAGCACTTTCGTAGAAATGTGATTAAAATATTATGCTTCAAACAATTTCTTTTAAATACGTGTGGGTCATTATATTCAAAGAAAAGTGAAAAAAAAGGAACACTGTAACTTAACCTTTTATCTGCATTTTAAGTAAAAAATTTCAGCTATTACAAAGTTTCAGCATATCAAGACCGCCGTTGGCTTTTAAGATAAAAGATTATGCTACCACTTGTATAATTCTTTGCTTTGTTATGAGTAAAAGTTAATTCATTTATTCCATGCACTACTGACATTAAATGAGAACTCTTTTTTTCCATTGACTCTTGTTAGTAAAAAAATGTTTTCGTTTAACGTCAGCATTGCATGGAATATGTATATATTTACTATAATAGTGAACCATTCTTGCACATTGTGTACCCAACAATGTGTTCTAGCATATTCGAATTAAAATTGTTCGTCTGAATACGTGCCTATTTCTTTTAAAGTATGCTTATTATACAGTTTGCATAATATGTTTACATAATTAATGAACATTAATATAAACCACAAAGTGCATTGAATTCATTATATACAGTATTTAATATATGATAAATGTTAATGATTTTCAAACTATTATTTACATTTTCATTTTTTAAATGTAACTAAAACGAGGTAGTGTTTAAGAAAATAACGCTTTTATTGTAAATCATATATTTATGATTGTATTCTTATCTGATCAAAGCACGTTAATAATACAAAATTCGCAGACTTCATACCGCTGATCACTGTTATACATTACGTTTTTGCTGAATTTGCTTGAAAAATTTAAGCGATTATATTGAATACAAACGGAATGGAAATTTACTTGTGGTCCCTTTTATACGAAGTTATTTAGCATACAATTGGTTATATTAATTAATCTATGCGTTATGTATTGGGCTACATTCAAGGGTTGTTAACATAAACTCTCAATTGTCGGAACATTCCGGATGACATTAAGATGGCATCTTAAATAGAAGCCTATACAAATCACATTTGTAGGGTGGATTGCCTATCTAAAATAAGAGAAAAAAGAAAATATTGAAGTCTAAATTTTTAACGTAACTTTCCTGTTTTTTTTTTTTTTGGAGTAATACAATATACAAAATATTATAACTACAATTTTTTTTTAAATTTATATATTTTACTAACGCATACAACAAAATACATAAAACTAAAGACCATTAATGTAAACCAATTACGTTGTTGTAATAATAATTCCATGTTAGAATTACATTATTAAAGGTTTCTATGTGGAACTCGGTAACAACAATAATTCCATTGTAAGTTCGTTAAATGTGTAATTTCAAAACATTAGTAAAGTTGAATTTATGGCATTTTGTATATTAGAATAATTCTAATTAAATGTGAAATAAAGACAATTTTATGGTTGCCAATAAATTAATTCTTTGGTGCGTTATAAATATCATATATGCAAAAAATATTGTATTGAGTATATTATTTTAGTTTTATTGATTTACGTGTACTAGCTTATATACTGAAACGTATGTCGTATACGTATTATATTTAAAAGATAGTACTAAAAAGTTTCAACTGTATTTTTTTATGAAAGTGGAAGTTTTAATTCTTGATGAGTAATTAATTCTGGAGCTCACGGACATCCAACTCCGAGCTATGAATCAACCCTGAATCTAGAATGCGGAGTGCAAATTTCTACGTCTGAGTTCATTTATATTTCAGAAATTTTAGTTTATTAATATGATTTATTTTGAGAAAATTTATAAAATAATGATTATTAAAAGTTCAGCTTTTTAATATGATTTATTCCGAGAACATTCGTAAAATAATGATTAATTAGAATGTTTAATTAATAGGAATTAGAGTTTTTCTATTCATTAGCACTTTTATGAAATTTGTATTTTTGATGTAATGTAATTATTTACTTACTTACCATCACGCCGTTTCCCCGTGGGGGTAGGCAGAGAGGATAGAGCGCCATACTCTTCTGTCCTGACAAACAATTCTCGCCTCATCCACATTCATACATCTTGTCATACAAGCTCGCCGATTGTTGAGGCTTCTAACAGAACCATCCTCCATTATCTGGTTACCTGGTCGTGCCAAGTCTTCCGCGGACGTCCTCTATTTCTGGTTCCATCAACACTTGCGTCAAATATCTTTCTTACCATTCTCTCCTCATTCATCCTTTCCATATGACCAAACCACCTAAGTGATCCTTACTTAATCTTACTCACTATACTAAAAGCTTTACATTCTTTCCTTATTTCTTCATTCTTTACTCTGTCATAAATAGGTTTGCCACAAATACGTCTAAGTGATCTCATTTCCACTGCATTCAGTCTACTTTCGTTCCTTTTCTGCCATCTCCAGGCCTCACTTCCATACATCAGTGTCGGTACCAGCACTCCATTGTGCACCGCTAGTCTTGCCTCGGTTGACAAATTCCTGTTAGATATAATTCCATTCAAAGCGCCGTTTACTTTATTTCCTGCAGTCACCCTCCTTTCGATATCATTCTCAGCCTTTCCGTTTCTATCAAACATACTTCCCCAATATACAAACTCATCTACTTGTTCCAAACATTCATTACCTACAAGTATTTTGCATGGTGTCTTGCTTTCCTCCTTCTCGAATACCATCACTTTCGATTTGTTAACATTCATCATGAGGTCGCTTTCCTTGCATACATCGTACATTCTACTCACCAGATTCTGTAGTTCTTGTTCATTATAATGTAATTATATCCTAAAATAAATATTTTATAGCTACGGACATGTATTTGATCATACTTTAATTCGAGACAATTTAAAAATAATAATCAAAATATCATAGTTGAATATTTTTATTAATTTCTTTTAACGTTACCTAACTGCTGGGTGAATATTATGTTTCAGGTCGATATTGTTTTTAAATAACTAGAAAATAAGATACAATTTAAAATTTTTTGTTTTTATTTATCGATGACTTGGCTTATTACAATTATGTATGGAATATGATATTGGCCAAGTGGCCGCCTCTAGCAGCGGCACAAATGCGTGCTCTTTTAACCATATTTTTATAACATTCTCGCACATTTCGCGTGTTATTTTAGCAATTTCATTTCGAATAATATCCTGTAGTATCGAAATTGTTTTTGGATTATTGGAAAAGACCTTTCCTTTCAAGTACTTTTACAGAAAATAGATGAAAGTCTTCAAATTAGCTGATCGAGGAGTCCAGTCGATATCACCAGTTTTTGATATGGCCGGTAAAAATTTCTCGCAATATTTAAAGCATAGCTCGTGCTATATGTAAAGTGGCACCGTTCTGCGGAAACCACCTATTGACCTAATTCGGCCACATTGGTGGCTTATTGAAGTTTTACAACATGTGACGAGAAGCGATCACCATTAATGGTTACATCATTATTATTTAGATAAAATGTTTTAATGACTTTAATACGTTATTGAGACATTATGTATTTTATAATAAATTGTAATTAACTAATCTCTTTGACTACTAAATAAAAATTGTCAAATTTTTACTAAACCAAAATTGCGCTCAAACAAAATCGGCCTGGAATATAATATTCATCCTCTAGTAAACGATCCCTATCTTGTGATCGCTCATATCGATCATAACGATTTTAAACTAAAAATAACAAAGTGATTGCTTGAAGTGGGTAGAAAGCAAAATAAAACTAATTTGTCATTTGTGCTAACCTAACTACCTTCACATTTTTGTCTCTAACTATACTATAGACAAAACATTAACATTTTATAACTTCTGATTGTACTTTTTTTTACATAACTTTACATTATACTTACTTACCTTACTTTATATCGATTGTACCTTAACAATGACAACTTTTAAAAACTGTACAGGTAATTGTTTTAGAACATACCACGTCCAGTAAACTAATCACATTTATTTTCATATGTACTATTTATGCTACAAAAAAAATAATTATTATAATAAAATTTACATTTATATTAAAGATATTACCAAAGACCTGGATTTGAAATTGCACTAGAAGTCATTAAATTAAGTCTTAGTTTAATAGAAATTTAATTATAAATCGCAAAAACTGTGTACATATTTTTATTTTATGGTATATGTATTTGGTCACCTCTATAAGGTGGGTAACAAATACGACAAACGTCGGACGTATTATTTTACAAAAATAATTCTCGTACTATTGTCTCGAAAACTAGTGTTAAGTCCAATATTCTCGTATTTTATCGATACACAGTTTCAGTAATAAGTTACTTACAAAATATTACTAAAAAGATTAAAATTAATGACACATCAAAAACAACGCGAAATTTGATTACCCGGGGGTAATCAAATATTTTTGTTAAATTGTTGTTTTAAATAACACGTACACTAGATTAAACGTTGGTTCGCGTGCACTTATGGGGAAATTTCATATTAAAGTCACTTTCTTTTATACAATAATTTCTATTATTTTATACAATGATTTCTATTTTCTTTCTTTTGTACTTAATAAAAGTACGTTTATTTACTTTAGATTGTTAACTTTGTTTTATTAACTGTTAGAATGCAAAATTACCCAAAATAATTTTTTATTTTTCAAGGCTACATAAACACTTAGTCAAAGTAAAAGACAGGGGTTGCAATAAAAATCGGTATTGTTAGACGCACGATATGGCGTGGGAACGGCTATAAGGAATCTGGCGTACGTGACCATAGTCACGTCGGCAAATGCACTACAAGGGATGCATCACCGTCATGCGTCAGTCTTCTCCAAATCCCAGTCGGGAGAGCTCGCTCCACAAAGACGAGATCTAATTTTCAATTAGAAAATAAAATCCATATCGTCTCTGATATAATTTGCGTTTTGTAATTTGTGATTCCGGGGAAAATTTAAACTGTGCGCCTCGAGTTTAAGCTTAGACTGTGATGTATTTTGTGTTTAATCGTTGACGTAAAAGTATAAAAAGGGTCTCGGTGGATCTGTATAAAATAAAAGACGATCAACATAATTTGGTGTAGTGAAAATAAATTGTCGCTATCAGGGGAGACGATATCATATACGGTACGTACAAATTGCAAAAGAACATCGCGTTCAGAGTCCCGATTTGCCTGGATAATTGGGCATCGTATGGTGGTCAATCAACTACAAGCCTGAACTCCGTCACCCTACGCTGGCACCACAAGCATATGGCCACACTTCACATCCAGGTTCCTGGACCATCATCTACACGTGGAAGGCGTCTCCTGAGAGGTAATCCCTTACGTGAAGGACCTGCATAATCTACATCAGACAAGCATCAACATAGCCAATTTGGTAGATAACTATGCTGGCATGATGGACAAACATATAATGTTAATTTAATTATTTTTGAATTGTCTTATTAATAAGTAATCAGGTAAAATGATCATTTTCCACTTTTAATACATGCAAGTCACAAAATATAGATAATAAACTTTATTGTAAACAATGGCATTTTGCAATTTCATTTCATAACCATTTGACTTGACAATATTTAAAAAAGAACCAGTTAGGCTAGATGCCTCCCCCCTGAACATGAAGCCGAGGCAGAAAGAAGAAATAACCTAACATAACCACTTAATGAATTAAATCATCTACCGGTTTCAAAAAATATTATTCGTTAATGATATGTGAATGATAAAAAAATGATATTTATCGAAACCGGTTAACAAAACAAACTTAACAATCTAAAATAATGGATTTAAACCACAAAGTTGATTTTGTTAATCTTAAAAATAAAAATACATCCCGGTGACGCTAAAACAATATTTTTCGACAAAATTGATTTTATATGTATATATTTATAATTAATACATTAATTTAGTATTTAAAAATACATTTGTTATCAAATTATGTTTTTTATTTCTGCCAAGTTAGGGATATATCATCACAAAATTACGTCATATAACTAAGTTAGCTTAATTCATTGTCTTTTTTTACAAGTGTTAAAAAACATGATGACTTTAGTTTGAGAATATTTATAACTAAATTTTTTATATACAAAAATATTAAAATTATGTTATTTTTACTTTAATATCACCAAGTTAGCTCAGTTTATTCTACATGTATAATATTAAAAATTATTTTAAAATATTGCACTGCTACAAGTTCACTTTGTTTATTACAACCTGTAAAGAGAACTAATATTATATTACGTATATTTTTAGAGTCGCTAGTAAAATTTCCGTTACGAAACTGAATGTATCAAATCCATAAAATATGAAAAGGGCGGTTCAATAATTCACTACCCTGGACTGGCTAAACTCGGAACATACCGAAATAACCTCTTGCAGGCGGATGCTGCGGACTGCGGGTCCGGAGCGCGGCTCGTGACCTCGCTTCGGAACTCGGGGCAATAGGAATAACGACCTTATTGATTTCAGGCTCGCCGCGTGAATAATGGAGTTGTGTGTCAGGCCCATCCGACGACCAATTAGCTTCCGGAGCAAACACTAGAGGGAGGTTCCCGGTCGCAGGGAGGTCGCGCCCGGTTTAGGGGTTAAGAGGTATTTTAGGAAATTCGAAAATGGTGTAGTTATTATTTAAATAAAAATGGTGTAATTATTATACAAAATTACTTACTAAAAAGTATGGATCGAGGACGTTAGAATTTGTTGTTTCTATACGGAAAAATAAACTACCCGAGTCTTTACGAAATAGTATGCTTTCTCCCAATTTGGAAGAAATGATAAAAAGTGGCTTATTTTTTGATTTTTCTTACTTGTGAGCATGAAATAGATTATTGAACTGATTAATTTTTATGTTAATAATATTAAATGTAATAATTGATATGAATGTACCTACAGACAAATGTCTAGCAAGATGTTTTGTGTGTCTAATCTAATTACAAAATAATAATAATAAAAAAAATTAAAAACATTTGTTGTAAATTTGGAGAAAACATTAATGAACAATTTTGAATTCGTAGACGAGATTAATGAACAATATCATATTTTAAAATCCTTCGCCGCTATTATAAAGGTTTCCTAGAAACAATAAAGCCTCTCTAACAACTCACCCTTACGTGCCCCACCGCCCCAATAGCCAACTGTGTTTAATTTTAGTTCAATTTACACCTGTAGATGGGAAGGACTACTCTTTCCGAAAAAGTGAAAACAAAAATTATATTTTGATAAAAATATTTAATTAAAATTTTGAAATAAATCTTTAAAGAATGAAATTGCATTAATACTAAAAATTGAGTTTTGATACACTTATTTCGGCGAAAAGACCCAACTGATCCTGGTGCCTCGGGGACACGTAAAAGGAAACCGGAAAAAATTCATAATGACTTACATAATATTTCCGCATAATAACCTCCGGCACTTGTGGTCACGTCGCATATCTCGATGTGGGGGAGAGAAAAACAAAAGTATGAACATCCATACAAATGTCAAAAAAGTTTCCGAACAGTAACCAACAACCGAACAAAAAAGCACGACACCCATATTTTAACCATTTAATTTTAGCCATAATTTTGATTAATATTTTTACCCAGGTTATTTATTTTGCTTGGCGGGATTTTTGATGTTGTTGTAGTGTGTATTGGAATAATGCTCCCTGTGCCGTCACTTGGCATTCAGGCGAGCAGTTCTTCAAATCCAATTATTGCTTCTCGCTTTCGATGCATCTTCGTTTTGTCCTACATTTTTCCCTTCAGCCATTCTTTCTGGAAAGAAGACCCTTACCACACGTGTCCTTTATTTTTTTTTGCCCAGGCGGTGGCGTTCCTGGCTAAATTATGTATTCGGATCGGGTCTCGGTTGTCTTATATGTATGCGAAATGTGACATTGTGCTTCGGGAGCCCTTCTTCTATAAGCCCTTTGATAACATATGCTTTTGGGATGGTTTCTTTTAAGATTTCATGACGTTATCTCTCTTTAATGTTCATCCACTTATTCAAATAATATGTTCAGATATTATTACGTTCATAAGTTTAAATTTTGGAGTTAAGAATTCAAAGCGAACTACAGAACAGTAAATGAATAGACATGAAATAAAGTGTACATGTAGAAAAGAGGTTTGGAACATCAGTTGCGGGACGAAAGGCATTATACACACATTCTTAGTGGAAACATAAATCCGATATTTATAAACATTTATGCAACAGTAAAAGTGTTTACTCTTCGAAAATTAAATCGTTGTGTAAACAAGACGTATTTTTACATGAATGCATATTATATTGCAAGCGTTTAAATTTTCGCTCCAATCGAGTCATATTTAAAAAAAAAAGTCGAGGAGCTATTTGATTACGTAAGTCGTACCAACGTGACCACATGGATGACACCAAAATGAAAATATTTTGACAAGAAATTTGCGTTAGTTCATGTCTATATATTTGGTGGTCTGTGAAAGCGAACAAAGCTATATGTATTTTCGATTTGCAAGTTAGAGACTTTTAAAGACAAAAAAATGCAATAATAATTATATTAAAAAACAATGTTATAGATGCATATATGGTCTTATTCTTTTCATTGTGGGTATTGAAAATTCGTAATTAAGTTGCAAAAATAATAATGTTTTACAATTCGAGCCCCAGTGCAATGCACCGGCTGAGCGCATTCAGAGATAGTATGAAAAGTGTCCACAGGCTTCGCGAGCGCTGATGCGTGTAAATCTGTCCGGACTTGTACAAAGTTGAACTTTCGGAACGTATTTGCGGACATGTTTGTACTGACGCGTTCCCCTTAATACGCCATCCCTAAATTTCAACCGACCGTTTAAAAAACAACAATAAGTCAAAAGCGTGTTACATAAATGTGCATCTAAAAAATTAAAAATATTACGATTTATTACTTTAGAGGAAGTGCCATAAGGTTCGAAGGGAGCATTTGAACGTTCGGTGTTGAGCTTAATGGACCCCGCTTTGGGGTGACGCGCCCGCAAAAGCCAAAGAGTACACTCGAACATGTTTTGAATGAAAGCTTTTTAATTGTCGTTCGTTAAGCGGCTGAGAGCGTCAATCGATTTTTTAAATTACAGTAAAATGAGCGACTCCATAACAATTTTCAAAAAAATTATTTATTGCCGATCACAAAAAAATGTGCAATTATGCAATATTTCTACGGATTTATTTTTAAATTGCATTCATTAAGGGTCACTCCTATAACTCAAATATAAAACGAATATAAAATCTTTAAACAGCCATAGTGAAAAAAATTGTAAGTCTGGAAGCATTTAAATTGAGGCAAAATCTAAAATTATTATATTCTTCTGTAAACGTTATTTCTGTACATGCGCTGTTACTGTCCCTTTTAATAAAATAAAATTATAATAACTATGGTCTAAATAGGGTGGCTTCATACGGAAAAATACAAGAGGTGTAGCAAATCTGAATCTAACGATCCCCAAAATCACCAACAAGTATGGATCAAAGACAGTAGAATTTGTTTTTTCAATAATAAAAAATATAATGCGTGGGTCTTTTTAAAAAAGTATCCTTTCTCCTAATTTAGAAGAAATTAAAATTATTAAAAAACAGCTTACAGAAAATAAGCTGTCTTACCTATAAGAATGATATGTATTGCATAAACGGTGATTGATTATTGTTATGTTTTTGAGTTTATTAAATATAACAAATGGATATAAATATACCTGCAGACAAATGTCCATCAAGACGTTTTGTAGGGCTAGTGTTAATTAAAAAAAAATAAATGATTAAAATTAACATTTAAAAAAAATCTAAGATTTGCGATCCATACCCAACGTTATATAGGATTCAGATTTAGTTATATTTTAATAGGGGATGGGAGGGTAGAGATATTGGGGAACAGTTTTATTAGAAGATTCTAGTAAAATAAGATATATTACAATGAATGGCCTCCTCTTTCTCTTTTCCTGCTCCATACAAGAAAAAGCACGTTGATAAAATAATTAATAAGAGTATGGTCCTTGAATAATTTTTATGCTCCCAATATTTAATTTCAAATGAACTGTGTTATAGGATTTTATAATCTAGACTGCTCAAAATATCTACAAACTAATGAAGTAATCATTAAAAATCAATACATATTACACTTAATTAAAATAGTGCCAGTTATATTTTGAGGACAATTAGGCATATGTTAGAAAGTCAGCCTCTCAGGTCAGCCTCTACTTTAGCTGCAGGAAGGGTTGTAGAACCGACCAACCGTTGCCAGAAGTCTAAATTTAGTGAGCAGGCATTTGCGGTTGCAGGCCCAAAAGCGTGGAACTCTTTGCCTTCCGTTATAAGGAACAGTGCATCAGAGACTTTATTCAAGAAAAAACTAAAAACGCACCTTTTCAAAAAATCATTTCCATAAGTAAAAATAACGATTATTAATTTAAAAAAAAAAAATTGTAAAACTATTAACAGTTTATGTGAAAGTTTTTACGAAAATGGCGCTATACAAATTATCCATCATTATTATTATTAAACTGCAAGTCCTGTAACTATTATATTACTGTAATATCAATTTAACGTTTGCATCAGCACGTGCAAAGTTAATAAGCCTTATTTTTTTGTACATTATCATGAATATAATAATATACAAACAAATAAGATTTTTTGGTAAAGTTGACATGTTACTGAAAAAAGATCATCGCGGTTAGCACCATAGCACAATGGCAATATATTATTTAAACAGTAATGTTAATATGTTAATTTCGAATAAATAAATAAATTTAAACCATTTGTGAATGTAGTTCAGTTGAAATTAAGTTTTATGTGAGAAAAATCTTGAAAATATAAAATGTAAAGTAAATATATTAAAAATTATATTTTCTTTCCAACCCCGTTTCTTTATGAGAGCACCATCTAAAATCAGTGAAGGATAATAATCGCCCTGACAGCTGATTCGAGTTGGTCAGAAACCACATTTATGAAAATATTGATCTTAGAAAATATAAAACTCTCTAAAAGCAAGTAAATAAATTAGTAATACTCATATATACTATAAAATCAAATTAATGATTGATTCTATAATCGGAAATTTTATTTCTATTCTGGCCATTTAAATAAATACATTTTTATAATTATTATTTCTGTAATAATTATATAAATATAATTATAAAAATATAATAATAATAATATAATTATAAAAATATAATAATAAGCAGAATTCGATATAAAATGATCCCTCATGTATATTTTTACTTATGAATAAATTATTTAACTGCTATTTTTTTTCAAAAATCAAGTATTACGTTAACAATTACCCCGTTCTCTTCAGACATATCTTTTGCGTAATAATAACTACTTAAACCTGACAACTTTTTTTTTTAACAGCAGTTTTTCTTAACAACTTTTCTGAGAATGAGTAAAAGGCTAGTAAATCAATATTGTTCTTATCACTTACATATTTATATAACTTTAAATATATTCGTTTAAACCGAAAATTATAATTTTTCACAATATAATGTTATTCTAAATCGGTACAGTGCCGATTCTGTGCAGTTTAATAATGCAGTAAGTAGAATTGATAATATTGGTGTGAATTTCAGGTGTTGATATTAATATATGCGTTGCTGCATTACACAGTATGTGCTTAAAATTAAGGGTGATCATTATTTAAGTATATTAACCACAGTAGTGCAATGTTTATTTTAGTAAAACAGAAGTAATATTTGAAAAGTATAAATGTCTTCCAAATCAATTTATAATTTGTAAAACTTATCTCCCAAGGAATATTTCATTAAAGTAATTTTAATCCCAAGTTCTCAAAATTGTCAAAGCAAGATCTCGAATGTTGTAGATTTTGTCAGTAGGAGATTTTTTTCTATATGGATATTTACAAAATGGTTCATAACATCTTACTTACTTAATCTTTACCCATACAATGATAAAAATACCCGTACGCAGCTATGCTGTAAACTCGTGTTACCGTAAGAAATTAAATTTAAGCATTTTAAAATATAATAAATTTAATTTACTAGCTTAAATGGCTTTAACAAACTTTTATACATTTACTTTAAATATAAATTTTATATTGTGTGTATTAATGTAAATATAACAGAAGATAGACTTGTGCTATTGAATGGTTAGGAAAGGGTTAACGGTCGCTTTCATGTTTTTAAATTAAATGTTTTCGACGCTTCCATATACATAGACTAACAAAGATTGCACACGTGAGGTTCACTACAGAAAATTAATGTAAGCTAGAGAGAGATAGACATAGCTACATTTCGCTACATGTCATTGCGAATCAATAATGCAAGTAAATTAAATAATTAATGCCGATGATTCGTCGTAAATATATGTATGACAATGAAGTTTTTCTAAGTAGTTAATCGATTTTGTTTTTTCAAATATCTCTGAGGAGTAGAAGCAAAAACTGAATGATTTTGAAATGAGGTGCTAAAAGCAAATGCTTAGATTCAATGGTTAGCAACGCGTCGTAAACAATCAATTTTGGAACAACTAAACACTGAAGATAGATTATTTATAATCTGTTGAAAACGACTGTCTATAGTTTTTAGATGTATCTATGATGTATGTATGTATGAAAAAATTCTCAATTTTTGTCGAAAGTATGATTCTTTTTAATGGGTTGATTCGAAATTTCAAATAAATTATTATTTGCCGAACATTTATAATTCATAAAGCATTTTATAATTCTGGTTCTAAATTTTATAAACGTAACTTTGTTCCTTCTTATCGTTTTTTGCAATTGTAAAAATTTTACTTATGTATGTAAGCCTTTTCTAATATATTATATATACATATAAGTATCAACAAATTATTATTTTTTTAAAATTGAACTTTTTGAATTCCGAAAGTTGTCGTGTCTATAAAATAGAAATTATATGTGTGTATTGTGTATGAGACGTAGAAAATTTTTAACGCAGGGTAGATTCGATGTCTCCTGGTCTCCCGGTAATATTGTAATTGTAAAACTCAACTAATTGCAAAAAAAAAACAATTTTTATTATATTGAATTATATTTATTCAAAGTTTGAATAGAGATATAACATTATTTATATTCATTGAGAGCGGAAGCATAACTGCACTGGGCTGCAGTTGTCTATGAAGCACACGCGTTGTATTCCGCTGACCATGAATACAAATTTGGTCGAAAACTTTCTGAATAAAGTTTGCTGAAACTGTTCCGTATTTGAACCCAATACAGCAAGTACCGAGGCTGACTTTCTATTCAAACTTCACGGTATTAGCACGTGAATTGTAAGCTTAAACACAATTTATTTATCACTCTGAACAAACCTCACCGAAATTAATAATGAAATACAATGCACTTTTCAAAAATAGTACATTTCAAACTTTTTAATAATTGTAATGAAAGTAACAATTATTTATTCCAGAGACTGAGCGAATTGCGATGCAATGAATGTTCCATAAGTTTTCACACAAATTGTTAATTGTCGATAAAAATAATAAAGATTTTTAGAAAAGTAATTAAAATTAAACAATAAAAAAAGAGGTTGTAAAATGTCTTTGATAAAAATAAGTAAATGATGGATTGAACATCTTTATTGCCCCTAAGTTCTTATTTACTTACCATCACGCCGTTTCCTCGCGGGAGTAGGCAGATAAGATAGTGTCAGATTCTTCTGTTCGGACAATTCTCGCTTCATCCACATTCATACATCTTCTCATACAAGCTCGCCGATCATTGTGGCTTCCAATTGGACCATTTTCCGGTATCTGGTTTACTTGCCTTCTATTTATGGTGCCATCAACACTTGCGTCATATATTCTTCTTACCATTCTCTCCTAATAATTTCATTCCATATAACTAAAACCATCTAAGTGATCCTTTCGTAATCTTATTCACTATACTAAGATCAGCTTTACATTCGTTCCTCATTTCTTTATACTTTACTCTGTAATTAATGGATTTGCCACATATACGCCTAAGTGATCTAATTTCCACTGCATTCAGTCTACTTTCGTCCCTCTTCTTCCAGCTCCAAGCTTCAAATTCAAACATCGGTGTCGGTACCAGAATTCCATTGTATATTGCTAGTCTTGCCTATCCATTATTATATATTCCATTGTATATTGCTAATCGTTCCAACTAGCTATAATATTACCTGCAGTCACCCTCCTTTCGATATCTTTCTTAGTCTTTCTGTTTCTATCAAACATACTTCCCAAAAATAAAAAAACAAACAAACTCATCTATTTGTTCCAAACATTCATTACCTATAAGTTCTAATTAGATTAATTTATCTTTTTTTCTATTTAATATTAATTAGTAATTAAATGTAATATTGTAGATGTCGATCTTCTTTTTCATATTAATGTCTGAGCTATCCCCATAATTCAAGATCATTCTTATTTGGCATAGCACTCATTATCATCGACGTCGATCCCTCATGATAGTATCGTGATTTTCATAAGCTCCCACCCTTTTGACTTATAGTTTGTTAAACATTTATTCTGTTCGAACTGCAGCAGAAGAGGTTCAACGAACGAACGGAACATTAACGATTAATGGATAGAGATTGGACATTTGAAAACGTTCAAAAGCATTAGGTGAGGTGCGAGATAAGTGGCGGTGCTAGAATCTGTGAGATTCGGTGTATACGTTATACGAAAACCAAGAGTTGTATTCAAATGATAAAAAATTGTATAATTTGCGTCCTTTTCTAATATAACAATTCCATTTTTATTATTGTTACTAATAAATTAACTTAGGGTCACTTACGAGCCTCTTCTAAGAAGACCACCGAGACAACGCTTAGCTTAGTGAAAATTGTAAGAATATTGATGTAATACGTAATTCATGTACGCGTCATTATTACTGTTAATCGATGAAAAAACTGCGTGGGAATATTATAATAAGTTTTCCTGTTTACGTAATTAAGTTAGATTTAAATTATGAAAAAACATAGAGCAAAAGATTAGAAAAATATGCGTGAATAAAATGTATTAACAGACAAGAAAACAGTTGTGTTACAGGGTGAATATTATGTCAATTTTGCTTTCCAGACATTTGTCAGTTCATATTTGGTAGTCGTAGAGAGTAGTAGATTACAATTTATTATGGAGGACCTAACACCTCAACAACGTGTTGAAGTCAATAAAATATTTTATCTAAATAATAATGGCAATGCCGTCGCTATCGTCACATATTAAAATACTTCTTTATGGCAGAAATAGGTCAATTGGACCTGCAACACATGTGGTTTCAACAGGACGGTGCGGACTTGAAATTTTGCGAGAAATTTTTCCCGGCAGCATAATGTCAAAAGTTGGTGATATCAACTGGTCTCTATTCTATTTTATGTAAGAGTATTTGAAAGAAAAGATCGACGTCAATAAGTCAACAACAATTCCGATGCTACAAAAGAATATTCGAAATGAAATTGAAAAGATGAAAACGCGGAAGTGTGCGAGAATGTTATGAAAAATTTGGTTAAAAGAGCACGCATTTTTGCCGCTACCAAAAGCAGCCATTTGGCCAATATCATATTTTATAAATAATTGTAATAAATTACATAATTGATAAATTAAAACCAAATTAAATAATTATGTTTATTTTTTTTAGTTATTAGAAAACAACATCGGTCTGGAACATAATATTCACTCTGTATTAATGTATTATATTTCTCCACATTTAAATAAACTACATTATTAGTTACAATATAGAATAAATAATAAAGAAGAGTTAAATGTATTAAATTTTTTGTAGTTTTTGATTTTTCAGTATTTTTCATTATTTTTTTATTGTATCTATATCATTGTGAGAAAGTACCTACATATCGGAAAAACTGACAATTTATTACAAAAAGCAAAAATAAAAATAAAAAAAAAACAGAATACCCAAAGTATTGACTCAAACTCGTGTAACTTCCGAAAGCATATCGTCCTCCAATAAACAATACACGACTTTCCTAGTAATAAACTGTGAGATGTATTATTTTTGGTCCCACCCGAGGTCTAAGAGAAAATGGAAAAATAAAATAGAAGAGGAGGCCAGAAACGTGGTGTGAAACTTAGTTATGGGAAATTCAGTTATATTAGAAACCCCCCGCAAATTTCCAATCGCCTAATGCACCATCTAAAATTTTTATCGAAAAATGGTTCAGAAAAATCAATGTTTAAAAAAATATTAAACATATATTGTACGATAAAATAAACATATATAATATGTAAAGAGGACTCTGTTTATGGATGAAGAATTTTATAACTAAATAACCAGATTAACATAAAAATAATTGTTATGTTAGATAAAGGAGTAACATAAAAAGAAAACATTTGTTTATCGCCCTCACAACCATTATCACCGCCGACGACCCCTGAACGTACCTGGGCGTAAACAGAATTCCTGATAGCCGAAAAAACACGCCCGATACTGACGCCAATATATGTCAATTACTTGCGCCGCAACCAAGGAATTCTGTATAACTGCGCTCAATACACTTATGTCGACTGTAAATAGTTTTTCTTTCTCAATCTGCTCTAGTCTGGCCACATTCACGTTCTTACACGATACACCGATTCATAATATTCAATCTTAACCGAATCCTCAAACCCCCAAACATTGTATAAAAATAAAAATTGTTTTACTTTATAAATAAATTAAGCATTTCGGCCTAAGCCCCCAAGTCAATGAAAGGCTTTTTAAAAATTCGGTAGAATAAAATTATAATAAAAATATCGTTACTAAAAATCTATTTTATTTTTATGGGAAATGATTTCGTAAGAACTCTTCAATAAAAAGAGCACAATACGATGTTGACCCAACCTGCTAGGAATACAAATAATACATTAAGATATATCATGTGACGGCTGTTCGAACTATATTCCGTTACAGGGTGTTCTTTGACAATTGTGAAGATATAAACAATATTTGGGCAGCATCTTCTAGTAGCATAGTTCTAAATAAACTTCGAAATATTAAATCAACAAAAAATATTTAAATGTCATAACTATACATCATTCATAACATCCTTTAATTTGAATGAGATGAAGAATAACGATTATTACTTGACTAAATCATTGTATTGAATTACAAGGAAGGTTTATTCATCATATTTTCATCATAAACAAACTTAGTTATTTTTTAAATCTTGAAAAATAACAAAAAAAAAACTAGTAATATAATTATTTTATTCTTAATATAATTATTTAAAATTAAAATTTAAAATTTAAATTATTAAAAATAATAATAATAACGCTAGTAAGCCTCACTCGAGAAAAAATATAAATACTGTGGCTTTTTTTTCATGTTAAACTGTGAAACTGTCAAATAGGCTAAAATATGTTAATTGACAAATTATTAAGTATTGCAATAGAAAAATTCTTAAATAGAAATATGTATTGCTATTATTTATGTCACGAAAAGCCAGTTCATTGGCTACGTTACCTTTATTGTTAAGATATTAGTATCTAGTAAAGATCTTTTGATCCTATACCTCAATTATACGGATTATTCAACTAATTTATGTATAAATAAAAAATTAATGTATTAATTATAAATATATACATTAATTTAGTATTTAAAATATCACAGACCGTCTGTTCTGAATAATTACAACTTCACAATAAGAATGTGTTTTCCTTAATAATTTATGTATGTTTTCTAATCGTTTTTCTCAAAAAATGTCTCTTCGATCGCATTCTAGTTTAGTTTTTGCATTTAAATTAATAATTAGGTAAATTATATGTAAAACTGAAAATGATGCGTACACAAATTTAACAGTGATTTTGTATCGTTGAGTATTTGAAGCACAAAAAAAAATATATTTACAACCACACTACCATGCATAAACAAAATTCAAAGGGGTGACACAGATGTCAACTCTTCAATATTAATACTGTTTTGCTGTGTGTGCATTTTCACACAATGCAGTGGATTTGGGATTATCATTTCTACGACGTTTTACAAATATGTTTTCATATTTTAGAATTATAACACATTTTCATTACTTTTCGTTATATTTTTTTATGTAATAGATAAACTATTAAATGTGAGTACAAGTGAAGAATAAAGTGAATAGAATTTATAATAAAAATTCGTCAGTCAAAGGAGGCCTAGTGGTACAAAAGTGTAGAGTAAAAATGAACGAATTAGGAGAAGCCTATCTTAGCGTACATTATAGAGTAGGAATAAAAAAAAGGTCCGTTAGTGGTTTGGTCATGTAAAACGAATGAGTGAAGAGAGAATGGTAGGAAAGGTATGACGCGAGTGTTGGTGGTACCACGAGATCTGCAGAAAACAGGTAAACCAGGAAATGGTCCTGTTAGAAGCTTAAACAATCTACGAGTTTGCATGGGAAGATGTATGAATGTGATGAAGTATGTAAAGGCAGAAGAGTATTGAAGTCCGTCCTCTTTACCTTCGCTCGCGGGAAACAGCGTGATGGTAAGATAGTAGGTTAGTTAGTTAGATCTCTACAACCTCAGTTCCCCGTGATCTTAATTCTTTTGATGAATAAAAAATATTTATTTTTTAGTTTCCAGATTTTTTTGATAGAGTTACATTACACGTTCTAGGCCGATGTTGTTTTTGAATAACTATGAAATGAATCATAATTTTTAAAATTTATGTTTTATAAAATACAAATACAAGCAAGTGACATATAACCGTCTCCAAATTCAGTACAACTAATACAGAATACTGTTTGGATTGGCGCGTTATTGCAGTGCATCTACAATGTTTACCGAAATCCGTATACATGGATTCGTTCCGCTTCTGAGACATCGAGTTGCCGGCGTATAGATGCTGCTGGAGCTCAGCACCAACTCTCTGGTGCAAGCGGCGCTCTCGTGGAAAGCTGGTTCCATGACCAGAGAATGGCAACGCCTACATAATAGCTACATATACAACAATGGCCGTGACTCAAGTAGTCATATATGTAATATTTATATTTTGTGTGTATATATGTGTGAACTTTTTACTTTTTTATATATTTTTCTTTATTTATTAATATTTTCCTTCGTTTCCTTTTTCATATCATTATATTTATTTCATAACTTTAATGTACAACATAATATGTATCATCTCTATGGCGAATCGGGTTAAAAAAAAAATAACCTGATCAAGCTGGAATAAACACGTTATTATTATTATAATATATATATACGAAAATTATAATTTATATAAATTATATTTCAATATTTTGAGGAAAACAGTCTGTGATTACTCAACAAGACTGCGCGAACCCCGATTTTTATAATGTAAAATCTTCGGATATAAAACAGGTGCCATGAAGATTTCGATCAATTTCAAGTAAATAGGGGAAGATAACAAGTGAAGAGGTGTGTTTTGTATTCTCCAATAAGAATTTATTTTATGGTCTGGGAAGGGAGAGGCTGAAATGAGATTGGAAAATGTCATAATAGTTATGCAAATTTTTCGATCAAGTTTACTCGTTCAATAGTCCATTGTGAAGCAGGGCGACAATGTGTCAATCGAGTTTTAAAAATATTTCTTAACAAAAATTATCATTATTTTATTTTTGTTGATTATCATATTCATATTATTTATGTTAAGATTTAAGTAATACTACTTTAAGGTAGAGACAAGAATTTTTAAATTATAGATGTCTATGAAAAATATAAAAAAAAAACTAAGAAAGCTGAGAGGTTTCGAACTTGGATCTTCAAAGGAAACGAGATGGCTGACTCTGTAAGTGATTATGTGGCAAAGTCAGTTTTTAATTAAGAGTGGATACCCACTCTCTATGGATATATATATATATATATATATATATATACATAAAACTTTGTGGTTCTTTGGAAGATAAATAATATTGGTATGTACAAGAAAATTCCCATTAAAAACTTTGTGATGAAAATATAAACTCACCAAAGATAACTTTAACGACTAATATATATTGTATTTATTTTTAAAATAACTTCAAAAATATACATTTATGAAAAATAAACGTTAATTAAATGGAAGAATAAAATAATTAAATGTATCAATCTCAAATTGTGAAAGCAATTAAAAAATCACAAAAAGACAAAAATTGGAACTATCTACATTAATATGAATTTGAGGATTATTTTTTTTATATATTATCTTCATTGTTTTGCTTTTTTAGAATTTATTTATTGAAAAATAGAAAAAAGTAGTATAGATATAATACATAAGTGGATTTCAATGTATCGATTCAATATATCAAATGTATCGATTTTTTTATAACAATACCAAGCGAGTTGGATTATTTTCAAGAAACTGATAAAATTGTTATGTTTGCAAAATGTTTCAAATTGGTTTGTTTTTTATCGATTTTCATCTGTGTACTACCATTAAAACTCGTAAACTCGTAAAAGTCGTACTAATATTAAACATAAATTCATCGCATAATTTTATATATATCGATGAACAATTGAAAGTAATACGTTACGTTCACTTTTGTGAAAAGTTAATACTCAAGTCTACACGAAAACTTTAAAATGATAATAATACATGTATATATATGTTGGTACCAAAATTACCACCAATTGTGGTATTTTTATATATCGTGAAGTTGTGTAAATTTTAAAATAGAGTTTTTTCCGATTAACGAAATTTCCCGAAGGCGGGTAATATTAATATTTGTATGAAAGGGGTCTGGATGTTTTTAACTTTTCTGCGTCCGATACAAACAAAATATGAATTTTTTTAATTTTTGACTGGCTGCTTTCTATATTAAATTATTCCAAAATTCTTTTGGTGTAATCTAATGAAGTATTTTGTATTTGATTATTTAATTTTTCATTTTTAATTAATTAATTTTCTGTTAAAATATTATTACCAAAATAAAGCCTTGGCAATGATGAAACATAAAGGATTATTAAAATCTAGTTTACTACTAAAGTTAAAACAGTAATAATAATGTTGAATGGTTAATTCTTAACAATTTTCTTTAAGAGGCAAAGTTTTCAGAAGAAAATGCGGTGTGCTTCACGTCCCCACACTTTGATTCACTATTAGATGTCATATACTGCATCTGCTACGCACTACCTTAAACTTGCTAGCGATATTAACAAAACTTTACTTAAACGAAATTATCCTTGTTTAGCCTTATTAAATTCTCGCATTTACAATATAAGAGTAAGTATTGACAAATATTTACAATGCATGAGAGATGAATTAGAATAACAATAATACATACAGTCAAAAAACATATCTATTAAAATAAAATGGTATTGTTGATTACAAATATTTTTTGTAAGAGGTTCCTTCTGTACCTACACCAAAATACAAGGCACCTCTGATAGTTATTCAGCCTTGTCCTGGATAGTTTGCTAGGCTCTCGTCTCTATTAAAGTAGTCAGTTTTTTCGTGTCCTTTGGGTGAAATTGAAATTATTATTTTTAAATGTTTAACGTATTAATAGTAAAATGATATAAGGAATAAACAAATAATGTAAAAATAGATTTCTTGAATAAAAAATAAATAAATAGGAAAGTGTTTCACAAAAAAAGAAAAAGTGTCTGACCTGGTGACACGATGTATTCTTACGTGTACGTGTTCTTACATATCTTGTACATATTTTATACATATACAAGATGGCCTAAAAAAAGTAAGAACATCTCGTAACACATGAGTTATTTCAAAATATAATTTAATTAATTATAATTCTCAATGTATTTTTGTTTTGCACTATATTTAGCTAATCAGAAATCGTCAAAATACCCCATATTACATAATCTACTGGATTTAAATCTGTTCTGTTCGTTGGCCACATGCCTGGTTTGATGAAATTAACATTGTCACAAGTGTTCTGTCTGTGTGAGATGGAGTTCCGTCCTGCTGTAATGTCAAGTTATGCCGTAATGTCTAGCTATACTCCAAGCTTTGTTTTGAAACTATTTGATTATTTTACTAGCACCCCAACATTTTTCAATTCGAAAATTTTTGATCAGAATACGGTCTTCTGCAGTGATTTTTGTTATTCTGGGCATCAATTTGAAAAAACCAAATATAAACAATGGGAAAATTAATAATCAAAGATGGCGACTGGAGATTGTCGAAATAAAACGTATATTGATAAATAGGTAAGTAAGTAAATTAGTAAACTATTTAAGCTATTGTTGATATAGTTAAACTAATTTTGATGTAATTATATCAAATTTTACGAAATGTTCTCACTTTTTTTTGGGCCACACTGCATATATTATTCTAGCTGTGTGTTGCATTTTATTTGAAGAAAACCATCCAAAGCATTCATGATGCATTAAACGATATATTGATTTTCACCACTACTCTCGAGATAAACATATTTCCGTGGCCAAGCACCTTAAAGTAGATAAACTAAAAATTTCAATAAGAGTTAATTTCTTATCTATATGCATGTAATTGTATGTAACTGATGAGGAATTTTTCTGATTTGTGCTTAAGAAATTCATTCAAATATCATTATTTTTATCAAAATCTGCTAAAACGAGAGTTAAAATCAGTACCTATTTGAAAAGATATAATTTCATTTATACCTTTTTAAATACTGATTGTTTTTTTATTTCAAAATCCGAAATGAAATTCAATATATCGATGTTTGACTATTAACTGTGCGTACAGCCAACAAATTGGTTTCATTAAAGAGAACACAGATGCTGGGGTATTATTCAGGTTGTTAGCAATGCTACCTTGGTACAGCAAGAGTACTACTGAAACGAGGGATGGGGGATGATTTGAATAACAGGATAACATTTGAAATGCCACGTTATTTTGAGCTTGAGCCTCTTTACTTGAATATGGATGATAATGAAGTATTAATATTTTTTATTTATCCTCATTCACTATTTTTTATTAAGTAATATATATTTATTAGGAGAACACATTCTTATTGTGAAGTTGTAATTATTAAAAACATAGGTTTGTGATATTTTAAATAGATGGTTTTTTCAAAAATAGAACGATTAAATGTATTAATATCAAAAAGGTAACATATAGGTTCGAAAGTTTGTCACTAAAAATATCGTCGCTGTAGCATAGTTGGATAATAAACCTTCCCCGGTATGGAAAGAGATCCAGGTTCGAATACCGGTGGCGCGATAAAATTGATTTTATATGTATATCATTCTAACTAGTACATTTAATTCATATTTAATATATATTTATTTGACATAAAACATAATGGTAGGTCGATGAAAATTGAATAATTTTTCGTATTACTTCATTAGACGATATTAGGTAAGTATAAAATTTTCTAAAACAATATTTTTTCAAAAAATAATATTTAATACACTTTTATTGATGACTTTATAATTCTTCAGAATAAACCGTTCCTTCAAGATGCAGTTTTTTCGTAAAACATTTACTTTTGTATGATATTTATTATTCACAATATAAAAACTTGGCACATACATTCGGTTATTACCGCGAGTCGAAAACTATGAACCCCTACTCCATGCAACTGAACGGTTGTGGATCGAATGTTGAATCAATGCGCATGCTAATACAAGACAATCGGCTGATATTTCGACTGTTTTATGATTTTTACGTTGAGCAATTACCGTGTCGACAATATGCGCACTTCCATATAATCCAACAGCCTTTTGACATACAACTAATTAGTCGAGCGATTAAAAATGGTATAAGTTCGAAAATTTGTCGTCAGTTTACTATGTTGGTGTAGCGTAATATGTTAATGCATTTCCCTGGATAGGAAGAGATCCAGGTTCGAATTCCGGTAGCAATTAAATTTTTTTTCGATAAATAAATTTTACACATGTATATATATATATATATATATATATATATATATACATACATACTAGATCTTTACATAGATATATTTTTAATTAATACATTTAACTTATTATAGTTTAAAAATAAACAAAAAAAATCCAGACTGCATATCTGTCCTCTTATCAAATGTGGTTGGCAATTAAAAAATTACAACAGCGTATGGTGGTGAATGTGAAAATTCTTTACTATATACTAATAATTTTAAATGTATATTTGTAGATATAAATAACTTATGTATATTCGTATTATACCTTCAACACGTATAATATTAAAAACTTGCATGTATATGTAAGTACGCTACTAATATATGTTAGAAATTATGTTTCTTGGTTTTCCCGCACCAATTGGTCCTGCGAAGGAGGATTACTGTCAGTTAAATTCAATTATTTATATTTAGGGAATGCTTTATCGGTGAAGTGTCACTTAGAAATGATCGCAACACCCGTATTTTCAGGCCGGCAGTTCAGCGCTAAGTGAAATCACTTATCTTTACACTGTATAATTCGGATGTTTACGACCTAATGTTGGGCTTTTGGTAATTCTGTAAGGTAAAATATTATTGTTGTAATTTGTTTGTGCGATAAATGTCGGGTTATGAAATTTAAAAAATGTTAATAGGTTTTCAATATTGTTGCCTTAATTTTAAATTATAACTAAACCTGAACATCGAGCAGCGCCGAGCACGGACCGCTAGCATAAGTCGCTAACCCTTTCTGTTTCATCCTGTGGTTCGAGTGTATTCGATCATTTGCCGTAGTAGGTATATCTAGCTACTATACTGCGAGGGTGGAATACCACTCAAAGCACGTTCGATTTTCAGGTTCATGCTGTTTTCTACATCTATCCCTCTACGCGGCGTAGCTCTACAATTGTGGAAGACGGTGAGCTAACGGTCTACGATCGTAGCTGAAAATTCGCATGGTCGTTGTTGGAAAGGACTAATGGAAACGTGTGAATATTTTATCGGCGTCGTCTCTCTCTACCTTTGCTTCGAGCTAAAATATATTTTACTATAAAATACGTCAGTCTACGAAACGCCGTCATATCAAATAAGATTCAGACTTTTTACGTACATTTATTTGACAAAAATCTACTTTTCCAACATGTTATGTACGTGTTTTAATAATAATTTTTAAATCTTTAGGAAAAAAGGTAATGTTTTGCATAATATTACTTCATTAATTACACTTAATGGTAATAAATATTTTTTAGGGTCAAATAAAGTTATTTCTCTAAAGTTAATGTTATTTCCCTTTTATTCATAATTACTTTTACGGGTTATTTATTCATGTATGCATTACTGATTCTCAGAAATGTTAAACAGGACGGTGATTTTACATCTAAAGATTTTTTTTTTGTACCTGTGTGGTGTAAGTAATTAGTGAAGTGGATGTAATTATTACACCGACGATGCAGTATTAATGGCGAATAATGAACAAGAATACAGAGTCTAGTGAGTAGAATGTACGATGTATGTATGGAATGTTTGGAACAAGTTGATGAGTTTTTGTATTTGGGAAGTATGTTCGATAGAAACGGAATATTTCAGGCACGCTTATTTCAATGTCGGTTTAATAAGTCATCTTGTATAGATAATTTTTTTTTTAATTTATCAGATATTTCATATTTAAAAATCTGCGATTTTTGGATGATAGTTTGAAATTTATAATATAGTTTTCTTTAAATTTTATGTTTAAAAATATTTTGTTTTCGCTTTAAAATATAGCTTTAATAAAATTTATTCTGAGTGTTAGTTTGTAATATAAAGTTTATGATATATTGCTACATGTTTATAAACATTACCGCTGTGATCGTGGAACTGATGTTTGAGTGCAATTAATAATTTGTGTGGAGGTAACCGGTATAATATAATTATGGTAATCTCTTATTGAATACAGTTTTACCTATAGTGGATTTAAGTTAATTGTTAAGTTACTTACATTTATTTTAAAATAAAAAAATCTTTATTTCGTGGTAAAACTTCAGTTTTTATTTCCCGATGTTTAAAATATATTCGACGATTTCTTCTTCTGACAGTGGATTTAAAATGTTAAATTAACAGTGTTCCAAAATATTTATTTAAATAACTAACTTTACAAATTAATATAGCCGAAACTCAATACAGAAATAATTGATTTTGACATTTAATTTAATATTGGTAATAATATCCTGAAAAATGCATATTCGCTCGCTTGATAGATGATAAATTATAACCTACAATTCTGCGTAAACACTGAAATATGGAATCATAGGTTGGAATACACTTGACGTTTATTCTGTTGAGTAAAAAATATGTAGAAATGTCAGTGAAAACTGAAAAGTAAGGATTGTTCTTTTTTGAAAACAGAGCCTTAATTAAGCACAAATTGTTTGATAAATGCAGAAGATCCGCAGACGTCAAGATGCCGACATATAATCGATTCAGTAAAAAAATATTTATTTTAGTACAATTATTATAAGAATTAAAAAAACAAGCTAATCGCGGAGCATGCACATGAAGTTGTTACAAATGGTTCGCAAATAACTCACGGCTAAACAAAAGTCGTGAGTTACGTCATAGACAAGGTTTAGCTAATCCGGGTAATAACGGCTATAATTTATAGGGCCTTTCCATAATGTAAAGATTATTTTATTTTATTTCCCAGAATTTTTAGTAATGCACAACTTTTTTATTTTCATGCAGTGTATGCTCCTGATTATTTTATAATGTATAATTATATAAATATATAATGTATAATTTTATAATTTATGTAAGGATATACCTCTCAAAACCTGAGATTTTCTTACTGTAAAAACGTTACATAAAAAAATGTATATTATATTATAACAATATTAATTTATTTAAAAAAAATAATTGGATTTTTTTATAGTTACAGAGTGTATATAAATAACGTGATTGAAATGAAAAGAAAAAATGTTATGACCGAGGGTGATTTGAGTGACAAGTTGCATACTTAAGTTTGTAAGACTTTCAACCTGACATGTTCCCCCTTTCCTAGACTCCGTATCTCTGGTGTGTATCAGGGATGATGGCCAGGGTGGTAGAAACAAGGAACCTTTGTACCAAAATCTAGAAGGGTAAAGGGCAATAGAGGGAACTCGGAAAAATGTGACAGCTCTTTGTGGTAACTTTGACGCATTTGGAAGATGAAACACTTGGTTTGGGTGAATTTTTTTCAATGTCAGACATTTAGGTTTTTAAAATATTTTTTTTACATATTTGTATTTTTTTTTTCAATAATTTCAAGTCATGTAGATAAAGATTTAAACGGGTATTTTATTTTTATTTGTAAATAATTGTTTCAATATACTTCAAGCTAAAATAATGAAAAATATAATTAACTATGCAAGAATAGAACAAATTGTACTGAAAATAAAATTCGTTTTTTATTATAGCTCATTATGGTTCCGTTTATTTTAAATTATGACGTAATCATTGGCGGAGATTTTTATCATTAATTCCCGAATTCAGTAATTTAGTCGAACTTTTTTAATTTGAAATGAGTTGGAATACGAATCAAATAAAATATTTTTAGTCTAATTCTGACTATTTACCTATATTATTTTTAAAGTTTACTCTTATATTATTCATGACGTCGTTTAATATCTAGCTTGATTGTTATAAAGAGATTTAATGTGATATTTATTACACGAACGTTTTAAGGAGAAGAGATTATTATTGCGAAGTTGCAGTTTATTCAGAACATAGTTTTGTGGTATTTTAATGAAAATTAAATATATCAACTAGAATGATATACACAAAAAATATTTTAGTTGCTATTATTATATTTTATTTTGCGTATTTTACCAAAAAAAAATCTATATGTTGTTGCCAAACTAAATGTATTGTCCACTTTTAAAAGGCTTGTCTTTACATGCAACAAATATTAAATTATTATGCTCCATTATTTTAGTGGTAAGATGATATTCAAAGGATCACGAAGTTAGCAGTTCATTACTTGTCCTAGACGACCATGAACATTGATCTATTTTTATAGCATATGCGTTAAGCTTTGGTTGATGAATGGGAAGAGTTTAGATGTGATATAGATTCTGTTTACACGTCATTGTTTAAAAACGTACAAAATTAAATAAATATTTTTGGTTTATCATCTTTTTATAAATTATTTACCACATTTTTCTTATATCTTCACAATAAAATTATTTTGACACTTACATTGAAACATTACCTATATTTATAATAATCTTTTAATTTGAAAACATGAAATAATAAAATTCATTCTAAATGGAAATGCACTCCATTGTAAGCTTTCTTATTTTACCGTTAGGTTGAACTACTTGAATGAATCAGGGAGAACAAAATCAGAGGAGAAACCTCTCTCTTCTGGTTACCTCGTTTCCTTCTCCACGAAACCACCCCTTCTTAACCCTACATATCTTTCTCTTATCGACGACAATCTACAAATCCAATTTCCCAAAATACAGAATCGATCCTGCAAATCATCCCGGGGCGCTACACGCAAGGCTGTGTAGGAAGATTGGAGGTAAGAAAAGGATTGCGGACCGAAGTGATACATCCAAAGATGCTTTGTACAAACTTCACATACGAGTGTGGGGGTTAATTTTAATGGTATTCGTGGTGACACTGACTTTATTTGATAAATTGTGTAGTCAATCTATACACAGTTTAGAAAACATCTTTTGCTTGAACAATTATCGTACATTCACGAATTTGAATCATTAAAAAATATGATTTAGATGGTCGGCTTTAAAATTCTAAATATTTTATGTATCTTTAATTTAAAATATGTATATTTAATTTGATCGAAAAACTGTTTTAAGAAAACATTTGGTCAATACGTAGGTATAATACGCATTATTTAAAAAAATAAATATGTATATAATATATTATTATTAAATATATTATATATTGATTAATTAACATTTTTTTAATACTAACATATTTATGAAAAATGAAAATATATAATCAAATATTCACAAATAAACAAAACTTGCGCGATCATAGCCGGGGTCCTATTCAAATTGTCAATTTACATATTGTCAATATCCGATCGAAAATTATAGCCAAACTCTGCTGCAGCCGCCACCCGGAAGGTAGCTGGAGATTCATTGCCTAGTTCCGCCAATGGGCGGATTCGGATTCCGGATTTAACCGATATAAGCCGATTAACAACCCCTCAATTATCTCGAGCACAGCCACCAACGGAACGTACTGTATATTAATAATGGCCACCTCAAATGATTGTGTAATAAAATAAATATTTAAAATGGTTTCGCATGACTGTTCCGTGCTATTTTATAATAAAAGTAAGAATATTTTTTGAACAAAAAGTTTATTTAGATTGGAACATTAAATTTTTGAATGGTTAATAGGAATTATGGTGAATAAATATTTAATAAACAAGTTAAATTGTAAATACGTAACGATACAAAATTTACATTAATTTTTATTATAATAAAAATAAACATTCATTAAGTGTAGTAAAGTTAAAATTAACAAACATTGAGTTATTTGGTTTTATTCTTTATTATCGAATTATTTAATTACTGCAAATGGATATGAGCTATTATTTAATAGATATTATTTAAAATATTTTACCAAAATTTTAAGGTATTTGAAAATAGTTCAACACTGTAGATAAATAATAGATTTTAAAAATATTGAATAATTATTAGCACTTGTTTTATTACTAACATTTGTTTTTCGAAAACAGTATATAAAAATAAACAGGCCGATATATGTAAACATATTCTTATGTCATATCATCCATCAATCTGTACCTAATTTATCCATTCATTTTAAAGTATACCTGTTATATTGATGAATATGATAACGAAAGCTTGTATTTTGAAGTATATCTCTATTTATATGTCATTAACAAGCGGAATAAACAAATATTAATACTGCATTAATGTAGAAAAAATCATTGCGTATAAACGAATACAAAATATAATAAAGTTTGCATTATGTTATTATAAAAATAATGAAATATATAAAAATAAAAAATGTAATGACCGATAATGTCACATAACTTAGATTTTTTATATAACTGTTTATTCATCTGTATTTAAAAAAAAATTGCCATATCTTTCTTACGTGAAATTTAAATGTATGCATTTTATTCCAATTGCTTTATAAATTAAATGTATATCAAGTGTATATGATGTAATTATTAGATTCAGATTTTAATCAAGATATTTGTATAATAGAAAAATATTCTTTGCAAAAAAATAAATACTAGTTTCATTTTTACCCAACTCGAGAATTCAAAACATGTTTTCGATTACTTTTGGATTAAAGACGTATTATTGTAGTGGCGGCTTGCATGTAAAGTAGACGACAAGAGATAATATAACCTTAAATACCCACACACGAGTGACCTCCCGAATGCAACGGCAAACCGAATGAATGTTATTTATTACCACTGCATCGGGTCATATTTTAGCGAGGCCAATCGATGACTAAAACCAGCTTTTACAGAAACCCAAAGTGCAACATGAATCAATCACGTGGTTTAATTTGAGAGTTCACATAAAATTAACACCGACTCCAATATATTTACTCATGAATTTTTTAATTATTGTTATATTTTTATTTGCATTCATGATTTTTTAGTAAGTATCCCGTTTTATATTTGAGCAAAAATACTACCAAAATCGTAAGTAGACTATAATTCAGTAAAGTTTTTTCTATATAAGTAAAATATTTTAAACAGGTTTAAAAGAAAAAATCTAGTTATTTTAAAATAAGATTTTTCATACATTCTTGGAAAAAATAATGTGTTTTAACTTCAACTTCGTAATAAAAATTCATGATTCGGAGAATTGATTATTAAATTAATTGAGTATAAAATTGCTTTTTAGTAAAAATAAATCCTTTATTTCAATTTATTTTAATATTCAGTTGCTTTTTATATCAACGCTTGCCTGAAAGAAAGATTAAAAACACCAGGAAAATACAAAAATCTGTCGCCTCTTAAAAAATGTTTACGCCTAATTTCTGTTATTACCAATTCCGATCACAATTTTGTACCGTAAAGCCTACGAAATCGGAAAGTTGTAAAAATAACGAGAAAAGTCGGAACTTTGTAAATTCCCTTAGAGCCGATAGGCCTGTTCTACGCACGACCTACACATAAAAATCACGGCGTAGAGAAGTCGTAGACCGTAGAACGAAGCGTAGACGTTTTACGAAAGCCATTATAAGGAAAACCAGGCACGTGTGAAATTGAAATTGTCTTTCTCTTGTTGTCGCTTTTTTATACGTCAAACTTTTGTTTGCTGAATGCGGAATGCAAAATTAAGGCAGTGCAACGAAGCCTTTATTAGGGTCATTGAACAAATATACTTAAATGTTATAATAACATTGATTTTCGTTAAAAATTTTCGATTCGTATTTAATCTTCCAAAAAAGTGAATTATAATATAATAAAATAACGAAAAAAAGCTTAAAAATTATTTTTATTATTTTTTAAAATTAATTTTTTTTTTAATCGTGTCGCAATTTTAAAATAATGTTCTTCGATAATAAAAACAAATTAGATGAATCACTTAGAAAAAAGATAATCTGAATAATCAAAGATAAACGGAAAAAACTATCTATCGAAAAAGCAATCAGCAAATGTAACGCATTCTACCGACCATAGAATGTACATTTTTTGATAGATTCCGACGCACCATATTTATTTTTTAAAAATTATTTATATATGTTAACTTTTTAGAAAAATAATTAGACTATCCCCTATTCTTTGTAGCACAACCGCTGGGTTCATTCGAAAAATAATAAAAATTTAAAAACATGGACTGTTTGATATATCATAAACATTCATTATAATATGTACAATATATAATTTAAAAAATCTAATTACTATTCCAACTTTTATAATGTAGCACTCAAACAGAGACAAATCGTGTTATCGGAATGCACATAACATATTATTATTTATGTAACTATATGCACAGCTAATTGTTGCTAAGTTAAGCAGTATACGAACCAACATAAAAATGTTCTCCTATTTTACAATACCGGAATAGCATTTTTCCAAGGCTTTCAGTTTTATTGCTCCCAAGTTGGCCGTTTAAAATAGCAGAAAGTTAAAAAGCTAATTACCCAGGACAACGAATAGTATTTTGAAAGCTCTTTTTGGGGTTTCCGCGGGAGACTTATAAATTTAGTGCACTTTTAGAGTACAAAAAACATTTACGTATAGTAACGTTTACTTATTATACAGGTGTTCGTATAATAATAAATCGTTTAATTTCTTTACTGTCGATTAGTAATATTAAGAAACAGTGAGCTATGGACGATTCATGTCATTCAAAATATTATTTTAAAATGTTTAATTCAGTTAATTTAAGATATTAAATAATTTAAACAAAAATAAGTTTTTCAGTCATTTAAAACTAATCAGATAAATACATTTATTTTTAATATCGTTCTAAACTGACTTATTTTATTTAAACTCTGCCGAGACAGTTGCCCCGCGGGAGATGCGAAAATTACAATTTCATCTAAAAGTTTAACTAGCCACGACGCCGGAAAATGATCGCAGCGACGGGTAGACATTTTTTCTCGTAATCAAGCTGGCGAAATAAGCCTTCTTGGATTCTGTACTTAATTTCTTAATTAATATGCATAGCCCCTTATTTAATTTCAAGAATATAAATTTCGCAATGTCTGCCACGTTTCAGTTGAAATTGAACCAGCAAAATGATGATTGTCACAGTACCAGTTGACAAAATTAATTAATTTTAATATTATGTTTCATAATTTATTCATGTCGATTACATTAATTTCAATAAGTTAATTAATTATTTCATTGTATAAAATAGAAATAATAAAATGTGTCAAATATTAATTATATTAAATTACTTTACACGGTATTGTCAATATTTTAGCATTTATAATTTTTTATATGAAGCTGTGGAAAATCTTATTTTTAATAGTATATCATTTATTAAATATTTTTTTCGTTGCATTACTTTAAACAAAACTGTGTCGTGCGATGTGATTTGCCCAACAATAAAAACGTGAATTTTGATGAACAGATTTTTTTTATCGAGATTTATGGTTAAACTAAAATGATGTTTTCACATTATTAAGTTATTTATAATTTTCATTTACCTTTTCTCGCAGAAATACAAAGTGGTGCTTACGCATGAAGAATATGTTGTGATGGGGAGGAAAAATTTGGTTTTATTTATTTGAAATAAAATTTAAGGGAAGTTTTGCCATCTGCGCGCAACGTGCTTTCGTGACAACTGGAAAAAGCCTCTGAGTAAAAGAAAAGCACCACACAAAATCACGTATCCGGTAAATGTAATAAAATTCAAGTTTTTGGTATTGGCCTCATAAACAGCGGGAGGAGAATAGTATACCTATAAAATTTATTATCACCGAACAAAGAAACATCTGGTGCCTCGGGATGTCTCGCAGGGGTGGAAATATGGAAGATAACATACCGCGTTGTGTTGCGATAACTCCAACCCTCTAATGACAAGATTTATTTATTTTATTTAACTGTTCAAAAAATTGCTCGTGCCCAACTAGCTAAGGTGTATTGTACTATTTATGTTATGTATATCGTGTCTGTTGATACTTATGGCCCAGGTCCATGGAATGAGACACCATGAGATAAATCTCCAAGATTTCGATCTGGAGATTACCTCAGAGATCAATTTAAGATTGCTAGAAAACCTGTGTACACAGGTTTGAGCTATGTCTCTTTCTACTAATCGACAAATCGAGGTGCATCCAATGAATCTTAAGGGAGCATAATCTCTGAGATATTCCCAAGTCGAAAATTCTGTAAAAATTGTATCCGTGGACATGGGCTGTTAGATTTTTATTTTTAATTCAATTTAAAAAGTCTAATTATAATTAATATTATTGTTGAGTTCTGCTAGTTTGCATAAGCATTATTATATGTTACAACTGTTTCGGCGGTTAAGGCTATTTAACCATCAAGAGCCAACAGAAATGAAGTAAAGCAAAAAACTGGGCTGTTAGAATTTGCACCAGAGATAATGTTGATAATAAAAGTGCGACGCGGAATATACGAGTATCAAGTTTTGATCTATCCTTTATATGTTATTAGATAATATGTATATATATATATATGTATATATTTATTTATTTTAAAGGAATGGTTTGAATGAACTGAATCGAGTCCAATGTTCTGCGAAGTAGTGGCCTGTAGGAACCTGCAGCACACCCCAGTACTGCGTGAATTGCGGTCGGCTGGGGATCAGATATTGCACTTTACAGCTTTCAAACAAGTGCTGCTTGTATTATCTACCTGAATGCTTTCGCCTTTTCAAGGCTTGGCGGTTGGAAGACCATACAACAATAATGAGACATAATTAAAAAAATATATAAACAATTGTGAAAGACAATTTCTGAGGATACAATATAGATTGGAAAGCAATAAAATACACTTGGATATTGTAAATACTAGAGAAAGTGAATTGTGTAAAAAGGTTGGAAAATTATCAATAATATTAATGTCAAAAGCCTTAGAAACTGACGGGCATATATCAAAAAGCGATTGGAAAAAGAACAAACAAGATAATCAATGTTAATATAGTGTATTACTCCCTCTACTCACTATTGAAAAATATTATGAAACTATTTAGTAAATAAAGAAAAAATGTTATTGAGTAAAATCGAGAAAAAAGAGCGCGTAACGAACATAATTCTAGTTTGGCGTCAAACAAACGCATTAATAAGAAATAAAACACAGTCCGCTAAGCTTTTATGACAGTTGGCTAAGTCGGGGTTAGACTGTTATTATTTTTCTTTCTAATATGCGCAGTTGATGTTTACACCTGCCGCCTTATTACTCGCATCCCCTGCTACTCGGCACGCCTCTGGAGGCGGCGAAATACGTCCTTGTGTTACATAAAATAGTGGAAAAGTTTTTGAATATCCACAAAATAATAAAATAAGTTTTATTTCCTACAAAAACAATGCTACATAGTTATAGGTTATTTTCAACTAACGCGATAAATTATATGAAACTTTGTGTGTGTGAAAATTATTTTGTGTGTGAAAATTCGGCTCGGTTGACGAGACGGAGCATTTTGACTGAATATCCAAAATTCAGGGTATTGATCCTTCTCGATTACGAAAATATTATTTTCATAATTTACACACTTTTGACCATGTTTAAAATATTAAGTAAATGTATTGATCGTTATTGAATATTTATGTTCCATATATAAAATAATGTAATACATATTTTAAAAACTTTTAGTCATCAGTTATTTGGCCTCATAATTAATATTTGGTTACCATTAGGAATGTATTGTACTTTGGACTTTTTGCACCGTAGACGGCGAGACGCATGAATGTCTTAATTTTGCAGGAGCTGAACATCAAGGATAGACTCTAATTTATTTGTCTAAGACGAATCTTTCATTTTTTTGGAAATCTTTTGAGAACAAAAGTCACGTCGAAAGACGGAGAGGAAGAAGAAGAAAGTTGGATCGACCAAGTGGAAAAGGTAACAGGCACTTCTCTGGTGATAGCCCTAAGATCTTCAGAATGCCGAGAAAAGTGGAGGAGCATAGTCAAGAAGTCGAAAGTTCTTGAAGTATACGATCTTCAGTCACGTGGTGTCGACGTGGATGGATGGATGCAATTAATAAATAAATTAATCTTAAATCTTCTGTTAAATTATCATATTATAAAATATGCGTGTATATCTTTAAGTAAAGCAATATTAGAAATTTAGAAAGGTGCCTTGGGATTGGAATTAAGTATTGATATTCATAGTTATTATTAAATTCAAGAGTCTTTGTATTTTTATTTTATAAAATCAATGTAAAAACTACAACAATAAAATAAAAATGTAATTAGTAAAAATATTTTTCAAATTTTACTACAATAAAGACAATTATTAAAAAATTGGGACTACCTAAAGGCGAGTTTATTCACTTTTGTTTTTGCCATATTCAAAAAGAGAAAAAAAAAACATTGTAGAAATCACATCATTATGATTCGTTACGAAAATATTTATGTTAACACTTAAAACGTCATATCCTTTTCTAGAGTAATCGATTTTAACTGTTAAAAAGAAAACTTAATCAACGTTTTCAGGCATATAGAAAAGTAGAAACAACCAAGGAATTCAAATACAATCATAATGTTTTGATACTAAATGAAGGTTAGAACATGAAACCCAGAAGTATCTTTTATCTAAATTGATAAATATGTGAGTGACCGATCCCGCGTCAAAGAAAATTGCACGGCCTTATATCCGAATAATATTTTCGTCGGGTTAAAGTCACTCTAATAAAAGTCAATGATATTTAATATTTCACGTATACGATCTCTGCATTTGTATCAGTGAAAAGAATCACTTTCTTTTTGTCACATAAAAAGCCGACTGTCATTTGTTCGGGAAACTTTAACCTTTGATACAACCGATAAAGTTATTGGAAGCGGGCCAAAATTCGTGAGGAGACTTAAAGTACTTCCTCAGAAGGATTTCCTCAGCAATCCATCTAGCTCAAAGATTTACTCATCGCATTAGGGAGGCCGCGTTTATCCGCGATTCTCACAAATATTCCCGCCAACACCTGCGCCAGGGACATTTCCCGTCAGAAAGAAGTCAAGATTAGTGACCCACCATTTTTTAACGCAGAAGGATTATCGAAATAAGTGAGAGTAATTTGTAACTGATATAAGCCGATTTCATTCCCTTGATTTTCGCTTACTGAATCTTCCAAGACTTCGCCGATACGAAAATGCTTTTATAAAATAAACTAAAAATTGGTATATTTACATATAATTTTGAAAAGGCGACAAATCTTCAAAAACTGTCAAAGTGAACAACATTATTTTAGTGAGAAAATCCCATGAAAAATAATAAACAAAAACAGACAATTCCTCTGGGGTAGGTAATAAAAACTCACGCGCTGTCAATAAACCACTTTAAACCCTTTCCCACCTACGATTCTTTTGAAGGAACACAAAATAACATTTGTATTTCTTTGTTAGAAAACATCCAAATTTATATGGTTTAGATACCACACTGTTTAACATAATATAATAGCATATGTTTTTTTCAGACGATTACTGTTAGTTTTAATAACATTTCATTTCAAAATTTAAGTCGACCTGTCTCAGTTTTTGACGTTCACGTTCAAAATTATTATATGTGGTCTATATTTAAAAAATTCAACTTTATTTAAATACTTTGTCATAATATAAATACATTGTCTATCACTATGAAAGGAATTAAACGTGGTTCTAAAAATAAATAAATTCATAACAGTAATAACCGAGTTTTAAAACGGTGGTATATATATATTCATGTGTGAATTATAAGGTACTTTTTCAGTTAGTGAAATTGTTCTATAAATTTATTTATTTTATGAGAAAAAAACATAAAAGTTCATTTTAAAGATAACACATTATTATTTGTAGAGTTGTGATTTTTTCAAAATATAGTTCTGTGATAATTTAATAAAAAATAAAATTTATCAATTGGAAAGACATACATACAGATAATCTCAATTTATCGAAAAAATATTTTAGTTGCCGCCTGAATTTGAACCATAATCTCTTCCTATCCTGAGAAGTGCAATAATCATTGTCATAACCATAAAATTTGTCGACTATTTATGAGGTTGATGTAGTGTAATTGGTCGGATAGAAAGAGATCTTGGTTCAAATCCCGGTGGCAGCTAAAATATTTTTTCGATAAATTGAGTTAATCTGTATGCATATCTTTCTAATTGATCCATTTAATTTGTATTAAAAATTAATTAACACAAAATAAGATTTTCTATTCAGATATAATAAAAATTTGTGCGATTCAAAATTTCTTTAATTCAATCATTTATCTATGAACATACAACCATAATACGTCTGTAAAACAATTATGTGGGTCAGTTTATACACTTATAAATGTATGTTATCTATATATTATATGTATGTATATGGTTTTTAAGTTAAAGCAGATATAGGAATGAGACAGGCGAGTTTCTAACACTTTAAAAATGGGAAAACCCAGCAAAGGAACGAAATTTCTCAACAAAAAAACATTGATCCATTAGGTTGGGGGCTGGGTGTAGGGTTAACAATCCTATCTCGTAAAAACCTACCCTGTTGTGGAGCCTCAAAGAAATATACTTCGAAAGAAGAATCTCTCCTTGAGGTGGTCAAAACCCAATCCAGGCTGAAGTGCCATAATTGACTAATACATTTATATAAATATAGGGTGTCCAGCGGAAAATTTTCAAGTTTAATATTAAATAAATTAAAAAAACTACAATGTTATTTTCATATTTTATTTATACAAAATTGAGTTTAACGATGATAATTTAATGTTTTATAAACAACATCGTCTAAATACCGTCCATTTCTCTCAAGACACTCTTGCAATCGGACTCTTATATTTGCGAACAGACGAGAGCAAAACGTTCAATGGCAACAACTAAACGGCGGATATTTTCTTGTAAGGCCTGAATTGTTCGAGGATTGTTGCTGTAAACTCTCGACTTAAGGTATCCCCAGAAAAAAAGTAAAAAAAAAGAAAAAAAGGTGTAAGGTTCGATGACCGAAGCGCCCAGAGTATGTCTCTGTACTTGCAGATTACTGAAATTGTGTTTCGTTGTTGAACCCGGGAAACAGCTGCAGTTAAGGTACCAAAAACTCGTCTATCATTCGGCAATACACGTCAGCAGTGACTGTCTCTCGCTGGTTAAAAAAATAAGGGCCAATTATCCCTCGGGCAGAAATTGCGCACCACACTGTCGGTTTTGGACAATGAAAACTTTTTTGATGACGTTCTCTTGGGTTGTCGGGTCACCAATATCTCATTTTCTATTTATTAACATAGCTATCAATATGAAATTGTGCTTCGTCAGTAAACAATATGTTTCCAAGCGTTCGTGCTGTTCCAAAATGTTTCAGCATCGTTCTCGCTAAGGTTTCACGTAATGAATAGTCATTTTCATGTATAGGTGAAACTGTAGTTCCTTTTTAAAAATAACGTGCACTGTTGATTTTTTTATTCCAGTACAGGCCGCAATCTTCCTTATCGATTTACGCGGATTGCGCATAATTTCACGAAGAACATTAGCATCGCTGCTGACTTAGATGGTCCCGGAGGAGTTTGGCTAACCATTATCCTTTCTTGTCTGAACTTTTGAACCAAACACCAGATAAGTTGCGTGCTCGGCCCATCACTTACTCGTCGAATATTAAAGCGAATACAGAAAGCGCGACGCGCACGATCCAATGAATCACCGCACTTTAAATATTGCTCAACGTTTCAACGATCAGTGACTCATTGCGACTGGAAAATACGCAAATCACGCGCGTCGAACAATATTCTTCCCACTTACCTCACCCTGTCGAGCAATTGCAATTTAATCTTGAAAGTTTTTCGCTGAACACCCTATATAGAGAACATTGTACACCAGCATGTTATCAGTTTTATAATAAAGATAATATAAATAAAAATGATAGTGTGTGTAAGGATCTACATTATTAATTTTCTATTATAAAATAACCGACTATAATGTGAATGATCTCCACATAATTTCTCAAAATTTTATTACATCAGTGAATTAGAGCTACTCAGCAGTTCAGTTATCTTAGTCGCCAGCCGGTATATGGTTGTGAAATGCAGTGGATATTTGTCATCCCGCGTTACCACGCAAACAGTACTACAATAGGCCACGAGACCTAATTAGTGTAGCGAAACGCATTACAAAAAAAAACAGGCTTGAGAAAATAACATAGATTTATTATGACCTCACCGGGAATCTAACCAAGAACTTCCGGTATGAGAAACCAGCGCCTTACTCACTGGAGTATTGTATTGGAGAATTGCACGAGCGGTTAGGTTCTATTGTAGTACATTACTTCCTTGTTTTAATAATAAATTAAATTTTCAACATTGAAAATGGCTTTTATTGATTTTTTAATTCTTAAAAGTCGTTAAATCAGCCTCGGCCTGGATGGTGTGGCTCAACATTGTCTTATTTTACTGATTTTATTATTATTTTTAACATATTTTTGTTTAATTGTTTCACAGAACTAGTACAAGTAGTGAAAACGTATTCAACATAAACTGTTCTTGTTCTATAAGCCCTTTTGTTCTAAAGGCTTTTCTGCTCTAAAGGCCTTTGTTTTACAAAGAACAGCGTAGTACTGCGCTCATTGCACCTATTATACCAACCCACAGGGCCTAGCAACGCATAGCAAGAGCTGATTAATTTCTTATTATTACTGATAAATCTTAATTATAATTTTATTTTTATAAATTTGAATAACTAGTATCAATTAGAAAGATACACATATGAAATCAATTTTATTGAAAAATACTGTTGTTGCTACCGGGATTCGAACCTGGATCTCTTTCCAATCTGGGGGAGGTGCATTAACTGACTATACTACAGTACACAGTACTTTCAACGACAAATTTTTGAACCTATATGTTACACTTTTCAAATTAATAAATAATTGATTTTATATGTATGTCTTTCTAATTAATACATTTTAATTAGAATTTGAAATATCACAGACCTGTGTTCTGAATAATTACAACTTCACAATAAGAATATGCTCTCTTTAATAAGTAGTAAAATATTTTTGGTTATAGAATGACGTTATAAAAAGTATTCTAGAAACGTATTTTCTAGTTGAAAATTATAGTTCTCTTTAAAAATCATCAAATATATCTGTTAAAGTTATTTTTAGTATTGTGATATGATAACTTAAATAAACTAAGACGTTTTCTTGATCCTAGCGCAATATCGGCATTATTGCAAAATTTAATATCTTTTGTTTTCGGGAACGAGGGAACTCTCCTTTTCGACGTCTTTATATTCATAAGACGTCGCGACGCTACGACAAGGTGCGCGCGTCTCCTACGAATATAAGCGGCGTCTGAGGTAATTTCCACAAGAGTTACTTTTGTTGCGGCCGGCAAGTGAGCTGAATATAAAATGTATTTCGGTTAATGTGAAAATCCGCGAAAAGTCCCATCTCATTATTAATGACGGGAATTTATTTTTTACTCTGGTAATACTACCACGTGATCTGAGGATCAAGGATACTGGGAATTTTATTACGGCTTTAAGAACAAAGGGAATATTTATCGCATACATCTGAATAAATTTGAAAAATATGTATACCACATATACAGATACGATGACGCCAACAAAAAAAGCGTTTTAGATCGGGAGCTTCTGTAATATAATAATTATTGCACGTGTCTTAGAATCGATATATATTTTAAACTGGCGTGCTTATATTATCTTTCAAAATCATTTAAATATCCGAAAATTCTGGTTGATTGATTACAATAAGAATTTGATAACATTTCAAGGATACAAGAAAGTATTTATATCTAACACAAATAAATTAGTTTCTTGTATTTTCGATCAAGTTTTTGAGCGTCGACTTTTATAAAACTTGCTTATTTTTAATGTTAGCGTAATCATTGATTTTGTGTTTGTATAATAATTGTAGTACGCCGATAAATTGAACTCATACATCAGTTTAAAATGTATGCAGAATCTTGGCCGAATGTATCCAAACATTATTTTTTATTTAAATCCAAACATTATCTTTCTTTCTTCCACGCGCCAAATATTAATGTTTCTCTTCTCCGCTCAGAGGGATTTTCGAGATGGTGCTACGTTACTATGATATTTATATTATATAAACACGTATATACGTGTCGCAGTAATTTTATTTTATTAACAGCATCACGACTGCGTTAAATAGTCCCATTGTGGCGAGTATTCTCGTCCATGTTTAAATAAAAAATGTGATTTTCTTTCTAGAATTGATCTATTACAGATATTTTGAATAAAATATTTTTATCCAAGGATGAGAGTAATGTTAAGTTTGAAGAAAAGATTTTGTAATGATCGAATTATTTATTTAATGTATTCATTTAGACAAATACACATTTTTATACATTGGTTTTAACGCTACACAGGGTCAGATTAACTAAGCTAGAGATTTTTTTTAATATTCAAATCATAACGTAAATTATTAATATACGTATTCGATACACAGTAATATAGCATAAATTTCTCTACAATGAAACAATATTTCTTAAATATAGATAAAATATACAAAAAATCAATAAGTATGGAATTTATCTTAGTACTTAAAAATATGTACATTTTTAAAACCAATTTTACACATTTATTTATACAAATTTTCACATAACAAATGCTAAATCTAAGCACAGTGATTAACATGGAGGCTTACCCTTAGCATAATTTATATTTTAAATTAAAGACTATCTTTCAAAGATAAACAAAGCTATACTAACATAATAAAAAAATTAAGTTTGTTACTGAAAGATTATGAAATTTACAATATAAATTTATAAAATCCTGTTACGCAGTTAAATACAATATATGAATAGAAAAAAATAATTAAAATTATTACAAAAATAAATGTTTTTGGTACAATATTATTCGTTAAAAATAACATTTTTATTCATATTTGATATGAAAGATAGATATGTGTACTTAATGTAGAATATTCAATTTCAAAAGAAGTTCTTTAAATTTATATTTTAGTTTCAAAAATAAATAGTATTAAATAGAGTCAAAAAATAGTATTAAAATTAACGTTGTTGGAAAGGATTACGTCCATGTGTAATAATAGTAACTGAAAAAGGGTAGTGTTAATTTTCTTTACACTAGAACGTAAGTTCTATGATTAGATATAATATTTTTAAAGTAGATAATTTGGTAACCAAGAGACGTAACATAAGTTTATACACATTCATAATTTATTTCACGAAATAGATTAATTTCTTCATACACTTTTGTTTATAGTTGATAACATGAAAGTAGGTAAAAAAGCTACTCATTAATAAAATATTAATTTTAACTTACACGAAGAGTTTTACACTAATTCGAAAATATTAGTATCAAAAGCAGTCTCCCATTGTAAATTCGGTTAGTCGGTCTCCTCCTGCAGGCGGTCCTTAAAGCTATAATGCGTTCAGTTTATTGATAGAATGCTACATTTATAAGCTTTAATCTGCATGTTTTTTAGCTTGGATTATATCAGTTTACCAAAGTGGCTTCGTGTTACGTAATATTAAAAAAAGCTTAAAGGTTCATAGAAAATATCACAATTCAAAGATCAAATGAAAGACAGTAGAGAAAAATAATTTAAGCCTCTCAAAATATGAAGTTCGTTCGCTCCTGATCTTCCATTATTTGAAGTTTAGATTTCAACGTAGAGTTTATTCCGTTCGCTGGGTTGAATCGTGTCACCATTGCTGCTGGCAAAAATACCATTTTTATGTATTTATTCCATAAATAAAAATTAAAAATATCTGGTCACCTCAAATCAGTTAATTTTACATCCGAATATACAAGCGCGGTTATTGACATCAATCATGCTTCAATTTGCTTTGGAATTGTGGTTAACACAACAGGTAATTTTACGGTCAATCAGAAATGTAATTAAGAAAGTCATGCATGGAATGAGATCAGAGCAATTGGATATGTCAACATTAGAAATCACTAATTTCTGCATCAGTTTCAGAATTTTTACAGGTAAAAGGATTTCTCAACCACGAACAAAAAGATCGGTCATGCTGATGATGTTTGTATTTAGCTGTTGTATGTGCTCTATTACCTCCGTGTGCGTGTGACCGGTGAGCCCGGCGAACAGAGTACGAGTCTATACTGGAACTCTCACTATCTCTCACGACACTATCGTATCCAGATTCAGCTCTGCGCGAGATCGCCGCCGGACTGTGCTTGGAAGTCCGAGGCGTGGAGTCATGCCCGCTGTCATATCCATCAGGCTTGTTTACAATTTTAGTAGATCCCAACCCTGATCCAATATTCATCAGTCGCTGATTAGCACCATCCGATATTGGCTCCGTAGTAATGGGAAGCATATTTAATGGTTTACTCCTTTCTAAATTAATGGATTCGCTCGATAATGGACGAACTTCCAAATGAAGTGATGCTTTTTTTGAGTCATCGTATGTTTGGTCGCTTTCAAAAACGGATGCTCCATTTCCCATGGTTCGTTTTTCTTCTCGCAGGTTTGGATTTGACGCCCCGTCAGGGTGCCTGAGAGCGGCTATATTTAAATGTTGTTCGTGTGTCAGCTTAGAAGAATATTTTTGAAACCTTCCGGCAAGAGGCTTTTCTGGAAAAAACGACTGATTATCCATAGAAAAATTCAATTCATTCCAATCGAGAGCTGAACCTGGTCTCGAAAGATTTTGTTTGCAATTTTCGCAAAAATTTTCTTGAGGCTTATAAGCCGGCTCGCTGTATATTGAACTATTTCCATGAAACTCTTCTGCCCCGTACAGCATATCAGATAATGATAGTGACTGACAGTATGTTTGAGGAAGGTTCATGTTTTGTTGAATCATGCCTCTATATGTAGGAGAGTTTTCTACATTAGCCATTGCTAATCGGGACTGGTATAGTTCATGAAGTTTTGCAAGTTCATTAAATTTACTTTGATGTGAACCATTTTCATGATATGAAGACATTGTTTTATGATTAGTAATATAATCTGCCTCTTCGTAATCATTGTTAGTATAAAAATTGTAAGGTTTTTTCAAATAAGGATTGGAATGGATGTGTCTTTCCATATCACTGAGTACTGACATCGAATCAGTAAATGTCGAAACAACTGTTAAATTTTCTTGACTAAGTATTCGTAAAGGATGTTCTTCTATATTACTCTGGTCTACCTCTGGTAGTGGATTTTCTCTAACACCCATACAATAAGCTATATCTTCTTCTGTAACTTGCAAACAAGAATCTTGCGTCGGGACTGGTTCAAAAGGTTCTTCTACTTCAATTATTTCTAATATTTCATCATCGTCTTCCGCGGGTCCTTTGCTCATGCCATTTACATCTATATCTCGACTGTGATTTGAAATTAGTTCATCATTCATCCTTAATCGTTCTTTGAGCCGTACATCCAAGCTTTCCATTGAAACTTCTCTACTACTCAGTGGTTGTATTAGTGGTAAAGCAGGGGGGATTTCTGCCATTTCTTCACTATCTTCATCATCCTCGACTTCAGGAACAGGAATTTTAAGATTAATATCTGACAATCGATCACAAAATCCATTATCATAGTTTTTATCTGAATCGATTTCCTCTTCATTAATTGTATTTGGGTTAGGAATATTTTTCAAACCAGTTCTAATATATGATTCTTCAATTAAAGTACTCTTTGCAATGTCCCTACATACAGGCATAATCTTTTCTTGATCACTATCTTCGCAAGTCTTAAACTGAGTGAGTTCTTTGTATACTGTTTGTTGTTTGTTTTCAACTCTTGGTGCAACGCATTTAGTTTTTTGGATTTGAGTTGTTTGATTTTCGACCCATTTTCGAATCATAATTTTTTTGTGACTATCCATGTAACCGTAACCGATATTTTCTCCCACATGATTTCCTAATAACTCTGCGTGAAGCGTTGTCACTTTGGGTGCTTGCATCGGACCGTCAACCCAAGTTTCTCGTTTTTTGACGTGATTAACTTCTTTCATGAAATGTCTTGCTTCAGCTACTTTTGATTTTAAAATTCGTGGACCATCTATCCACTGTTCGTCACTACTCGATCCCGGTACCAAAGGCGGAATTTTACTAGAACTATCTTCACTGGCTGTATGTTTTAAGGAGTTCTTTTTCAAAGGGGATGATTTAGGTATTAGGCAATGGGATGGTGATGATTTAAGCGAATTAGAAGATTGCATTAATGTTTTTATCGGCGAACCTTTGGGAGTCAATACTTTATGAGTTGGACTTCTTTCTTCGACTACTCGTTGTAATGTAGGAACTTTGCTGAATTTTTGCTCTGCATTTGAACCTTTCAATAGCTTTGCCATGGAGCATCGATTGTCTCCAGAATTTAAATTTGGAATGTAAACCGGAGGATGTTCGCCGTCCGTTGCATCATCAGAATGGCCGATATATATAACTGTATCCGCTGAAAGATCACTGCTGGAAGGATCTGGCTCGCTACTGCTGGCAGCTTTTGGAGCCTCTTCTCCTGAACTTCCGCCAGACCCTGCGTTGGCTGTAGGAGTAAACTTTATCTTACGTCTTCGCATTCGATGAATTCTTGAAGCTAGTTGCACAGTTGTTAGCGTGTCTGTATAATGTTGTTCATTAGGTGATACGTGAACGATCATAGCGGCATGACACGTTAAAGATCCGAGACACTCTTTTAGAACGTGAGTTACGTTATGGTCTCTGTACGGTAAATGCTTTTGACCGTTAAAAATAGCCAACAAAATATTTCCAAGGCCAGATAAAGGAATACCACCACTCGCTTTTCCTCGATCAGAGTTGCCTAAATCTATTAGATGAAGTCGACTTCTTCCTCCAGCAACTGTAAATAAATAATCAGATAAGTAACTGTAATTGTGCATTATGAAAAAAGTTCTATTTACTTTAATTTAATTTAATTGCAGAATTATAAATATTTAACTTACCCGCGCCTTTACTGCCAATACTGTATTGATAGACATGTAGAGTATACAGTAAGTGGCTGTCTCTTCCTTCCTCTTTCCCTGGACCCCTATTGGCCAAGGCTGCATCCAAGTAAAAGGCTGCCTTCTCAGGAGTCTGTACGCGGAGTTCCGATTGATTCTGAAGTTGAGTTCCGAAAAGTGGATCATCTCGAAGGTACACTCCGGGAGATTGTTCGGTATCTGTGACAAATTAAACGATATTCACACTTCTGTGAGAAAATAAAAATAAATGGATAGACAACTCGATTGACAGAAGCAAAAAACGTAGAATTTGATAAAAATTTTATTTTACGATAATTGACATTTAATATTAGGTGTCCTATGTAAAAAATATGACTCACTAAAATATTATCACTTATTTTACTGTAATATTACTATAATTTTCTGCTCTTGCTTTGTCCACTTTCACATAAATTCTCATGCATACTTGTTGATTATTGAAGTTTCTAATGTGGCCGATATTCAACATGTACTTTAACAGATTATGTTAAGTCCTTTGTTTTTATTGTTTTCAACATTGCATCGCAAAATTTTTTTGTCAATGAAACCGCACAAGCGTTCATTATTCTATTTATTTATTAAAGGATTTTAACAGAATAAAGTTTTATAATATCAGACCTTATCATATAAATATGAACTAATAATAAAAATGTACAATATATTTAATCACAGTGATGTCACATTTTCATATATAAAATACGATTAAATGTAATTATTGAAAAAAAAAATTATCATATTACATATACACAAGTAAAAAAAAAAAAAAAACGAAAGGTTAAAAGTGAAAGGGGATAACAGAGAAGACGGGTTGAGTGGGGATACAAGAGTAAGAAGATTGGAGTTAGTAGTTAAAAAGCAATGAGATCTGTAGATAAAATAATTGCCTAAAATAGAATTAAGTTATAATATTAAACGAAATGGTTACAAAACTGTTTTTTTTTATCTTCAATTTATTAGATTTAGAGGCTCACTAAATGAATGACTTTTGGGCATAATAGGTTCTATTTCTAGGTATATAGAAAATGTACAGTTTTTGAGTTATTCTAGATGGTACGTGGAGGTGGATTAATTTTAGTTCACGGTACAGATGTTTGAAGAACCAACCCTTTCTCGGAACCGCCGTTATTTCCACTCCCTTATCGGTGTCACATAACAAATGCTGCTTAAACCGCAAAATTTAATATGGAAAATACAGTTAAATCATTAATATTTATGAACATACAAAAGAATGAGGAATTATCAAAAATTGAAAAGTGAGTACATCTTTCATTGTCCTTTTGTACGTGAAATATACTTAGTTTTTTGTTATATTTAAGCTGTTATATTGAAATGTTATATTAAAAATGTACTGTTATATTTAAATTAAATAAATTCTTATGTAAAAGTCCACAAGGGCGTTGATGTAAATAAATAAATAAATAGATACACTAGATATTTCCGTGCAATAGTTTAAAAATGGAATACCCTATCAACTTCATTCATTCACTCGTTCATTCTTTACACATTAATATATACAGAATATGCGTATATCAAAAACACGCATTTGAATTATTTGTCACAAATATGGGAAAGTGACCTGTAGCATGTGCCGCCAGCAGATCCCGGAGCTGGTTGGTGTGGCCGCACAGCTCCACGGCAGACGCGCGTACGGAGAATCGGGTCCCGTGACGCGCGCGCCTCTCGGCTATGCCGCGGAACAGCCAGGATATGGCGCTGGGTATAGCGCCGAGTCCGTCTTTTGTTGCACCTCCCACCATCGTGTACGATTTGCCTAAAACAAAATCTCTAGTAAGCATTTTAAACGCAAAGACACAGAGTTCAACGCTTTTATCATTGGTGCAAATAATTATATTAAAAAAAATAATTCATAAATGTTTCTCTCTAGAGAACGTAACGTACGTAGACACACAGTTCTTGGCAAATTATACTAAGAAATTTTATCCAATATTTATAAAACATTATAATCTAAACTACACATTCATTTTAACATAATACAACAATATAGTTATGCACCCCCAAATAAGAAATGTCTTGAATTATGGGGGTCGTTATCGAAATTTTTTTAAAACAAGATAAAAACATGCATATTATGTTTTATTCAGTCTTTTAATTATAATAATCCTAATTTTTACAAAGAAGACATCTGCAAAATACTTCGCATCTCAGGTAAACTTGATAGTGGAAAATGGTCAATCGACGAGCGTGCGTGATGGTGGGTACTCAATTTTAGGTACCAGAAGAAATACAGAATAGGGAAAGATAAAAAAACTCAATACACTCCGCCTTCTCCTGGATTTTTAAGCACCTCTGAAAGTGGACTGTATATAGGACACACAATATCTGGTCAAAGGTTCCAAAACACCAATATAGATTGAAATCTACGAAATTGATAACAAACAGCTTTCGCAGAACTGTTTCAATGCGCCTATCGACTAACGTGCGCGGCCTGTTGGAGAAGGGAAGGGAGGGGAGGAACAGAGTATTATTTCGTTCAAAAAATTAATATATCTTATATGAAAATAAATATATATCCCAAATACATAAGATGTATGAATGTGGATAAGGTGAGATTTGTGTGTCACAATATAGAGACGTGGGGCTCTATCCATTTTGTCTACCTTCACATGAAAATGTTAAGAAAAGTAAGTTAGTTGGTTAGTATTTTTTATTAATTATTTTTGTTTTACTAACCACTGAATTGAGATTAAATAAATCTACCAGTTTCGAAAAATACCATTTTTTTCTTCAGGATGTCATATCTAACTAAAAACATATATTATTGTTTCTTCACCAGAATATATTAACAAAAAAACAACAATTATTTGAAAAATAAATTTAGCACCTAACTCAAATTAGTAACCTGACCTAACCTAACTCAAATTAGTTAGGTACTAAATTTATTTTTTAAATAATTGTTGTTTTTTAAAAAATAGATTCTGGTGAAGAAACAATAATATATGTTTTTAGTTAGTTATGACATTCTGAAGAAGAAAATTGTATTTTTCGAAACCAGTAGATGTATAGACAGTAAACTCAATTCAGTGGTTAATAAAACAAAGATAAATATTAATTTTAACTACAAAATTAATATTGCTAATTTTAAAAGTATTAGTTGGTTATTATTTATTTCTAAATGTTTATATTATATATTTTTTACATAGTACCTACTCATCTTCTGCTAATGGTTTGTTTTACTTATTTATGTCGATTATTCTGTTTAACGAATGTGTTTGTATATAATTTTAATTTATTAAATATTTTTTCATTTAAAACTCTATACGGGTTGGTACATTAATAAAATATATATGTTACAGTGAATCTGTATTACCAGTCAGAATATATTTTCACTGGTGAATGTATATTTTTATATATATTTTTTAAATATATTTATAATGTATATTTGAATATATATTTTTGCTAAACCGGTCAATGGATATATATCTAACACTAAAGATACAAATTCGCTGGTTACATTTAGTGAATTTGTATTCGTTGACAAGCGAGAATATGCCGCGTGGGAATATTTGGCCTTAAGTGTCGATGTGTCACCCTACAGCGTGGCAATAAATAGTTTGGTGGCGTGGGTTTACAACTGTCACTTTTATTCGCTTATAGTATTTTCATTTATATTAAATAAAATTATTTACTGCATAAACTACCGTGTTTATAATCTCAGATATTTTTATTTCCTTTTCAACACATAGGTTAAATTAAATTAGGTTCCATTATAGGTTAGGGTAGAATATACATTTGCTAAAACCCGATAAAATTGATTTTATATGTATATATTTATAATTAATACATTAAAAATAAGTATTTAAAACATCACAAACCTATGTTCTGAATAATTACAACTTCACAATAAGAATGTATTCTCCTTAATATTATATTTCAATTAGAACACCCAATACAGAAACAGCAGTGTGCAGAAACATTCTTGGGCTATCTTAGGATATTCGGCTTTAATGAAAAATGGTGGCCAGTAATTAAAATATGCTCGTGAAAACCGAAAAATATTTTTAAGATAATAAATTGTTTAAATGAAATCAATATATATAAACATATAATTTAACTATAATATGCTACAAGGCCCAATTACTGTAGCGAAATACTTTACACCTAAAAACACCCTGACTTAAGAAAATCACTTTGTGATCTCACCGGGAGTCTGAAGCCAGCACTTTGCCCACTAGACTACGAGCGTTGTCATATTAAACATTTTATGGTTTTGCAAACCTAAAGTGATCCACGTCATCGAGAAAATCCGTTAAATATGATTGTCGGCAAGAAATATACAAAGTGACAAGCACGCAGCAGCATAAGCTTTGAATGCGTAGCAATTTTATGATAATTTTGATTGCACGTACATTCAAGATGTTTAACATGCACACCTGAATAGCCATTTTGTGGCGAAGTGTTGCCGTTCATCTTGTGGGGCTGCAGTTTATTCCCGCTTCCCTACATCGCTAACGGGCACTCCCGTAACCTGGTTTGAAATTAAACAGGGAACTTCACCCCACACCCGGGCTGGGATTGAGTCGTTTGGCTCGTGGATATGGAAAGCAGGAACGAGTATTATCGAAAACTAATATTTCCAACACTTAATATTTATATTAAGTAAGATTAATTTTTCTGATGAATTACGAGGCATTCGTTGGTTACTTAAAACTCTTTCAAGGCGACGCTGATAGATAGTTAAATAATTAACAATATCATTTCAATATCAAAGTGACATTCTTTTAACGTATTTGTTCCTAAAACTAAATGAAAAAATCGAGGATAAATTGTTGGGTTTTCGAAACACACTGTCAGAAAATATTAATTTCCTTAGCTTTATTATATAAATATTGTTGTATCCCTAATATGTGTATTATTTGAATTAAAAAATAGAAAAATAAAAGAAATATTGAAATGAGTACAGCTGGTATATAGGTTTTGAATTTTAGAGGATGGAATGTAATATCGATCAACGATGTACTACGAGGCGTGTTTTTTAAGTAAGTACCGTTGCCGGATATTCCCGGTGTAGCGTTGCAGTTACGATGTTGCGCATGCACAATGGTTTCCTTCGTCTGTTGACTCACCACGCAATGTTAGAGATATTCACATAGTGTGGCCAGATGACCACACTACAAGATTGTAGTGAGTGGTTAAAATGTTCAAGACAATAGATCGTCCCGCTGACTGTGAGATACGGTCCGTTTCTTGAATGTACGAAACATGAAACCAGTTGACATTCATCGCCAAGTGCTTCCTTTTTTGTTCTGATTTGGCGTCAAGTGATTTCCATATTTTCATTCATCTGAAGCGGTTCCTTGGTGGCAAGCGTTTTAATAGCGTTGATGAACTCAAAGATGGAGTACAGACATGATTTTCATCCCAGGCGGCATAGTTCTATGACGAAGGTGTACAAAAATTGGTGCCCTATTATGACAGGTGCCTTATTAATGGTGGCGACTATGTTGAGAAGTAGTTTAAAGTATGTAGCATCCGAAGAAAGTAAAGTATTGTAAAAAAGATATTGTGTTTCATAAAAAAAATCCGGTACTTAAAAAACGCTCCTCGTATATTAAAAATTATTGTAACAGATACGCTACCTACGAGACCATTTTGAGATCTGTTTATTTCATGATTACGTGATAATTTGCTCTCTATACATATTTATATATGTATATATATTTAACATCACTGTCTACTAAAATAATAGCCTCTTGATTTGTATAATTAAAAATTTAATATATTTTAAAGAGGGTAAAGTCGAACTAATATAGCGTCTAAGAAGATGGATGGTATGGAAAAAGTAAATGAGTGTATTTAATCAGGAATGTGAAGTTTTTTTGTTCTTTCTGCTTATCCCAGTGCAAGTGAAGCTTAATACGAAAACATTAGAAAATGATAGTTTCTAATTGAAAAACAATTTTGTTGTAGGAACAATACCATCATTACAAATTAGAGCGTTCCGATTCAATTTTACTCTATGTACTTAAAGTAGCGCAATTCTACAACACACCCGAAAATTATTTTAGTCTCACAAAATAGTTCTATGAATTTTACTGTCCTGGAACAAATGGAAATTGTGAAACGCAAATAAGCAAGTAAACAAACACAAATAAATAAAATAGTCAACGAGAACACATTAAGTTGCTGTTTTTCAGAACACAGTTCTGTGATATTTTAATACAAATTAGAAAGATATGCAGAAAAAATCAATTTATCGAAAAAATATTTTTGTTGCTTTTATTACTTACTCTCTTGGCATTGTGTAATTGATAAATGTATTTCCCCAGATAGGAAAAGATCCAGGTTCGAATGCCGGCAACAACAAAAATAATTTTTCGATAAATTGATTTTTTTGTATATCTTCCTAATTGATACATTCAGCTTGTATTAAAATAAAATAATTTTGATTATTCGCTCGTGGAGAACTGAAATAAAGCGAGTGCACTCCGAGTGCGGTAAGCAGTTTACCGCTTGGAGAGTTATGGCTCGCCCATCAGGAAGATTGTCACGACAACAATTGAAAAACTTTGGCAATCTGACCCACAGCGAACCCGGCGAGATCCGCGTCCGCGCCGCCATTTACATCGCGTAATCATCAATTTACATGCAAACTCGGTTTGTTGGAACGCCAAATGGGAGACAGGAATATACCTAGACGACGAACTAGCTCGTCTTCGGTATTAGCGGTGACGGAGTTGAGAGTTGGATCCGCGATGTTAACGAACGGAAGTGCAAATTAAATCTCTTCGAATACTGAATGCGGGATTCTAAGAAAATATTTCACAGTTTCTGGGGTATTGATTGCAGAAATTACATTAAAAACTGTCCATTAAAGCATGAATGGATTTATCGGAGTAAATTATTGATAAAAATAACCACAGAAAGCGGTTAAAGAGCAGAGAAAAAATTTGCATTATTTAGTTTACATTTTTTTTATATACAATAACACATCGTCGCTATCTGTATAATTTACTGAAATTTTTTATTTTTCCAACCGGTGTCCAAACTCCCTCCCTCCACATCCATAGCTATACATACCCAATTACTCACGATTATATTTGATTTATTTATAAATACATTTATTATTTATAGTGATTAAAATGTACTTATTATGTAGATAAAAACTACAAAAAGTATTGTCTGAATTAATAAATAATAAGACTAGGTATCTTAAAAAAATAATTATTATGAATTGAACATAAATGTTATGAATATTTAGGTATGATTTTATTTTATTATGAAGTTAAACTAAGTCTAATGCATTGTTCCATGTATAGAATTACTTTATTTCTTGTGTTGAATCGTTAGCAAGTAGAACGAAATGCAAATTTCCATCTTCCATTCGTGCAAGAGAAGGAATGAAAAATAAATTAAGTGGCTTAGCAGGTGGCTTAATCCACCCCCAGTTGTGAGTATTGCAGGTTTCCACCTCGGGGTGTGTTGCGGCCTCCTTCCTTTCTTCAATAATAAAGGGGATTTGGTTAAAGTACTGCACAACTATTAAAGCTCGTCTGCAAGACTTCAACCGCTGGCTGCGGTGGAAAGCAAAACGAAGTATCTGAGTTAATATTGATATAATGAAGATGTTTGAAATGAATACGTACTACATTATTTAATATCATTTATAATTTGTGATATATTGTTTATAGTAGGTACGTGTTTTATATTAATTGATAGTCAGTAGAATTAGTGAAAATGATGACATTTATTATCATTATAGTAGAAAAAAATTAAATAATGAACCTTGCAGTAATTGAATGCAAAACCAAATATGTAAATAATTCAACAAGGATAGGAATTTGTTTTAATACAATTGAATTTCAGGTAATGTGTAATCCGTCTCGACATTGGAATGTTCCTAGCTGGTCGGGTCACGATACTGACGAAATTTAAATTGAACTCATAAAGTATGTAGTATATTCAGTTCAAATAAGTAAACTAACCAAGATTTTAGAAATTATTTGGTAAGCTAAGATTTAAGTTAAAAATCAAAGTGTTAACTCTTTTAGTATCTTGGCGTAAGCTTTTATTTCCGTCATCTTTTCTCTCAATTGCTACCGTTCAGCCGAGGCCTCGTGATCCTCTTACGCGGAAGTACTGCCGCTGTACCTCGCCCAGCTTGTAAGATGAGACGAAAATCCTTACTTACCCAGGCTTACGGAGGATTAAAATGGAAAACAATTACATCAATGGAGTTTGCGCTGGGTAAGTGCAAGCGAAATAGTCTAATTAGTGAAAAAGCTACGGATACATAAAGCTTTAGGCTTCAAGATAGATATGTCTGTATATGAAATGTATCTATAGAATAATTTGATAAATCTGAGTTAATTTATATTTTCATACAATATATACCTAGAGAGGAAAGTTGACATGAAACAAGCTATAAGCTCCCGTTTGAGATAAACGCATTAAATAAAAATATTAAATTCAAAGTATTTCTGAAAAACCAATGCCTCAATGTCATGTTATACACATATAAAGAAAACAAATATTTAATTTTACTATTTATACATTTAATTTAAAAAAAATCATATTAGTATCTTGATTTGTTATTGGCATCTCTTTTTTGTTAATTAATTCAATTAGTACTTTAAACAAAGATATAATAAAATTATTAAGAATAACACATTCATATTATGAAGTTGTAATTATTCAGAATATAGGTCTGTGATGTTTTTAATACAGATTAAATGTATATAATAAAATATTGTAATTTATTTCTTCATTTTGCAAACGCAAAACCTATAACTATTAGTTTTTATCCATATTAATATTATTTTGGGATGTCTAACATTAATTTTATTTAGCACAAATTTTGATTTATTCTATTTAATAATTTGTTATTGAGTGAAAGCTAATAATTTTTCTTAAATAGAGGATTTGAATTAGAACAAATATAATTTTTTTTTTTGTTTTTAAAAGTTAAATCTTTCGTTAGAAATAATAATAATAGAATAAAACAAATGGGAAAACAAAACATACCGAGTCCTGCATGGCCAAAGCAAAATAGACATCCATCAGATCCATTTATCACTGCATGGATTACATCGGTCAAGGCGCTCGCGCAAATCTCTGTCTGTAACAAAATAAGAAAGGGTACACAGTTAATTAAAAACACGTACATATTTATAAATATTAAAATATATTTACACACTAAAATACTAGCAAAGTAATTATTAGGAGAACACATTATTATTGTGAAGTTATAATTATTCGGAGCATAGGTCTGCGATATTTTAAATATTATTTAAATATACTAATTAGAAAGATATACATATAAAATCAATTATATCGAAAAATATTGTTGTTGCGCCACCCGGATTCGAACCTGGATCTGTTTTTTAACCGGGGAAGGTGCATTATCCAAATATGCTACAGCGACAATATTTTTAGCGACAAATTTTCGAACCTATAAACATATAACAATCTTTTTGATATTAATACATTTAATCGTTTCATTATTTGAAAGTTTATAAGTTTATTTATAGTTTATAGTATATTAACAATATTGTCGCTGTAGCATAGTTGGATAATGCACCTTCCCCGGTTAGAAAAGAGATCCAGGTTCGAATCTCGGTGGCGCAATAACAATATTTTTCGATAGAATTGATTTTATATGTATATCTTTCTAATTATTATATTTAATTAATATTTAAAATATCACAGATCTATGTTCTGAATAATTACAACATAACTATAAGAATGTGTTCTTGTAATAATAAATTTGTATCAATGTGTAAACAATTTAATAAAAATGAATTTATAATTCTGGCGTCTGCTATCAGATTACTCAAAGGAATTTGAGATTTTGTAAAAATAAGGTAGATGGCTCTTTCAAATAATGGAACGATTAAATATATTAATATCAAAAAGGTATTATATAGATTCGAAAATTTGTCGCTAAAAATATTGTCGCTGTAGCATAGTTGGGTAATGCACCTTTCCCGGTTAGGAAACAAATCCAGGTTCGAATCCCGGTGGCGCAACAACAATATTTTTCGATAAAATTGATTTTATATGTATATCTTTCTAGTTAACATATTTAATTCATATTTTAAATAATTTTTATTAAATTTATTGACACATAAATGTTTTTAATTGTATTCCAGTATATGTACACATTATTATGAAAGTGGTCTAAGCCAAGAAATTTAAAAACATGAGTATATAAATTTTTTAGGGTTGTTTTAAATTAATATAATATGATGAAAATTGTAACAATTGTGAAACATTTTAAGCATTATATTCAGTGTACTGTTACGAAGTTCAACGGTATTCCGTTATTGTTTATTTTGATAATAGAATAAGTCATTTCAGCCTTAAATTTTTTTATTTCCTTATAAACTACATACATAATTTTTATGTAGAAATAAATTATAAATTTAGTAGACTAAATAAATTTAGAAACATTGTGTTGTTTAATATAAAACTATTTTTAATCAATTCAAACGCAAACCTGTAAATATCTCGAAACGAAAGAAAAATGACTTAGACCACTTTCATAATAATGGGCACATATATATTCTTGTACTCGTAATTCACAGGCATATAAAAAATTATGAATTGATTTTAACATCGAATTAGACTGGAGACGAAGTCCTTTTCGGTTTTTTATTATACTGAAATATTCATATTTTTGGTGTTTGTTAAGAATTCAGATGTGTTCTATTATAGAGTCATTCCATGTGAAATCACCTAAGTGTGGTTATTTGACCATTTCAGATATTTATAAATATTTATTTTTTCCCACACGAATGTGAAACTAAAATCAATTTTTATTTTATTTTTTCTACCACCATCTTAGATTTTCTCAATTTTCTCTGCAGTAACAGGCAAAAAACGGGGCTTTGCAGAAGTTTTGAAAAAATATATTGTTCTCTTCCTATAAAAGATAATGCCAAATTTGGAAGCTTAATCACCAGTTTTGATGATCTTTTAAGGTGATTGGGAGTTGGAAGAATTAAAGTTTGGGTTTGGAACCCTTCCTGGCTTTTTTTTGGCATCGAAGTTTCAAAATTTTAAATTTTTGTTTTTTTCAAGCCCAAATTTATGTTTTTACCCAAGGATATATGTACTGGTATTTAACAAATCTTGTAAGTTTCATTTTGTGGTTCAAGCTGGTTTAGAAGTTACAGTTTCCATACAATTGTAGGCCACAATTACATAATTGTTTTTAGTTTTTATGTATACATATGTAAACGTAAGTTTCATATTTAATAAAAAAATACATTAGATAAACGAAGTTTGATGTTTAAAAACTTCAAAGAATATCCACTTAAAGATATGAAAAGTATATTATTAGCTTTGCTAATGAATCCACAGTTATTGAATAACAATTTTTAAAAATCTGCTCGACAAAGAAATAATTTGAAAACACGTAGGGGTGGATGCAAATTGTATATATCATCAGCCCTGATGATAACCTATAATTGGGTCTGAAACAAAACTGTGCACTTAAGATTCGAACAGACATGAAAACCTTAGAAGATATCTAAGAAAGTGCAATATTTTCTATTATTATTAGAATCAGTATTAATTTTGTAGTTTCATCATAATGGATAGATATAAATGAAGCGATGTTTTTACTCTACTTGGGTTTATTAGAACTACTTGAGTTTCAAGAGTACAGTAACTCGAGTAATGCTAATAAACTTGACAGAGTAATAACGTTGCTTCATTTATATCCATCCAGTAATATTTTCTATTATTGATTTAGTTATTTGAATGTCTAATTAATTCAGTGAAGCTCTGATAATTTGCTTGCACCAGTATGAATAATAGTTAGATATCGTATTTCTTTTAGTAAAATAAATTAGTGTTCTTAATAATCAAAAGAAAGTTATTTGAATTGATAATACGATGAAATGTATAAAGCACTGAGCAAAATATGAAAATACATATATTCTATGAAAACTTCTGAAAAGGTGATTTCACCTGATATTTGATTAAGAAAAACCCCATGAGAAAACCGTTCTCCCCAGTCGATTGCGCATATCAAACCTAATGTCTGTCAGCAAGTGAGCTGTTCAACCTTCTTGCCAGTCAGAGCGATAGTATCCACCGCCGCCATGAAAGGCATTGGGGAAGTTGATTTAAAGGTTGTATCGGAGCAGGGGCGTTAGGTCTCGAAGGGTTACGGCTGATTTGTAGCTCTGAAGTTCAAGGTCTGAATGGCGTTAGATATTATAGCGCAGTAATTACTAATACTTGACATATCTGAGAATACATGGCTTTAACGGTTATTATTTTTAACAAGTGGTTTATAAAAAAACATGCAGCCGCTATAAATTTATTTATGCAACCTCATGCTTAACACCAGAATCGGTAGTGTAAACTCTGGCCTACGTTTGAATAATTTATAAATAATTACAATTTTTTTCACTGTTGATGGGAAAAATAACGTTTTAAGTGTCGTTCATTTAATAAAACTATTTTGAAAATTTACAGTATTTTTCAAGACTTAATTTTTTTTAATTCTTGAACTGACATACATTTCAAAAACATAAAAAAATTTAACAGGTACAACAAATAAGAAATAAATATGTGTATTCCATATAGAATTATTAATTTAAGTCATAAATTAATAAAAAAAATAGAGCAAAGACATAAAGAATAGAGAGAATATTGTGCGGGTTGCTTATTATCTCATATTTTGTAAAATTACTTATAAAAAGCACAAAAAACATTTGTGATATTCTGAGTATTGTTGAGATTAAAGTCATTTGTAAAAAAAAAAGATAATAAAGATTCAGTTATTTTTTGATGTCACTCATATTTTGTTTAAATTATTATGGTAAAGTCGTGGATGAAATTTTGCTCGATATACGATATTTAACCCAAACTGATTTAAATTAATCTTTTATTTTTCTTTCTGATCTTTGGTAAAAAAAAAATTATTGCCATCTGTTGACTCATTATTATCCTGTAATTATCATTGCTTTGGAGCCAGAAAATATTTTGGGACCCTAAATGACTTTTGATTTTTGTAATAATTCTCAATATATCGTTTAAAATAAATAAAATATGTTCAATTAATCAAAACCTTCCAGTGACTATGACTTATTAAAATGCTTATATCTCTGAAATAATGAAGAAAAGGACATTGTAGCTTGAACATTATCGACTCGTTTTTTAAAAGGTATAACCTCCTAAAGTATTGTGGAATAGGTCTGTTACACCTTGTATTTGTACATTATTTTTCGTATTTATATTGATTCTTCTCATCCTTTTTGTTTTGTATTTATTTGTTTTAAATACTTGGCTCACGCTGTTTTTTGTCTAATTAACTGGATCAAAAATATTCTAACAGTTTTTTGTTTGTTTGTTCAATCACACAGTTCACACATACATAAACAGAATTAACAAAAAATAAAATACAATCTCTTCTTCAAAACTGCTTCATTAGTTGAACTGATTAATACAAAAAAATCATTGCTTTTGAAGTCACCGAGGACTTTTTTTTGTATTTCTTTGAGATTTAAATTTATTTTCTATTTAAATAGAAAGTTTATTAAAAAATTACCAAATTGTATATATAAAACAAAAATTATATAACTGAAAAATAATTTAAACAATTTCATTTCGCTTAGTAATATCGTGTTAAATTTAAATTTGCAACGAGAGAGACAAACGCTTATCGCATTCACAGTGTGCTCTGCTCTGCTCTCTCGAGAGTCTGTCGATGGGACCAAATTTATGGCGAAACCGATGCAAGTGTTAACAAGAACGCCTTTGATTAATATGCTGTTGGGTGCACTTAATCAGAGTTTATCAGTGAGAGACCCCATAGACGCACTACTGAATATTCCAGATAAATCCTAATTTGCTGTAAAGTAGGTATTACATAATAAGTACACTGAAGTTGGTAAACAGTTTGTTTACCAACAAACCACAAATAATTTTATGTAAAAAATAATAATAAAAGTTATTTTACTTAAAAACTGAAGAAAATTGCTGGTTAATAACATTGGTGTGTTATTCTATTAAAACCCAATTAAAATTATAAAGATTAGTTTATTATATTAAGGAGAACAGAACTAATGGCGAATAATGAACAAGAACTACAGAATCTGGTGAGTAGAAAGTACGATGTATGCAAGGAAAGCGACCTCGTGATGAATGTTAACAAGTCGAAAGTGATGGTATTCGAGAAGGAGGAAAGCAAGACACCGTGCAAAATACTTGTAGGTAATGAATGTTTGGAACAAGTAGATTTTGTGTATTTGGGAAGTATGTTTGATAGGAACGGAAAGGCTGAGAATGATATCGAAAGGAGGGTGACTGCAGGAAATAAAGTGAATGGCGCTTTGAACGGAATTATATCTAACGGGAATTTGTCAACCGAGGCAAGACTAGCGGTGCACAATGGAATCCTCGTACCGAAACTGATGTATGAGGCCTGGAGCTGGCAAAAAAGGAACGAAAATAGTCTGAATGTAGTGGAAATGCGATCACTTAGGCGTATTTGTGGCAAATCTATTTATGACAGAGTAAAGAATGAAGAAATAAGGAAAGAATGTAAAGCTGATGTTAGTATAGTGAGTAAAATTAAAAAAGGATCACTTAGGTGGTTCGGTTATATGGAACGGATGAATGAGGAGAGAATAGTAGGAAAGATATATGATGCAAGTGTTGATGGCACCAAAAATAGAGGACGTCCGCGGAAGACTTGGTAAGACCAGGTAAACTAGATAATGGAGGATGGTTCTGTTAGAAGCCTCAACAATCGGCGAGCTTGTATGAGAAGATATATGAATGTGGATGAGGCGAGAATTGTGTGTCAGGACAGAAAAGTGTAGCGCTCTATACTTTCTGCCTACTCCCACGGGGAAATGGCGTGATGGTAAGTAAGTAAGAACACATTATTATTATGAAGTTTTAATTATTCAGAACATAGATCTGTGATATTTTAAAGACTAAGTAAATGTGTTAATTAGAAAGGTATACATATAAATAAATTTTATCGAAAAATATTGTTGTTGCTACCGGGATTTGAACCAGGATCTCTCCCAATCTGTGGAACGCGTATAATCCGATTATGCTATACCAACACAGTGGATTGATGACAAATTTTCGAACCTATACGTTGCACCTTTCAAATGAATACATCTACCTTTTCTTATATGCTATCTAGTTGTATCCTTGTTCTACTCTATACACATAATTTTTTTTTATACATTGAACATTGTTACTTTAAGTTTAACGTTAAAATTTGTCGTCAATCCACTGTGTATAGCATAATCAGATAATGCACGTTTCCCGGATTAGAAGAGATCCAGGTTCGAATCCCAGTAGTAACAACAATATTTTTCGATAAAATTTATATTATATGTATATCTTTCTAATTAACACATTTAATAGATAATTTATTTTAACAATTGTTTACGATGATAATAAAAATACACTAAAAGCTTTTCGCAGTCATTTATGTTTAAAAAAGTTATAATATTATTACAGAATAAGTTGAGTGATCCCGTAGATAGATAAATAAAAAATGATTCTCAGATCAAATAATGGATCTTTGAAAACGAAAAACCCCTCACGTAAATCTACAAATAAAGGATCTTTAAAAATAATAAGCCTCTCTTTTATCATTTCACGCGTTAAACCAAACGTAAAATATTTATGGAAGGTACCTACATAAGGTTAGATTTCTGTGACGTAGGTATGACTGAGTTTATAACCGGTTGGTTTATTTTTTGCTTTTTTGAACCAAACCAATGAACCAAAATAATAAATTATTCAATATTACATAAAGTTTTGGAGCTTTATACGAGTGTTTGCTGAAAGTTAAAAGTAAATATTTTAATTATCAATTAGATTGACTTAAGAGAGATAATAAAACTTAATGAAATAACATACAATTATTGATACGAAGCTGCAGAAAGCAAAAGTTTCGTTCTGCAGGTTTGATACTATAGAAATATTACAATTTTTTGATTTTATCAACCTGTGCGTCTAGTTTACTATTTAATTTGAGAGTGTGAATTATTAATTATCCTAAATTTAGTCATTCAAATTACTACTACTTTTCGAACTTTTTTTAATAATATTTTTCAGCAAAATAAGCTTACAGAATTATCATATAGTGTGAAGTAAAGTTATCACATATGGAGTAATCAATTCGCATATTATGAGTTGTGTTAAACTTATTAAGTACAAATATTAGTGTTATTTAAACCGTTGTTTATACCGGTTTTGTGATTGTATTCGACTGTAACGAAAATTGGTAACGGATTATTCGTAATGATTCGAGAAATGACTGGTATACTAGAAACTAAACCTCCAACAGTTAAACCTTAGTTAACAATTATCGTCACAATCACAGTCATATAACGGTTTACCATCACTAATATACTACTGTAATAAATAATCTGTAATACTATTTTAACAATAACAGTAAATCGGTGAGATATTTTACCTTTCCTTTATCATTACGTCCTAATAAAGGCGTTCCAAATAAGTTCCGTTCACTGAATTTCAAAATGCTTGGTTATCTGGGTTTAGGAGAACTATTTCGGCTCAGGAAAAGCTGCGTGGAGAGCTTTTCATTTAATGAGCTGGCCTGTACTGACCGAGATGCCGTTTCAACTATCTCGGAAGTGAATAAATTGAAAAGCTCAGCGGACGGACAAGGGCTCGACGGGGGCAAGGGGGAAAAAGGGACATTAAAATGCGAAAGCCCAGGGATTAATCTCCGCTAATCCTGGCGATATTCTAAAATCTAAATGCAAATCCAAAGGCCGCCCTATAAAGGATGGACAGAACATCTTTAATCCTTCGATGGCCCCGCATATTACCTATAATTATTTTATAATCAGATATTAATATAATATTTTAATATAAAATTCACAATTATTTCGAGAAAATTATTTCTCAGTATCAATCCTCACTAAAAAAATATCGGCAGAATTTATAAGAAAATTTGATTCAAATCATCGTGAACATAAACATCATATAGCAGCATCATCAAGAGGAATACTGCCAGTCAAGAATAATGTTAAATCTCAATAATCGGTGATGCGATGAAGATTTTAAATGAAATGCCGGATGATATGAGAAAAGAGGAGAAATTAAAATGATTCAAAATGAAACTAAGCAAATATGTGCAAAATTAGTTATAGTAGAAAGGAACATTTTGATCTTGTTTATATTAGAGCATACCTATGTATGTTATACATGTATATGTAATAACTTTATAAAGAATAAATAAAATAAAATTCTCAGAATATTTTATAATACAGTAATTAGGTAATTTTTAATAAATCGCAGTGGATTCTGAAGTTTTCATTATTCTAATTATTTTATTGTGATATATTTATTTTACTTTTTTAGAATATAATATAAATTTAAATTACAACTTGCTTGAAATAAGTTTTCAACGATCTCTTATAAAACTGTGCAACAAAAATTAAAGAAATTGTCATCGTAGGATAAATTATTATTATAATTAAAAATAACTTCTGTTGTGTTTAGATTACATTTTATCAAATGTCTAAGAACAACTTTACTTGAATCAGCAATAAATGTAAGCCGTGAATTTAAGTAGGCATTTCTTCCTGAAATAGGCAAGAGCCTCTCGTTACCTGTTAGAGGAAGAGGAAAATAATTAAGTGGACTTTCAGTTCGCTTCTTGCGGGATTAAGTATTGCGGTGCCGCCTCCCAGCTAAAGCTCCAGATTATATTGTTTAGCTGGTCTAAAATGTAACTTCTTTAAAGAGTATGTAAAATAATTGTATAACTTCTTTTGCAAACATTTATTTAATATTTGATTACATAATACCATATTCAAGTTTACATAACCATTTGATTTTCAGCTTTAGGGATGATATTAAAATGTTATAGTAATTTTATTAGAGGACCACACGATTTCAAAATAAAAAACGAAGCAATTAAATTTTTTCACGTTTTAAAAATTAATATTAAAATAGATATATCATAATATAAAAATATTTCTGGCTTAAGTGTGGAGCACTTCTGAGAGTATAAAAAAATGAATGTATTAAATAAATGATGTATTATATTAATAATAAATTCAACCCAATCCGACACATGTGTAGGAAAACTAAAATGGAGGATACTAAACCTAATCCGTAAATAATGCAAGTAAAGTACCTTTTCTATTTACACCAACGACTAATAGTGTATATAAAATATACACAAGAGTGTACATAAAATAGAAATGCTACCAGACATGTATATAAATATTCCAATAATAATTTCAAAAATGTTGCATCATTTCCATTTATTCCCGTTCATACAATCAACAAAATCCGGCGAGCGATTGACTGAGCTTAGCGCATCGGTAGAAGCCCTGAAAAGAAAAACAGTTCACAGCTTTTTCGGAGGCTGAAAACTTTTCACTGATTCCGCGGGAAACGGACGGAATCACGTGCGTACACAGGAAGTAGTAGCTACAGCCTTCCGCCCCGTCAGCCTCAGTTCCCTCGTTCACCCTGGCCGGCGAAACCCCGTGGATCAACTGAGATAATTTAATTCTAACACCAGGGGTTGTTTTCAAACTCCGAGTCGGCAGTGTCCTTTAGGGCTACCGATAATTGTTAGGTTTTGTGATATAATAACTTTTGTAAGCAGAAACTATGATAACGGGCTTCGTGGTTATTTAAAATGCTGTAATTGTTGAAGGTAGGAAAAAATGAATTCTCTATTAATCAAAAAGGCAAATTTATATTTGTGAAATATAACTATATTGAAAATAAAGATAAAGTAGTGCCCATATCTACAAACCTTAGTGTTTTAATAATGAATTTGAATTATTTTATATAATTCACATCTGAAGAATTGAATGAAAATAGTTGATAACAAACACATTGTCCTTTCTTTTATTCAGACTGGACTCGATATTGTCATATATTTTCGCACGCTTGAAAAAGTGAGTATTACCACTATACTACTTGTATTTGTATTATTATAATAAAAGACATTCATATGAAAGTTTGTAACTATACTTAGAATTCTTTACTTATGCTTTACTAAATGTTATAGGGCAAAAATGGCAAAAATAGCCATGTACCTTTAACATAAACAAATTATCAAATTAAGTTATAAGTGACTGCTAAATGATTTATATAGAGTACATACTGTAATAGGAAAATTAGTTTGATTAAAACTGTTTTTTATAATAATTTTACTGCTGCCATAACTGTTTGGAATTGTTTCTAAAAGTTTCAATTTAAATTAAAACAAGATAATTTTGAATATTCGTACTACATTTGAATAAATTTGTCATTTTGTTCGAGTGTTGCACATTTTTATGATACGTTAAAAAGCTATAACTCCCAAAAGTAGCTTTTATACCATACTATCGTCCATTTTACGACGTTTATGATCGCCGAAAGGGTGATAAATTTAAACAGTACTAAAAACGACGCATAATCAGCAACGAACGTTAAATCAAACAAAATTATACGGTCCCTGCCACCTTAAACAAACGTCAGTCCAAATCCCTTCGCCAGCAAAACGTTCAACGAATTGATTGTCAACAAATCTACTTTCCTATACGAACACTATACTCTCGAATTGTTCAGGTGCATTCAATCTTTAACAAGTGGGACTGAACACTATTGTTAAAGTTCTTCGAAAAGTAGAGACAAATAATATACGTAAATTGAATTTCAAACTAATAATTTACAAAATTAAATCTGAAGTAAATATTTTTATTTTATTTTAAATCGTGGTACTATTAAATTACAAATTGGTGATTCTCCTATCTATTCTAGGACGTCATTTAAGTATCGAATTTTCTTAATATTAATAAAACATTTCAAAACTTTTTAATTATTAACGTCTTTAAAAAGAATAGTAAGGAATGAGGAGGATATTTATAAAAAAAGAAGCTTAAAATCGTGTAGGTATTAAAATATAATTACATACCTATCTACACAATACATATACGTGTCAGAAATATTACTTACTTACTTGCTTACTATATTAATTACTTACTTACTCGTACTTACTTATTTACTTAGGCAGAGAGAATAGAGCGCTACACCACACAATTCTAGCCTCATCCATATTCACACATCTTCTCATACAAGCTCGGCGATTATTGTGGCTTCAAACACGCTTCTATCTTCCAGTATTTAGTTTAATAGGTCTCTCAGAAATATTGTCAGAAACAATTTAAAAATACAGGCGGACCTCGACTTTCGAACATTCGACTTTCGCACAATTCGCTATTTCGCACATTTAAAAAAATATATATGTATTTTTTTAAAACGTCGCGCTTTGGGGTAAAGATATCCATCTCTTGCTCGCTCACATTTCTTGCATCACTTGCATCTCGCTTGCATCCGTCACTTTGCTTGTGAGTTAGCTAAGACAGGTTTAAAGATGGAATACACGTTGCGACGGTCGCCCGGACAAACGACAAGTGTAGGACGAAATGCCTCGCGCATGGAATGGCATGAATGGACTTTTTTGTTAACTTTTTTGATAAATGTACTTTTCAAAGGATATTTACATCATTCTAATGAAATAGATCAATTTCCCTACTTGAAAGACATCGAGATTTTATATATAAAACATGAGTAATGTAATGCAAAGTATCAGCAAGATAGTTAGTACGTATAAAATATTACTAAGATGTATTTTTATGTCTTTAAATAATATATGCTCTATCAAATCTTAAGTTCCCTCTGGTATCAGAATCTTTTTGTATGGAGTTTTTGGACCATTTTATCTGTTAGGCTTGGTCTATCGTGTTGGTGAATTTCCGCGAAATCTAGTTCATTCCACCTTCTTTAGGATCATCAATTTTTCAATAGTGTTCTTGTGGCTGGAAACATGATCAAAACATCTGTGGGTTTGGAGCTGTATAATTGAGTTAACACATTCGTTTTACGGTATTCAGAGCATGCCTTGCCATCACTATATTTCCAAAGCGTCTATCTTTTTGCGCTCTTGTTCTCTCAAATATTGGGAAGATGAGGGTTCTGAGCAGTCTCATTTTTTTCAAAACGTACCAACCGAAAGATACTTTATTATTTACAATAGAGTTTTGTCGTCAATGTGCCTTACAGTTAAACATGGGATATTTTAAATTTTGTCGTGATAGTAAAAGCGCCCCATAACTTTATCTATTGAGTGCCTCTACAGCCTGAAAGGCTTCACCTACCCCCTCCCCCACTACCTCACGTAGGCGATCCTAGTTTAAATTTCCCATCCGTCGGAACGTCCGCACGGTGTTTCGGAACGGATGTAAAAGCCTCCCGTAGTTTCCAACTTCCTGACGCACACACACGTGACCGTCTGAAGAACCCAGTATCTGCTTTGCGAATTTCTGATCAAATTGTACTTTCCAACTTAATTCACTATATAAAAGTTATGTAGCTTGGAGAATATTACGTGTAAAAATATAATATTGGTCGAACAAATATCTTCCAACACATATAGGAAAATAGTTTCGGAATTTTAAAGATGATTTGTATAATATTTATAAAGAATTATTCTATATATATACATATATATGTATATATACATATGTATAGTTGTAAAATATTGGAGTCTAATAATTTTTTAGATACATATTATGTACCATATACTGCAGAAGAAAAAAAAAAAAAGACTTATTTTATGATTTGACGTTTATAAGTAATACTTTCTAATTAATATTATTATAAATATATCGTACTAGTTAGCCACAAGATTTTCTTTTGGACCCAAATTTGAAACGAAACTTCATCATTACAAGTGTCAATGATTTTTATAACACGAATTAGATAGACATGATCTTTTGTTCGGAAGGTTTATAAAAACTTACAAAACAATAGAAAGTGGTAAAACTTATAAAACAGTAAACAAGCGACTTCGGACAGGAACTGAGAAAAAAATCTAAATAAAATAATTCGATCCCAAGCCTGCGAAACTTTATATTAGGTATTCGTATATAAATTGAAGCCTTGTAGCTAAGGTTTTCATTTGTTGGCCAATTTGAAAGAAAACTACTTTATTACATTGGAGCTATGTGTAAATTTCTTTTGAAATATGAAAGTTTTTAAACTAAAGACTTCATTGAAGAAATTTCTAAATTAGATGTTTTTTTCATAATTTGTAACTAAATACGAGTATTATTACGATCTTTGTATCTACTATGAACTGAAAATTTTATATATTATGTATTTAAATACTAATTTAAGGTATTAATTATAAATATATACATTGAATTAGTATTTAAAATATCACAGACCTATGTTCTGAATAATTACAACTTCACAATAAGAATGTGAATTTTTTTACGTATGTATATATATGTATCAATCATATATTTCATTATTCAATATGCATTATTTCTCAAATATGTATGGGGATTTGAAATCTTTAATTATTTTACTCTATAAAAAATATTTATTGTTGTTAAATAAATAATAATATATTTTTAAAAATACTTGTTATAAATTATTTGGAGAACACATTCGTATTGTGAAGTTGTAATTATTCAGAACATAGGTCTGTGATATTTTAAATATGAATTAAATGTATTAATTAGAAAGATCACAGACCTATGTTCTGAATAACTACAACTTCATAATAAGAATGTGTTCTCCTTAATATTATGTATTTATTAAAAATAGATAGGCAGACAAACGATTGTTCAGATTTGGTAACACTTGTCTTCATAATTAAATTGAAAGCATAAATGGTAAATTCTTGGAAAATTAAAAGTTCAGTGCTATATAATTAAGATTCAAAAACGACATCTCTAACATGATTATATCTTGGTGATACTACGGGTTGAGGATAAATTTACAACATCAGAATAATCGATCAGTTTATCTCCGTTGACATTCAAGACATGAACATAAATCCTATATGGCACAAAGGTTGTCACACTTTACATGATGCATTGACCTTGCGGTATCCAGAACCAATATGCACATTGCATGGAAGACAGCAAATGTGAAATGAGGTTCCCGAAACCTTTTATAGCGAAGATTTCTTGAATCAAACTTGCATGATCATTCTCATGCTAAGATTAGACTTCGAGACTTCCAAGCTTAAAAATGAAAAATAAACTTCATTGGCAGCTTGATAGATCGAACAAAACTTGATTCGTGATTTGAACTCAACAAAGTCAATAAATATGCACGCTAATTCCTGTACCCCGACATTCCAATGGTATATTTATTATAACAAAATAATTTGATAACCATGTCTGTAAAAGAGCAAAAAAAATTTGCCGATATAGTCAGTATAAAGCGTGAAGAAAAATATTATTTCAGACTTCTATTTTATGTTTGGGGTGCGACATGTTTTAACGACAAAAAACATTAAATTGTGTTATCTATGAAACGAGGTCTTCTAAATAAGTAGCAACTAAATATTTGTTCGATAGTTAGTTTTTTTTTCTACATATATTTATAGTTGATTCATTTAATTTGTATTAAAATACCATATAACAATACTTCACAATAAAAATGTGTTTCCGTTAATATTACTCTACATTCATGATTAATATTTGAAAAAGTGATTTTTACAATATTCATTTTTAACATTATTTTCATAAATGTCATCTTCTAAGAGTAATTTAGGGTAAGAGTCATAACAATTTTTATGTGTAGTTTAAAAATTTCTGAAAAATTCCTAATTACTTGACGAAAATGTATGAATATCAGTATTTTCACAAGTTTTAGTTCTCAAATTAAAATTTTAAATGCAGTGAAAATCAGGTTACTCAAATTAACCACATGTAAGTTTATTGATAGTAGAATAAATAATTAACAAAATAGGAGTGAAAGTAAATCTGATCTTAGCATAAATATCACGATTAGTAGATTAAAAAGGGTCACTTAGGTAGTTTGGTTATATAAAACGAATAAAAGAAGAGAGGATGGCAATATACTCGTAGATTTACATAAGAGTGTTAATGGGATCAGAAATTACCGTAAAACTGCTATGCAGTTTGGCAAAAATAAAAATTGTTATAAAAAAAAATAATAGAGCATGTCCAAAAAGACCTGGCAAGACCCTGGTCGGTAAACTCTATTCTGGAAAATGGTTCTGTTGAAAGTCTCAATATTTTACAAGGATGCATAAAAATGCATGTTGATGATGCGATATTTGGGCATCAGGGCAGAAAAAATGGCGTTTTATATTGTCTGCCTTTTCCCAGGGGGAAACAGTATGATGGTTAGTTAGTTAAAAAATATTTTGATAAAAGCTTAGAAAAAATAATAGTGTAGGTAAATCAATGCTGTACACCAATTTTCAGTAAATTTTCTAGAATAGTAAGATCTGAGGACAGAGCCATGCAGATTTGTTATTCTCCAACCAAACTGCGCAAGTTTGGCTTCCAATTCGATTTATCAAACTTTGTCGAAGGTATTTCGTCTTGTTGATCCAATTTAAGTTAGTCGATTAATGTAGTTTTCAAATATCCCAAGGAACTAGTGTCAACAGTGAAGTTATACGCTCGCCGGATGTCATTATTTAATAAGCTCCTACAATCAAGTTGTCTCTGAAACTTTGTTAAGTTTGTCGATTTATGCTTGTAACTAAACTTAGCCAGATAAGGTTAGTATTAAATACATTTTCGAGGAGAATAATACAAATGGTAACCTCGGTAAGTTAAAATAAACAAACAGTAAAATATATAATGCCGACCTTTAAATTTTCAAAGGCTATTTTCCTATAAATTGATAGAAACTTAAATGAATAAAATAATTAACATGCGGTAAAAATTCCTTCAAAAACCTTTTGCTTTTCTTGAAAGATTGACGTTGAGAAATATACAATGTTAGCATAATTTTTAAATACTCTAATTATCTCTTCTAATTTAAAATGCTAACGATGCGTTATAATAAATTATTTTTAAATGAATTTACCATAGATGTTATTAAAGAAAACATAAAATTTAACAATGGTTTACTTGTAAAATATTTTATTTATTAGACACAGATATATTTTTGTTAATTATTATTATTAATAAATTAACATGTCTCAATTTCTAATAAGATTAACACAGATTTATTGTCAATAAATGTTAAGAATATGCATCACATTTCCTCAGATAAGAAAAGGTCCATCCAATCCCACCAAACATATAATATATAGCAACCAAAATATGTTTTTTGATTAATTACAAAATTGTTTGCGATCTACCTGCGGATCATCGTGCGAAAAGATGGCATCGAATGCGAACATCTTCGGTGCTGCCACCCCCACTTTTCTGTCTTCGGGTGCGGGGCTGGCCGCATCCCCACACAATGAAGGGTCGTACAGGGTAACTTGCTTCTTCCGCTTGTCCAGGCTGAAGAACTGAGTGGCCCCAGCCTGCGGCTCGGCTATCGGGGAGGCCACTTTCAGCATCACTTTCACCTGAGAGGAAGTCAAATTAAATATTAATATATTATTAAATACATATTTAATTATTTTTAATATAATGCATACAAAAGTTATTATATGAGTAGGTATATCTATTTTTTCTCAGTATTTTTCTCAAAGTTTTATTTCGCATGTACTGAGAATTATTGTATTTTTTCTTTTATAGCCAAAAATAAAATACTATTGTAGTAGTTGATGTAAGGAATAATAACAGAGTTGTATACTGTTTTACAAGACTCAGCACTAATATACCTTGTGATTATTCCCAGAAATTAGATTTTTTTAGCAATCTGTTTAGTCACGTGTCTTGTATTTTGCGAAAAGTTTAATTTTGAATCTATTATGACTCAAACATTTTATTCAGATTTTCATCATCTATGGTAATTTCTGGTGTAATTGGTGTTCTTTTATTTTCAATGTTCGCGAATTTATTTTTGTTTAAATTTAGTATTGTTTATATTTCTTCAGCCATATTACTATATTTGAAGTCATAATTTAATTCACTCAGTATAGTTGCATAATTATCTCCCGCGATGTTTATGAGTAAATTGTTAACAAATAATCTTATTTCGTAATATTTTTGTATTTTTACGATGTCGTTTATATAGATAATGAAAAGGATATGACCAAGAACTGACTCTTGTGGTACTACTAATGGAGTAAGGGGGGGTCAGATATTAAGTCACTTACTCTAGTGGTGTGGTACGTACCACTTAGATATTACATAAATCATTTCAAAGGCGTTCCTATTCCGAGGGTTTAAAGTTTTTTATTATTATATATCTGTCGATGGTTTCAAAAACCCTTTTAAAATCCAAGAGAACTGCAATAATATATTTATCTTTATAAAATAGTCTTTCAAATATCCCAGGATTGAGAATCATTTAATATGATCTCTATATCTAACAATACATCAATTAAATAAATAACTATTATCATCACAAGAGGCCAGACAGTGCGCCCTAATTTATTATAACTATGCTTAGTTTAGTTTAAATAGTATTAATATGTTATAATGTGTATACAGTGTGCGCATTTCTTTAAAAATAAATTTAATATTGCTCTATCAACCACAAAAATATCCTTGCACATTTTTCAGTTAGTTTCAATTTATTAATTAAACTTACTTTGTACAATATTTTGAGTTATTTTCATTAATTTTAAAATTTAAATTAACTATCGAAAGCGAAAATAAAATTATTATTGAAAATATAAAATACGCCGCACATTGCCAAAATTGACTACTCGTTTATTTCTATTTTGAATGAAAAGATTTATATATAATTATAAAATAGTACACATCCTACTACCGACGAATTTCATTTTAACCATTCTACTAATGGTAATTTTACGAGTTCAGCAAACTGCATAATTACGTTGGAATTTATGTTTTAAATAGAACAACAATTATCATTGCAGCGAGTTCAATGCAGCTCAATTTGTAAACAAATATTTTGGTTGCGCAAATAACATTAATTATTGCCATATGTAATTAAATGCTCTGAAAAACAAGCAGAAAATGAATTACTTTGATAAATAAATATCAATGAAAATATAATTATTAAGTATTTAATGGTTGCGAAGTGAAATTTATAAGACTTTTTATTGTCAAAATCATAAACAATTACAGACTATTATAATAATGGTACGTGTAAACAATAAAAAAATACTAAATTAATGTATTAATTATAAATATATACATATAAAATCAATTTTGTCGAAAAATATTGTTTTTGCGTCACCGGGATTCAAACCTGGATCTCTATTTTCAATCAAGGGAAGTGCACTACCTTTGTGCTATAACGCCAGTATTTTTCTTGACAAATTTTTGAACCTATATGTTACATTTTTCAAATTAATACACCTGTCGTTCCATTATTTGAAAGCCATCTACATTATTTTTACAGAATCTCAAATACCTTTGAGTAAACCGACTGCAGACGCCAGAATTATCAATTCATTTTTATTAAATTTTGGACACATTGATACAACATATATTATTAAGGAAAACAACATGTTTTCCTTAATAATAAATTTTTTTTTATTTTTATTTTTTACACTGACAATAAATTTAATTTCATTTCTATTATTTCTAGGTCTCAAGTACTGACCTCCTTTATGTTTATTTAAAAATATTATTGTAATGTTTTTTAAAAATTATTGCTATATTACAAACAATGCATATTTATACATATACTGTTTCCGAAGTAAGTTTGTAGAACATACCACAATCACACAAGTGAAAATAAAACCCTTGTTTTTTGTTTCTACTCGTTTAATTTACTTGAGACGCATTTCGTCTTGAAGTGGCATTATCAATCTAATAATTTTAATTCAATAATTTGTACTTATAACTATAATGGGGGACAACCATACAATTTATTTACATGAGTTGAAAAGGATTTCTATACATTTCGATAGCTTCAAGCATTTAAGCAGTGACAGTGAATAAACCGTGACACATTTCATAGGAAAACTTAACAGAAATAATAATCAACAAACAGAAAGCGATATTTTTTGGACTTTTATGAATTATTCAAAAATTCATAAAAGTTAAATATATCAAAAATCGTTTGACGTTCATTAGACCTATGGTTTATTTTGATAGGGCATGGTCTCAGCTATCGATGGTTTTCGTTTGGACTACTACCTATAGGACACCCTGTATATACATATATTATATACGATGATTGCACGGTAACGTTTATTATAGAACTGAAAAAAGTTAAATATAATATTTTAATTGTGAACCTATATCAAAGTTTAATGATTTATTGTAATATCTCCGTATTACGAGGTTGAAAAACAATAAACTAGACAATACTTTTAACTGATTTTTTTTTGCTAGCTACCTGCAAAGTCCATTTGCTTTGGTGTCAGTTGAGAAATGCAAGGTGTGTCGTTCATTAGCTGATTGGTCGGTGGCTCTAATTGACCGTGGCACTTCGCGGGCGGCCACGGGCATGCACCGAATCAGTACCATGAGGAGTGGGAGGGGGGGGGGGGGGCTTCCGGGCTTGTGGGGTTAAGAGTATAAGGGCAGTAATTTCTGTTGACAGCACCCGACAGAGCATATGATGTGCACCTATTTTATATACCTGTTTTATGTTAGAGCGAACCGATAAACCAGTTGCTGGTACCCATTCATAAAGATTACAAAAAATGTAAGAATTAGGGTGAGTCAAACGAAACGAAATCTATCAACCTTATATTTATATATATTTCTAGAGGATACCTACACAAAAAAGAGTACTTCTATAATATTATAAATTAGAACAGGTGCACGTGACGCTATAGATTATAAAACTATTAAATAAAAATTAAAATAAAACCACGACAAAATCCATATAAAAACAACTGTTTGGCGATGACCTTGAACCTTGGCTGGCAAATAACCTTTGGGACTTTATTACCTACTTAATAAAACAATTACTTGGTGGTACTTGCACTACGAATATTTGGCGATAGCCATTAAAATCAAAATGTCACCCACTGACTTAGGGCGCCCGAGTTCGCAATAAAAAGGCCATTGGGGTTTCAGAAATGCTTACGGCAGCGTCGGACATTTAAGGTGGGAGGGTAGGAGCTACAGCCGCTGTCTGGGATGACCACATAAAGGGTCAGTTAAACTGGCGACCGAGATATATACCCATCAGCTTATTTCGATAGCCTGCTGGTGTCACGTGATCAGAATTTGTTGAGAAATCACTGTTGGTATCTTATCTTGTCTACACGGAATTTTTTTTTCGAAATACACACTCGGAAAAAAGAAATAAAGCATTTTTTATGCAATTAGCTTCGTGAAATTTAATATTTAAATTAAAAACTAGGGATAGGAAATATAACTCACTTTGAAAGGTAAGAAAAATGAAAATTTACCATTGTCACGTACAATTTTGCTGGCAGTGTTTAATGTTTTTTTACCGTAGTAGGTATGTAATGAAAATAATTATCAAAATTATTTAGCTGTAATTAATTTATTAGTCGCTTTACCTATCATAATATTTTTCAACAAACAAGAGAGATGTGTTGATTATAATTGTTTGTAGGTACCAACATTTAATTAAATTTGTTTATAAGATGAAAAAAATTATCATTTGAATATAATAAATATAATCCCAAGCTTAATCACGTTATAGTTTATATACCTAACTTCGATACATCTTAATTACCTCGGTATCTTATCAAATTTCAGATCTCCGATACCCCGTATCCCGGCCGCGTCCCAATGATAGGGTCGATAAATACTCGCGATATAGGAGAGATTCCCTCCGAAATGGGGTTGTCATCCAGACTCCATTCAAACTCGGGGGCATTCTTGCATAAAATTAAATCCTGTCGAATGTTTTATGATATTATCTTCACGGGGTGGGGCCGGATAAGCGACGGCGTGACGTCGGGCAGGTGAACGAAATTATCACGTTTCGTTAGCAATATAAATATTGGAAATTTTTTACCCCCTGTGGGCGTGACAACCTTATAATCGAATGCAGGGGAAAAATCACGTATTGGAATAAACATTTCTCGAGCAATGTTACAGCATATTTTAGGGGAGCTTTGATGTAAATATTTACATAGTTAGACTCTTTAAACAGTTTAAAAATTAACTGTAATCTTGATACTAAACTTCATATAAGTAATATTATTTTACCCTGCAAAGTAGAGAACAAGTCAGCAGCACAAAGGCAATTAATCTTTTTTAAATTGACATGTAGGTGTGATTAATTCACTAAAGACTAAAGAAAATTTTGTGATCGAGGAATTTACTATGAGAATAAGAATAAATGCGTATACAGGGTGTAACAGACCTATTTCACTTTTTTCTGGGTGGATACCTGACTAAATTTCGAGTCGAAAATGTTCAAGGAATATGTGCAAATTCGCTCCGCTACGGAAATATTATCGTTTGAAATTTTTACAAAATCATGCTGGATTTACGTATTTCGAAATAAATATTTGGGAAATGTATGTATTATTAATATATATCTGCTTCACGCTCGAAATTCAACGACCTTTAATTTTTTGTTTATATATATATATATATATATATATATATATATATATTTATATATATATATATATATATATATATATATATATATATATATATATATATACGAGGAGGGTGACTGCAGGGAATAAAGTGAACGGCGCTTTGAATGGAATTATAATTAACTGAGGCAAAACTAGCTGTGCACAATAGAGTCTTAGTATCAACACTGATGTATGGAAGTGAGGCCTGGAGCTGGCAGAAGAGGAATGAAATTAGACTGAATGCAGTGGAAATGAGAACACTTAGGCGTATATATAGCAGATCCATTTATGACAGTAAATAATGAAGAAATAAGGAAAGAGTGTAAAGCTGATCTTAGTACAATTATTAAGAAATTATCACTTAGATGGTTTGGTCATATAGAACGGTTGAATGAGGAGAGAATGGTAAGAAGAATATATGACGCAAGTGTTGATGGCACCAGAAGTAGACGACGAGCGCGGAATACTTGGCACGACCAGGTAAACTAGATACTGGAAGATAGTCCTGTTAGAAGCCTCAATAATCGTCGAGCTTGTATGAGAAGATGTATGAATATGGATGAGGCAAAAATTGTGTATCAGGACAGAACGCCTATCTCCGCGGCGAAAAGGTGTGATAGTAAGTAAGTAAGTAAATAGATAAGTTAGTATATATATATATATATATATATATATATATATATATATATATATATATATATATATATATACATATAATATATATTTACATATATAAAATTTGAAATCAATAAAACATTTCAATTGATCGGAATAATCACTTAAATACAATTTTTTTGAAATGCTTTATATCTCTGATATTGTTGATATTAGGAACATATCCATTTTAAACTCATAATTTAGTCAGGTATCCCATAAAAAATATGGACTAGGTCTGTTATACACTGCCACGCCATATTCTCAAAGAAGTTGGCGAATAGAGTACAACATTACATATTTTATCCTGATATCTTTTACTTCTTCGTAACTATGCTGAAATAACCTCGACACTTTTAATGACTTCCGACATTTAATCATAATTTGTTTACTTTTATCATTCTAGATTGTAATAATTCGTGAGACTTAAACTAAATAATACATTATTATGATTGAAGTTTACTTTGAATCACAACTAATGCTCCGTTTGCGCGCCGACTTCATCTTTTAACACCTATTTGTAAAATAATAAAATATGATCTCGTAGGTGATCTAGAATAAATGTGATATAGAGATTAAATGTTAAATTGACATTCCATTGGCATTCAGAGCACATTCATCGCAGCTTATTTCATTAGTTCGTCCATCCATTAAAATTGGGGGTGTATATTAATCGTCTGTTTGGGCACTCATTCGATATCTTCTATCGCGTTTTCACCTGACTAAAAATTTTAAAATATTGTACAAAAATAATTATAATAACATAAATTGGGTGAGAAATTAACGTATTTTTATTTATATTTAAGTATTATTTGAAGTTATAACATGGTTAGACATTTTTCATTAATTACATAATTTTATATATTAAAAAAATTCTGGTTTGGAGCCATGTATCTACCTGTGTGACGTAATTGTATACACTGCACGTGCGAATTTATTATATTTGCAGTCTTTTATGGCCACTTCTTTATAATAGAATATGTTCACGTCAGGAAGGCACTAAAATTTACATGGGAAAATTATGACAAACTCATGTTTGTAACGTTGGCAACGTGACGACTCATAATGTGATGTTTTTCCGTCTATCATTTAGAAGGAAAAAAATAAAATATATATATATTTTATTTTTATAATATATATATATATATATATATTATAAGTATTGATATATTTGTATACAAATCTCTATCAGGCATTGTTAATACAGTACTGGATGAATGCCATCCTATGACGCCACATAGTACAACGTTCAGGAAAACTTAAATTCTTACACACACTAAGGACATATTAATATATATTATAATATATAACTATGTTGTTTAAATTCTATGAAAAAAATAGAAATGCCTAATAAGTCGAAGATTTCTAACGATCTACAGTAATCTTACGATTAAAATTTATATTTGATCTATTTAGTCAAAATCATTTATATAATTCATAATTTAGTTATCTGATATGAATTAATTAATTCACCCGCTCGCACGTCTCTAATTTAAAGCTGGTCTGTATCTATATTTTTAACCGATGTCACGGTCCATCCAAATCCATTCTTTATTCAGAATCAATACTCACATCCAAGCCAACTCATTGTCCGTCTATATCTGTCATCACAATTTATAATTTCGAATGATTATTATCGTGGCTTGCTCTGATGCCCCTTTTAAATCAACACCATTGTTGAAATAATACAGTATATTTCGTTAATTTGTTTACTGTAAGCAGGTAGGTACCAACGAGTTTCGTATTCTGCTTGTTATAACCTAAAAACAGCACACCAATATTTCTGAAATATATACTTTCACTAACAAATTTACGCCGCAACCATCAATCATGGGTTAATATTCAAATCAATCATGTCTTTGAACGTGAAGGGCGCAAATATGAAGGAAATTCTTCTCTCCATACGACCTCCTCGTTACTGATCACTTCTTGAAATATGCCTTCGTCCTGCCAAGAAACATAGATCGCATTAACTTTCAGGATACACAAGGCATAAATCATTGGCGCGCATTTCCACCCTTACGGCGTCACACGGTACGCGCGTGTAAAGGCGTAATCACACTACCGTCGACACAGCGTATCCGGCGTATCATACGTACTGGCACCGACACCGGCATGACGGACATGCCAATGTAATAAGAAAATTGAACGATATTATTATTGTTTATCGGAGGCTAACAAATAAAAAAAGAAAGTATTTAATCTAAATTTATTTGTAATGACTGTATGATTCGATATAATAAGATAATATGTATTTAAATGTTTATACTTTTAATCTTACGAGTAAAAAAAAAAGAATAAAGTATATTTTCTTTATAGAAAATAATATAATTGGTATATATAGTATCATATTGTATAGACAAAACGATACATAGATACTATTTCGTAGATTGTTCCAACAAACGTTGTGAAAAGTGCATGTGTTACTTACAAATAAATAAATATTTTCCTTCCTTAAATGTATTTAATACATTTATTATACAATACAGTTTTTGAATATTATTTTTCTCATAGTATATTTAATTAAGTTGTGATTAGTCCTATTTCTAACTGACTAATCTTTTAAAATTGGTAAAATTAACTTAGTGATTAAAATTTATATTTTTATTTGTTAACTTTGTTTTATTATCCACTTCTTGAGTTAAAATACATCTACCGGTTTCAAAAAATATCATTTTCTTCTTCAGGATGTCAATAACTAACCAAAAACATTTAACTAACAAAAATTGTTTTTTTAACAGAATAATGACTAATCTTTCAACGAACGTGACGAAAAACCTTTAATTTGTTTCTTAATGTCAAAAAAAAAAATATTGTCTTGATTCTTTATTATTTTATTATTTCTAAGTAAGCAACTTTTTCCAAATAATAATTTGTATTACGTAGTCTACAGCATTTTAATTGTAAACAAAAAAATATTTCGTAATTAAGGCGCAATTATGGATAGGTGGTGATAATATTTTTGATTTTTTCATTACAAAAATGATTTTAAAAATGCCAAACTTAAAACATGACCGTACAAAATAATTCTAAACAATCAATATTAATAACCAACTGACCTATTCGGGTTATCTTTTAACTTTAAGAACTCTTAAGAATCACTTAAGAAAATTTGAATCCTCTAGAAACTCCTCTCTCTCTCTCTCTACGGCTCCCCAAAGAAGGCTCTCCATAGTATGTAGAAAAAGAGAACTTTCATACAAGCATGTTGATGGAAGAGATGGATATAACATTTGAAAGTATGGAAAAATTTATGAATACTGCGAATGTACAAAGACGGAGGGCGAGAGGTCGTTCAACAAGATGTCCCAGACACGGAGTATTACAACACGTCGCGTAAACATGGCGCAGGATCGCGGAGACAAGCATTTCGCGCTGTTGATGCAGAATAAAGGACCACGATATTTAGTCATGAGTACATTCTGAGAGAATGAGAGGTATACGGACACCTAATATATAAATGTGCCCATTATTATGAAAGTGGTCTAAGTCATGAAATTGAAAAAAATGAGTTTATCAATTATTTCGCGTCAATTGTTTTAAATTAATATAATATGATGCAAATTATCACAACTGTTAAAAATTTGAAGCGTTACTGTCGGTGTATTGTTACGACGATCAACGGTATATCGCTAGTATATTTTGATAATAGAGTAAGTCATTTCAGCCTTAATTTTTTTATATCCTTATAAGCTACATGTAACATTTATATCTATGTTCATTATATCATCCTCTGCACTAGTATATGCTTTTTAGAGTAGAGTGTATTGTATCGTTGTACTTATAACAGATTAATAAATAAACATTACATGTCGAAATAAATTATAAATCTAGTAGACTAAATAAAATTTTGAAACATTGTGTTGTGGTGGGATGAGATCCCGTGAACTGTATCGATTATAATAATAATTAGTTAACACAACCCTAAGTGGATTCAAGAAGGAAAATAATGGCAAATGGATTTGGCATATCTTGCTCTAAAGTCCTGGGTTGGACGTCGTTTTCACCTTCAGTTGACTAGCACGTTTTGTATGAAGAACCGAGATATCACTGCACTTCCCAAACTGTTGAGAACACAGCTTCTTCGTGGTCCTATCGTTACGCACGGCGCTGCTTTCAGACGGAAAAAAGAACAAGATCTTTACAGTTCGGTGTCAGAAGCCAATCTGTCCCCCCGTCGGCAAAATCCCAAAGTTATTAGTTGACTAGATTATATTAAGGTTTATATTGGAAGTACAAATACACAAGGAATAGGAACTCGAATTGCGTCAACATCTCAACATTTAAACGCAAACCTTTAAATATATCGAAACGAAAGAAACATGACTTAGACTACTTTCATAATAATGGGCACAAATAAAAATGTTACGAAAATTTCATTTTAGAAACGGCGCGGCACTACGTCGCGTCGTGTCGTCATCGGTGTGAACTCTCCCCACAAGGGCCGTAGCAGGTGAAGCAGGGAGAACAATAATCAAGTTCCGTCTGTACACGATATCCATCTTGCCAGCAGGTGAATATTGCGACGCGGATTTGAGCTGCCGGCTGGAGTCGGTGCGTGCCCGATTCCAATTTTGCTCCCATTTCACTTTCGCTTTAGACGTTTTATTTAATAAGAAACTAAACAAATGTAACAAACGCCTTTGTTGTGATGATAAATTGCAAAGAAATGAATAATGGCAGAGGAAGCGTACTATCGTGTATACGTTCATTTTGTTGAGTATGTTTCTTGTTAAAATAATCGATGGTCGTAGATTCAACGAGAATATGAATTAGTTCACTCAAATAAATTAATTTTACTATGTTGTGATAGGATAGAAATTAGTAAGTTTCAAACAAACGATTTTTGTTATTAAAGGGCAGATATCCTGACTATACACGACTAGTGCTTCTACTTGTTCACGCCAGATAACATTCGCGCCCTATATTTTCATTACTACCGTCTAACACGAAAGCGACTCATTCTTATAATTGTTGACTAAGTTATAAATGATTTTAAATTCTTTCGTAATTTTTTCATTTCTTTCTTTTCAACGATTTAAATAATTTAATAATAAATAATAATAATTATGAACCCTTTGAGATACAAAAGCAAGAAAAACTATTATTAATACTACGTTCGACGCACATACCGTGAAAAGCCAGGCGCTCATACAGCATCGTGTGTTTTCACCGCATATTTCTATACTTTGGTCATATTGCCTGTTGTCATGATGACGAAATTGAAAGAATCTTGTAGTCTTTGCTTTTATACTCTTGTGGCGGGCATACGAAGCAGGGGAACATTGCCAATAATTTAAATGACTCCAATATCCTCGACTTACTGTCTAGATTAAGTTGAATGAATAAACCTGGTAAAACATTCACAACTGGAAGGTCATAAGATATTCACAATTGCAAGGTCACAAAACATTCTCAATTGTAAGGTAACAAAACATTCACAATTATAAGATCACAAAACGTTCAGAATTATAAGATCACAAAACATTCACAATTATAAGATCACAAAATATTCACAATTATAAGGTCACGATCCTCATTTATTAGGGACCGACTGTGAAGAAAAACATTCTAGAAAGATTATGATATTTTAATATAATAGTTAATTGTTGAATAAGACATAAGTTTACTGTTAAAACTAAATGTTTTTAATCAAAATAATTAAAACTTTGCAAAGTCATCACAGCCTCAACCCCGGGGTGAGAATAAAACGCTCGAATCTGGAACGCCTTACGCGAATTTAGCCCACGACAATGTTTATTAAGAAGCTCTTAATTTAAATATCAAAACAGCCATAAAAACTCTCCGCCTCTTCCCCCCCCTGCTGCTACCGCGTGCCGTGTATGGAGTGTTCTACCGAATCCCACCCCCGCCACAGGGCGGCCACCCCAGCGAGTCGTATTTTAAAACGGGGGCCTATAAAAACGGGATCGTAATAATATTAAGTAGATACAGCCGCATTCTCATATTGCCAGTTGTTCAAATACAGGTTTGCGGATCTCCCGCGGTCTTTAGAATTCCTCGCTAAATTTGTTTAGAATAATTGTGATTGCATCATTTCGTTAATTACTTTTGGAGAATGGAGAAGTGTATTGGTGTGAAAGAAACGAATTATTCGCAGAAATTGTATTTTCCACTTTGTTTTTCTGCCCATCTCTATGAGAATATGATAAGATTCTCTTATTATCGGTACTATGTATTATTTAAAATGTTTGAAAAGTAATTGTCAACTTTTAATGATTATGATGGCGCTGTAAATGAATGTTATTACTAATTAAATGTACTAATTATAAGGATATACATATAAAATTCATTTTATCAAAAATATTATTGTTGCGATACCGGGATTCGAACCTGGATCTCTTTTCCAATCCAGGGACGGTGCACTACCAATTATGTTACAGCGACAGTATTTTTGATAATAAATTTTTGAACCTATATGTTACACTTTTCCAAATTAATACATTTCTCGTTCCATTATTTGAAAACCATCTAAATTGTTTTTACGGAATCTCAAATACCTTTGAGTAAACCGATAGAATATCACAAACCTATGTTCTGAATAATTACATCTTCACAATAAGAATGTGATCTCCTTAAAAATAATAATATTAGAGTTGGCTATGAAGACCCTTCATGTTCATGGTCGACTGCACAACAATCCTCCAAAGCTCTCTGTCTTGTGCTGTGATCTGCCAACAGAGAGATCACGGCTCAAGACAAAGAGGTTTTGCTGCAGCCGCGCTACATCCTTTCCAACATTTTTTCCAGGGACCGAGTTTCCGTTGATATTCCTTCATAAGCCTCATAGAGTGCTCTGAAATCATTAAATCATTAAATCTTATCCTTCACGACTTCAATATTGGACTTTAATTATTCATCAGTGTATCTCCAGGTACACAGGCTACGAGAAGGGAAAACCCTAAAATAATGTTTTTTTTTTCTATAAAAAGTAGCCAAGTTTAGATAGAATATCACAGTCTAGCCCAGAATAAATACATTATTATTAAAGAATCACTTGAATGCAAATTTAGCAAAATTGTTTAAGTATTCCTATGCTGCGTTCTTGTGTATAAAGATATGTAAGGTTTACTGCCAAGGTTTTGCAAGCCAGATAAATAATATTTCAAGAAAAATATTCTTACTATTTGGATAGATGACGATGAGCCGCCGTGCGGCAAGTGACCAACAGGGCACACAGCTTACATGGAAAATAAGTTATTGTCAATTTCTAAAATCAATAAAAATACTCAGACTAATTTAAACGCTTAATTTTGAATGTTAAAATTAAAGTGATGTTTGGTATTGGTATGCCGTATTTGGTAACTATATATATATATATATATTTATTTATAATCGTATATATATACATACTATATATATATATATATATATATATATATATATATATATATATATATATATATATATATATATATATACATACTATATATATATATATATATATATATATATAGTATGTATATATATACGATTATAAATAAACGAATATATTATTTCTCATATACCATATTTTTATTAAATTTTCTATGTTTCAGCTAATACAACTTTTTGGGTCAGCTTCTCTGGCTACAATAATAAGTCCACCCTCCGGGAGATAAGAAGCGACAGGGTTGTCGTTTATTCAACATCTTTGCCGCCATGCGCACAATTAAACAGATAACTTAATAATTAAATGATCTTAAATGATGTCTCTAAAGTAGTTAATTTAAACTGCTAACATTAATTAATGAAAAGAATTATGCAATGAGACAAATTCGCAATTTATTATTTTTATTCAAAATGTTTCATTTGAAACTGTCGCACTATACGATTTTATTTTATTTCACAAATTTAAAACATAATTTAATAATAATTTTGTGAAAATATGTATTTAAATTTCAAAATCATTTTTTATGTTTGAAAATAATGCAAATATATATTTTTCTTTTTTTATTAATATTAAAAATGTAATACAATTTCAATAATCGGTGGATATATATATATATTAACATTTGTTTCTTCTCTATGAGAGTAAGTCTCACGTATAGAGAAGGAGTATATAAATATATTCTCGATAAAATCCTCAATTTTGCTGAAAATCAGAAGAATGTAATTTTTTCTCATATTTGTTACTAGATTATAAAAAATAGAATACCAAATCCAAATTAAATGTGATTTTTCGACTGCAATGGAGCATTTTTATTCAAAACTAAAAAAAATTGATATGTAAATTAAAGAAAATTCATTTTTATAGTTAAATAATGACATTAATCAAACACAATCATAAATTTTTAACACAGTTGATTGTAATAAAAATTTTGTTTGTAAAAAAATTGAGTAGAAAAAATAAAATATGTGGTTAAATCATAAAACCATAGAAACCTAAATATTTTACTTGAATGTTATTAGATCACTATATAATATTTATGTAAATTTTAAAATCACAATAAAAGATTTGTTAATTTTTTTTAAATAAATTAATATACTGTAAATTTTGCCTATCGTGTTGCATCGAAAACCCCTGACATATCGCTTCAGGCTAGTGCCAGATATTACGAGTCGTGTGTCCCGTAATGGTGCAGGGCCCCCGAGGCGCGGCCGCGGGCCCGAGCGGGTGCCGCCACGCCGCCCGCAACCCCTGAGATAAAACACCTGGGGAGGGGGTTCCCTGCGACAAACGGTATTAAATTACAAAAACAACCCGAACAGTTTTACGGTGGAGGAATGAGTTCTTTAAGCGAGCAGGAAAGTGGTGGAACGGAATTTGTATTTTTATACCTGTTTTCGTGTTTCAGAAATATTGCCCAAAATGAAGAAACACGGGTAAATTTTATTTCAACATCAAAAATAAAAGAATTCTGGTACGAAAGTCTCATCCAAACTTCAATAAAATTATTGTGTAAAGTCAATTAGATTTTTTAAATTATATAAATAATGTGACGTTACGAAATTATGTTCACTTTTTTATTTTAATGCACGCCACATTTTTTCATCACTATGGTATCACAGATATTATGCTTCGACCAATAGCAGTAAGGCTGGGAATAAGATGGCAAATTTTTTATGTTTACGGGTAGACCGAGTCTGACGTTTGGTGGACGGAAGCCGTGGCTCCGTTCTAGTAATTTAAAAACAAAAAAACCTTGTTTAAAGGGTAAAATTTTTGAAATTTAAATTCTCGTACACCTGTATATAAAATATCACCACTTGCGTAAATTTAAATTTTCCAACCGACCAATAGGAACTATACATACGATGAGTATTAATTGTACATTGATTAAATTCAACATCTAAAAATAAAAAAGTTACGATAGAAAAATAATAAATTGAAATACAAAGTTAAATGATATGTTACGAGTAGATATCCAAATTGAGATTAATATACATAGTTATTATTACTATAGAAATAGTTTCAAATACATAAATCACCTGGCGGAAGAAAATATATTAAATGTCTGCAAAATTTTAAAATGGACAGTAAAAAATCAGGTAGAACCATGAACTACACGTTTTTATACGACGAACCAGATATCGTAGCCACACTAAAGATCGCTCGATTAGGCTGGGTTGGACATGTCATAAGAATGTCTTCTTAAAGTACCCACATATGGCCACTGCACCAACAATCCCAAGGGACACGATCACGGAGAAGATCTCAAAACAGATGGGGCGACAATATCGATAAAGATGCAAGAAAACTTGACATGGAAAATGTCTTCGTTAGATCGTATGAGATGTGATAATAATGATGATGATGAATTTTACCATATTTATTTATATATATATATATGGTATAAATATATATATACAGGGGTTAGCCTGTCCTAAGGTGTGATTAATAAAACATGTGAAAATAGAAGAGTCAAATAAAAATAAACTTTTTTCCAGGTTTCATAATTTTGCCTTGATAATTATTAATTAATTTACATTTAAATTTAAAATATCTCATTGAACACCATATTTCATGCAAAGGGATATATAACGTATGTTTATGGGTTCCTTATTATCTTAAATTTCACCTTTTCACAATTTCTTGAGAGTCATTTCAATGAAAATGACAGTGTTATATCAGTCAGATTTTTGCATATTTTGAATCTCCGCGATTGATTTCAGTGATAAAACATAAATAAAGTGTCGAGACTGAGCAATATTCTGTCACGCCTATACTAAATTCAGAACCAAAAGGTTAAATATTAGTTTAAATCGAAGGAAATTGACACTAATTGACGATAAGATTTGCTTACACATAAAACATTAGTCACAAAGTGAGGCTTTCATGTATATTTGATACCAACGATGTACGTTATAGACACACGGTTGAATAAAATGTATTGTCAGCGAAACAGATTTAGAAAATATTTTGTTCGCAAGATGGAATAATACATCGATCGCAAGTATGCGGTTACTTTTATGCGTATTTTATCTTGCTCAAAAATGATGCGCACTCAACAAACGTAAAAAGTTTCATATAAAGGAGAATAAACCGGCGAATACGCGATAAAAAATCCGAAAAGAAAAATCATAAACATGCGTTTTACGATGTCGTAAACCGCGCATATGATTTACTCTGGCTCCGCTCATGTTCATCTCTTAAATTTCAGATTTCTTTCGTATGCTTTCATGTATAACATACATAAGTACACATTTTATAAAGAGTCGTGGTTGCAGACGATACAAGTATATAACAATATATCATAACATATGATATTTTAAATACTAAATTAATGTATCGCAGACCTATGTTCTGAATAATTACAACTTCACAATAGCAATGTGTTTTCCTTAATAATATATGTTGTATCAATGTGTCCCAAACTTAATAAAATAAAATTGATAATTCTGGCGTCTGCAGTCGGTTTACTCAAAGGTATTAGAGATTCTGTAAAAATAATATAGGCTTTCAAATAATGGAACGACAGGTGTATTAATTTGAAAAAATGTAACATATAGGTTCGAAAATTTGTCATGAAAAATACTGGCGTTATAACACAATTGGTAGTGTACTTCCCCTGATTGGAAATAGAGATCCAGGTTCGAATCCCGGTGACACAAAAACAACATTTTTCGACAAAATTGATTTTATATGTATATATTAATAATTAATACATTAATTTAGTATTTAAAATATCACAGACCTATGTTCTGAATAATTACAACTTCACAATAAGAATGTGTTTTCCTTAATAACATATGATATTATACAAGATGCAGTCATTGAACTGTGTAATAAAATATAATCATTATTAGGAGAACAATTAACTGTATTAATTAGAAAGATATACATATAGAATTAATTTCATCGAAACATATTGTTGTTGCGCTACCGGGATTCGAACCTGGATCTCTTTCCAAACCGGAGAAGGTGCATTATCCAACAAACAGTCAATGGTTCTTTCAAATAATGGAACGATAAATGTATTAATTTGAAAAAGGTAACGGTAAGGTAGGTATCATTATCAATACGAGTTAATGATATAACATTTACTAATGTACATTTTTATCTTGTACTTCTGTATAACATCACTAAATTTAAAAATAAAATAATTATTAAATAAGTATATGTATTAAAAAATTATGTAAATATATTTTATAATAACATAAACTTACTGGTAGAGATTTTTTTAGAATGACGAGAAACTGAAGTTTATCGGAAAACAATAGTTTATTTGCTTCCTAGGAACGATAGAATACCATACTCTTCAGCCCTGATACACCATTTTTACGTCGTTCAGATATGTACGATCGATAATAATAATAATAATATCGAATCATTTTTATAGCACTATTTTCGTAAAAAAATCACCTTAAGGTCGATTTACATATAAAATGTTTAAAATTAATAATCTTTATTTGAACTTATGGAAATGATTTTTTGAAAAAGCGCGTTTCTCTTATGACGGAAGGCAAATAGTTCCACGCTTTTGGGCCTGCCGCCGCAAATGCCCGTTCACTAAACTCAGGCAATGGCTGGTCGGTTCTGTAACCCTTCCTGCGGCTGAAGTGGAGGCTGATCTGAGAGTTTGACGTCTACTATTCAAATTGTTTGAGATATAAAGCTCTTGAAGATACAGCGGCGCAAAGTAATATGTCGCCTTGTACATGAACCGACACAATTTAAATTCAACTCTTTCAGGGAACCGGGACCAATGTAGCTCATGCAAAATAAATATTATATTAGAGAGTTTAGAAACATGTTTGTTAAGTTTACGTAATAATGTAGAATTATATACATCCACAAGTTTATTAATATCTTTTTGGTGGTGATCGGGATCGTTATCCAAGGCCTTGATTTTATGGTTTCGTATTGTGGAAAAGGTTTATTAAAATCAATATTGTATTGAACAAGACGGTGATCAGAAAGTTCAATATCAATCACCTCGATACTTAGTTGCCGATAGTTGCTGCACTGCGCGATCATTGAAGTATCTAACAGACCGTCCTCTAATGTGTTTTACCCGATCATGCTAGTTTTTTGGTGAATGTCCTCTGTTCCTGTTAACTCCAATACTTGCCTCATATATTTTCTTACCGCCCTCTCCTCACCCATATTTTGAATATACCTGACCTTTCTTAATTGAATCAACTATGCTACAAAAATATATGTATTCGCTGCTGATTCGTTCATTCTTTATTACTCAAGTAACTTTAATAGTTTTTGAAATGACTACGTATTTAAAAAAATACATGTATACATTTGAGGCTAGTGTATAATGAACATGTATAGCTAAACAAAATTACTGTATGGTATATAACACAGTAAAAATATTTTTTGTAGTATCATATAATGCGAAATTAGTGAGTACAAATACATAAGTAACAAATTTTTAAAATATGAAAAAGTGAGTAACAGAATAGAATAAGATTTTATTTTAAATGTCTGTAGATTGCATCGGTAGTGATCCATTACAACAGTATTATTTTAAAGCCAGTAAATTAAAAGTTTAAATATAAAAATATCTATAAAAATATTTTAATGGATTAAAAGCAGTTCATTTTTTTTACAAATTTATGGTATGATATGTTAATTATTGGTACACAGGTATATATTTTTATTTATTATATTTGTTTATATGAGTTTAAATACATTTACCGGTGTCGAAAAATACAATTTTCTTCTTCAGGATGTCATAACTAACTAAAAACATATATAATTGTTTCTTTACCAGGATCTATTTTAAAAAAAAAAATTTAGTACCTATCTCAAATTGTTACTTAATACAAATTTAGTCGAATAATTTTTAGGAAAAAAATTTACAATGGGACTCGTAGTTAAATTTAGTTGGTTGTTTATAATTTTTTGATCAGTTTTACGCGCGTTATTTATCTCCAACGATTCCAAATTATTTAATTTGTGACCGACACCGTTTATATGCAAAATTGACAATCCCAATTTTTATCAATACCATGACCATTTCTGAAATTCTTAATACCCACTATCGTTCAAACATCTCAAATGCTCCCTTACCCTTATATTAAAATTTTTACCCGTTTTACCAATATAAAATGCAGCACAATACTTGCAACTAAGTTTATGGACACCAGAATTGTTAAATTTATCATCTTTGTCTTTAGAATTTATGAGCAAATTTCCTATACTATTATTTGTATAAAATGCCGGTATAATGTTTCGTGGTAGGTGTTTGGATATGTGATTCGAAAAAAATTATAGTTTTCTATCATGCGCAGACGTAATCTAAAAGTATTCCATAGATAATTAATACAAAGTAATCTTGTTATAGCCAGAGAAAAGAAAGTACCTCTTGGATTTTTATTTCTTTTTTATTTAATTTATTTCTAATTAAGTGTTAATAAATTATTCAATATAACATTATTTCAAGCAATTTTGAAGTAACTGCATAATAAAGTTTTTTGTTTATATGACTAACAACACGTAGGTACAGATAAAAATAGTATCTTGATGATTTGAAAAAATAAAAATAATTTTTTTGAACACACGACAGGTTTCATGAAAATGGGACTGGGCGTTATATATTTATTATACCATAAAAATTAGAACAAACTCTCAAAGTTTGGTAATATAATCTCTAGTTTTCCTACAAATTTCAAACTTCTAAATAATCTGTCGGAGAGAACCAATAATTATACGAGATATCTCAAATAGAGTAGATACTTACAGTCTCCGTTGCTATACTCTTCAGTGGAGCAGCTTTGCTAGGCGTTTTATTTCGTTGCCCGGGGCGACAAATTTATCTGTTCCTGCCCTGGGGATGAATCTGGAATTCATGTTATGCACTATCCTATCGGAACGAATACGGCTTCTGTAACGTTCATCCGTAAACTTGCCTATATGCGATCTCATGGTGCTTAGGCTCGAAATGGCCGGAGACTCCGCCGCCTTACAGCCGTAAAGTGGGACCTTTTTACCATCCAGGAAAGCGGACACAATTGGCCAGATAGATGGTCTCGTGGCTTGAACGCGAATGAATGTTCAGTTTAAATTCGTGGTTTTTGTTTTAACAATGGTTTTCAATAACCACCTAAATTCAAAATTCTTGTATAACTTCATCCATTTCATTTTAACGCATACGAACATTGGTACAATATATAAATACAATTAATGAATGTAATTAAATGGTTTCCTACAGGGTGTAACAGATCTAGTCCACAATATTCTATGGGTAGATACATGACTAAATTATGAGTCAAAAATGTTCAAGGAATATGTACCTAATTTTAACCATGTCAAAAAAACCTCAATATTGCGATTATTTCGATTGATAAAATAAAGGTTGTCGAATTTCGAGCAGCTAGACTACTTTTTGTTAGATGATTTATATATATTAATAATGGATAAATTTCATAAATATATATTTCGAAGAACGAAGACTTATAGCTTTAGACGATTATATAAAAATTTCAATCAATATTTTCGCGCACTGTTGGATGGAATGCTCGTATTTATTTCTATTGCCATGCTTTGCGTTTTCGTGTCGTCATGATGTCTTCTAGTAATTCCTTCTTAAAAATAAGGAATAAAACAAGTGTGTCGCTAGTAGGACAAACATTATAATATTTTATTCAAAACAAGTTTCCGTCGAATAAAAGCGGTGCTGAGTTTATTTTTTCACTTTAAAATTGAAATGAATCTAGTGCATGCGACGTCATGGCAGTGTGGGAACAGGGAGGCATTCTGACCAAATTAAAAAAAACGTCATAAGAAGATAGACAAGAAGAAGAGGTAAAAATAGAAAAAAAATAAGGAAAACAAAACGATTTGAAGAACTACAATACAAAGAAAAGGAGTGGCAACATTAATTGGAAGATCTTTTTGTTATAACTCATGCCAATGCTTTGAACATGATTACCATTGTGAAAGACATACACTTTTTGATTGGTCAACGACAAAAATGATGCCCTGGTTTCATTGGCAGTGTCGACAATACGAGTTAAAAAAAATAAATCAAAAAACAGGAGAACGAATTTAGATCGCTTTTACATCGAAAAAAAAAACTATTTATTTTCTTCATCGACTACTAGCAGTGACTGCAGCGATGTTGAAAACAAAAATATGGCGTCGAAAAATTCAGTGACGGAAATACATTCGACAGCAGATCCACTCCCGCCTAAAGTCTCGAAAAATCTCATTGATGAATTTTCGAAATTGAGTGACAGGAGAGCAACTATTATTTTAATATCAGCAATCAAAAGCGTGAAATCTGATCCTTTTGAATTCAATATAAATTCATCGTCCATTCGTCGTTAGCGTATGAAACAAAGTCTTTAAAAAGTTATTTCAAGCCAGATTTGCCGCTCACTGTTCATTGGGACGGTAAATTAATAGAAGACATTACAGGACATGAAACTATGGATCGTCTACTAATTCTGGTGTCAGGACAGGAAGTCGATCAACTTTTGTCAGTTCCTAAACTTAATCATGGAACAGAGGATGCGTGTGCATGATGTTGCATTTGTGCATGAAGTTTTTATATCCAGGAACTTAAGCGACCAAATAAAATGCATATGCCTTGACACTACTGCGGTCAACACCGGATTATTCTGTGTCCTATTAGAGCGGGAAATGCCTAAGCCTAAGCTTTTGTGCAAGTCACATAGCTAAAAAAAATATTGAGTACATTGTTTCTAGCAACACTGAGATTTTTTAATATTTTTGGAGATTCGTCAACGTTTTTGAAAAAATAAGTTTATCTCTGGAAAGAAGACGAAGACTACAAAGCTGCCAGGGACATAGTACGATCTATGCGAGTTGTGAACGATATTGCAGAGCGAGGAGTGGCGTTAATTGAAGATCATAATAAATTAATCACAACAAACGAAGGACAAAAACAATACCTTCTTTTAGTCGTAAAACAACACAGACATAAGTGCCCGGATACCAAAAAAAGGATATTGTTAGCATAGTTATAACTTACTTTACTCTTAATTATTTGGTATACCCAATATTGTTCATTTTCTCATTATAATTTTGTATCTTTCTAAGCAAATAAAAGGATATTAAAAAAAAAAATCATTTGGTGGTAGCGATGCCCAAACTTTTAGATAAGGTTAAAAATAAAAAAATAATAATTAAATGGTTTTTTAGGTCTTAGAATAGAGCTAAAGTGTGACGCGTGAAAAAAAAAAATTTTTTTTTGGGCCAAATAAGAAACACCCGAATATTTATATAATATGAACTTAATATTTAGAATTATTTTAATAAATCAGGAAAATTCTTCCTAAAATAACAAAAACAAAAATAAAATAACTCACCAAAGGAAAAAATCACTAAGTAACAATAAAAAATGTAAATTTTATTTAGAACTCTTACTCAGATTATTTTTTCTGCAATGTTCCATTGCGCTGCAAATTTATGTAAGTATCTCTTACTTTACGGCCTGGTCATAAATACAAAGGATTACCACTGGGCGGAAAATGCAATGGAAAAGTGCCCTTCGTAGTTCGTGCGGCTGGTTTTGTGAGTTTGATCGGGGGGAAGGAAAGGTATGGTAATCGGGGGGTGACATGTCGGAACTCAGTTTCGTGTGAATGTTGCAGATATCCAAGTCGACATGACGCACATAGACACGTATAAAAAGATGACAGATAAACCATCGACAGTAAAAATGCAGAGCGAAAGGGACATTAAATTTACTGCAGAGCTGAAGAATTTATCAGAAATAACATCGAACATTAAAAAATAAACACGATGAATCAATTAAATTTAATAAAAAAATATTATAGTAACATTTTGTAATTTAAATTTTGTATTTATAAATATGTTTTCATTATTTTAGAGAAATGTGTTGAATTTTTAAAAATTTCAGTCATCTCAAATTATGTAATTCTTTAATTAAATATTAATTTTTTAATCAGTAAAATTTTAAAAATACTGTAAATAAAAATTTACATTATAATTTTTCAAACGTTGTGTGTACATACTGTAATTTATTTGATTATTTATAAGACAGTTTGTATTTGAACTTTAATTTTTTTGAATAATCAGTCTTCAGTTAGCACTCTCAAATACGGAATTACAATATTTCTCTAGTGATGGATATTGAAACAGAAATGAGTGAGCCGCTCTCAAAAATGCGAATCGTACACTGCCGGGCAGAAAAGCTGTCCTAATCTCATTTAAGCCCCACTAACAATAAGGAGCACGGCTGAAGGTTCTGTTGCGATCGATGGAACGGGAGGGATAGGATGAACGCAAGTGGCAGCCTTCACGAACCAGATTACGCACATCGTTTACGATCGACAGCGCCTTCAAAATGGAGCGACCGGAAATTCACAATGTACAAGAGGTTTCATTTGGTTTTATTCAGGATTTTAGAAGATATTACATTTTTATTTATAAATATTTGTATAGTTTTTCTTAGAAAATGTTGTATTTACATAAATTTGTTCTTATAAGACATGGAACTAACGACAATAAAAGTATACATTATTATAAGTAAGTATATATTAGTGGTAATCGGAGTGCGAACATCGAATAGTTCATTTTAATGAACAATTCCTTAACCCTGGCTTCCTTCAGTGCCTCCGTAACTGATTTATTCATTTATGCAAAATGGTGTCCCCAGTCTGTCCGAGGGTAAATCTGGAAATCTTAACTCTAGATGAAGGCTGTGCAATATACAGGTGAATCGGATCTTGAGTAACGGTAGAATTTAATTGCTGGAATCAGGGCGAAACGGGGGTATTTATTTAAGTTCGCGCCAGCAAACTTCCTCCTCCCATCGAAGCCTAACGAAGGCTTTCCTATTTGAAAAGTTTTCGCGCTGCGTCCGGAGGGCGGGCACTCTCCCCCAAGAACTGCGTCACCGCACTCTTTGAACTTTTGTTATTTATTGTTGTTCCTCTTATACAAAAGTAAATATTTAATAAAGGTCGCCAAACACCAAAGGTAATTAGGCGATGATATATCGAAAAATTTTAACGACTTTCATTTTGTTAGGATGTAATTTTTTTGTTGACAATAATAAAACGTTCAACAGATTCTTAAAGAAATTGAAATTTTTACAAAACATCTTTCAATTTTGTACGTTAAGGATACAAGAAATTGGGTAAAAAAAAATCACTGCATTAGATCAACAATACAAACTACACATGCCAAAAATTATCATTAAAATATTTATAAGAGTAAGAGAGGTAGGTAATATACAATATGACACTAAAAATACGAGTACTTATTATAGAGAGAGAGAAATTGAAATCTTCCTTAACACAAAAAAAAAAACTTTCTGCACACTAATCTTGTGCAAAAGTTGCAACTGACGTTTAACTCCTTGGGGATAGTGATGAAACGTGTTCTAAACACCTAAAAGTTATTCTACATCGTGCCGCATGGATCGCACCTCAAGCTGCATGATGTAGCAAACACCTCCACCTCCTGGTGGAGTACTTTTGCCAGAGACAATTCTTCCTTCAGATAATTCTGGTGGTTTTCGACTTGGGGTAGCCAAATTTGCGGCAAGGAATGTATGTTTGAATGTTGAATTAATGTTTTGCGCTTAGTCACGTAATTGCACTTGGAACTTTTACACGGGACGCGGGGTAGGGGCAGAGGGCTGGGGCTGCGCGCCGAGCCTGGCTAGAAGCTAACGAACGGGACTCTAAAGTGTACCTCTTCGAGTGTTTGAATAAACGGCCATAATGGGGCACTTATTATTTATTATTTTATGAAATTTGCGAAGGTCTGAAATTCAGTCCCTGGGTGAGGCTGAAATTTGCCCGGTGCCGGCTCAGCAATCGATATCTCACTAATTAATATGATCATGACTGTTGTGGAAACTTGAGATCACTAATCAAATGTCTTCTTTTAGTGCAAAGTATCTACTGGTAGATACTTACAGTATTTAATGTATGTAAACGTAAAAACATTGTTGCATCACACATTAAGATTTTTTAATCTCTCCTCCCTCTTTCTCTCTCTCTCTCTCTCTTTCTCTCTCTCTCCTCTTCCCTCTCTCTTCTCTCCTCTCTCCTCTCTCTTCTCTCCTCTCTCCTCTATCCTCTATCCTCTCTCCTCTCTCTTCTCTCCCTCTCTCTCTCCTTCTCTCTCTCCCTCTATACTTGCCCCTCTCTCCTTGCCCCGTCTCTCTCTCTGACCCGTATCTCTCTCTGCCCCGTCTCTCTCTTTGCCCCGTCTCTCTCTCTGCCCCGTCTCTCTCTCTGCCCCATCTCTCTCTCTGCCCCATCTCTCTCTCTGCCCCATCTCTCTCTTTGCCCCATCTCTCTCTTTGCCCTATCTCTCTCGATCTCTTTCTCTCCCGCGATCTGTTTTTGTGGTAGCTGAGATTTTGACCAATATTTCAATGGCCATCATTGAAGATAAAAATGTCCTAAAACAAAAATGAAATATCTGGCTGTGTAAACGGGTGTATTAGCAATAATAATTATTCTTATTATATTTTTAATATTTATAGCGTTAACTTTGTGGTTGGACATAATAATTAATTTTAGAGAGCAACAAACTTTACATAGACTACTTTAATTTTTTTGGAGTCGACCGGTTTCGATATTACTATAACTAATCACACTAATCTATATATCACTAACTATCAGCACACTAACTAATCCATAAAATAAAATATTCAAATAAAGCAATTGTCTGGCGGGAGCGTGGCCTCGGTCGTGGTGGGAGGAGATAATGGCATTAAAATAAGGAATATATTAAATTGGTTATTCATTATATTAATAATATGAAAATATAATATCTTAAAATTTATTAAGTGGGAGAAAATATGGCTTCTAAATACATATATTTCTCCGCTTCAAGAATTAATGTATAACCGAAACACTATTCGGTATTCAAGTGTGAACCGGTATTCAGTATAGACCCCACCGAATTTATTGCAGTTTCGTCTGGTTGCGGTATCTGGATCAGAGTTGCCGACGGTGGCATCTGAATTTGTCGGCGGTATCTGTATTTGTGAGTGGTATATGTTTTTGAATGGAGCGCAGAACCCGGGAAGCGTATCCCGGGGCGTTGGTTATGCAGGCTCACCCGGGAAACTTTTATTAAAGATAGTGGTGAAGGCTTCGCTATAGATGTATGAAGTCAGCTAAATATAAGGTTGCATGTTGAAAGACTTTTAAAGCTCTCAAGGGGGAGAAGTTTATCTTAATTTTGGTTAATTTGGTACATTTTTTCAGGTGCTCATTTATAAAATTAGATATCGAGACACTGTTTTAAATTTACCTTGTTAGGGATAGAATTTTTTTTCTCTATAATAATAAACTAATTGGTCAGTTATGCTTATGTTAATTAATAATAACATTTTTAGATTTTATTTTAATAATTTAATAACTAATAGGAAATAAATTATCAATAACTATTTCAACAAAAATGAAAAAAAAAAAATTGCGTCTGGGAATACTTTGTTTAAATTAAAATTGATTAGTTTAGTGGCCTAATGGATGAAACCCGATTGTGAATCAATATAAAGTGTTTAGTTTAACATACTTATATTTTAATGGCATAAAAAAAATTAATACTTGTAGCAGTGTTTACGACATATCAATTTCATAAAAATATATTGTGTTAGCACTCAACTGAAATTCAATTAAAACAATAAATAATGAGTATTATGTTCCTAAATTGACGTATTTGTGGCAAATCTATTTATGACAGAGTAAAGAATGAAGAAATAAGAAAAGAATGTAAAGCTGATGTTAGTATAGTGAGTAAGATTAAGAAAGGATCACTTAGGTGGTTTGGTCATATGGAAAGGATGAATGAGGAGAGAATGGTAAGAAAGATATATGACGCAAGTGTTGATGGAACCAGAAATAGAGGACGTCCGCGGAAGACTTGGCACGACCAGGTAAACCAGATAATGGAGGATGGTTCAGTTAGAAGCCTCAACAATCGGCGAGCTTGTATGACAAAATGTATGAATGTGGATGAGGCGAGAATTGTATGTCAGGACAGAAGAGTGTGGCGCTCTATCCTCTCTGCCTACCCCCACGGGGAAACGGCGTGATGGTAAGTAAGTAAGTATGTTCCTAAATTGGATTTTTATGTTATTAAGTTATTTGATTCAATTTATGAGACAAAATTATGTAACTTTTTAAATATTTGTTATAGTTGTGATGCATATTTTATGTACAGATAATTATTTATTTTTTATGCACAGGGAAGAATTTTTGAACTCCGGTCCAGAAACCAAGAATAAACAGTTAAATTAAAAAAATATATGTGATAAGAGTGTCGAATTTTAAATAAATTATTGTAGTATAATAAGTACATTTAAGTATATTGTAGTTTTATCCTTGTAAGTAGATACTCAACTGCGAACAAAATACAAATGTCCTTTGATGCTTTGACCAACTCACATACGAGTATATATGAAAGCGAATTTTCAAACAAGCACAATAGTAATGACCGACTATAAGATAGGCTATTGTTGCGAAGTACAGTACCAGGCATCCTTTACAGGCCAGTTCAACTGACTACGGATGCCTCGTAAAATATTCATCATATTTTGTCTGCGCAATAAGCACTTGCATATAGGGAATACGTTCCAAGTGGCTACCAGCGAGAGCTTATACATTATTTAAGCTCTTTTCCGAATAATAAATAAATATTAATAAAACAATTCTTCAAATGTAGTTTCTGATATGAAATATAACCTTTTATATTCTATATTTAGATACTCTGAGATAATGTAACAAACCTATAAAACTAAATTGCGCGAGTAAGTGGCACATGGCACGTGTGTTAAAGCGACAGTTACAAATCTGGACCAACATTTGTTATCTTGCTCTATTACTATATATATGTAACTATATATAGTAATAGATGACCGTACAAATGACGGGTTTATCATCAGAAATATCGTTGAAAATCCATAAAGATTACTTTATATTTTAACAACTGCGGACTTCTGAATATTTCGAATACAAAAAAAAATAATATTTTTAATCAAACATAAATATTAACATTGTTCTACTTTCGAAATATTTACTAAAAAAAATAGACAAAAGTGTTACATGGATACCTACAAGTTATTTATTTATTTATTGATAAGGTTTTTTACATAGCAACATCAAAAATGTATGTTCCAAATTAAAGTCCACCGGGATTAGAGATACGGCAGGAATGTTATTCCAACGGCAGGTAAACCTAGCACATCTACAAGCCGCAACTTCCGGTTTATTCCGGAAAAAGTTTTCTCGCCGGATCCCGGAGAAGGTATATGAAAAATTAATCGCGGAAAACCACCGGTAACATGTTCAATTTTAATTACTTTTGTTCTTACTGAAAAAAAATACAAGTACAATTTTAATATTTTTCATTCAAGTTTAATTAAAATTGTTAAAAATACCTATTCGAGCAAGTATCTGTGTGCCGATTTACAAAGAGATATCATAACACGTTAAAAATGGAAATTTTCCAAAACTTTTAAATTGTTCTACAAATTGCGAGGGATATTTTTTCAGCGAGGGGAGCAATTTGAAAAATTATCTACACGATTAATTATTTTTTGCAGCCTTACTAAGTTATTGGTCTTCTTATTGTTGGCCTTTCTTTCTTTCTCACTCACTTGTGAATGAAAATATAGCGGACTCTCTCTAAAGTTACTTGAAACAAAACTGTAAAGGCGGCAATTAACTTAGACTTCATTAGAAGGTATAATAAAAAGTTTTCACCCGTAACTTAGAGCAAATCCTACAAGAAGGCTCCGCCACCGAACCTCTCTTTGCTTAAAGAAGAAAACTTTCGGTAGGTGCGTAAGTTGGGATACTCGTAGTACGTTATTGTACTTATTGTTGCATCAAAAAACTATGTTACTTTGTATTGCATTTATTATCAAAAAACTATTGTATGTGTATTTTTAAATCAAAGTTTTATAATATGCATGTTTTGAGTGTGTTTTAATAAACGATTTAATTCAAATAATTGTTAAATAAGTAACGTAAGATAATTGAAAAAATAATGAACAAAAAGGAGCGCATTCATCAAAATTCTATACATTAAACTCAGTGTATATAAATAACGCCATACATAATTAATTATCAAACTTAGCTGCATTAAACATTAAATTTAAATTACATAATGAAATTAATTAATTAATTTTTCCGGGTTTAGTGCTTATGAAACGGAGCAGCTGAGGAAATCTGGACCACTATTCTGATAATTTTCAAGCAGTCCATACATTTTCCTATTTACTTAATGGCGTTACGTATTGCTCCCAGCGGGGATAATACATCCCCTATTAAATAATAGGGACTTAAGGGTAGAGGAGTGGTCGGGCATCTACGGTGCGTGACAGAAAAATATAACATTTATTTTGTTTCTCATAAGGGAAGTTTATGCCCCTCAAATGGGCGCGTTATAAATAAATTGGGCTGTTTGATTTCATATCGCGCGTTTCATATTCATTTATTTCTGTTTTTTATATTTGTGTAAACGGCGCCTCGAAATTATGATAATGCCCAATGAAACGGCATGACGGTTACTGGGCCAGGCCATGCTATCATTTTCATGTTAATGCGGTCTAAATAAAATATCTCGTAATTAAATTTTATTTTATGCTCAAGAGTCGTGGCTGCTGAGAATAACGTTTTCTACGGATTGTAGATTTATAAGCCACAATAAACACTATAACGACCTTCTGAAGGAATACGTATTATATAACAAACAAGTGTCAATTATTTGAAGTGCTAAATTATAGAATCGCCAGTGACAAAACTCAAATAAATATAGCAACTGCAGTTGTTATTATAAATTAAATCATAAATTATTGAATATTTTATTTTCTGTAAAATAATTTAGTTTTGATGCGTCAACATAAAAAAAACTATGTTAACCAAATGTTTATTCTACGTTTTGTAATAATTTATAAAATCTTTTCAATATATTTAAAAAAAAACACATTTTTATTGTGAAGTTGCAATTTCAGAATACAGTTCTGTGGTATTTTTAACACAAATTAAATGAATTAATTAGAAAGATATGCAGGAAAAATCTATTTATAGAAAAAATATATAATTACTTCCGGGATTCGAAGGTGGTTTTCTTCTAATCCAGGGAAACGTCTTACCATTGCACTACAGCGATCGATTAAATTTGCCATAAATTTAGAATCTGTGCAGTTTTATAATTAATAAATGTATTATTCCGTAATTAACGTAACAGATTGCTATATTGGAATGGTAACACGTTTCCCCGGATAGGAAGAAGTCCAGGTTATAGTTTCGGTAACAACTAAATATATTTTCGATAAATACATTTTTTTCTATATATCTTTCTAATTTAAATTGTATCGTAAATATTTATTTTTAATACATTTAATAAAATATTTATATCTAATATACATTAGTGATGAAAGATTAAGAGTGGCTTATTGAATTCAATACTACGAATGAGTTGTATTGTAAACAAGGTGATAAAGTATATGTTAATGTTTATTTGTGCATTAAATCAGTTGGTTCTTGATAACCCTCCCTTGGCTTTGAGGGTTAAGACTCCGGCTCACGAATGCCTTGTGTCACATTGCGGTCGTTATTTTAGTTTATCGGTAAAAGGTACCCATAAAATTCTTTATATTTATATTTAACGTACAGTTATTCATGGGTTATTTCATCTTTGTGTATTATTGATGATAACCAAATATATAGAGATAATACTAAGTTTATCAATATTTGAGTTAGATAAACTCATGTATAAAGCTATATTAAAGATTGATTTAACATAATATTATATGATAATTAAATGGTTATTGTTCGAATATTAGACTTTCGATGCCAAAAAATTAAAAAAGATAAGCTAATTTTAAAACATATTCATTTTGACACTTAAAGAACTCGCTATTGTATATTTCGGAGATTTGTGTGAGAGAAATGCCAAAAAAGTCAGCATACTATTTGGGGAGTTTACCGGTACGGCAGTTAATCAGACAATTATTTATATAATTTCAACCACTTTGTTGAAGGGTTGTTAATAAGGAATGTGGTACTATTCGAGGTGCATTTAATGATATTGTAAAATTGTAAGCATAATTGAAAAAATTACCCTTGCCATGGTGTAATAATATTTTTTACCGAACGGCACCTAAAAATATCCTGTTTATTATTATATGAGTGCGATAATATGCCGTCTGGCGTATGCAGTTAATCGTTTCTTTATACAAATTAACTACATATAAAGTGGAAAAACTCATGGGGATAATTAATGAAGTAGCCCTTGGAGGGCCAATAGGCTGGTTTACTTAACATTGGTGGTAGAAATTCAATTAATCAAATTATAAGCTGCATTTCATTGCATGTTAGTAGCTAATGATAATGGTTTTATAACTCACGAAAGGGCGATGATCTCCAAAGGTTATTTAAAAATTTTATGAAAATTTTCAAAGAAGGGTTTTGAAATTTAAATACTTCCAATATTGCTGTAATCTTTGAACCAAAATTGATTCAATGGATTCGAAAAAAATCTATTTCTGGGTAATCTGGTCATTGTAATAATGTACACAACCGTTTTTTAAAAATATACGGCAACACTTTAATGATGAATAGATCTTATGGAAGGGTGTGATTAGTTTAAAGTTAAGGTAGACTCAGTGAAGGGAGGCAAATCTCTGGAGGGAAACATATTTTGTTCTACCATAAAATAAGTACAATCGTTGCAGGTACATTGTAAAAATAATTCATTACTGATTTTCAGAAATTATCGTGACCACACAACGTTTCATTTTTATAATAAACACGTAAACGTACAAAGCGTACACGGAATACATGTCACATCAATATTCTTACTATTTTCAAACGTTCGAGCTATTAAAATAGGAATAACTTGTTGATCTCCTGGAACGAGGTTCGAACCTCTGACCACTAGATTACTAGACCAGCATCTTAACTACTAGACCAACAAGCTACATATAATTATTAATCATTATACATATAATTTTGGTATGAAACAAGCTCTTGTTTGAGATACAAAAGTTAAATTATTGAAACGTTAAAAATTTAAAGCATTATTTAAAAAGTGCAATATTTGAGAAGATATCAAATCGCACCATTCACAAAACGACACTCAACAGTATTATCAATCTATTATTATTATGTTAAGAGATGCAAAATTGAATCAAATGAATTCACCATTATATTTCACAATTTGTTAAAAACTGTTAAATAATTAATAAAACAATAGAATATCACACATTTATTATACAGATATAACCGACGTCGCGGTTGAGCTGCAATAAAAAAATTAAGAATGGAGCGAGTTAATTTAAAAATTACTTCTAGTTGGAATGGCCCAAAATATTAGCTGAATCGTTTTTTAGCCGTTTCCCTATGGTTATGTGGTGGATATAAGGTGGATAGGTAGACTGGGTCGATGATTGTCTGGCCCCCGGCCAAGGCTCGCAATATCTACCCTGCCGATGAGGGGTTGTTGTACGTTGTTTCGGCAGTGTTCGTAGTTCGCGAAACGGCCAATATCAATATGCTTATGAAAACATCCGCCCTTGTTATGGAAATATCAGTGACTACTTGTTGAGCGAACGCCTTGCGAGCTTGAGGTTTATTTGCTTTTATATTAAATGGCGGACGGTTGAGGTGCACTTGAAGTGCTTTAAGTTGTAATCAAAATAATAATCATTTCTTAACTAACTTAAATGTTAAGTATTTACAAAAATAAATGTTTGATTTAAGTAAACTCGTTAACTCTTACATATCTACACTGTAAGTCTACTCCCGTATATCTACATTATTAGACTACTCCCGTATATTTACACTGTTCGTACACATCTATATATGTACACTATTCGTCTCCTCCTGTATATTTACACTGATGTTTACTTCTATGTATTTAAATTATTTTGTAACAATTAAAAATAACTATTATTATTTTTAATGTCTGTATAGTCGACAACAGATTAAAATGCGTTGAAAGAAAATATTATATTTCCTCCTCAAAAGTCGGTGAATTTTATACGTAGTACAAACAATTCATATCTGAAAGAATGTAAAAACATCAATTCAAACTATCTACTCTAGTTCTTTACACGATCCTTTACTGGAAGAAAATATTTCACCTTATTTCTTGTTTCTTTTTCAAGTCGGTGAAGCGTCGCACTTGAAAAGGGTCCAGTAATCAATAAGAAGCTTATCCCGAGGGTCTTCCTAGATTGGTCTTATTGGTCAATACAAATTGACGAAAAGGGATGTATATATCATAAGGCGTATGGTGTCGGAACATCCACCAAAGGTCTATACACATTCTGGTCGTAAGACGTTCGTAAATTGTGAAGAGATAGAAAGCTGGGAGGAAACAGTTCAATAAAACTATCCCCCGAGGGAGAATACAGCCTGCTCAAAATATAAATAGGCTTAACGTTTAGAGAAAGCGTTTGTTTTCCGGGTTAATAGGGAGGAAATGTGTGATAAGAAAATATTTGGAGGGAGCTTTACTGTTAGTTATTGGATAGTACGTGAAAGCACGTCCAAACCTAATGTCCAATAAGAGTTAACTCTTCTTTTCTTTCTTTCGTTTATCATCTTGTATTCTGACAATTTCTTGTTAATATCTTATAATTCAATAAATTACTAACTACTGACTAATTTTTATTCAGAAAAGAGATTGCTCATGAAATAGTAAGAAAATAAATAAGTTAAGATAATAAAAAGTCTAATTAAAGCCTATCAATGTAGAAAATAATAATAACTATAAAAAAATAACACGAATTTTTGCACGCCATATTTTTTTTCAAAGGTAGAATGGATTAAGTATGAAGCAAATCACGCATGCAAATTTATTTTCACTTAACTTGTGGGTAAAATACCTACATATATATATATATAATAGCTTATATTATGGTAGAATTTTGTGTAAGTAATGCATGTGTAGCGATTGAGATGTTTATATTTAGCTGAAACTTTATTTTATTTTAATTGTTTACACAAACACAGGCTACGAGATTAAATTACTGTATTAAAACACATGACAAAAACACCCTGGCTTGAAAAAATCGAACTCGGAGCGAGAATCCAACGCCATGTTCACTGTACTACGAGAGTAGCTCTACGAGTATAATCCGTAAAAAATAAATAAAAAAAACCTACCAATTTTAAGAAATAGTATAAATTTAACTTTCCACTTCAACCCTTCAGGTATTCTCAGAGTGTCTCAAATATAAGTTTTTACCTGAGTATTCGCGGTAGATATTCAACCGCACCTTTCAATTCAAAATGGCCAATCTGAATTGCAAATGGATCTACAGAACAGAAACTGCGGTCGTCTCTGTCAGTTGAACCGCTCACTTTGCTCAGTTGTGATCCAGATTTCAATAAAAAATGTCGATACTTTTATTTGAATATCTAAGGCCTCAGTAAATTACGTGCTACTTTTAAACCGGCTATTACAATTTTTTAAATCAAATACTGTATTAACAAGTAATTTTACATCTTTGATGGAATTTCGTAAGAGCTGCAATAATAACAGAATATACCATTTTAGTGACTTAGAAGTCTACAAGTTTACATTAATAAATTACGATAAATGATGTTCAGGTGAATACTATATTATATTTTGGTAGATTTATTAGTAAATATATCAGAATAATTATTGCGCAATCGCTTGAGTACTTTGTTGTAGTATAAACAGGATCATCTCTATAATTTATTAGTAAACCGAAAAATAAAATAACTTTAGGTATATGTAATGTAATGTAATGACAGTTATTTGAGAAGTTATTTAAATGCATTTTTTAACAATACATTTGATATTTGTGTTACGTACTTATTGATCTTTTTAAATACTTTTTTATATATGAAGAACAATTTAATTGTTAGAATTTTTACAGTATATGAGATTAATTTAATAGGTAAAAAAGTCATAGATAATAGTCAAATGATTTAAAATATATTTAAAACAATTTTCAAAATAATTAATCAAGAACGTATGTCTATTTCACATCATGATATCTCGTATTTCATAAAAGAATTGTATTTTATTATGTAAACGCTGTATAAAAAGACGTCAGTTATATCAGATCCTTTGACATTGAAATGTGAAAAGGCATTTCGGATTATTAAATTTGCATTCCGACTTCTGATGGCTTCACGACCCGGTTTTTGCTCTTTCGCTTTTGATTTGTTTTATGGCGACGAAATCATTCATTTTAACGAGTTTCCTTCAAAAGAATGAGATTAGTTATTGCAACATCTTTCCTTGGGAAGGTTTCAATTAACGCTTTGCACCGTTGAGATCACGACAAGTCACAACGGAGGTCGGGACACAGAAGAATACCGAGCTGTATTATGTGAGCTCACAGCGGATAAGGAGTCGCCTCGATTTGTTAGTTACAGACTAAGGAGGCATAAGTTAGTGTACATGAAACATTTCAAGAATTTCAGGGTTAGTTAACTCTGAATAGATTACTACCCTCGGTATCTCTCGAGTATTGCGGGTGGTGATTTAGGTTTTCTTTGTTTGAAAGATTTTCGAGGGGTAAACTATTGTTACCTAGAAAATTGTTTTTCACGATGACATAGAAAAGGCGGAGATATGCGACGCAAGTGAAACGTACATCGAGTATTTTTGTTCTAGAGTTTTAAGAGTGAAATTTTGTAAGTATTAAAAATATTACTAGAACAGAACGATACTAAAACAGTTCACAAAAGATATAAAAATAAGAAAATTCACTTTTATTATGAAAAATTTTGATGTCTTTTGAGAAATAATTAGTTTTTTTCAGTGCATAATTAATATATTTTTATTAAGCAACTTTATGAAACTTAGAAGTCCATAACCGCAGACACCGTAGAGCGCTATCCATATCTTGACATCGCTATTGTGGTCCAGTCTATCTTGATATTGTTTGTCTACAGATGTACGTCTTATGTAAGGGATGTGTTTTTTAGAAGTTTGTTTTTCGAATTGGCAAACTTTTTCCAGTGACAGCCATTTTGATAGTTGATAGCTGATTTGTGCTCAGTTTGGTTTGTCATTTCACAATGAATATTCTTACGCCAGAATAACGCTAGCAAATTTATTTCTAAAATCGAGGTTCAGTTCACGAAACTTACCGTGCGCTAAGTTCTTTTTACGGTCGAAATATACGGCCGAGCAAGCAATTCGAAAAACCATGGATCGTTCTCATACAACGCATACTATAATACGCATCCGCACAGGCGTAGTACAGTGCGCACCGAAGAAGCTGTTGTTTCTTCAAAAATGGTGCCGGCCAGAACGTTAAAGTCAATGGAGAGCGCTATTAGTCCATGATTATTGACTTTTTTGTTCCCCAATTAAATGGCATTAATGTGAAAGAGTTGTAATTTCAACACGATGGCGCAAAATGCCACACAGTGCATGCCATAATCAATTTATTGAAGGAAACATTCGATGAGCACATAATTTCGCGTAACGTTTCGATTTAACACCTTGGATTATTTTCTGTGAGGATGTGTAAATAACGCCGATAAACTAGAGGCGATAGATGACTTGGAAGCCAATATCCGTCGCATTATTGCTGATATACGTCTCCAGCTGCTCCAAAAAGTGGTCGAAAATTGGATTTTCAGATTGCGCATTATTCGAGCCAATAGCGACGCCCATATGCGCGAAATCATATTCAAATACTAATGGCATAAAATTTTCTTTCCTATAAAGTCAAACCATGACTATCACCATGATTTTTATGTATTTTATTTCATTTTAAAATTCTATACCTCTAAAAAAACACCTTTATTAGGGCTTTGCGCATATTACGAAAATCATTCTCGCCACACACCCTGTCCATTTCCCCAGGATATCTGGTGCGGTACACCATTTTCGAAAATCTAAGATCTTTGATCTCCTCTATTCTCCGTTGAGCTTGGCGTGCATTAGACTATAAATCGTGCGTAAAATTTTATTTTCGAAGACCTGCAACCTGCTTTCTTACGCTAAAGTGAGAGACTAAGCTTCAAGCTTGCATATAATGAACAGCGTTGTATACAGTTTAATCAAAATATTGTGATAATAGTCTTGACGATAGTAATGTACGTATATCGTTTTCTAATTTTATTCTGCTATTTATTTATATTTAAATATCATTTTTATTTTTTATATTTGTTCACAGATATTTAAAGTGTTCAACCAAATCAAAACTTACATAAACTCTAATATATGCTTGATTAAATTTAGATTTTTATGTACGTAATGAAATGACTTTATTTACTTAATGGCTGATGCATTGCATAAAGTAATATATATTTAAATTAAGAGATCTATCTCAACATTATATTTTCTTCCGTTTATTTGTGTAATAAAATATAGTTTTCTCAGTTTGTCTTTATGTCAATCTTGTTACGAAAATTATTTGAATAGATAATGCGTTATGTTTTCGCCCAAAACCTTCAGCTTGAAGAAATAGGTTGATACTGTATCATGCATATAATATTAACTGAAATATTTTATATTAACTGATAAAGATTAATTTTATTTACATTCCTATGTGAATGAGATTCGCAGACGAGTTTAGTATTACGATAAAGAATTACGATATATTAAGGAAAACACATTCTTATTGTGAAGTTGTAATTATTCAGAACATAGGTCTGTGATATTTTAAATACTAAATTAATGTATTAATTATAAATATATACATATAAAATTAATTTTGTCGAAAAATATTGTTTTATCCCGGTGACGCTAAAACAATATTTTTCGACAAAATTGATTTTATATGTATATATTTATAATTAATACATTAATTTAGTATTTAAAATTACGATATAAGAATAACGTTAAAGAGCACAAAAAATGATTTCGCATATTGTTACTTTAATGTATATAATTCGTTAATGTTCAATATTTTTGAGAATTACAACATTTGAAACCGAAATAATATCGTTTCTTAAAAATAGTAAAAAAATATATCTATTGTAAATAAAGAAAAATTTCCGTATACTTGATTATTAGATATATTTAAAAATTGGATCATTGGCTCACCTTGCCTACTCCTGTAGCTTCTTTAGCACCTATCCTCCTGAGAAGGGCAGGCGGGGGCGCCGGAGGAGCCCTCTGCAGGGCGGCACTAAAGCCCCCGGGGCCCTCCCTAGGGCCAGCCCCCATCGCTTCATCGTCTCTCCGCCGGCGGTGGGGTGACCCGCCCAGGTTCAATTTAGCCGCGGCTCTGAAACAGTTTTTTAAAAGAAAAACTATAAAAAAATCAACGGTGATTGCATACGCAATAAAAAAAAATGTTAAACGATTACAACAATGTCCTGGGAGAGTACTAAAAGTAAAAACGATTAAATAATATTAATTTACCGTAAAAAATATAATTAGGCAATAAACACTTCACAATTTTATACGTTCACATCTCGCCCGAATCAAGCACTTGTGAATATGATATTCCATTATTCATTTTAATATTTAAATAAAAATGTATTTTTGTAATTGATTTTGTACCGTAAACGTGATTCTTAATATTGTCAGAATAAGTACATTAGGAAGATAGTGATATTATTTAACTATTATTTTAATTTGTTGACTTCGTTTTATTAACCACTTATTGAATTAAAATACATCTACCGGTTTCGAAAAATGTAATTTTCTTCTTCAGAATGTCAATAACAGATCAAAAACATGTTATTGTTTCTTTAACAGAATCTATTTTTAAAAAAACAATAATTATTTTGAAAAATAAATTTAGTAGGTACCTAACTCAAATTGTTACTTGATAATACAAAATAATTAGAATAATTTTTAAGAAAAAATTTTAGAATAGGAATTGTGGTTATTAATTAAGTTAGTTGGTTGTTCACTTAACTGTAACCCTTTTTGATTAGTTTTACACGCTTTATTTATCTCCAACGACTCCAAATTATTTAATTTATAACCAACACCGTTTTCTTGCAAAATCAAAACCATGATCATTTTCTATCAATTGATTAGAAATTCTGAAAAACCACTAGTGTTCAAACATCTCAAATCATTTTTGTATCATCAAGAAATTAAAATAATGGATTTTAACCACAAAGTAAATTGTTCCAACCTTAAAAAAAAAACATTATTTTAAATTTAAATTAAAAATAATAGAAGTTAGTATGTAATTAAAAATAAATAATTCTTAAACTATTCATCAACCGGTTGCAGAAAATACGAATTCCTTTTCCTTCTATGAAATTATACAAATCTATAAGTTCTATACATGGAAAATTAATGGGTTTTTAAAATATTTCGTTTGTACACAATCAGAATCCCTGTTTCTAGTTTTCATATATATAATATTATTTAGTCAATTTGTGAACATAAAACGCCCTTCCCTTAAAAATATTTCATATTTATTTGTTTGGAATTCTAATTAGCGTGTGTCATGTTCCATTCAATCTCACGGTTTTGTTTCGATCTGAAAACAAACTGAAATTTCTGATGATACAATAGATCTAGAACCTTCCAGAAAGATATATACGAGTATAATACACACGCATTATATATACATATAAATCTATGCAGTAATAAAAATATTTATATTGGTTGATAATTAAAACTTTACACATTAATAATTACTATTAGTATACATATGTAGATAAGATAAATGTATTTTAAGTTTGATCTGGGAGTTGGATTAGATATTTTTCATTAACTCCTTAAAAATGTTAACTAATAAACTAAATTCAATGAATATATATAAAGCAATTGAAGCTTGCAAAGAAGATGAACAAACTATCCATTTGAAGGCCTTTGTATTTTTAAGTTTCAACTGCTCTCGAAGCAAAGAATTGAAAAATTACTTCCTAATACGAGACGACTTCGGACGCCCCAGCTGCAATGGACGTTTTAATACAAAAACCTTCATAACATTCGATGTTATTGCACCGATAGAATATCACGAGAGAAATGTTTTGCTTCGTAAAGGAAAATATAGATATACATTTTCTCGATATTCTTCAGCCGTTGAATGATTAATGACAAATGAATGTGAGGCAAATGTAATAAAGCAACGCTTGTAAGTAAATAAAAAATGAATTTGATTATTGATAATATATAAACAATTTTTCTAGGTCATTTTTATACAACTGACAATCTGTAAAACGAAGGAAAACTTAAATAGTAAAAGTAGTAATAATTTATGGTGATATATAATATATTTATAAGTTCAAAAATTAAAATTCAATTTATATAATTATCGTTATGCCTAAAATAATAATACATATCTAATAAATGTGTAGGTATGTATGTATTTTATATAGTTTAGCAGATAGATAGTTTTGAGTAATTCTGAATTTTAAATTTAATCGTAATTGTTGTTAAGGAATTGTTAATGGATGAACGAAACCTTTAAACCATGAAATTTATAAATATATAGATGAATAAGATTTTTAGTGCAAATATGTATTTTTGTTTATTTTTACAAATATACATTTAAAAGTAAGTACGTATATATGTGTGTACCAAAATTTCTAGACTTTTCTAAAACTTGTATGATTATTTAAATAATTTTCTATCTTATATATTAATAGATTATAATCGTTATATCATATTTAAGTAATAGTAATATAATAACCACATAGTCCATGGCTTGTTGTTTTGTATATAAACACATGCCATAAATATATCTGAAGTAAAACATTTAAAATAATTATAAAATATATTTATAGGTGAATCTTTAATACAATATATTGCCTTATTTTACAACTTTATGCACTTTCTCTCTTCACATGAATGGTTTACACGCGAGAGCATTTTTGTTGCGAAACTATCTAAATCCTTCTCTCGAGAAAAGATATTTCATTTTGCAGTTCATGTGGAAATTATTGCTCTCTCCTTTGTGCTTATCAATCGATTCTACCCTCTGCAATAAGAAAAGGAGTCAAAGTACTTGCAACGCTAAGGGAAAATCTTTCTAAGGGCACCCTTTTATTTTATGTCCCGTCCTAACGATAAGATTTTTAACCCTATGAGTCAAAGTTGACATTTGCACCTGATGCCCTTTAGGGTAAGAAAGGAAACATTCTTTTGAGACTTAAGTTAACCTTCATGCTTGTGCACGTGTTGGAGTCGCGACATGATTTATACAAAACACAGCTTGTCTAGACATTTTGCTGCAATTGTAAATCATTTTCCCAAAAGGCATTTTATTATTAAATAATCATCGTTTTTTTTTTGTTCAGCTTGTGCATCATGAAAAAATCTTTACATTTAATTTTAAATATTATTAACTAGAGATTCCTGAGTATTGTCAACAATAAAATACTATAATATTGAGAAAAACAATAGTATTAAATTAATCTACGTTAAAAAAACATCGAAAAGAAAAAAGTGAATGATCGTGAAGTTTATTATAAAGGGGCAATTATGACCTGACTATGACCCAGGGCTTCATGACAACAATATAAGTACTTACATAGTTCCTACCTACACTAAACACGGAGTGTTGGTTAGCGATCGATCAAGCTGTGTGACATTATCAGTAAATGATCCGTATTAATGGAATTCACCTCACTATCACACAATACACTCGGTCGACAATAAGGCTAAGACGTATCAAATATTTAGAATTATATATGAAATAGACAAATATATATAAATGTACATATATATATATTTGGCTATTTCAAAATGTCGTATTAAAAATTATAAATATTATTATTGAACATGGTTATTATACATTTTTTTTCTAAATCTAGATCTTTTCTAAATTTTTCTAGATCAGGTGGAGTCAACTATTATAAACGATTAAAAAATTATCTTTAAATAAATAAACAAATTTTAATGTACCTAATATTGTCAAGTAATAATTTGTATCCAAATTTTTAAATAATAAAACATACTTTACATGGAATTCGACAATAGCTTGCAATATTTTAAATGAATTAGAATATTCGATAATGTAACAGTTCTATCCTATCAACTGTTACTGGTATTTATTTTCAATTTTTGTTATTGTCTCATTAATAGTCTATTTTGAAAGAAGTACTTTCATAAACTTAATTATTAGGTCTAAAAATATCTAGAATCTACACCGATGAACGTCCAAATTTAATTACATCGTTAAGGTAACTATAAAGATAAATGACCATCATATTTCTACCCAAAACAAATGCCCTTGATATTAATCCTACGCGGACTTCTGAACTTTAAAATTCCTTTAAAGGGCAAACGCAACGCGTTCATATCATAAGAGGGCCGTTAGGGATAAATTGGTGGTGACCATGCAACGTTCTATAGGGGGTGTTCCACGCAAAATTGTGTTGCAAAACAAATAATTGTAACATTATATTGAATACCTGACTAATAAAATTATAAATATACAAACAAAAATAAATAAGGTAATAAAGAAAAAATTTCAGCAATTTCATTAATTTACAACATTATGTTTGATCCCAGATACCTAGACGAATTGTACTAAAACTATATAAACTACGACGCACCACTGAATTGAAAAAAAACGATAATGCATAATTGAAAAAATATTTTGTACATGATTTATTTGGTCCCTGGGTATATTTTAAGTTTAAAATTTTTAATTATTGTTCATTTATATTATTTAAAAAAAATTGTGTGTACTGCAGTAATAAAACCTTGATGTATGCACACGGAATAACCCTCTGGGCATTCAAGTTAGTGGGCAAGGGCATTTTAGGGGAAATCTAATTTTAAAATGCTATCCCCAATCTACCATTAACGATAACAAATTCCCGAATTGCCCATAAAAAGAAGTACGTGATAATTGTCGAAATTGATGATTTCATACTGTATTTTGTTTATATATGTTTAGATATAAAATTACCTCTATATTGATTGCAATTATGTTTTTTTTACTACCTGAAGTTAAGGTAGCGTTCTAAAAACCGATTGACGTAAAAAATGTACATTTTTGCATTTGTGTTATGAATTACATATTACAAATTATATATCCTTTTAATATATCACTTACACCCAGTGGCCATTACTTAGTAAAGTGTACGCTCTATAATTTAATTTAAAGGTTCTAAAAATGATCGCTCAGGTGGTTTGGTTATATGGAACGGATGAATGAGGAGGGAATAGTAAGATAGATATACGACGCAAGTATCGATGGCACCAGAAATGGAGGAAATGTGTGGAATATTTAGCACGACTAGGTTAACCAGATACTGAACGATGGTCCTGAAGTATATATGACTTATTAGATGAATATAACAAAAAATATTCTTAACTTCATATTACGAATTCGATATGGGCTCAATATTATTGACATTTTTTTGTTTTACATATATGTAATGAGAATATTCATTTATATGTTAGGGTGCAATGATATTTGTATAGAAAAATCCATAACAAACTGAAAGCGTACAGAGATTTAATTATTTTTATGGAAAATTTATGATTAACAAGAATAAAAATTTATCAAATACTTTGATTCATACGCGCAATATATAGTGAATTATTTACATAACTACGATAACTCGTTGTAATGATATTATTAAATATGTAATTAATTTTTCACAGGACTGGGAAATGAAAATATATAAATTGTTTTTTTTTTTCAATTCAATGCCAGTAGAGGCCGCGAAGTGGCCATTATAGCAGCTTGCAGGTCTTGGTAAAATCAATTGCTTTAAATGAATTTTTTTTTACAACTTATTTTGTGAAAATTTTTTGGTAATTTATATGGTCCTATATCATTTACTAATGTGGGGTAATATTCATTATTACTGTTTGTTTTTTCCTATGTATATTTACAGAATTTATTATTCATGTTGTGAAAAAGAGATGGTAGGATATATGTTTTATAATGGTAATTAAAATAAGTGATTATTTAACTTTATGATCAATGTGTTTTAATCAAGAGCCATACATTTTATAAAGAAAAAATATAATTATGTAATGTTTCGGGACTATTTTTTCATATAATAAATAACACAAAATACTGTATAAAAGAATGATTGGGAATCTCTGACTCCCTCGGTTCCGCACTGCAGTAGATTAATTATTGCTTCCCTTTCCATGCGAATTATTCCCATATTAGCGCATGAATAATATAAACATTATCAGGTAAGCTGGTGTAATACGCACTACATAAGTTATGGTTTCATCAACGACCGTGTTTATAATAGAAAACCCACAAAGGCAGTGATAATAGAACATACAATACAAAACAACTACCCAAATCAAAGGAACAGTTTAATTTGATCAAATTAATTATTATTAATAATTTAATAATCAAGTTATTATAAATTGAATGTAATTACGTTTCTCTGAAATGTTTAAGAAAAACATGAACCGAATGCAAATTATTAACGTAATTCCTAAAATTGATATTGATAGAAAATAATTTCTCTAAAATATAGTATAAATGATTTTATTCCTAAATATAAAAATTCTGTTATTAAGTTGCGTTTCCGTGCTGAATGGTAGTCCGTAATAAGATGATAGATATTTTATAGTTTTTACAAATGTGAAATATCAGACAGCAGTATTACGGTCATAATATATCAATGACTTACCAATCGCCTTCAAATTAATAAATGTATTTAAATTACACTATGATAAGTAATCCTTCTACCTAGCTTTGCTTATCTAATATATAATTCTCTATTTAGGAATTTTTAAAAAGCATACAAAAAACACGTTAAAGAGAACAAATTAATCATTTATAAAAAAAATAAATAAGTTAGAAGTAAAATAGAACACTACACTTCTGTCCTGGCAATTCTCGCCTCATCCACATTTACACATCTTTTCATGCATATTTGTCAATTGTTGAGGATACTAATGGAACTATCTTCCAGCATTTGATTAAGCTGGTCACGCCAGGTCTTTCGCTGACGTATTTTAATTCTGGTACTATAACATTCGCGTCACGTTTTTGGAATGAGAAAGGTATTGTTTTTACGATCCTCTCATCATTCATCCAACCTAGTGGATCAAACCACCTAAAATACTATTTTTTAAATAAAAATAAAATGTATCAATTAGAAAGATATACCTTTACAATCAATTTATCGAAAAAATATTTTTGTTGCTACCAGAATTCGAACCTGGATTCCTATTCGGAGAAATGCATTAAGCGATTATACTACACCAACATAGTTAGTTGAAGACAAATTTTCGAACCTATATGTTGCACTTTTAAATTGATACATTTATCGTTCCATTATTTGATGCATCCAAATTCGAATCCCGGTAGCAACAAAAATATTTGTTCTATAAATTGATTTTATATGTACTGTATATTTTTCTAATTAATACATTTAATTTATATTAAAAATATCACAGGCCTATGTACTGAAAAATTGCAACTTCACAATAAGAATGTGTTCTCATTAAAATAAAAACTATTTCTTTATCCTGGTTACCATGCTAAAACCAGATTTAAATTATTTCCTAGTTTGTTAATTTGAAAAATAGACCAAACTATGAAGAAATTTAAAAGTAAACCAGTATCGACATTCAAACATATTTATAAAATAGTGGAAGATATTATAAGGTTATGCAAAATAATGTTTATTAATAAGTATAGTTATAATACGGTTGGTTCTAATGCTTTGGAGTATTATTAACTAGCGCCTGTGTAGCGGCAATAAACATAGCCTACTAATTAATATGTACCGCCGGTAGCGCTTAATAAGGTGTGCCGCGGAGTAATAATATAATTTCTCCTCTTCTTTTGCGGAATAAAAATTACTGGAGCAGCAGAACAGTAATTTATTCATTTATGTAATATAAACAACTGATTGAAAATTAATTGTGTTGTGCTTGTGTAATTATTCACATTTCATACTCAAAATAATATGTTTGTTTTCTCAGAAAATTTCCAAAAATTATTTCATTCATTTATTTCGAAGAACACAACGACTTATTGAATGAATGAAAGTCAGTAAATTAACTTTGGCTATTATTAATACGTATACATTTTCTCGCTCTGCTAATCATAGTAGGCACGAGGAACAAATGACAATTCTTTCTTTTGTTTATATGAAGTATTAAATGTATCGTTCTCAAATTATGGTTCACTTTTTTTATGGTTTTATAATCAATCGTAAAGTTATTTTCTTCACTTTATCTACTATTCTATCTCGACTTTGCCTCTTTTTAATAATATTTATTCATTATCCATCACACATCGTATTTCTAGAAGACTTCGAGGTTTCATTTCCTTCATTCGTTCCTTTGCCATTAATTTTATAATTTCCATGTCGTTAAATTTAGTTAAAAACCATTTTAACTGACATATGAAATGATTTATGAATTTATTAGAGAAAAAGCAGTAAAGTAAATCATTGTCCTCGGTGTGCAATCATAATAAATTACAAATGCAGCGCAAAACTTTGGGCCGTTCGCCGTTAAATAAACTCCCCTAGTACGAAAGCGCCCTAGGCCGATAATTCCGACTTAACACAGATCTAAGAAATCTACTAGAAAAAATAAAAGGAAAAACTTTGGAAAAACGCAGTGAAACGAGGTGCTACTAGGGAAGTTTTAAAACCCACCGAGGGGAAGGCGAGAACGAGAAAAGGGTAATAATTTATTCGGCAAATCTTTTTCCTCTCGACTTTCACAAGCTTTGACATGTATAAAATACGTATCTTAATCTGAGTTACCGCTACACGGCCCGCAGCTGCAGCAGGGTCGGAGAGTGTTTTGAAAAATAACCGCGGAGATTGCTTCTGCCGTGGTGCGAGGATATGAATGGAAGCTCTCGGCCTACGCGAGGAAGTACAAGTAGAAAGCACACAAAAAAGGCAAAACAAGCGGAAATGAGAGAAACCATATTCTGCTTTCCTTCCTCAGCGCAAATATCCTACTAGGGGAGGGATCACACGATATTTTATTTCTCGGGAGCATTTACATAATGCCATTTTTATAGTGGAATACACCGCACATTTGAATGCAAAGATTTTGAGAATGTAAAGAAGGGTAAGCGGGTTTACATTCCCACTGCATTGTGCTTTACTAACGAAACGTGAAATTTAAATAACTTCAGAGTTCCGCGAGTATTGTCACTCGGTTGTATCTGGAGGTAAATTGTTAGTTTTATTAAGAATTTATTCAGAAATCAAACCTTTTATTCGCATAAACCAGTGATTTTGTAACTAATAGTATGATGTAATTAACGCGTGCAAAGGTATACTCGCACAAAGCAAACCTTCGATCGCTCTGGAATCACGAACTAAGCCAATTATGAGTTAGAGTGAAAGCTAACTTCGTGGGATGCTATATGTAAATGGGGAAATATGTGCTTAATATGACATTAACAATTTAGACTATGCGATGCGATATACTAAATGTCATCTTCAGGCAAGACAGGCGAGGACATTAATCTTGTATATTCCGTATACGGGAGCTCTCACGGAAACGATCGGTAGCATCACGACCGTTATCCACTTAACATTTAGCCGCGGATTGGAATGCAGGTGTACAAGTATCTCATTAAATTAATATTTATACCGATATGTTCACACTCGTAATAATAACATTGAATTACTATGCTGTACGCATTGCATGCTAGACCATAATTACATTGTAACCCTCAAATATTTCTAGTAACACAAATTCAACAAAAGTTTTATTTAAATGAAATGCGGTAAGTTATACCATTTATGCATTTGACAAAGATTAACTACCTGATATTGGGTATAAATAATTAAATAAAATATTAACAAAATTATTCTGAATATTATTAATGTTGTTTGAAATTTTTGAGAATTCTTATAAAATAGTAACTCTTAAGTGATTATGCGTATTGGTCTAAAATAGTAATAAATTAGTAGCTCTACGTGATAGATAATGTAAAATATTTTTATTTATGTTAGGAATTAACTTTTTTAATTGTTGTCATTATTATTTACAAATAGAGAAAACACAGTTGACCTTACTATTGACACTGCTCTATTATTGATCATTATTTGGGGAAATGGGTGTAAGGATAAAAATATGTCACCATAGTAAAAAAAACATGCCACTATTTTCTATCACGACTACTTTATATCATTAATACGGGAAGGTACGACGTTGGAAGATTAGGAGAAAAAAAAAAGTGTTAACTATCGATCGGAGTATGACAAATATTATAAATTATTTTTAATATTATATATAGTCGCATAGTTTTAATATATTTCTAAGCAATCGTTGGATTGTGAAGGTAACATTTTTTCACACTAGCCTACCTACTGAGTATTGTTGGAAGATAATATTTTTACACTCATACGGGTAAATATTATGAAATGAAATACAATTTTTTAATTTGGTTTTTATTTATAGATTATTTTGTTTATAACAATTATGTATGGAATATGACATCGGCCAAGTAGACTCTTCTGACACCGGCACAAATGCGTGCTACTTTACCCATATTTTTCATAACATTCTCGCACACTTTGCGTGTTATTTCAAGAATTTCATTTTGAATATTGTTCTGTAGCATTAAAATTATTGTTGGTTTATTGACGAAGACCTTTCTTTTCAAGTATCCTCACAGAAAATAGTCGGGAGCCATTAAATCAAGTGATCGAAGAAGCCGGTCGATATCACCACTTTTTGACATTATGCGGTCGGGAAAATTTTTTCGTTAAATTTCAAGCGTAGCTCGGGTTGTGTATGAGGTGGCGCCGTGTTGTTGAATCCACATGTGTTGCAGGGCTAATCGATCCAATTCGGCTACCAATAAGTTTTCCAACATGTGACGACAGCGATCACCATTAACGGTTACAGCATTGCCATTATTATTTAGATAAAATATTTTAATAACTTTAACACGTTGTTGAGGCGTTAGATGCTCCATAATAAATTGTAATTGACTATTCTCTATGATTATTAAATATGAACTGCATAATATTTACCAAACTAAAATGGCGGCTAAACAAAATCGGCCTGGAACATAATATACACCCTGTAGTACCCATATATAAGAAACTTGCTCCATCTGATTGATTAAGGCATATCTCTGAATATTTCCATGTGGTGTATATATTTACATAATCAAAAACGAAGGCTAGTGGTGTTCATTAGTTAGTGATGCCAACAATATTGCCGATGAAAGGTTAAGTGGCTCCAGCGAGGGTTACAATGGCGACCGAAGATTAAGGGCTGTTCGTGTATTGTCTGGAGCCCTCCCGTGGTGAGGCAGCCTGTTATTTACGGAGTTAACCTCCAGCGTGCCACTTCACATTCTATGTAGTGTGGTAATACGCGCGCTGAAAGATCTTCCTCTAAACAATAAGGAAGTACATACTTTTTTTCATACATGCAATTTATTGATCTAGAAGATGGTACATCAGCTAGTTAGTTTCAGAAAAAAAGAAGAATTAAGAATAATAAATATATATATATTGAACCACAACACAATATCAAGGAATCAAGGAACAAAATTTAGTTAAATAAAATTTGGGTTTTAAGATCTATTTTATTAATATTGTGTGAAACCAAAATTTTTTCTCTAATCAAATAAATGATTTTTCGAATAACCCGCAAATAAAGGAATGTATTATTTATAAAGAATTCGAAATAAATTAAATTTGTGTGCTAAAAGCTTTTAATTAAAATAATTTTACAAATATCTTTCGATCAGATAGGCTTTCCAATATCAGGCGTGAAAATCAAGTAGGCACTCAGAAAAAGAATATACATTACATTATTAATACGAAAATTTAGGCAACACAAAATATATTGAATGTGCACGTGCATAAATACCCAAAGCCTTTAAAGTATCTTTAAAAATAATATATATTATGAATGTCTAAGAAATTATTATCACCGGAGTTTATTTAAAACGTATCAAAATTATTTAAAACTAAGTAGTGTTGCAAGTCATTAAAGTTCACAGGAATACATGGCGGGTGTACCCGGGTGAAGAGGGGAAGGGATCCCTTTCAACACTCAATACGAGAAAACCTCCCCAAAAACCTCCATAACTCAAGTTGGCACAACTCTTGAAAGCTCCGGGGGAGACCTCAAGCCTTATTGCTTTAATATTTCTACTTTAAAGTCTAGGCTGTTGGGTTCACACCCCTCCCGCTATACTGACGCGAACCCCCTCCAACACGGAAGGATCGCGAGTAGCTTGGATTACTGGCCCACCAACTCGGGTATTTGAGTCTATGTGAAAGTTTCCATCAAATGTTTGACATCTGTATAATTAATTTCGGAATTTTAATCAAGGAGTACGCGGAGATGTTCGAAATTTCAGGAGATTTGTCACTTATTACTGTATAAATTTAATTGTTTCGGTACGGTGATATTAATTTGAAATGTTTTTCGATCCATAAGGATAATTAGAATTTAAAAGCTTTACATAGCAATGAAATTAGTAAATCCATTCTATGCAAATCAACAATTGCTAATCTTTGTGGTAAACTGTGTAATAATAAATATATTATTATTTAAATCATTATTTTAAAGTCACATGAACTTGTTTAAAAATAAAGATTAACGTTGAAGATAGATTTTAATGATTTCAATTAATACAAATCAAATGTATAAAATATTGTTGTTCCTACCGGGATTCGAACCATCGAATGCATTTCCTCGGACCGGAAAAGAACCAGGTTCAAATCCCGGTAGCAACAAAAATATTTTTTCGATAAATTGATTTTATATGATATTTTTCTAATGGATACATTTAATTTGTATTAAAATATCTCAGATCTATATATGTATATGATGTAGGTATAAGGTGTTCTCCTTAAAAAAAATATTTAAATTATATTATGCACCCCACAAAAGTAATCAAAAGGATTAAAGTAAGAAAAAGTAAAAGATTATCATGTGTAAGAATATTTCATAAATAAAATTAAAATACAGCTATAAATTGCTATAAATACAATACTCAATAGCTTTTTGAATTTTATGGAGAGATTCAAGATAATTAACCCTTAACCGATACACACACATCCGACAGGCGATTTTGACCGACTCACTTAAAATATGATTGCATGCTCCCACGCTCTCCGCCTCCCAGTTCCTTCCTAAATACCTCAACGTACCAGTTGCGTTAGTCAAATCGAAACGATGTACGTAAATTTTTCGTTTTATTTGTAATAAAAATGATTATAACTTCGAAGTTTATGTCATAAATTCCATAAAGGATGAATGCGCCTATGGAGATGAACCAATCGATGAAGACTTCTTTGCCAACATCTCTGAACATGAAACAAAGTCGGAATAAAGTACTAAACGAAGGTGAAAATATAACATACATTGGGTATTTTTGGATGATGGCAGTAAATTGAAAATAATAAACTATTATAACATTTCTGAGGACGGAGTTTGGACCAAAAAATTGCTTTATATTCTTCTTCCTGAAAAACCAAAAACGCTGGCTAATGGCCATTTTTCAGTATTCTCAATATCAGTAAATGTATATATATATATTTGATGCAAATAAAGCCTAGGCGATGTATTTAACCGTGACTCAAATATATCATATTCTACGATAATTTCGTATAAAAATTCGAAGAGTTTTGGGTCTGGGCAACAGTGTTGAAATTGAGTATGCAGCCAGTTCTTTTAAGCAGGAAGTATCGGACAAGTAAAAGACATGTTACATTTGCTCTTCTCATTTAAAACTACGTGCGCAATATTTATGTTAGTATTTCCAACGTCCAATTTGCCATCGATGCAACGAGTTCGCAGAAAAATAATTTTTCGCCGAATGCATGATAATCGATACATTTAATTTCATTTGCCGGTAGATTCACGAAGTTTAGAAATTAATAGAAGATTAAAAAGTGTGAAACAACCGTGTAAAGATATTATATGCATGAGATATGTGTGCGTACTAGTTACGTTACAAAGTCCATGCTTACCAGCTAAGGGTTAACACGAATGCATACTAAAGTATTAGATAATATTTGTACCCATTCTTTTGCCGATAAATTGTCACCGTACGGATTTTCATCGATTTTCCGTAAATTCATAGCGTATTTATTCCATTTAATGCAATATCCATTATTTTCGATCGTTGTACCAAGAGCTTCAGCCTCAGCAGTCTTCCACAAGGATCGGTATTGTTACCAAAACTGTGTTTGTTGCCATGAGACTATTATAACCTTTTGTTCAACTTATTCTTTATTACTTTGCCCGAACATATCTGTAGATTTTTATAATTAGTTTCATATGCTACATATTATCATTATTTATACAGTTAACATCCCCCTTGATTAACAAGTGTCTGATCACTGTTTGGATCTGGTTTATTCCGGTTGCATTTGCTGATCCTTTGGTTACAAATAGTCCACAGATTAAAGAATTAAAAGAGATGTTTCTCCTTTGAACGCTTTAATGTTTCTAATTACAATACAACATTTTAATAGGGCAACATATGTCGTCTTGTGTCAACAAACAAACAATCTAACGGATGTTGCCCTAACAAGATGTTAAATACGACTGAGTCAGGGTATTACATTTCAATTCTTTAATTTCATTCTCATCTGCACGTAGAAAAATATTTTTAAAATACATAAAATAAATACATTAAAATAATAGACCTGGTAGACTATCTTTCTCTTTTGAATGGTCTGCCAATAGGTCGTGTGCTCGCCGGCCTTTTGTGTACCACGATATGTGCCATTCATCTCTCCGCCATCCTGTATATGTCCTATATATCTTCAGTGTCGTCTTCTATTTCTGCATCTCACGGTATTCACCATATTATACGTTTCTCTTTTAACTCTATTGTCTCTGTGGGTTTTTCCTAAGGTGGATTAGTTCTATGATAACATATTCTTCGGAATTCTCTCATTTATGATAATGTTAATACAGATTTGGTTCTGGTTGTATTTAGTCGACCTTAAATTATATATGACATGATGGGCTTGATGTTTCAATTTTGTATTAATACACGACAAATCATTCCAAAAATACTCTCTTTAAATGCATCCAACGCTCATCTTGATTCTAGACTAACACAACTAACAGGTGTCAAAAAATGTGGATTTATTTCATGTGGATACTAAAAGTACCCAACTTCTGTCCTTACGAAGGATATTTATAATTGCATAAATATATACAAACCGTGAACCTAAATTTTTAATGCCATTTCCTCACAGGACACAGTGGGTCTAATTATTAATCTTTTAGGCAAACATTATATGGAAGGTAGTATACGGAAGGGTTAAGAAGGGGGTGTGATTTATCAGCCCGCATCATGAAGATACCCAATTCAAAATATACATATGCAAATAATGGTATGTTTGCTGTATAGTAATGAACTATTTACGAAATTTAAAAGCATATATTACTTGTTTGAAACACTTTTTGATTCAATAACCTGGCACCGTACTGAGACATTAGAAAAACGTACCATTGACACCTTGTGAACGTATACGATTTGTAAAGTAAAACCATACTTAAAAATTGTAACATTAATGTCATGGAACAGTAAATAAACAGACATGAAATAAAGTGTACATATAGGAGAGGGGTTTGGAACATTAGTTATGGGACGAGGGGCATTCTATACACATTTTTCGTGAAAACATAAATTCGATAGTTTATGATGTATTTATGCAACAGTAAAAGTATTTAATCTATAAAATTAAATATTTGTGCGAACAAGACGTGTTTTTTACTTGAATACATATTATATTATCAGTGTTTAAGTTTTCGTTCCAAACGAGTCATATTTAAAGAAAAAGTCGCGGAGGTATTTGATTGCGAAAGTGGTATCACAGCGAAAATATTGAGATAAAAAATTTGCGTTCATGTCTATATATTTGGTGGTCTGTGATTAATGTATGTTTAATTAATGTATAATGTTATATTATTTATATGTATGTTACGTTAGTGCTTTCTAATAAATACGGTAATATTCATACACCTCGCATCGCCAGCCGTGGCATAGCGGTTAAGGTCTAAAAATGAGTTTCTACTTGGAAGTGTAACTTAGAAACCTAGTGGCTGCGAGTTTATTTTTAATTTTTGATGTTTATAACATGAATTATACCGTATTTTCACTCAATTATTTTTTAAATTTGAATAATCATCAATATAATACGCTTTATACCAGGAACGTTGGTGAAAACTGTAAATATATTTTTAACAAATACACAAAATTCTTTATTTATTTCTCCAAATATCCGTCAAGTGCTGTCGATAAACCCTAACGTCGAGACTATACAACAATTTACGTAACAATGTAATTTAAAAATATAATTCTATATATAATTTTTGCTACAAAACGTAAGAACACACGATACCTATACGCTACTTGATATATACATATTTAGTTTGTGGTGTATGTTACAGTTTGAATTAATACCATATAAATGTAGTTTTTATATGTGCATGTTTTATTATGCACTGTATTATGCATATGTATATTTTATAATGCACTGCAAACAATAATAAATCATGTCATCATCAATCCCGCAGTCTAATATCATTACTTTAGAATAAAACTTGTAGTTGATTACGTGCGAATACCGTATTGGTTTTAAAACACGATTTAAATCAAACGTATGTACATTCACAAGAACGTATAATATTATACACACAAGTAGACAGACAGAAAATATATTGTACGTACAATGTGAAGATATTACTACTTTCAGAATGCAAGAAATGTGGATAGCCTATCTACAGTAGCTACCCACTCACGGGTCAGGACATTTTCCTCACGCCGCCGCCTCACGACAGCCTTTTTGAATAGTAAAATAGTTTTATTACCCGCTTGAAAATGTCCATCTCGCGAAGAAGTTTTCTTATTGCGCGAGTTATAAAATTAAAAGATTCTTTTGTTAGAGCGAAACATTTAATTAAATTTGACGGTTACGTGGCGTTCTAAAAATATTTTTAACATTTTAAACTATCGGAATGGTTAAAGTTATAGAAATGGTATCGTTTTTAGTGCGGAAGTTTTGAAACGAGTTTTTGAAGAAGGATGTTAAAGCTCGATGTCTTCATAATACTTTTGTAATATAGGATTTGGGTTAAATTAGAAGTTGCGCAAAAAATTTCAAGTTTTCACATAAAAAAAGTAGTTTCGAAAATGTTTTTAAGGCGCTTTTATGAAATCCCATTATTTTACTTTTATTAAAATTCATTAAAAACTTTTTTCAATTTCGAGAACCGACTGCGTATTAAATATTGTTTTTTTTCTTTCTTTCAAATAGTTAATATCTTTATATTTGAGAACTAAAACGATTAAAGTTTCACACTAAAACATAATTAAAGTACTACGTTAAAATGAAATGAAAGAATGTACAACATTTTTAATAAAAGCTCCATCTCGATGCACTGTAAGTCGATTAAATCGTCCGCTCCTTCGTAAAACTGCGATAATTACTGCCTGATAAATGTATCTGTATTTTTATTGCAGGAGTCTGAATTATTGCGAGCGCTATCTCCGCTATAGTTTGTAGTGTAGTGCTAGATCGTCCGCGGCATTATTACAAGTTACTAGCTTTCGCAAATTAGCGATGGTCCTTGGAAAATAACGTACGTACTCCCGTGCGACAGATCGCAGACGGAGATAACCGAGGTTCCAGACCTTTGCCTGTAGGCACTGCACTTTATTATAAAGAGATCTATTACCTTTCATGGAATTCTGCGGACACGAGTAGGGACACGTGAGGTTCGGCGGCTGGATAGCAATCGGCACGCGTGAGAGATTAATGCAGGCGACGTCGTAGTATAACATATACACACATTTACCATTGTACACAGTTTTATTAATATATGAACCCGCGGGTCAATATAATTAACGTACAACTTGTTTTTGTATCATTTTCAAGGCGATCATCGTGGGTCATTCACGCCATGGTTCGACATTATAAAAGGTAAATAGCGGGTTGTAAATAAACAATTGTATGAAAGATATGAAAATTGTGGACGTTTCTAAAAACAGTGTCTCATATTTTCTGAGCGAGATTAATTAAAAAATATATATTTACAATGTTCGCACAATATATTATAATAATATATAAAAATAAATACATGTAACTGATATTTTAAATTTAAATACAAAAAATATTTTTACGCACAACTAGTAGTTAGTAAATAATTATAAATGTATAATTTTACAATCACCGTGTGCGTTAACTTGAACAAACTCGAGAATATTATAGAAATCTTCTGTCATATTATAATTTCGTGGTGAAATTATTTATTTTGATTTTGTGTTGAAATGCACTATTTTGAATTATTACTGTCGTAACGAACCTGTTAACAACGAATTAATCGCGCTTAATTTAATCTAAACAACAATTTTTTAAATATTTTTTGCTTAGTTTTACTACATAAACATTAAAATGAGTTAATTATTTCGTATATATTTTTTAAATTTCTAATTAGGTAAATTAACACTAACAAAATGTACTACCTACTTATTTGTATTAAGATTATCATCGGAGTCTTAAAAATAGCCATTCACGAGCATCAAGCAAACATCCAGGTTTGAGGAAGCCAATATTTATCTTTCCAAAGAAGCGTGTCGTTGTGTGCTGGTACTGGGGGCGCACGGGGCGTGAAGTTGCATCGGGCGCAAACAGAGAAAAAAATCTTCTCAAAGATGAGAAGAGCGGATGTCATTAGCCAGTTGGGGAAGTTAGGGCTCCGTTTAGTTATCGACTATCGTTATACCGACCTTTATAATAAAATATTGCCTCAGACCGGCCGGCCTCACCGCAGCCATTTTATATCAAGTTTATTATTATACCGTGCCCCGCGTGAGCTGTTAATTAGGGCGCTTGTATCGAATTTGGCGATCGTTCGCACGCAGCGTTTTTAAAATTGTAATTTTATAGCTCTGTGTTTACTGAAAATGTTTTGTTAATAGAGATAATTTATTTTCTAAATTATGATATTTTATCACTCCCCAAAATATATGACGTATCGCACACCTAGATCAAATCTAAGACAACTCAAAAGTCATTTTTCAGTAGACAAAAAAATAAAAACATTCTCTCCATTTTTTGTTACTAAAGTTATAAAACTAAATAACGTTTTAGGTCATAAATGTATCCTAAAATGACGCTATTCGAGAACTGGTGCTAAGTTAGTTGCGTATATGACGGAGTATCCGAATACAATAATAACTCAAAAATCTTGTTTTTTTTAGTTGTCTTAGTTTTGATCTAGGTATGCAATATATTAAATATTAAATACAGTGGTACTCTAGTTAGATCTTTGTTACCGTAGGCAGACTTCTTCATCATTTATCTGTCCAATCTTCATATTATATTTTATAGCTACTTTACCCCAAAAAATTCAGTGATTTAAATTAGGTAAATGGTTTATTCATATGAGTCAACTGTGGGAAATTTATATCTTCTGCGAAAAAGTACGGTTGTACTGTAACTTTTTTAGGTAACGCCTTGACAATGGTACGTGTTACCGTGCCGAAACGTCGGCCTAGGTTTCTCTAGGGATGCCATATACAAAAATAATCTAACCAAAAAGAAACATATGTTGAATATATATATTATTTCAAAATACAATATATATATATACACGAGTATTATTGAAAAGAATATGAGCCAATGCAGGAACTCTGTAAGAGAGAGATTAATTAATATCTAGCAAACATATAGTTAGATTATCTACAACGAAGAGTGTTCTATAAGTTTTACTCAAGAATTAACAGCATTAAAATATTAATCATCTATAAATAAAAAGTAATATATTATCATTTAATAATAAATAAAAAAAATACAACGATTATATAATAATATTTTGTCAAATGATAAGTAATTTGAGATGAGGAAACAAAAAATTAAATAAATTATTATCGATCGGAAATAAACGTGATTTAAAAATATTATTACACTTTTGACTATTAAAAGAATGCTTATGTTAAACAAATCGGCCTTAATTTATTTTAAATATCTTTCAATTGTTTAAACGGGCTTGTTCATAATTTGTCAATGTATGAGAAGAACACCGTTTCGGATTAACCACAACCAATCCTTACAAAGTAGGATTAACCATTGTTCCACAGGACCCATTGTTCACCCAATCAACACTCCGCGATCCCCTGAGATAACCTGTCTATCGCTACCTTTAATGTTCCACTGTCTATGGTTACCTTTAACACACGCGACATCCGATAATTATTAACGAGATGTTGCCCAGCAGAGACCAGAACCTCAATACTGTGGGAATTTGTGATCTGAATTGCTCTGGAGATTTAGCACATATCTTAACATGTAATTTACAAATTAACCAAACACGGTTATACACTTACAGAACACGCATAATATATTATTGGTAATGTCGACCAATCACGATGTTCTATTCCGATTAGAATAAACACTAACTTACTATAACAAATGTGTAAAAGTGATTAAGAAATAAATACAAAGATGAACCAATACTAAAATTTTAAGTAAATAAATATTATATTTTTAAAAATATTCCTAGTAAGAATAATAAAAAAAAAACATTTTACCTACATCGATTTAGGCTTCTTCGAGTAATTGTATACATAAACGTAAATTCTTTTGAAATAACCATTAATTTTTTGCATCTGTATGTTATGTAAACGCAACTCAACCAAACATCGGGGACATCTCATAATTCCTGAGAAAATGCTATAACTGTCTACGTTTAACTCTCAAATGAATTTAAAAAATAGTAAAAGAACACACATTACTGATAAAAAAAGGACCAAGATCTCTCAGGAATATCCTAAACAAATGTCGCCCTAATAGCTCATTATTGTCGATAATAATTTAAATACTAATTAAAATATACACATATAAAATCAAGTTTATCGAAAACTATTGTTGTTGCTACCGGGATTCGAACCTGGATCTGTTTCCAATCCGGGGAAGGTGCATTAACCGACTATGCTAGACCACACAGTACTTTTGATGACAAATTTTCGAATCTATATGTTACACTTTTCAAATTAATACATCTATCGTTCCATTATTTGAAAGCCATCTATTTTATTTTTACGGAATCTCAAATATCTTTGAGTAGTCCGATAGGAGACGCCAGAATTAAATAAATTTATCGTCAAAAGTACTATGTGCTATATTATTATAGTCGATTAATGCTCTTTCTACGGATTGGAAAGGGATCCAAGGTCGAATCTCGGTAGCAACAACAATATTTTTCGATAAAATTGATTTTATATGTATATCTTTCTAATTAATACATTAAATTAGTATTTAAAATATCACAGACCTATATTCTGAATAATTACAACTTCACAATAAGAATGTTGAAGAAGATTAATGATTATAATTTAGATAGTTCTAACATTGAATAATGACAGTTGTCGCATTATTTTCACATTAACAAATAAAATGAAGCGCTCTCTGTAATAATTTAACAAAAAAATTAAAATACTTTATTTTTATCTATCTAAATAGCAATGTATTGTCGAATAAATTATGGTTTTGAGTAAAAATTTCATGGAATAGATATTTTGTTGTTGTATAGGGGGCAGTATTATTGTAATTAATGCAATTTTTATTGTGAAATTAACGTAGAATGTGTTTAAACTCTGAAAATATGTATGGCGTACGTTAATCCTCTAAATATACGACATAGATTCAATAATAATATTGGATTCTTCCGTCTGTGTAAACAAGTAACTATTAAATACAATTTTATTTTCAAATAATGATTTCTCAAGAACTTGGAAGATATCGTAGTTGTCTCATTTATTTGTATCCTCAAAAAAAAAAAATCCCTTTCAGCAGCAGCATAATAATCAGGTAGATGTGTGAAAGTATGTTTTTACTTTTTTTTAGGTTAAAAATGATCAAAGATACAGGTATATAATTTTTAAAAAAGAACGTTTTACATTTTTATTCAATATTTTTTAGATCAGATAAAACACAAGAAGAATTGACAGAATGAGGTTTAAGAATTGATAGAATGAACTGATCTCACGGATCCAGATTTATTTTTATGAGGATATTTAAAAGAGCGCGTGTTTACCAGCAAACTTCTATCCCTTCTTAAGCTGAAGAACAACATTCGCGGAGATATCCGAACGATGTAACCAGACGTTTTGTATGTAGTTACGGATAGCGTCTTTGAAAGCGTTTTCATTTGTTGATATTAAAATGGGGGTCATTAACAAAATATTATTACGCATGTATATGTAAAAAAAATTTCATGTTGTTTGAATATCATGTAAAAGACAAATAAAAATAAAAATACAAAAAGTTATTTAATTTTTAAGTGATTAGGTGACAATATGCCCACTCTGTATACGAAAAAAACCCGAAGCATTATTTATAACAATATGCATTATGAAAATTTGTTTATATAAAACATTGTTTTTTTCATCATACGTTGATTCCTAAAAGTTTAACATATAAATTATAATCATTAAAATATATATATATTATATATATATTGTTAGAGTTATTAGGTAAACTTTCAAAAAGTTTAAGAATCATATTTCGTCACGTGCATTAATGTCTTCATCAATCAAAATTTCAGATTGAATTGTATATGGATAGGAAGATTATTTTATAGTAGTTAAAACTTAATTTTTGAAAATCTAAAATTTTACCCAAAAATATCAATAAAATTAATGGTAGTGTCATATAAATGACAGCTTCGTTTAACCTAAAGACGTTGACAGTTCGAAAATTCGTCATGCAGCGTTTTGTATAGCGTATATCGTAGTACAGTGTAATTAGTAATAGGTTCACTTAAATCTAAGCCCATTGCATGCCAATGGCAAGCACTATTATACGAAAAAAAATTATTTTTGAGTCCTATGAACGAAAAATAACTTTTATTATCTAATTTTTTTATAAATAATTGACACTCCTATTTCAAAAATATTTTGTATATTTTTTTCGTTTTTATTACTAACGCATATTACGTAACTATTATCATGTAGTTTACTAGAAAATACAATAGATACAATATTGAGAAAATGATACAGAATACTTCAATACATGTACTGAAAAAAAAACATATATTTCTAATTTTAATATGTAATAATTGTGGTTTGTCATTTTAATAAAACTACATGTTTTTATTTAACAACCATGTTAGTTAAATACAAATTGTACATGTTAAAATAAAATTATATGTTTGCGAACAAAATAAAAAGTATATTTTATAGTCCATATTGTAAGAAAAGTAAGTACTATATTTAAAATAAAAATAAAACGCTTGTGAATAAATAAACAGTTTAATTTTAGAAATTAAAGTTTTTAAATATATATATATATATATATACAAATAAAAATACACACAAATAATATATATATATATAAATATATATATACATACAAATAAAAATACACATCATTTTTAAGATTTTAGTATTACATATATATATATATATATATATATATATATCAAATTATTCTTCAAGGACTTAAATCAATGTGAAAATTTTATGAGATATTTATTTGAATACTTTACTTCCAAAATATTTAATTAATAGTTATATTATTTTTTGAAAAAGTACAATTAAAATATCGCATCAATTCCTATATTCATTGCCTAAATGATTCAGCCTGTTAATCAGAAATTAGGAGTAATAATTGGTTTTATTGAATTTTTATTTTTCATTCATTGTATAATCATACCAAATTAACAAAAGTTTAAAATTAGTTAAAGATTTGCGAAACTCCATTACATAAAAAAAAAATTGAATCAGAAAATTTCACTTAATATAGACACGTCCACCTAACTAACTTCACATGATTTTATACAATTTATCGGTTGAAAATATTACAAAACAAATAATATATAATTAAGGAAAACACATTCTTATTGTGAAGTTGTAATTATTCAGAACAGACGGTCTGTGATATTTTAAATACTAAATTAATGTATTAATTATAAATATATACATATAAAATCAAATCCCGGTGACGCTAAAACAATATTTTTCGACAAAATTGATTTTATATGTATATATTTATAATTAATACATTAATTTAGTATTTAAAATAATATATATCTCATGGAGACGAAGCTGTTTTTTATTATATTTAATGGAAATATATTGAAGTATGGCTAAAAATACTTAGATTCCCATTGTGATATATATGCTATTTCATGGAAATGAATTATCAAATTTAGTCCATAGATGGCGTTAGTGTAGTGATATATTTCCACATATTAATATTTATACAACTTTAAAAAATTTGATAGATATGGGGACTGATTAATGGGTGAGAATGGTGAACGTTATATTTATATAAAGTGACCACTTAAGCCAGCCGAAGATAGGTCGTACTTACTAACCTACCATCACGCCGTTTCCCGCGGGGATAGACAGAGAGGATAGAGCGCCACACTATTCTGTCCTGACACACAATTCTCCCCCCATCCACATTTTTACATCTTCGAGGCTTCTAACAGGACCATCCTCCAGTATCTGGTTTACCTGGTCGTGCCAAGTATTCCACGGACGTCCTCTACTTCTGGTGCCATCAACACTTGCATCATATATTTTTCTTACCATTCTCTCCTCATTCATCCGTTCCATATGATCAAACCACCTAAGTGATTTTTCTTAATTTTACTCACTACACTAAGACCAGCTTTACATTCATTCCCTATTTCTTCATTCTTTACACTGTCATAAATGGATCAGTCACATATACATCTAAATAATTTCATTTCCACTGCATTCATTCTACTTTCGTTCCTCTTTTGCCAGCTCCAGGCTTCGCTGTAATTACCCATACTTTTCCATTAACATAAAATAGCTTCGTCTCTATGAGATATCTATTATTTTTTTAATAACAGTGCTTTTCTATGTGAAAATCCAGTAATTATGTATTCTTGGATATATTCAAATATTGCTAAAAAGATTATAAATACTTAATAAATGTATTAAGTATAAAGACAAACATATAAAATCAATTCTTTCGAAAAATATTGTTGTTGCGCTACTGGGATTCGAACGTGAATCTCTTTTCCAATCCGGTGAAGGTGCATTACCAACTATGCTACAGCGACAGTATTAGATGTATTAATTTGAAAAAGTGTAACATATAGATTCGAAAACTTGTCGTCAAAAATGTTGGTAATGCACCTTCCCAGGATCGGAAAAGAGATACAGGTCCAAATCCCGGTAGTGCAACAACAATACTTTTCGGTAGAATTGATTTTATATGTATATCTTTATAATTAATACATTTAATTAGTATTTAAAAAATCACAGACCTATGTTTTGAATAATTACAACTTCACAATGAGAATGCGTTCTCCTTAATGAAAATATTATATTTATTTTCTACGAATCGCCCCGTCTTTTGAACTCCCACTGGTTGCTTAACCTACATTCCATACTTCAAGTATATGTAAATGCACGGATATAAATAACAAAACAATCGTTGCGTGAGTTTAAGACAAACACCGCGATGTATTCCTTGTTAAGTATAAGCTTTAGCGAGAGCAGCGGAGCGTTTTAAAACTGCTCATTACCAAGGGAGCTCGCACAGTTGCCTTTCACGAATGTAACAGGAAATTTCGCGCCTTGAGGCTCGTCACTAATCGTATTATAGTTTTTTCAACTTATTAACTAATTATTCTAAGTAAGAAAACTAAATTACGAAATAGAATGCTCTTAAACGAAGGCACACTTAAATAAATATTTATACAAATAATAGATATATCAATCGAAGACAGGTCATAAGACCTGTAATTACCCATATATTTCCATTAAATATAATAAAAAATGACTTAGTCTCTATGAAATATCTATTATTTGTTTCATAACAATACCTTTGTAGGTGTAGGACATATTTAAAATTTGCTATTAATATACTGATTAAAATAAGAAAATATATAAAATTCAGAAATATTGATTTTTCAGGCGTATTCTAGTATAATGTGTTAAAAAACATTTTACAGGTAAAGAATATTGCTTTAAATAGTTTCAATAAAATAAGTAGGATACAGGTATATACTGTTTCAGGGAAATGATACATATAGAGATTGACTAATGGGTGAGAATCGTGAACGTTATATTCATATACAGTGATCACTTAAGCCAGTCGAAAACAGGTCGTACGCCTTGTAATTACCTATACTTTCATATATTTTCATTAAATATAATAAAAAATAGCTTTGTCTATACGAGATATCTATTACTTATTTAATAACAGTGCACTTGTAGGTGAAAATCCAGTAATCGTGTGTTTTTGGACATATTAAAATATTGCATATAAATATTTAACCTCATTTGTTTGCATCCAACATTATTATTGATTTAATTTGTGAGCTTTTTCTTATTTTTTTAAGTTCTCTTACGTATCGTCCAATAATAATTCACGAAATACCCCGAGCTTAAAAGCGTTAATGTAAATAAATGAGTATATATAAGGCATATATTGAATAGATTAATAAAATGTATATATACATTTTATTAATCTTATATTATAAAAATCATTCATTGAACTATAGTTCAATGAATGATTTTTATAACATTCAACATTTATTCATAAATATTTGTGTTATTAAGTGGAAAAATCATAAAAAAATAATAATTTCATGCGATATTTCTTATAGAATTATTAAATTATAAATATTTCAAGGCCAATTTTTTAACCTTTGTAGCAATGTCATCACAGTGTCAGGATGTGATCATCCAAAAAATCATTCAATCGCATATTAAAAATCGTTTAAATTTAATCATTAGCCTTTAGAGAATGTTTGATACTCGCCGATTGACTCTGGGTACGAATTTGTATGACAGTCATAAAAAACATTACACTTTTTTTGGAAAATAGATTTGTCGATAGGTTGCTAATTAATATATTTAACTTAAAATAATGCCAAATCTGAAGTTTCTCTATAACGTAATTTAAAATGCACTAATTGTACAAATACGGCGTGGGCCTGGGAGACCCAGGCGCGCATCCTGGAGTTGTAGCATAATTATTCAGGATGCGTTAGTCATTCTCCCGGCGACAGTTTTGTACGGACCATGGATGTTGACTGACAGCTGATTAATGCCACGTTTCACGGGTCTTCATACTTCCCAGTATAGCATATGTGTGTTTAATTAATAGTTTGATGTTTAAAACAGTTAACCTTGTTGATTAACAATAAAATAACCACAAATATATATACGTTTTATATTATTTATAAATAGTACTTAATATGTAGTTTTAAAATGGTGTTATTGAGAAAAATAGATTAATTATGTTTTTTATACAATATTATTATTGTTATTTTTTAAATATGTACACGGAATATCGAATCACTTCTGTATTCTTACTATTTTCAAACTAATCTAAACGATAATGCTATGAAAATAGGACTAACTTGATGATATCCTGAAATGAGACCGAACCCCCAACTATCACCACTAGACCACTAGCACGTTTAATTATATTATTGAGTTTTCCAATTTCCTATCCCAAAATTTAGTTTGTGAGCTAAAATATATATATTTGTAAATACTCCAATAAATATTATTATATACTAATATAATAAGTATTTATAATAATACTCGTGTACTATGACATATTTTCTACTTGTCGATTTTTATGTCATGTTATATCTATGAGGTCCACAAAATATACGACGAATAAAAAGGTAAATATTCCTGATGGAACTTTTGACATCTAAAGTTTAAGGCAGGTTCCTACATTTCATCCATGATATATGGAGCACACGACACGACATGCAGACAGCGAGCAACCAGCGAAACGTTCGTAACTGTCTCAATGTTCTGACAAGTGCATTTTCCACATTCTGTAGTTTACTGAATTTACTTACTTAAACGCTCGCTAACCCGCACGGATAAGATAAAATAAAAGTCACATATTGCGAGCAAGAAGACATAAAATACAAGGGTACTTCGAAGCGCAGTGCACTTTCTTTCTAGGAAAGAATATTCGTCAATTATAAAACATCATATTAAGGGAATATTCGTATTACATTTCAATATCAAAACTGAAGCAAATATTTTTAAATAAAATAAAATATAATATTAGGATAAATGTGTAATTCGATTTAAAATTTAAAAAATTCATTTTATTTTTACAACAAATCTATTTCTAACGAAATTATAAATCATAAAAAGTTTTTATGTTACAAGTTAATTAACGTTATACTTATTGATAATATTAAGTATTACAGCTCGATATTATTTCCAGTCTGGATAACTCTAGCAAATTAAAAAATATGTAATATCACGGGTGTAGGTGCATATCTTTTTAAAAATATTATACAGACAATTTGATGACAGAACATAGGTACTGAATAAATAAGTTACATTAAAAATATGGTCACCAAACAACTTATAAATGCTCATCACATGTGACTACCCACATTACTACAAATACTATAGTGGGTATGAATTATATTATAGATTGACAATGAAATATATGAATAAAAATGAAATGTTACAGAAAATGTTTAAACATAATGTAATTCAAAATAAAATTATTAAAAAATACATACGAGTACATGAAAACATAATATAGGATTATAGAAATAATTATAAATATATATTTAGCACCAAAATTATACAAAAATAGTTTCAAAAAATAGTGTAGTGTAAAGTTTTTTGTAGCTTAGAAATGTATTAAAGAATATGTAGCGCCTAATTCCAAAACCCCCAAAACGGATTTCGAAAATATGCAGTTTTGTAGATTTTTTTATCAGCTAAATGCTGAATACATTATTTCTCGCAAAAGCCACTTAAATTCGTTGATATTGCACGTTCAAAATCAGGGTTAGTTCCAAAATACCCCAAAGATATCAGCCAATCACAACGCTTGTTGATGATCACGTTATCTAAAATCTAGTATAGCTGCCAGAACGATGTGTACAGAAAAAAATTACATTACAGAATTGTCTCTTTAAAAATGCTGATGTAAAAACAAACATATATATGTTTTCATCCATAGCTCAAAAGTACATAAAGTCGTTTTGGGGGATTTTGGAATTAGGCGCTAAATATGTCCAACTCATTAAACCTTGTTATTATCATTACATAATCTACACATTCGCGACATCGGATTAAAGTGCGCGATATTTCTGTGCTAAGCATCGAGTCTGAACGTTTCATTCTTCATTAATGATCTGAAACATACGAGAAGCTTTACTCTAGAGATCAGTATGCTATTGATAAGATTATTAACACTTTCGCACAGATACAAAATATCAGCAATATTGTGTTATAATCTATAATTTTCTACATTTATAAATGGTTTTGTGATCGTAGTTATGAAATCTAACAATATTCTGGACAATATCTTCGATGGGCGAAATGTCAGTCGAGAATCTAAGACTATTCCTGGGATTTGAACTTGTGGCCTTTGTATAGGGGGTTCGCCACTTTTTATTTTTTACGTGATACTTTTTGGTGTTCAGTTCCATTCATCTTTTAATACACCATTGGTTTTAACATTTCAAGAGTTTTTTTGTAAATTGTAGCAGTCTTATATACTTTTTATGGGACGAAATATTTTAAGGTCATACGCAAACATAAGAGATTCACGCTCAAGTAACGGTATAAAAACTGTTGATAAATATAATTTACAACACAGGATTGAGAAGTCGCCGAGGTAATGCCAATTAATTGATTTTGTAAGGACACGAGGCAGTGATTTGGAGATATAATCATGGGCGTGGCGCCGGAGAGACGTGAGAAAATGTCAGTCCTTGTTTCGGTAAACAAGGATTGCCATTTTCTTATAAAATGCGCCTTACTAACACGGTGGGAAAAATATGAATGAATGAATGTATTACTTGTAACTAAAATAAAATGAGATATTCTGCGGGCGGGTTCACATTCTCGATTCTGTCGCCGTGGTGTACCTAGATTAAACATTTTTTGTGTTTCATTTCTTCCGACCTCATAATCATCATCATCATCATCGCCAGTTGAGAGAAGCGGAGATCGGAGATCGTTAAAAAGCAAGTTTGCCTTTACTTTATGAGATGAGCTCTCGTGCTCACGAATACATATTTAAAAGAAAAAAACTTTTATTTTTTATTTTGATTTGCAAACGATTTGTAAACTGCGCGCTTTCAATCAGCCGCAGCAGTTCACGCGCAAAAGCGCAAAGCTTTTAAACATAAAATATACACGGCCGCTATACAAAATATGTAATTGTCCCGACAGGTAGAGCCTTCATACATACATACATGTGTGGGTAAGTAGATAGGCACCGTGTTCAGTGTACGAGTGAACCTTACCATTATTTCCCTGGAAGTCACGAACATATCCGTACGGGCTCCGAGCGCAGAGTAAACACGCCGAGAGTGTGTCAACATTTCGTTTGATTCAAGTCCTTTGGGAACTTGCAGGAACTTTAATTGAATATGACACATTTCAAAAGATCCTACCTACTCCGACATATCGAACGATATACACATGAAACGTTTTTATAGCAGTCATATATTACCCCAATTATATTTTAGGGAAGAAAAATGCTTATAATAAAAACGTGGTTCTTTACATCTATAAATTAATAGCAGGTTTAAAAATACAATAATCAAATAATATATTTCGGACCATACCGTTAATTCACAATTACATTTTTGGGAACATGTAATATGAATATATATTTTTTATTAGTATTATAAGTATTTTCAAATAAATTTTTACACGTTTCCTGCGGTTATGATAAGACATGAACTAACGCAAATTTCTTATTTCAATATTTTCATTTTGGTGTCACCTACGTGATCACTTTGATATCACTTACGTAATCAAATAGCTCCGTGACTTTTTAAAAAAATATGACTCGATTGGAACGAAAATTTAAACGCTGACAATATAACACGCATTAATATAAAAAAATACGTCTTGTTTACACAAAGATTTAATTTTCGAAGAGTTAATACTTTTACTGTTGCATTAATGTGTCATAAACCATCGGATTTATGTTTCCATCAAGAATGTGTGTAGAATGCCCCTCGTCAAACAACTGATGGTTCAAACCATTCTCCTTTATGTACGCTTTATTTAACTTCTATTCATTTACTGGTTTATGGGTTATGAGTATCTTTTTTTATTATGAAACGATATTTTCAGGATTTATTAACTAACTAAGGACCCATTATTGCGGTTTCATGAAAAATTATTTAGTTTGATCGAAAACTCAAATTGCATTATTTAGTGATGTATATATTTTAAAATCACTGTCTTTTTGTTTGTGTATTATTAATGAATGCAGGTGAAGTGTATTATTGTAGGTGAAGTGTATTTAATAATTGTTGAATTTAAATACATTTTTAGTAAATTGATCAATATCTTTCTTCCTTTCAAGTTTTTCAAAAATAGGAACCAAAAAATTTAATATCAGTGCAGCAGTCCATATTTGTAATGGAAATAATGAAAAGTTATAGTTAGCATTGTTACCTATGTTTATCTTTATATGAAAAAGATTTTAATTTAAAAAATATACATTTGAATTAATCTTACTAAATAATTAATTAATCTATCATACTACAATTGAAAAAATGCACTATGTTAAAAAAAAGCATGTGATACTTTAATATAATGAACATATAACGTGCAAGAGTATGTATATTATTTTTTTAACCTTTGCTTCGTATTTTACATAATATCCAACCCCTTCAATGTCTAAACGTATATTCCAGCATGTAACTTTCACTTGTATCTAAATAAATAAGTAGTGTTTATGGCACTCAGTTCAAAATAGATGAACTAATATATAAATATAATTTATTAGCTTAGTCTATCACCAGATATTCATTTTATACACACAAGTGATTTTCGACTTATTTTATGTACTCGTACAACTTCATCTCGGTGTAACATTATTTCTTTTTACGCTTGTTTCGTCATCTGTCTTCTACAGCATTGTATTCTAGCGTAGTCATGTTAGTGAGCGCGTTTCAGTCATTTTTTTATTCCTCCTGTACGCTGCCATTTCGCTCGGAAGGCTCGATTCCTGATATCTGAATACGAAGTATTTATTAGCATCCCCAACAGACACAACATATCTCAACATTATTCTTCTTCTGATCTTCCATCCCGAGTTAACCGGCTAACGATATTCATAAATTGTTAAATGTAATATATTTTTAAGGAGAACACATTATTGTTGTGAGTGGTAGTTTTTCATAATGTGGTGTTTTATATACAAATTAAATTAATCAACTTAAAAGATATACAGAAAAAAATATTAATAAACTGATTTAATTCTGGATTTTCCTAGCTTGTATTACTCAAAAGTATTTGAGATTCGTCGCAATATAAAGTTGATTCCTTTTAAAAATGGAATAACAGGTGTATCAATTTGAAAGTAATTGTAAGTAAAAATATTTTTTCGATAAATTGACTTTCTCTGTATATCTTTTAAGTTGATTAATTTTATTTGTATTAAATGTATTGTATTTTACATAATTATATTTAATAATATTAGAAAATAAAATAGAGATGTTACATCCGTATGATTTAGTTCATTAAATATTATAAATGTTACATTTTACAATTCACAAATTTGTCCGGTGAATTAATAAAGATCCTGCAGTCTTCAAACCTACACATACATTGTGATCTTTGAGACATCGAACAGGACAGGTTTTAATTTATGAGGAAAAGTCACTAAAGTCAACGCGCTGAGATGTGTCGCGTTGGTGATGTGTGAATTCATCCATCTCGGCATGTCACAAGGAATCTTAATGCTTTACTAAATGGACCGCATGTCACTAGTGGATTTACACAAGGCAAATGTCTGTATCTTAGTTTCGCATCTCGCAGATGTGACAATGAGACGAAATTCGCTCAGCGAAAATTAATGGCGCGTGATGTTTTAGCTCAAAAAATCATGTTCACAAACTTTAAAAACTTTTCTTATTAAATTTTTACATCGGAAGGAATGAGTCAATTTTCATTAATTTCAAAAAATGAATATTTTTTACACATTTTTCCCTAAGTCCATTGGTCTATAAGAACTCCCTAATCTCAAGTGAATAAAGTTAAGAGTAAATTGTTTAAACATATAAAACTTGATAAGTACGTAGGTATGCACAGTAAAAATATATTTCTGCTAATAATCTTTTTCTTATTTCCAATCGTTAAAGTAAATAAAGAGAAATGATATTTGGACATTTTTGCGGTTAATACTTCACCAGACGTCGTACCAATATTAGACGTGTGTTACAGTGAATAGTCTCATAATTTTCCCAAAACTGTTTTAGAAGTTAGTGCTCACGTACATGTTTCACTCATACAGTATTTTGACGTAAACTACATTAACGACATTCACTATACGGTGATTGGTAGTTGGTTGTACCTTTATTATTTAGACATATTACAGTCAATGGAGATACAACCAAAAATAAATTTTCTACTAGCTTCAACGCACTAAACAATAAAAAACGACTTGTCTATTATTCAAGCGCCACTCACACCACTCACAAATTGATATATTATTTATATTTGAAGCAATTCATTAATACCACTTAAGTTTTACGTTAATTCTGTAAAAATATATATTATATTTAAATAAATACGTATTTTATACGATTTTATATGTATTTATTTATAATTAATACATTAATTTAGTATTTAAAATATCACAGACCTATGTTCTGAATAATTACAACTTCACAATAAGAATGTGTTTTCCTTAATAATATATTTAAATACTTTATGAAATTTTACCACACACGTAAAATGTTATTGTGTACTGGTATAATTAAATAATAAATTTATTTCAGCATGTAAACTGCGTTACGAAATTTCTTAACATTTTTATATACTTCCGCCTGTACCTTATATTTTATTTTCACCTTTACCGGTACTGATCTTTTCAAAATCAAAAAGATTTTAGTGGCGCCGGTACCTTTCATATGCTAAACCGGTACCTTCCATATTAGCTTCTCTCCTAGTATACCGTAGCGTCAAATTATTACTTAAGTATTATTCTGATTTTTTGTGTTAACATTAAATTTAGAGTAGTAATTTTTAATTAAATTAAAAAAAAAATCACATTTGAACTTTGTAACAAGGAAGAGGAAAATATATTTTTTTAACTATTATACTACATTTACGTCTTGTTTGATTCTTTGGCAGTCTATTGGTAAGTATCGCTTGTCACGCGGGAAAACGCGGCTTATGATTTTACTTATTTAACTGAACTTATGAATATTTTTTCGAACCATAAAAACGTATTCTATACAGGGGTGGTATGATACATGTATCTAAGATTTGTAACGCATCTTTTTTCTTTAAACTAAACAATTATATTTATTTCCGTGTTAATGATGAATTTTCATTTTTTCAGAATAATAATATGTACGCTTGTGTAAGAATGGCATAGAACTGCATAACAGACATGTATATTTTTTTTTACTTTTATGTTCAAAATAAACATTCGGGTAATGAAAATAAAGCAAGAAAAATAAATAGAATACCTTTTATTTATATAGAAAATCAATGTTTTTAATTTTGCTTTTTATCCTTTCCTCCTGAAAAGCCGAAAAAATATGTTAATTCAGTACCAACCCCTGAAACTTTTTTTGAAAGTCACGCGAGGTGAGTGACTTTCAGGAATCTCATCCGACTTTCCAACAATTCAACGGAAAATGTTCCATCTTCAGGCCACGATAAGGGTAATGAGACAGCGGTGGCTCCGGGCGGGAGGGGGTAGTAGTACCTGCGGGGTGGGGAGCAAAACGCTTCCAACTTTAAAAAATCTCAAGAAGGGAGGGGTAAACGAACGAAGATACCTAGTTTTCATTTCCATGTACAGGACCGACAAAATTTACATTTGTGCTACTATTATATATGTATATATATATGATATTTTATCTCAGTATATTTTAATGTATACATATTTTTAGCTTATTGTTGTCCTGTGGCGCTAGCTGCGCCAGTAGTTATCTCTCTTCCGCGAAGAATATCGGTTGAGATGGTGACGTGAATAATTTTCGATAGTACAGGTAACAATTTAGTATTTATTCACGGACACAATATTACAGATTACAATAAGTTTTTAGTTCTATCTGCGTTGGAAGACGCGAAGCGAAAGATACCGTTCTTCCGCGGTCTGCCATACTTAGAGCATTCTCCCTGAGACGCCAGCTATATTCTGCTGCGCCAGTTGTTATCACAATTCATCGATGAATATCGGTTGAGATGTTGACGTAAGTAATACTCAATAGTGCAGATAACAATTTGGAATTTATTTAAGATCACAATATTACAGATTACAATAAGTTCTAAGTTATATCTACGTTGGAAGACGTGGAGCGAATGAGACCATTATCCCGCGGTCCGTAAACATACACCCTTTCGTTCCTCTCCCATGGATTTTGGAATTATCAGATTTTTAAAGTGAAATTTCTTTGCTCTTCCTAAATTCTTTCGTGGATATGTAACGGAAATCATTATGCCATCCAAATAGACCACTGGCTTGATTTACACCGATTACCAGTCGGTACCGGAAGCTTGTTCCGGGCGGTAACGATTAAATCGCGTGATGCATTATCGTCTCCAGTACTGACAGTTCTAGTGAATCAATATTAAAAAATAATATGCGTTGTACTTTTATTCATCGATCCCTACATAATATCTCAAGTAAAATGTAAAAACGTTAAGAAATTAAATTTAGAACGTTAATTTTTTTATAAGTTAATAAAATAAAATAATTTTAGAAAGAAACGTAAATCAAAGAATTGCTAAAATTGTATCGATTTACACCATAAACATTAATCTCCATCAAGATCATAAACTGTGTGCTTTAGCATAAATCATCATCAGAAATAATGAAATTCAAGACTAATTCCGCCTAATTAACTGATTAAAAGTCGAGAATGAAGTTCGAGGTTATCATTCGGAAAAAAGAAAAATGGCTAATTTGCGCCTCGACGCTAGACAAAGGTATATATTTTTAATATCTTCTGCATGCGCCCCTGCATGTCGGGAATACACGGCGGGGGTAGGTACTCGCTACCTATTCACCTGCAGACACAATACCGATTGGAATAACTTTCCTTTTTTTCTTATGAATATAAAAGGAGATAAATCCGACAGTAAAGTTGGATAGCTTTTTTATATCTAAGCGTTTCCCTTTTCTCGTTGTGCTTTCTTTATTTTGCATTTATTTCGTACTCGGTTTACATTTTTATGTACGGAAATGCGATGGGGAATTTAAATGAGGCTAGATAATCGAAGATTTTCGATTATAATGGTTCAAGGGTTGGGTAATCTGGGAGATAAGAAACGGAGAGGCAAGAGGCATTTTAAAATCGTTTTTCTCTCTGTATATTTTCATGTTCCGGGAGATATTTTGAGCTTACAGGCAAACACGAGACCTTCACCAAGATGTAATGAAGAAGCTCTATCTAACAAATATAGGCAAGTGGTAACATTATTTGCATTAATAATTGTTAAAACACCCTGTAAAGACAAAAACGATTTTTTTTTATAAGGTTTAATTCATTCTTGAGATCAAGCTGTTGGTTATAAAAAAGCCATAAAATGATGAACAAGTCGTTTATAGAAAATAAACTCATCAAAATAAGACGTTACCATTTACCACCCAATAATTCAACAGCCCGGTTATCCTGACGAAAGATTCCAATTAATCAAAATATAACTGAAGACCTAAAGAAGTGCGTTGCATGCGTTTCAGAAGAGAAAAATAGTATTAAATTTCACTAATTAATTGTTTATTATTAAAACTGATTCAAAATATTTTAACCTTTGAAAGTAAAAATACCCTGTAAACCAGGATATTGTGTATTTTAAAAAATGAATGTAATAACATCTGATATCTATGTTTTTCATTAATTATTTTTAGAAAATCTGGCAGTCTAAAAAATCATGTAAAATATTTGAAAAATATAGACCTAACAATTGACATTATAATAATATACATTTTAAAATTTTTATTGAAATGGGAACGTTTTTACTAATACCTGTAAAATTGATGCATGGCATGGGGCATTTTTACAACCATTTATTCTATCAAATTTTAAAACACAATGATTAACATACATAAATGAAGATGACAATGCATTTTAAATATATATATCTTAAATACATTTTATGGAAATGATTGTACTGTTAAACTGGCTAAGGAGGCCACTCATTCCGGAGTTTTCCCTCATAAAGTCCATATCTCGATGTATGACAGAATTAATATGGTAAAAAAACGTAAGAATTCTATTTAAACCGCACAATGAATGAATCCAAATAACCATAAGGGTAATCGGCTTAAAATAATTCAAAAAACTATTCCCCGCAATCTCTAGTTCTCCAAAAGGAAAGTTTCCAAAAGAACAATAACAAATTTCTCTAGAATGAGAATTGAGCAATGCCAGGTAGCCTCACATTTATTCAGATTGAACTTAATAGATTCCCCAATGTATGAGTGTGGTGCCGAGGAGAAAACCCTTGACCATGTCTTTTTTGCCTGTCCATTGCGGATCACAGGTTTTTTTACAGTAATCTCGTCAATGGTAAATTTCAACTCCCGGTTAACTTGTGTCATCTTCTTTCCCTTAACTCGCCACATTTAATCTATATAATAGCAAGTTTTTTGATCGACAATGTAATATAATACTTCCTATTCCATAAAATTATTGTACTTTTTTCTATAAAATAAAATTTTAACTGAATTAATGGCAAAAATCACTCATGAAGGGTGAATTGCTTATTTAAAAGAAGATGAAATACATTTTATAACGAAATAACTTTAACTCTCCCAAAATATTTACGTGGTTGTTGGTGTTAGTGGTTGGGGGATCGAGCTTCGTTCCAGGAGACCAGCAATTTAGTCCTATTTTTATAGCACATGCGTTTAGCTTAGTTAGAAAATAGTAAGATTATTGATGTGACAAGAGTTCCGTGTATGCATTTCTATTGAATATATTATATTAAAACCACAATAAATTAGTAAAATCATAAAACAATATAGATAAGTTTTTGAAGAATGTCTACTCTCAGTCTAATGATCGTCGGTGAGTAATTTGATTTTGTAAGTTCTCATACATATGCCCATTAATTGAAAAAAAAATTTTTATCAATTAATTCGTGTCACATTGTTGCAAATTAATATAATATGATGCAAATGGCAATAATTGTGAAAAATTTTGAGCGTTTTATTCGGTGTATTTTTACGACGTTCAACGGTATTTCGATAGTGTTTATTTTGATAATAGAGTAAATCATTTCAACCTTAAAATTTTAATTTCCTTATAAGCTACACGCAAAATTTATATGTATATATATATATATATATTATATGTCTAATAGACTAAATAAATATTGAAACATTGTGTTGTGCAATATAAAAATATTATTTAATCAATCAAATCGCAAATTATTAAATATTTTGAAACGAAAGAAACACGGCTTAGATCACTTTCATAATAACGGGAAGACATGCATTCATAATCATTATTTTAAATATACTAAATAATTAAAATTTATGAAGAGGCATGTGACATTTCTTTTTTTATGGACCTTTGGGTATAAAAAACTTTGATAACAAGGTAAAATAAATAATTGTGTAATTAAGTAAACAAATATTCACGCGAGCCGTGGAAGTACACTCGGAACCCGTTATCAACTTAAAAAGTTCACGAGCTAATAATATGTATTAAAAATATGATTGTATTATTATCTCATTCTATAAGTACGAAGATATTATTTATTAGTGGATATATGGGAGTATTAGATTGGATACAGGAAGATTGCGCAGTTCGTACAGACACAAAAAGCACATCCGTTCATTGTCATGTAAAAATTAAGGAATGCGTAAATGTGAAGAATGACTCACGTGCATTTTTATGAATGATTAATAAGCCATTAACAAAATATTTTCGTTTTATGTTCCTACATAATGAACAATAAAACTGTTGAATTGTTCTTTGGAATGGCCACCTGATGTACGCGCAGAATGCTGAACATAATTCTAAGGTCGTTGACCTATTTTAGCAATATCCTAGAACTTCCAAGAAGAGCGTGTGTGGATTTATTGGACGTTTTATAAAAAATTTTGAACAATAAAGGTAGTAGGGTACAGGTCAATTTTTTGGTAATGGCACTTCAATAATGTGTTGTGTATCGATAATTATTATTAAGATGTAATTAATATTATTTCATTCCTTGTACATAACATAATTAACCATTAAAGAAATATTATGGATAGAGAATGGAATAATCCTAATACCATTTTAATAATAATAATAATATTCGGTACACAACACATTCTGGAAGTGGCATGACTAAAAAATCTACCTATACATAGAAGTATTTTACGTATTGGATATTTTTTTTGAAAAATATATTTTTTAATTATGTCAATTAATCACATAGTGTGAAAGAACTTGTTTTTTTATTCTACTTCTTTAATTTACTTGAAACGTGTTTCGCCTTGTAAGGGAATTATCAATCTAATAGTTTAACTCAACATCTTGTATTAGTATCTATAGTAGAGGACAGCTATACAATTTTATTTGCACGAGATGAAAAGGGACAATATTCGTTAGAATTCTGACGATTTCGTGACGAGTAGACTCAAAAAATAAGTGTTTTATTTTCACATTTATGATTATGGAGTTCTATAAACTTACCTCGGAAACAGTAAAAAATATGAATTCACTTTTGTTAATTCAAAATCTTATAATTGGTTATAATTAGTATCCGATCGAAGGTCAGTTTTTGACGGAAGCCGAAGCCGCTTGTTCGGCTCTTGCCATAACCTTCGGCCGTAACTAAGTAATCCTCGAACACCGACTAGAAAGTATACATAACAATGCAAAATCTACACTATTACTTAGATTTCTACGTTATGGTATTGATAATAATTGTTAATAAATCCATTAAATAAATAAATTGCAGTTTTCCAGAAATGATAAACTGAATTGTATTTCATTCGAAACGCTTAGGGCGTTTTCGGCACTTTTCGGCGGTTAAATACAAAACTTCGACTTCGGCCAAATCTTAATTAAGTAAATTTTAGCCGAAGCCAAAGGTATATTTTTTGGCCGAAGGTGAATTATTTATAATTACCCAGTTTAACAACTACCTAAATAATTGTAATTGCAACGAAAAATAAAAATAATAATTATAATTCATAAAAAATAATATAACACTGTATTAATAATGTTAATAAAATGTAACATTTTTTATGTTTTATGCAAATATTGTGAAATAAACTTTCAGCAACATTCGGGGTACGTCTAATGCAATGTTAACCACATTTGATTAAAATAAAGGAAGGATGAAAAATATGAAATAAATTAGTAATAAATAAATGTAATGAACGTAATAAGATATAATAAAAATATCGTACACATACATAATACGTTTGTATATTTTCTCATCCTGTTCCAAAGCCCTCCTAATACGAGTATATACGGTAGATAAAATAGGAAAATATATTTATTCAATACTAATAGCATTTATTTCACACTGCAATATGGATATATCCAGTGAATAATAATCTAAGAATTTTTTAATATTTTGTAGTTGCTGAAAGTATCATTGAAAAACTACTGAATAGTAAATTAAATTGATATATACTATATTCATTTAAAATAAACAATATAAAATATTATTTTTCTTTGCGTGTTTGTCATGAAAAACAATGCCGCATCAGGCATGGCGTGTGTATTTTTCTCGTCTCTGAGATGGATTATTACATCACGAATTGGCACAGGAGAGGGGGAGGAGAGGGGTGGCGGGATGAGAAGGGTGCTCCCAAGTGACTTGCACAGGGATGAAATGTAAGTCCAGGTCAAAATGCAAATACAGTCTAAGGTCTACGGAAAATTAGTTAATTTTTTGTATTTTATGTCGAAATTATTTATTATTAGAAAACGCTTATTAATGGAAACTCAATTGAAAAAAACAAAAAATAATTAAACAGGAACAAAATTTAATATAAATTTGATTTTTCTTATATACCCAGAATTGATAAACGCGAAATACGTTATGATGATACCATGTCACGATAACACGGCATTCAACTCGCGTTTAGAACGTAATTAATATAATTTAAATCATGTTGTGACGCGATATAATAATAAGACATTAAACAGTTATTTCGTGTTTGGGAACTCCCGAAAGGCCCTGAGCTTATTCCCGATTCAACCCTGGCCTCGCCTACGGCTCGCGTCATTCCTCAACATTCATCTTCCAGCCGCCATACATATTTTGTTTGCCGTTTCTCTGTTGTCTTGCCTATCCGTACTCGGCTCCATAGCTATCCTGATATGGTCTGCCCATTACGTTCAGGCGATCCGATGGGTCTGAAAGCGATGGAAGGTGTTGGGGTTCGATCGATATTGAGTTATCAAATTAATAATCGCATGTTATATTTGATTTTGTACATATTTCACTTAATTTTGAGCATAATAATGTAAATTATTTCTATAATATTGTGTAAAGATAGATATATATTCACCTTATAATAAAAATTACACAAAGTTCAAATTCTTCTGAATATGGATGGGTGATTTTCTTGTTCAGAAGGTATAGTCTAGTAAACAAAAAATAAAAATGTTGAGAATTCGAACACTGTAATGATGATGTATGTAATAAAGCCAGGTAATTTTTCGTCATACCTGAGGTTTCGTGGGCAAATTTCAATGACTATCAGGGTTCGTATGCTCCAAGAATTATGAAGTCTATCCAAAATGATCAGGAAGAAACTATACATGTGAATTTTTATTAAAATTTATTTATTTTTGAAACATAAAAGTTTTAGTTTCGAGTTTTATTGACTGAACGATGATAATGTTTTAAGTTCTAAAATATCAAATATACAAATCAACAAAAATGATTAAAAATTTCTGAAATATATTATTAACACCGTGTTCACAAAATATAGAAAACACGAAAAAATAATAAAGTATTTAAACAGCACGAAAAAAGGTAGTGTAATAATTATTTTATAAAAAATCTTAAAATTTTATGATTTTGAAGTACTTTTTTGTACAAGTGTTTTATTTTTATAACAAAACTGTTTTATGGTCATAGGTTCCGAGGTGATTATTTTCCTGCCATTTGATATGAATTACCGTCACTCAGTTCTCGAAGGAAATTCTGAGCGAAGAGCGATATTACTCGATGCAAAAATTATTATTCAAGGAGCGGGTTCTCATCACCGCAAAGACGGTAAAAGCTTATTCTAATTATCGAGAGTTGTGAATGCAAATTCCTGTTCCATTGAATTGTAATTCAGAGCGGGTATAACATTACCTTATTTCTCGTTCCAATGGAGTTATTAGAGGTTTCGCGGGATAGTTCAGTAGACTGATATGGAATCGCTTCGAAAAAGTACTCGATCCTTATTAGGGAGGGTTTATCGGAATATAAGTAGGACGCGCTCATTATTTGTAGCAGCATCTGTCTCGTATGACTTACTCATCTTTTGATCCTCTTTGTTGCGTGCTCTGGTATTTTTATCTGCCATGTCCTTAGAATGTGAGAGGAAAGATTTAAGTGAATACTGTCCCATAGAGCTTTAATGTTCAAAGAATTTAGATTTATCTCATCTATTTAAATATGTAAACAGATATTTTATTTTAACAAGACATGTGCTTAATTAGAAAATTGAAATCACTAAATTAAACTTATTTTTTACAAGCGCAAATCTTATAAAAATAGAAAAAATAATAATCTTACATGTATATCTCCGTTTAAAAAATATATACTTACGTTTCTGTAAACTATGTACATATATTCGCCATAATCAAATATTACAAGTGAAAGTTAAACATTTTTGGCATTTCACAAACAATAAAAAGAATGAGATTTTTCGTTAGCCGCTAGTAGCTCGCTTTGTAGAGACATCCATCAAAATTATCTTCAGTCTGTATCAAAAGACAGGCATCTTTGTCAGCTATCTTACTTGGAACAAAATAGAAAAACAGAAAGAACGACAGCGTGTAAAGGGGAGATCGTTGGAAATGAGAAAAGTATGGACCACACAAACGTTTTGATGTACTTATATTATTTCACAGCATTCATTCTTTGAAATTATTATGATTAAAGACAACTGTATGATCATTTTCCGCGTTTATTGTTTTTTGAGCGCAGTTTAGTATACGAATAAACCGTATGTTGCGGTGTATAAACATTTCCTGACACGCCTCTCGGGCGTGTTTTCAATACGAGCTCAATTCAGAATTGAATTCTGCTACGAACATTTCAATAAATAATTTAAATTACGATTGGAAATTCATCTTTTCATCTCCTCTCGAGAAGTTTCCCTCGCACGCCACGTGGAAAGGGCGTACAGTAATTTTTCACCAAGCGCCTCATTTTTATTCAGAGCGTACCATATTCCGGAACGACATTTCGAAGGCTCCGCATCCGTAAACGATTCCCATCCCGCCGACGGCAGGCACCTCCCTTAGCGCATCTCAAGGTGCTGATGTTTCTTTTGGAAAGGAATTTAGGCATATAGGAAGGCATATCAATTTACTACGGCTTGTACTCTACTACGCGGTAAGGTTTTTCATATATGATGGATTAGCGTACCTGGCGCGTGATAATCGAATCACAACTCATACTGACATAAACATGCAGCAGGTAATAAATCATATTTTAATGTCGGTAACTACGCAAGATTTACCTGATTTGTTATACAATTTGCACTATCAATTCAAGTAGGTATGTCAGATGAGTCTTATAAATCATCGAGATATAAAATGAATATACAATTTTACTATTAAATATTTAGAACTAATATTTTTAAGAATTATATACTTTATCATGTACATAAATATTTTTAATGATGTTTAAATGTATATGTTTTATCTTATTTCCCAATTTTGTTACGTAATGGTAACAAAACTAAACAAAAATATATTATTACAAATTAACTTAATCAATTAGAAAGATACACAGAAAAATCTATTTATCGAAAAAATATTTAGTCGCTACCGGGATTCTAACCTGGACCTCTTCCCCGGGTAGGAATAGCAATCCCGGTAGCAACAAAATATTTTTAGATACTCAGATTTTTCTGTATATCTTTCAAATTGATTCATTTAGTTTGTAATGAAATACTACAGAACTATGTTCTGAAAAATGCAACATCACAGCAAAAAAAGTAAAATATATTAAATTATTTTACAAATCTTTACCGTATTCTATCTTACATGGAGAATTTTTTGTTAAAAAAGTCACTCTAGTATTTTAATTGATTTATTATGTTACACGTTTAAATACATGTTCAAAAAGTGTCATAAGATTAAGAATTCTTTAAAAAATCATACCGTTATAAAATATATGATACCACCGAGGAAATGTTGCTATTAAATCTGACTTTATGCAGTGGTTTTGAAAATACGACAGCAATTTACCTCAAAACACCCATTTAAGACCGTTTGACCCCCTCTTTGGCATTGTTAGAACACAATGTATGTGAAGTATTAGAGCAGTTTTTTCAGGTTGCGTTTTATAAATATTTCTAAGGTCACAGATAAATATACACAGCATTACATAAAAATATAATTTTGGTAACGGTTGCTAATTTGTATAGTACTCATTCTGACATTTTATCTATTTTGAAAAATTTAATAATACCTATAGTTTATTCACGAGAACTTACATTTAAAATAAATCTATTAAATATTGACACTTCAAGGTAAATAAGCTCATAAATATATTAAATAAATCAAAATTTGCTCTATACACACAGAAATGCAGATACAAATATTTCCAACGATTGAAATTTGAAAATTTTTAATGTTTTAAGTATTAATCAAATTTATCAAAAATATGTCTTTCTGAAAATGCATAAAGTATATTTTAACAATGATTTATCGCCAAGAAGCTATTTTAGAACTAGAGTAAGGTCTGTAGGGAATATACTATACCCAAACTGGACACTAGTATATTTACTTATTCACATTTTTAATGCCATTCCCAAAAAAAATTGTGAAAATTCTATTATGAAAACCACGACAGTAAGATATTGAAATTATAAATTTAAAATAATACCATGTGTAGCTAAGTAAATGTACATATCAAGTAACCTTTTATAATTAACAGTATCTATTTTATTTTCTTTCGACTTTTTTTTCATCCTAATTTTTTTTTTTGCACAGTAATATTGTATATAAACGTTGCCTCATTTTTAAACACTACAAATATTTGCTCTCTTTGAAAGAATCTACAATTAATAGAAATCGTAATATTTTATAGTATATAATATTTAATTGAATTGTAATATATGACACTATGCACAATGTAAAAAAAAAAACAGCATTGAGACATGGTACGTAATGCATCTCCACAAGCCTCGGTCCTGGGTTGCCCTCACGGCTGACGCCGGGGTCCCTCCAGCCAGATGTAACGCGTCCGTACACCATTATGGTAATCTTACATAATGTATAAAGTATGTCTATAAGTAATTACTTAATTACAAATACAAAACAAGATTAGTTGATGAAATACATTACGTTTTTTATTATTTTCAAACTGAGCTAAGCACTTATGCTATTAAAGACAGAACTACCTTGGTGATCTCCCAGAATGAGGAACCTCTGACCTCTTGGACACAAGGCAACCATTTAATTTCTAATCTCGTTATGTTAAGAATTAAATTGCGTATAGGAATATAAAGTTTTATTATATTATATTACGTATTGACATTTTTTTTTAAATTATGATTTGATGACGTTGGCAAATACTGTATTTTAAATAATTTTATCAAGTATCATTTATAATCATAATAATAAATTTATTGTAGCGCAATTAATTTTGTATTTTAATTTATTCGAATACATTATATATAGCTATTTAAACAAAGTATGTTTTTGGTACACCTCTACAATATACTTGTTTTTGAAACTATTAACAATATTCAAATCAATATGATGATGTTGTTCTATGTGTATCTTATTGATTATCCCGATGAGCAAAAATGCCAGAATAGTAAAAATAAAATGCTTACAAGAAAAAATCCCGCGAGAAACCAAAATACCGACAACGTATGACAGTCGTAGTATTATTTCAAATTGTATAACCAAATTGTTGGTGATTCAAACGTATTTAAACGTTTTTAAAACACTATATCTTGGGTTTTAAATTTAAAAGATATTAATTTAATAAAATATAAAATGAATGTTTTTACCAACAACTCTCAAATAGTATCATTTACAAAATATATTATACATTCACATTGCAACACTCTCGCTGAAGCACAATGATTTCATCAAATATTTATACACGAACCTCACAAGGGAAATATGCACTAAAAGCTAATGTTAAAAATGTTGCTACAGTGAAGTTACGCTGTCTTGAGGAATGGAAAAGGAATAATATTAATTACCTCTGGGAGTCCTTTGCCGGGCTGTTAGCCTCCTGTTGGCTAGTCGTAGCCATACTTCATCTCACCATCCAGTCTGGATTATTGCCATCAGATCTTCACTTTGTTCAAGCACTTCGATATAATGTTTTGAATATCAATCATCTCGCGCATATTGAGTTACTCAAAGTCACTTCAAACGGCGAGACTCGGCGCGTCGTAAAAATGACAGTTTAATGCACTCCAGTTGCGAATTCTATTGTGGTAAATTTAAAACAGTGAACATTATTGTTTCGTGCAAACAACGAAAATTAACAGACTTATGACGAACTTGATTTTTTTAGACAAACAACTAGGTACTGTGTGTTGTTAGTGTTAGATTGATTAGTCGTCAGTTTTCGGAAATTTCATTAAAAGTGAAGTTAATTTTTGTTTTTAATGTAATTTAATATTTATTTTATTATCTTACGTTATTATTTTGTTAGCTTATAAATTATTTTATTAGCTTTCTTTTTAAAATTTAAATTTCTCAATTTAGCACTTTCATCGTTTTATTTAAAATATATTTTGAAAGGCAATCTAATCAATCACCGACATTATTGTAACAATATATGTGGTAACCTAATAATTAATAAAATGAGTAAGGTATGTAAGATACATCTTATAATAAATATAAATATAAATTAAAAATCCATTAATTTTTAATCAGATTGTTTAGGTAGGGATAATTATGAAACTGTGAACAATAAATAACCCGGACCTCAACATATACCTTAAACAATGTGTTATATAATTAATATAAATATGTCAACTAACGAAACGCTCAAGGGCCCCAAAGCTCGAAATATGGCGCCCTTGTTCTAAGGACATCGTTAATCTCTGACTGCCTTCTCCGAGTAATAAAATTATTATTGCAACCACTTCTGATCCTGTCTGGCTTTCTTCAGGCGAGGTTTACACCAGAAGTCAAACTAGGAATAATTTGATTATTCAAGCGGTATATCGTAAAGGCGGTGACGCTCAGGGTCCGCAGGAAAGGCATTGACTGGAGGTCATTAATCTTGCAATTACTTCCACAGGGGGTGAACGGTTTGGGAATGTTTCTCGCCCTTTCTTTAATTACCTTCAGGGTGTCAATCAACCTTAAGATGGAAGTCATGAAACTGGTGAGGTATAAGAAAATATTCAGAGAATTGTGATAACAGCAAGAGCCCACAGCATGCGTTAATTATGGTAATTTGTCACTCACTTTTAAAAATGCGTAGAAATAAAATTTTATATAAATATATATATATTCTTATTTTATGTTTACAGAACTATATTAACTCATATATTCAAAAAAAAAATTAAGATTTTATTATTTACGATCAGGATTGATCAAAAATGATATTATAAATATAAAATATTTAAAAGTAGTACTATTATTGTAAAAAATGTTTTAGCTATACATAAATATTTTTGAAATATACATTTAAAGTGAAGGCCTTTCATTTATGAAAAAATATATTTTTCACGAGTTTTTAATGTGGAAATGAAATCTGCTCAAATTGTGTCCGTAACCAGACATTTTTATAATAAATTAAAACCATTTCATTTATATTTCGGTTAAAAGACGTCAGTCTTCTCGCACCTGTCAGTGCGATGATTTATTGTGTAGGAGGCGATGTTGAGCCGCAATCAACGTCTGTCAACAAGCCATGTCTGTCCAAATCGTTTTTTCAGTCGTGCTGAATTCTAGATGGCGTAGCTTATGGACTTTTATCTGAATATTGAATTTGTAAAATAAAAGCACATCAAAGTTTTAGTGGAACGGAATTTGGAAAACTTATATATTGTATATTCATAGAATTAATATAAATAATTACACGTTAGTTTCTACAAATTTATGAGTAATATTATGTAATAATAATAATAAAATATAAAATTTTACATAAAAAAAAGAACTCACTATTCATAATAAATAAATAAAAAATTCAATGAAAAGGGCATTCGAATAATTTAAAGCTAATTTTTTCTAAAGATAAAATTTAAAAAAATAATTTAATGTTAATGTTAACAAATACCGATGGTGATGTAAAATGATCGAAAGTGCTATCGAATGTAATTAAATCACAGCACCAAAGAACAATATTGGATGAAGCTTTGAAATTGATGAAACAAGCCCAATAAATTTGTCAGAAAGTAAACAACAATCTGTGACCACCGCTTGCGTGTCCAAGTTTATTGGGGTTGTATAATTATTTCACGCTGCCAAGGTTTATGATTTAGAAATTTCATTACAAAGCGACCTTCGTAAGCCAAAATTAAATCTGTCTTTATAGTGGATAGCACCAGTGAAATCGTACTCTGAACATATCATACATATGAGACAATATGAAATAATAGAAAATTTATCGTAAATAGTTTTCAATTTTTAAGACCTTTCTGATAAACTGCAAAATTGATGTACAGATAAAAGGATTGTATATAAAATTTCAGTTCCAACAGTTTATTTTTAAGTTTTTACCGTGTATTTTACTTCATATACTCAATCAATCGTAACCATCACTTTTTTTTTCAAATCAAGTGATTCTTATTTAATACTAATGTAATTATATTAATAATATTAGTAATAAAATTAATAATTTAGCATTAATAATTTTATTACTAATATTATTTAGCATCGGTCATATTATGTTAATTATTTTCGTTGATATATTCAACTTGATAAAATTATGTTATGTTATGTTATAATATATATTTATAAAATTGTTCTTAATCATTACACTTTCCCTCTGGCAATATAAAAACGAACTCTTTTAATTGTATTAATAATTAAATATGAGTAATTGAATACTGGAAGTATATTTTTCTTATTGAAGTTGTTGAATGTTATTTAAATAATTTACGTAAAAAAATTTTCTGGCATAATAATCAACATTATAAATAATTAATTGCATACGATTCAATATTTAAAAATTATAACCATAAGTTTTATTTTTAACAAGATGCAATAATTCAGTTAATAAGTTTCATTACTCTAAGATACCGCTTTGATTTTATTTCGATAAACATAAAATAAAATTGATTTCATAGTAGTACATAACCTTGGTAATTTTCAGAAGATATGGCGAGGTTCGGTGATCAAATAAGATACTGTTCATTAATGAAGCACATCTGATATACAAAATGTGTTTTAATCTTTAGTTTTATTATTTTTAACAGATATTCTGATATTCAAATAGAAATACGATAACGTTTTAGCATATTTATTCGCTGCATTTCTGTTAGTTGAAAATAGCAAAAATTTAAAAATAAAGTAAATATTGGAATTACTGTACTAGTTTATTATTTTACACACATTAAAATGAATCGTCGGATATTTTAGAAATAATGGAATGATGAATTGATCCACAAAATGAATAACCGCCAATATAATCGTAAATCAACACATTGCCCGTTAAACCATCAGATCTGTGGTCACTAGTGAACAAGCAACTTACCGATGATAATGTATTTTGTTTGGTTGAAATTATTAATCAGTATTAAACTAACGAGCGTTTAATTTTGTTATTAGAATCAAATATAATATATTTTTAGTATGAATTTTTTTAATAATTAAACACAATCATATTTGAAAAGCATTAATATAACGTAAATGTATTACATTAATTATTAAAAACGTATACTTATTTATACAGCGCATGGTTATTTTTAAACGAAAATAGTAAATTTCAACATATTTTTCGCGAACCATAAATCTCAAGAATATCTACCAAACAAAAAATAATACTTTAAAAAAATTGAATTACAAAACAATATACACATAACTAGTGCTAAACAATACGGGCGTAAGAGTTGTACAGTCACGCGGAGAACTTGGCGCACTCCCCCAAATGCACATGCGACGCCGACGCTGGCCGGGCGGGTACTGAAGTAGCGTGAGCTGCATGCCCGCCGCGTCGCTTCGTACGAGGGCCGATGTGCAGTTTGCAATTCGAACATTGAACGTCTTCCTTTATCGATAATAAATAATCAAATGACTGATTTATTCTAACTATTCCCAAGTGATAATATGCTGGCAATGAAAAGGAAGGCATTGTTAAATAAATCTCTAGCGATATTTTTATAAAATATACATTTTCAAGTTTTTTAGTAATTTTGATTTATTTACTTTTTATTTTATTTAATCCTGATTCTTGTACATATGTGTATTCAGTATTATTTTTAGCTTCTATTAATAATAATATAATTCATGATTTTGTTCGGTTCCATTCCCAAAATTGCACAGGGGTTGGTCGTTAGCTAGAAAGAAAAAATATTATAATACACAGATTATGATGATTAATTAAAAAAAAAACATATTTAGGGCGCAATTTTAAATATTATAGCGAGTGTCCAAAATGTTTTAAATGTACATATTAATCAGTGGTACCAACAAGTAAGTTGATAATTACAATATAATAAATCTTAATATTAAAATAAGTTCCAATTATATAATGGATTATCTGAAAAGTTGTGAGAATTCCAATGAATCATCTTTTATGACGAGTTTCAGAGTTTTATATATTTAAAATAATAGCCGTCTATAGCCGGTTTCAGATGTTCGGAATTCAGATTAGTTAAAATTTGAAATAGGGATTTTGGGAGAGTGGGTGCCATTGTTTTGCGCAGTGTCCTAGAGTAACTAACAATGCAAAATTTGAGTTAGGTTGGTCATAGGGTGTAGCATTTTGCATCAGAAGACATACATTTGGTTCATATATAGAAATAGATAGTGCTCGCGGAAACCTTAAAATAAATATTTATGTATATTGCAATCTTACAGATTAATTTTTAAAGAAAAATGGTGTTCATTTTTATTTGGTTAACACCAGAAATTAAAAAACATGAATTTAAAAAAAAAATGTTGTCTTAGATTCTTCTCGTTTCGCTTTCTTCTCTTATAAATTTATTTTGCAGGATACGTTTAGCATCATCATTAAAAATAGTTGGGATTAAGCTAATTTTAAAGAATAATGGATACTTTTAACAGATTTAAAAATAAATATTTTTAATATGACTGTTATTAAAATATCAATAAAAATAATTAAATTAATCAAATTAAATTAAAAAACAATTAAGTGTACCTGTAGGACTTTAAAATCTGAATTTAATTCTAAATATGAGATTTTTTATAGATATAAAAGAATATTCTGAATATGAAACGGTTTTCACTAAAATTTCTCCTATTGTCTGAAAGGAGTTCGCTACTCGAGAACTTTAAACTTTTACTCCCAAGTACAAAAATAAAACACGTGAACTCTTCTTTCTCCCTCGGGGACCGCTGTGAGCCACGAGAGAGAAAAGGAAGTTGGTAGGCTTCAAAGAATAAAGAGATTATGATAGAAAAAGACGGATGTACGACATACTGGTTAGACGGAGAAAGTAAATGGATACAATAGACAGTTAATTTAAACCATTTGTCGAAGTGCAATTTTAGTGCATTTTTGTGCAGTGCAATATTTTATAGCGAATGCTATAAATGTTAAAATAATTCGTTAAAAGTGAATATCCAAAGTATCATAAAATATAGACACCGAACTTGAGCGTGATTTCAAAACAGTTATCGGTTGTTATACATGTATAGTTATGCATTTTCTGAACTTTTTTATCGATCTTATAAAATTGTTTTCATCTGTTAAGAAAATATTATATGCTTGACATAAGACACATATATATATATTTTTTTTATTTTTAGGAAGAAAGTAAATGATTAGGTAATTACCAAAAATAACCTCAAATATTTTTTAACAAAGAGGTAAAATAAAGTAAATGGAATACTTGTAATTTTTTTTATCTATTCTTTAAGCACTTTTGCTATAGCAAATATAACCAACTGATGTTTACTGGAACGAGGCTCGAGTCCTCTACTATGTTGGTCATTTGGCGAGTGTCCACTTACTCTACTAAACACAATTTTCTTTCCTCATGACAGTTTACTTGCACAAAATATCGTACAAAATAAATCTATTTTCCATATATCTTTTCTACAGCTATGTACATTATAATAAAGGGTGTCTCAACAAGAGGTGACATTTTACATTGAATGCCTTTTTTTCTATGGAGATCTTTGACAGCTGATATTTTAGTTACAGCGCGCTACACGAACGCACATCGCATAATAATTGTGAAGACTCGTTACAAAAATGAGAAAAATATCACAGCAACACTTTGCAAACTGCGTGGATGTTTCAGAATGCATAATCGTCTGTCTCCTACCGCAATTATAAATTTTATCCAAGAATTCTGGCGTACCGGTTCGGTTCCGGTAGAAAAATAATGGTTGGTCTCTTTAAAACATAATCTCAGCATGTGAAAGCTGCGATTGTGTTTTCCGACAGCCCAAACTACTTAATTCTTTGAAAATGTTGCTAAAACCGTGTTAACTATTAATGGTATACGTTTTCGTGACACGATAGAAAACTTTTTCAGGATGAATTGGACGGTATCAATCAAGAAGACATGTGGTTTCAGTAAGACGGCGCAACCTGCCACACAGCAAATGACATAATGCTAAGTTTTCGAGGCGTGCCTCTCTCGTTTAAGCGATCAAAATTTTCCACCAAAATCGTGCGAAATCACGCCTTTGGACTTCTTTCTGTATTTACGTGTAGTAAAAAAACTTATGACAATAATTCACAAACAATTACAGCTTAAAAATGAAACAGAGTCGCAATGATGTCATTAAATTTTTTATCGAAAGAGAGCAAAGAGTTTTGGCGGATATTTACCAAATATTATATGTACTTCACGTTAAATCTCAGTGCACATACTTAATATTTAAATACACATTTTTGAAGAAATAATAGATACGTTTAATTGAAGTATTAATGTGACACCTCTTGTTGAGACACTTTTTAATATTCACTTAATTGAATTAAGGGGAACACATTATTATTGTAAAGTTTCAGTTTTTTAGAACATAGTTCTGTGATATTTTAATACAAGTTATATATATCAATAAGAAAGATATACAGATTTTCCGTAAATATAAATTAGATTTCTTTTAAATAATGAAATAACAACACATGTATGTAAAATTTGTCGTTAACTTACAATGTTGACGTGGTGTAATAGGTCAGCGCACTTCCCTGGATAAGAATGTTCCTGGTTCGAGTCCGGGTAGCAACAAAAACGTTTTTTCGAAAAATTGATATTATTTGTGTATCTTTTTTATTGATACATTTAATTTGTATTATTATATTCATCTATTATTATTATTTATTTTGTTATCGAGTGATACAGTGCATATTTCAGTATATTTTCATATCGCCAACCGCCAGAGATATGTTCTTCAAGAAGACTGCGTTTGAAAAAACTGCAGTTGGCGAGACAAGGATACTAACCATATAATATATAAGTTTTAGTCATTCAATAAGAATTTTCTAGAATATGGAAAGATAGTGACATAAAATTCTGTCAGTTCACTCATCCAATCTTCTCAATTTTCATATGTGTAACGGAGACCTGTACAGTCCACAATAGCGACAAGCGTAAAATAGATGCCTTCAAATGCTGGAAAAGAATATTATGCATCCCATGATTAGCATGTCGCACAAATGCGCCAATCCTGTAACAAATCCAATCACAGCAAGCCTTATCTACAACAGTGAACAAAAGTAACAGCCTAGAAAAGATTATCCTGGGAAGAAATCTTGAGCCGAGTATGACCCGGAAGAGTACCACAGCGGTGAATAGGTACGTTCCATCTAACTGGAGTCAGCTGTGAGGGCGATCCAGGACCATATGATTGAGATCACTACTTACTTATTTACGAGATGATAGAGCGCCACACTCTTCTGTCCTGATACATAATTCTCGCCTCATCCGCATTATACATCTTCTTGTTATTGTGGCCTCTAATATTACCGTCTTCAAGTATCTGGTTTACCTGGTCGTGCCAAGTCTTTTGCAAACGTCCTCTATTTTTGGTGCCATCAACACTTGCGTCAAATATCTTTCTTGCCATTTTCTTTTTCTTTTATTAATCTTACTCACTGTACTAAACTTAACTTTACATTCGTTTCTTATTTCTTCATTCTTTACTACGTCATAAATGGATTTGCTACATATACGCCTAAGTGCACTACATTCAGACTAAATATTTTTTTTATCTATACAAGACAACTTATAAAATTGACATTGAAATAATGTACCAGAATAATCCGTATTGAGATAGGAAAATATATCTAAGTCACCTAATTTCATGGTCTATCCTTTAGGTCTAACTTACAATATAAATATAATTATTTATTCCCACAAGCAAAGTAAAACAAGAATTATGAATAAAGTAAGGCTTATAATAATAATAAAAGAGCTTTGTGGTTATGGTTCTTTTTTGTAGGTAAATTTTAAAGAAAACTGCCTCATTTTCATCGTGTAGTGGAGCGAAGTGTCAGTTTAGTTTAAAATGCGAATTAGGTTGATATGACGTTTCTGTTCTTATGTTTAAAAAAATAACGACTTCGTCACAGAAATTTCAAAATTAGATTTTATTTCAGAATTTTACTTATTTAACTTTATACCAGTATGAAGTAATACTTTTAAGTATCAAAATTTGTGTATGTATTTTTTAAAGTAGATACCATTTAAAACATAATATATTCATCTCTTTATCACAATAACTACAAATACAAATTGGCGTCAAATTATGGACAATTCAGTATCTGGTGAGCGGACAAATGATCGTCAGATTTGGTGTTAGGTGTCTTCAAGATTAAATTGTAGCGATTGATGGATAATCATACTGTAAGTGGTATCTTCGGTAAATCAAAAGCTTTGTACTATTTGGTTCCAAAAACAAGATCTCGCACATGCTCACGTCTTGGTAACACTGTGGGCTGAGGATAAATTAACAATACCAGAAAAATTGGTCAGTCAGTCTAGACTGCACGAAATTGTCACGAATTCTAGATTGTACTAGACTGTCATATTTTGCATGATGCATATATCTTACAGTATCCAGAACCAACATGGACTTCAAATATAAAAAGAAGATCCCAAAAATTTCATCGCGGAGACCAGATACACAGTCAGTATCAAGAATGACTTGTTCTACTTTATGAGTGCGATACGAGGTGTTCTGATGATATAAAAACATTAAATGGTGTTTGTTATTCATTAAATATTCAAAGCATCAGATATTGAACAACATCTTTTAAATTCAGTTGAATTACAAATCAATTAGATTCTAAAAGGTAGACAAAATTATTTAAGAAACCTTAATTATAAAACATTGAATTAAACCTAACAAAATGTTTCTAATTTTTAGGGATGTGCAAAGTTCAATCCATTTCAGCCTGAATTTGTGAAACGAAATCGAATAACATATATAAATTGTTATGTATGTACATGTGTACCTACATTTTATCTTGATGAAAATTGAGTTTCTTTTCAAATTCCTCTTCCGCAGTAATCACATTGGCAACTAAGCTTTTTTCCTGAATTTTAAACGAAGTAAACAGCCTCCTTCTGACGCGTGGCGCACAGTTCTTCATCTTCCCGCTGCTCTAGGGTGTGGGAGTATTGGGGAGTGACAGTTGAGAAAATTGGGTGACTGTGTTTTTTAATTTTCATGTAAATCTCGGAGCATGCCTCGGAATCGGCACACTGGCTCGGCGGCCGTAATCCTCACTCCGGAGGCTGTGTTTACCGCCAGTGGGCCGAAGGAAAAACAATTAGATTTTTATAATTGGATTTTTGTACAAGGAAATACTTCATTTATTTTATTGGGAAAAATATATTCCAGACATTTTAAGAGTTTCCTTCCCGCAATGTATTTTCCGTAATCTTAAAGATAATTATAGCTATTATTTATCCTCCGTGAGCAATACATAGCTATATCATTATTTTATAATCTTTAAAATATTTTTTATAGAATTCAATGTTGTTTATTTCTTAACTAAATTTAAAATTAGTTTCGAAATGGTCGAATTGGAAGGAATCGTGCGAGATATTTTTTTATTACTTTTTTCTTTCGCTTTCAAAGTTACGCAAATATTAATCAAAAACTAACAAATTCTTATATAAATTATTAAGTTCCCACACCCAGACACAAAATTCCTTAAATAGTTAATAAAGAGAGGCTTTTTAAAAATAATTCAACAATTTCCAATAGGCAAAGCAAACGTAACTCCATATAAATGGCCGTTTAAAAATCCGTGCTGTGAGTAAATTGGTGGATATCGGTTATTAAGTGACTAAAAGCAAGTGAGATGGGCTGCTATTGGTGGTTAATTATTTTTTATCGGTTCCCTGAGTCCTTCCGATCGATCAAGTGGACGCGCTGTCGGCATACTGATCAGGCAATACCGTGCGAGACCCAGGAGAGAAGGAATAGTACGACGGGATAGCAAAATTCAGCCTCATTCATGAAAGGGATTATTGTATACTCACCCTGTTTGCCTTCTCGCATTGACAAAATTATCAATTTTCATAAATGTTGATGTGTTTTTGGATAGTAGAGTAACGTATAAGCTCAGAAAATGAGGTTTCATTGTCCCAATCAAGATGTGATGCTTTGAAGACGCGGTGTCAAAGGGACAATGATAATGTATGCATGTAAATTCGAATGAAGTACATATATATATTATACAAATTGACAAACTTTTCCTTAAATTTGTCAATATATTAAAGCGTTCAGTACAAGCGCCCTTGAGGTGAAAGTTTTTACAAAAATGTCGGTATACAAATTATACATTATTGTTAATAATTTAATTTTTCGAATGGAATAAAAAAAATCGTATGCTTACGATGTGGCGCTTAGTAAATGCTAAAACTTAAGAAAACTGATGACGATTCACATTAATTAATATATATTATATTAAGATGTCGTCTGTGATCTGTGATATTAGGAGGCCTTTTAAAAGATGAACTCAATAATGAAGGAGTGTGCAGTGTCAAAATTAATGTAAAGTGCTTTCAAATTACACTACTAATATGATAAGGTACATTTACATGCTTGATCCTCGTACGTGTAAAAGTAGTGAACAAAATTAATGAACATATATAAAACATGTATGATTTATATATAATTGTTACTTTTAAATTAGCTGGCACATATAAGCGTACATTAAATTAAAATAAACAATAAATGTAGGCTCAAAGTAATAAATACTTGTTCCTAGTAATACTAAAATTATAAATATAATAAAAACAAAACCCCCCCAGTTAATTAATAACATTCAAATGATATTCTTCACTACAATCTATTAAAAACATTTTTACAGAATTGTAAAAAAAGTTGAAATGCAGTGAGAAATAAATGAATGAAATGTATGATTCACTAGCTAATCAACATCATCTCATTTCCCCATGAAGGTATGCCGAGAGGATTGAGCGCCACACTTTTCGGCTCTGTTATCTTACTCTAACCACATCCATTCTTCTAGATCTTTGATCAATTTATTATCGGTCATGCTTAGCGCGGCATCCTCTTTTTGTTGCCATATCTCCGTATGTGTATGAGATAATCTTAAAGCTAATCTTTAGCTTTATACTCATTCGTAATTTGTTACTATTGTATGTGTCACATATACACAGGGTGAATATTATGTTCCTGGCTGATTTTGTCTGGCCGCCATTTTGGTTTGGCAGACATTAGTCATTTCGCATTTCATAATCGTAAAGAGTAGTTGATAACAATTAATTATAAAGCATCTAACATCTCACGAATATTTTATCAAAATAATAATGGCAGTGCCATGATTACCTCATTTAACGATTTTCGACTATTTTCTATTGTATTTGAAAAGTCTACGCCAATAAGTCAACAATTATTACGATGCTGCAGGACAATATTCGAAATGAAATTGCTGAAATAACATGCAAAGTGTGCTTGAATGTTATGAAAAAAATGGTTAAAAGAGAACGCATTTGTGCCTCTTTTAGAGACAGCCACTTGGTCTATGTTGTAATTCATAAATAATTATAATAAAAAAAATAATTGACAAATAAAAATCAGTATAAAAAAATATGTTTCATTTCCTAGTTATTTAAAAACAACATTACCCTGAGACATAATATTCACCTGTATAACCCTTTAATTATTGACAACATCGACAATAATTATAATTATGAGACGTAAAATTATTGAAATATGTTCTAAACGCTTAGTTTTTCTTTCCTATAAAACAGTGTCGAATAACGTAAGAATTCATTAATATATGATGTGATTAAAAAACTACAAGACTTTCGAAAATGTTTTCTTTGAACTAGCTTTGTTTTGTGTAAATAACGTAAAGTTCTAGAAAGCGTCTGAGATTCACAGCAGATTTCTCTAAATTGGAACCCGACTCTCAAAGAAACAGCACGACGTCTTTTAAATAAATAATTTAAGTTGTTTTGCTTATAAGAAAAAAAAAACTTTCAAACCTCTTTAAGCTAAAATCGTGAAACAAGTCATTTCAACTGCTTTAGACTTGTTGTGTTCTTAAGGGGAAAAAAATAAATATATGAATAATGTATAAGTAAATTGTAACAAAATGAACTATTTTTGTTAATATCAGTCTGAGGTTATGTGAAAATGTAACCAATTAGTTTTAAGAAACGGAACATTATATGCCATATATATAAAACCTCTTTAAAAATAAACATGTAAATATGCTATCATCATATCACTATTCGAAAAATTATCTAACATAGTTACGAAGCTAGTGATTTAAAAATATAAATAGCTCGGTTGGTCGCTGTCTCATTCGACTTCGCTAACCAGTATCCATCATGTGAGATCTTATTCGGTTTTTTATCGCTATATAGTAAATCACAAGTGACAATTTTTTGCTACGGCATGCGGTATGCTTGCTTTTATATCATTTCTGTGATATGGCTGGTAGGAATTTATTAGTTGGCTATTTTTATTAACGTTTTTAATCAGTATTTTAACTAGATGGTAAGTATTTATAATAAAATATTAGAATCTATATTATATTATCTATATATATATATATAAATGAATGTTTGTTTGTTTATTTGTTTGTCCCGTGTGCGTTCCTATACCGTTCATCCGATTGCGATGAAACTTTGGTGAGTTGTTGTGCATACGCCCGCAAAGGTTTCTAAATTAGTACAATCATTTTACAATACATGGCGTGCGAGTCATTTCAACAAATGTGTGTATTTCATACAGTTTATTGCCATGAAACTTTGGTGAGTTACAAGACGTACGCCCGCGAAGGTTTCTGAATTAGTACAATCATTTTACAATGAGAAAGTTCGCCGAAGAAAGCGATCTGCGCACGCGGCTATCAGTTTCGTGGCAAATCATATGTCGTGAAGTGTGAAATTAATCGTTGATTGGCTATTTTTAGGATTCTCTGTGGCGAATTTTCCAACAATTATCGATTTTTCTGGCGACTTCTCTCAATTTAACAAATTTGTGTTTTTAATATAGTTTAGCGACAGTTTATGTGTGTTCAGTGTGAACTGTAGGCGCCTTAGATACGTCATATTTACTGAGATGTCAAAAACAACAATCCAAAATAAAAAATTTGCATCCACAGTCAAAAACAGTCGCGGATTGGTTAAACAAGTTATTTGTGATCTGTGATTGGTCTTGCGTCCATTTGCAGATTGGTTAAACAAGCTATTTGTTATCTGTGATTGGTTCTTACCGAGATAGCTGGTCAATCACTGGGGTGGCTTGGACGGAAGTTGTTTTTGACTTCATTGTTATGTTTGATATGCACCTTGGTTACGTCAAACTATCGCGGGGTATTGTAAACAATTATCAAGTGAATTTGTAATAGTCGTCACAAAGCATCACTTTCGCTATCAAATCAATTATGCCACCCTGCAGTTTCCGGTGCGACTCGCATTTGCAATGACTATCAACAAAGTACAGGGACAATCGCTACAAGTGTGTGGACTAAATGTGGAAAATCCATACTTCTCACATGGACAGCTGTATGTGGACTACTCACGCGTTGGAAAACCTACTGATTTATTCGTACACGCAACAGACGGAAAAACAAAAAATATTGTGTATCCAAAAGCACTTCAGTAATTAGAATTAAAATACAAACATTTTCTTTCTTTGAGTGGCATTGCAACGCATGCCGGATACTAAATAGTAACTAGTAATAAATAAAAATTAACCTAACCTGAACTAATCTAATTTAGCCAATTCTAAACAAACCAATATAAAATACTGACTATAAAATTTTTACTGTAAAATTATTATTTATATTGAAGAAAAATTATATTTTACACTAATTCATAATTATTTCCAGCAATAAAAATATTATAATATATCTACTGATCATTTATTTTACAAAATATTTTCAATATATTAACAAATATACTGCTCTAATAAATCATTAACATAGCATTTACTTTGTAGTGCAACATGATAATTAAATATTTTCATTAAACTTAACATTATACTACTTGCATATTGAATTATTTTATTACTACTTCGGTTTCGGGAGGTGCAGTGTATTATGATGAGAGAGACCGTTATAAATGATTTAATTGATCTATTGGAATAAGAACTTGCCTAGCATAAAACGTTTCTTGACTTTGCACGCCATTGCCTCGCATTTTGTCTTACCCAGCATCATCTCTTTGCTATTGTATCCTCACTCCTTTACTAATATCTTGAACATTAGGTCTTACAAAAGACAGAGATGTCAAATTTGTTATTAAAAATTATTTTAAAAATTATGACGTGTGCTTACCTTCCATGATTACAATCGGCTAACGCTTAACATTAAGAATTGTTCCGAAAGTAGTAAAGTCAGTCAAATTGGCGTAATATCACTTTGATTTGAATAATATTACTTCAGTAACGACACTTTCAATAAGATGAAAATTAATTCTTAATTTATGAAATACTGTAAGCATAATAATGATAACATAACATTAAGTATATAAAAGATGTGACACTGTATATTACATATTAAAGGTAAATCCACAATATAAACAAGTTTTTAAAATTATTGATTTATTTTATATTTTATGATTTTAACTTAAAGACATTATTTAAAATTTATTGAATAAATTATTGTACTGGAAGAATTATAATAAAATGTATTTTTTCCAGAAAATATTTACTTAAACAAAGCACGTAGCTATAAACAAATGACTTGTAAGCTTTAATTTTTTTTTTAAGAAAAACCTGTTCAGAAGCCTTGTAGTGATATTTTCTTAATTTTGCCTGCAACATAGTACCACTACATCGTTGTTTATTGTGTTCTATTTTTAATCTTCAGAATTTATTTTGGTAATAAATAGATTCTTGTTTATTTATTATATTGACTTATACTTATTTACATTATTATTGCGTTTGTACAATTTATGCGTACTTTTTTAAAACTAACTAACTCCCTTTATTCTCATGTTATTAGTTTTTATATTGATAGTAATACCATTATTTTATGATTAATAATATATCATAGAAGCGCACAATTGCTAAGTACCATACACGTATAAAAACCGTAAATAGGTAAATCTGTAATATCCGTATTTATCTAATATTTAGTTAGTAACATAAATACGTACTTTTTATACACAATTCAGTTTACTCTTATATTTGTAAAGAATGTCAAAATGTTCCTTGTAGCGTATTCACCATAGCATATTGAGAGACTCCCTTTGAGAGCAAATACAGCAGATATTAGTCTGTTAGTATCCGCTAAGCAGCGGAGGATTCTTGTGGCCAGACGCCTCCATCGGTGGGACGGGAAGTTGTTTCTTGTAAGTCGGTCTCGCTCGGAATCCAATCTGACAGCTCGACTTCCTAATTGCTTCTTAGCTACGGCTGATAGTTCACGAAGATTATTACTTCGGACCGTTCTACATCCAAGATTTTACAAAAATAAATACATTTTACGTCGTGCAGTTGAAAAATGTTACCACGATTCTTTACCAGAACTCGACATTCACACAAAATTTACGAGTACTTATTTACATTCTGGATTTATACAAGAATTACTTGTGAATTGAATTGAATATTATGGGTAATGGAGTTGATAATTGTACAAAACTTTTACAAACGGTCTTCATAAAATCCGCGATTATTACTACCGATTATTACGTATGCCATTATAATTTTGAAATAGCGGAAGAAAACTGAAAACACACTGAACGCGGTAGAAATTCGATCACTATGAAAAATGTGTGAGAGATTTGAGATTAGGGATTGTGTATAGTGAATAAAAACACGTGTTTTTTTATTCTCTAACTAACTAACTTTAACTATTAAATCCTTAGTCCGCGCCGACCAGTTTAAAAATTCCCTTGCTACACTCTAATATTATTTCTAATCTAATGTAATGTTATATATTCAATTGGAATGAGCTACTAAGACATCGTTCATTTGTAAATATGAATAAACACGACGGCGATGGGCTAATAATAATAAACTAAACCTTAACTGTAAAACAAGCAATTGTCACAGTCTTAAGTTATTTTTAAACCCGATCACCGATTGGTATTTTCTGAATTTGGTTCGTAAACAAAAATCAACCATTTTAACTAAAATTATATATTTTGTAACCAAAAGATTACAAAAAAACATTTGTTTTTATCTCCGTATCAATTTGTAAAAAAATATAATTTATAAAATTTTACATATTGATGCGGAAATTTTCTCAAATCTGACTTTATAAAATCGAACATTCTAAAAATTCTAAAATTGATTAGAACCACTGTAAACCAAATCATAAAAGCCATTATCATCATCATATTGATTGATTTTAACTTTAAGATGACGTCTTACCTTGCATAGACATTATACATTAAATCAATCTCGCGGTATTGATAATTTCCTAACAAGAATAAATATTGTATAAGTCATCTTCAGATATAGTATAGGATTATGTAAGTAACGGAGACATACGGAATCAAATTTCTATGTCAAGGGATACGATGGTCAAATTACAAAAGATATGTTATAAAAACATACCAAAAATTAGAAATCTGAAACAATTTGATCGACGATCTTCCATATCTTTCTCCACGTGACTACGTGAAATTCGACTGAATTACGTAGTCTAAACATCATGCCTAGCGAGTGGAAGAGCATTGGAGTACTTGAGAGATCAACCGCAAGGCAGTAATTTAGTTCTAGAATAACTTGGCATCCGAAACAGATTGCTCAATCTGCTCCTTCAGTGGTTCCTTAAATACTTTGAATATACACACCCATCAAAATGATGACACAAATCTTATACAAATGTATGATCTTTAGCAAGGTTAATGCCAGAAAAATTATAAACCAACCGATATGCTGAACTGATCAGGTGTCTCGAGCATCTGGATCTTCAGAGTTCACAGAGGCCCAAGTCATGAGAGAAAATGACTGAAAATATAACAAATAGAAAATAGAATGGTTATCATTTAATGATGGTGGACTTTAACCATTTGACTGAGAACATGTAGACATATTAGATGTGTGTTAATGAGTAAAAGAGAAATGCACGACGTTGAAAGACTGTAAATGTAAATGATCTAAGATCGTCTTCAACTCACCCTTATGTTAATATAGCGTAGTTATTCATACGTACTTACAAAAAAGTATAAATCAGGTTATGCAGCGAAAAAATCTAATAAACCCACAAAATTACAACTCAGCGATCTTCCATGCAAGGAAATGAAAAATGCACAACATTCTTCGCATACGACGGGAACATATTTGATTCCTGCAGAACTCCGGACAAAAGATACAAAAGTAACTTTCTTTCGTGTATTGAAACACGGAGCAATCTTATTACGTCAGCTCTGGGTATTTTATTTATGTTATTTCATTTGATTTGAATCGAGTTTTCGGTACGCTTTTAAAATGGTAAAATTTTTGTTTATTATTTGTTTTCTCGAGCGAAAAATTGAAAACACATGGTATGGTGGAGAATGTGTGCATGAAATATTACGAATGGTACAGCATGGTATTTTTACCCTACCATGTTAAAAGCATGGTCGTGATTTATGATTTACTTGGTAAATATTTTGTGATTTTTGTTAAGAATGTTTCAAAATTTAAAATGTTTTTATTTTTAATCCCATTTACAACATGTGTAAAATAATGAAAATAGGCAAATTTTAAAACAAAAATTGTTGGATTGTGTGAATGTATAGGAAATTTATTTACTACTAAATAATAGTATTTATCTACGTATATAAATGTACGGAAAAATATATGGATCGATTATTATTTGTTTTTTTTTAAATTTAATAACTTTAACGTTTACAATATTTTAGTAAGCATTCGTGTAATTGGTAAATATCAACAGAATTAAATAAAATTTGGTACTAGGTAATATCTTCTTAAAATATTTTTTTGTAAATATTTATAGCGACGACTTAATCCGATGTGAAATGTTAAGATAATATGTTTATGTAATATTATACTCACTTCCTAGAATCTGAGTGATGCAACCTCCATCACGCACTCGTGAACGTCCATCCCTTTGCCCATTCAAACTGTCACAGGGCATAAGGAGTCGGGCAGGGTCTAACAAGCCCTTCGGGGTCTGATTTAATGAGTCGCTAATGTCCGACCCTGAGGCCGACACCACGTAAAGATTTCATCGGTCTCCAGCCCTCATATCGCCTTCCCAGGCTTCAGATGCTACCCCTGGTTGACGCACCTCCACCCTCGTGTGACACTACTCCCCACCTCTCACTCTGTGCGATACTTGAGAAAGTTCGCCGGGTTTTCCTTAAATCTTGGCTCCCTTTGTTTTATGTCCCGCACGATGGGAGTGTCAAGATTTCCCGCATTGACTGCTCGTGGTGAAATCGTGGTGTGTCTATCGCAACGTAAACATTTTAAAAACAACAATTTGTTTTCAATTCTTACTAAATGTTATTTATTATATATTTACAATTGCATGGAATTACTTATAGAAAGCATTTTGCATTAAACATTTAATTAATATTGAAAGTCGTCTATAATTAGTCAGGATAACAGATGTTATTATCATTTGCGAAAATGTATAAATTAGTATGAAACGAAAAAATTGATAAATCTATCCAAAATAATGAGTGACATTTAAAAATGTTCCGCAAATTGTCTTAATTTACACATTTATTATACTTATTTGCTGAATCATCAGACATTAAATATCACGAAACTGAAAAATATAATACTATTATGTGAGTTTAATTTTAATTGTGCACATAATAGATTCCCATCAAATTCAAGATAAGTTACGGATAATACGGAATAATCAGAAGTCGAACCTTATACATGGTATCTCAATGAGTATTATCTAATTGGCTATTAGATGTACGAGAGTATGTACATATTGATAAGCTGAATATGTCTGGGTATGGCAAACTTATTTCGGATCCAAAGATTGAGGGTTTTACACTCGTCATAAGCGAATCCAATTGTCAGGCTACAAGACGGGCTTAAATTTCTGAGGGGCTAAATATAAAAATAAATCTTTAAATATTATAAAAAAAAGAATATTAAAAAAAAAAATGTATTTCAAAGTCTCAAGTTATCACGGTCGTTCAGAAGCTTATAAATCATAAATGTATAATTCATATATTTAAAAAACAGTATAGGTAATTAAATATCTCTGAATTGTAATAAAATTAAAGGTATTAAAAATATCGCAGACTTATGTTCTGATTAATTAGAAATTCACAATAAGAATGTGTTCTTCTCAGTAAAATTAAACATGTTCTACTTATTCATAGCCTGATTATTGTATAATATTTATAATAATTGAAATACTATTACTCAGATTCTAGTGCGTCATTTATTCTATCAAAAAAAATTTCAATTTTTGCATATTTCTGAGAAAATACTTGCATCTATTTGTCCACAATGTATTTTAACGTATGCACCGCAAACCCCCGGATACGCATACAACATACCAGTCATTTTTTAGAACTAAATATTTTACTAACTTGCATATCAATGCGTCAACATACTAATTTATAAAATAACCAAAAAAATAATAATAATTAGATACTCAAACATGATTTAGTAAATTACTTATACTAAAAGTATTTCACTGAACTTTTTAAAATCATGCAATTATGTAATAAAAAGTGAATATTTACAAAAATGTATATTGCACAGACAAGTAAATGAATAGTCATGTAATAAAGTGTACATATAGGAGAGGATTTTGTAATATTAATATTAGTTGCGGGACGAAGGGCATTCTACACACATTATTTGTGGAAACATAAATCCAATAGTTTATGACACATTTATGCAACAGTAAAATTATTTACTCTTCAAAAATTAAATCTGTGTGTAAACATGATGTATTTTTTACATTAATGCGTATAGTCTGTGGTATATTGTACATAAATGTAGGTACTACTTTTGATTTAATACGCCAGTGTACAGAAAAAAAAAATGAACAGTTCAATTTATATAAAAAATCTGTCTAATTTTATAAACTGCTCTTTCTAATGAAATAATGGTGAAGTAATGCCGTCACTGCTCTGGTATCTGTGTACCGTAGGGTAAGATTGCCCCAAATAATGTATGGCCAATGCCGTTAATCGGCGCCACAGACGTGATTACCACCCCTCATTCCTTAACTCTCACCCCTCCTGAGGTACAGAAAGGCTACCCTGCTTAACCCATCAGCCCTTATACTTCGAAGAAAATTATTCATATAGAATTATGTTAAAAAATGTATACATTTTTCAGTATTCTAAAATATACTAAATCTTAAGACGTTAAAAAGTTATTGATAAGTAGATATCTTAAAAAGTTAGGCAGTAGTTTTAATTGTTTAATAAAAATATCATTTAATACCATTTAATGTATTACGCCATACAAATATAATTCGACATAAGTTTTAATGTCAGAGATTGAAAGACAGAAACTTGGTAAGATTAAATATATTTTTTAAATCTTCTTTGAGTCGTAGCGCAAAACATTAAATACCGTAAAAGCTTACTAACTTTACTCTTGAGTGAATGAGATATCTCACGACGACGGATGATGGTTAGTTTCGGTGGTTCTAAACCTTTAGGCGACTGTAAAACCTTTTCAAAATGATTAAATAATAATAATCTCTTCGCTTATCATAACTCAACCGTAATCTTCTTAATGTATATTGTTTACATTTGCCTCAATTTTCATACCCAAACCGTTCGTACCTATATGTGTAAAATATTTTAGATTTTATTTTTGCATCTCATAAATTGAACACCATTTTTACAATATCACATATAACTATTTCCTTGAAATAACGTGTAAAATTTTGACCAAATCACCCTTAAATGAAATACAAATGTCATGACTAATTAATTAAGTAACTAAAATCCTAAAATAATATCATATTCTTAGTTTTAAAGAGAAAAAAACGTTTTTTTATTTTATGTTTGAGAAATCATTTTTCCACGCACTTTTCTTCTTCTTCTTTTAAATAGACAATCCACCCTTCGAGAGTGATTTGTGCCATTAATCAAGTTACAACTTTATTTTATAGAAAAAGGTCAATAATATTATAGAATAAGAAATGTTATATTACAAGTCAATACCATTGTCGTTCAAAAAGTTTGCTATTATATAGATTAAATGTGGCAAGTTAAGTGAAAGAAGATGACACAAGTTAACCGGGAGTTGAAAATTGCCATTGACGAGATTACTGTAAAAAAAAACTGTGATCCGCAATGAACAGGAAAAAATATATGGTCAAGGGTTTCCTCCTCGGCACCACACTAACATTGGGGAATCTATTAAGTTCAATCTGAATAAATGTGAGGCTACCTGGCAATACCCAATTTTCATTCTATAAATATTTGATATTGTTCTTTTGGAGACATTCCTTTTGAAGAACCAGGGAGTGCGGGGAATAGATTGTTGAATTATTTTGAGATGATTACCCTTATAATTATTTGGATCCATCCATTGTGCAGTCCAGATATAATTCGTACGTTTTTTTAATCATATTAAGTCTAACATACTTCGGGATATGAAATTGATGAGGAAAAACTCCGGAAAGAGTGGCCTCCTTGGCCAGTTTGTCAGTACATTCATTTCCATGAATTCCCTTATGTGCAGAAATCCAAACGAATGACACTTGTATATTGTTGCCGTCCAAAATAGACATCTTCTGATGGAATAGATTACCTCATTGTTTTCTACGTACTCATAAACATAATATATTGTTTAGATGTAGAGAGTTCTACACAAAATATTAAAAGTACACATTATATTTTACGTCGCTCGTTTCTTGCTGGCGTTTCCGGTAATAAAACTATAAATTTATTTACATAAACTTATATAACAAATATTTCCGTGACCAAATTCTTTATTTACATTTAATTGCTTAGTTTTCTTTGTGGATTACATTCAATATATAAAGTCTTAAAATCTTAGTAAATTTGTCTCTTCTTAAATATGAAAATGTAATTTTAATAAATTAATTTAATATTATTACAACATATATTTGTGTAGCAATAGTTAACTCATTTTACAAAATATGTATTCGCTTTATTCTATGTGCAGTACAGCCGATAATTCAAATTCAATAATCCAACCAGTATTAATATTTTACCATCCATGCATTAAACTTTCATTAAATGTGTATTAAGGTCGGAAAAATAATTATGCATAGACTATAAATCAATTCAACTTATAATAAAAACTAACTCATGACGTGTAATATAGTATTACTGTCAAAAATTCTTTGTTGGTACACACTCTCCGCACAATAAAACTACTCTTTGAATTCCTTGAAGTTAAATTAAGTACTTGTTGAACAATCTTCCGCAGAGTAGGGTTGTAGAATTGCGCGTCATGGGTTGCGAAGCTCTGGAGTAGGAAGCAGCGCGCTCTTGTAAAATGTGGTGTTTAAAATCTAGCCGAGGACGATCGGAAGGAAGAAATCGCTTCTTAGGGTGCTCGCTTTCTCCATCCACTCTCAAAAGAACTTAAAGAATGACTCTTCTTAATAGTTAAAGATTTTAGTACTTAGAAATGTAAGGGGAGAAATAAGATGACTGGTTATTATATTATAAGTATTTATAATAAATTATTTAAAAATCGTAATTTTTTTAAAGTATATTAATTAGCACAACATGCAACGTTTAGTGAATTAACTAAGAATTAAAATTAAAAAATGAACTCTTCAACACTCAAATTCATTACATGTCTAATATTTATTCATCATTAAATATTTATATCTTACATATTAGTTTGTTTTATTTAAAATATATTGAAAATAATACATACATACAGACAAAATCTTTCGAAATTTTAAATTTCGCATACAGTTACGTGTTTGATATTAGATTTGATATATATGATATACTCATGAAAGAATGAAAGAAGAAGAAGAAGAAAGAATGAAAGAAAGAAAGAAGAAAGAAGAAAGAATTATGTCGGATTTAGTTGAGAGTAAATGATGTTCATTTATTGACACTTTAGAATAACAGCCTAGGAAAAATAATTTTATAAATCTTGGTAGCAACTAAAATATTATTTATATATATAGTTTAATTTAATTTGTATTAAATGAATTATTATAATATGTTTAATCATAAAATAAAAATTCTCAACTAAAAGCATATAATTATGCATATTTAAATATTTATTGATTTATTGTATAGCCGTCGGTTCGTGTCCCGTAGGTATTTAAGGAATCTACATATCGAATTCAATGCAAAGATGAGCGATTTGTCTTTTTTTTTTATAAATATCATACAAAATACTATAGTTTAATAAGGAAAAATATGTATTGAACCAAAGTAAAACCGTATAAAGCTTTTCGTTTCCTGTCCTTCATTTTATAATTTGCATAACATATATTTAGCTTCAAGGTCTTACACTCTGTACCTCAATCTCAGGAAGAAATATAATGTATAACGTTTCAATGTTTTAACAAAATATAAATTAAACGTTTCTTAGTACATATTTATATTTTATTGCTAGAAATTTATGTAAAATATATATCGTGTCTCAATAATTAAGTGTACTATATATGCATGCGTTTTTTGTAACAATTTAGCAAATTTATATTTCTTCTTCAATTCAAGTTATTTGTGACACGAACTCCTATCCTACCCTCTCACACAACACGAGACCCATGAGCAATATGAACCCGACTATAGTTTATGGGGAAGATCTCTTATGCGGGGTAGATCAATTAAATTTTCGGTTCAAATACATAAGACATCTTAGATATAATGTTTGTGTGGCAGTAATATTCGATATTCACATAAAGTTGCTTTAAGTATAAGACATACAAACCTAAGCCAAGAAATGTAGATATTGCTCTTGAACGTCCCTTAAGAACGTGATGCAGGATAGTCTAAAGGTCTTATCCTGTCTTCAGCTGCGGAGGTAAACATTTAGGCCCTGTCGTGATAATGTCATCTGAATTATTGCGTCCTCCAGTGTCTGATATCAGGTCCCCGCATCTCCTGGCGCGTGACAGGGGGTGGACTTTGGTCAGACGGCTATGGTTTAAATGAAGGGTGAAAGAGGCTTTAGGGGTTGAGGCATAGGTAAGACTGTGATACCTACTAGTGATCTGATCCATAAGATGATAAAAAAAGTAATATTTTTAATAAAATAATAACGTTGCATGCAAGTCAATTTTTTATTTAGCTTGACTAAACTGTGAACAATTTAAGTAACTTTCTAATTTTTTAGAATGAGGTTTGAACACACAATATCTTGATCACTAGACATGCAATTTATCGTTAAGTTGTAAGTCAATCGATGATAATTTATTTTTATTAGCTATTGATTGTTTAATTTATAAATCTTACGATAATTTAAAAAAAATTAAATTGTTGAATTCATATTTTTTTATTTGAGAAATTTTTATTCTAGTTTACCTTGCCATCGAATTTAAAATAATTATCTTAAAACCCTAAACAAATTATTTGTATACTATATTATTTGAAATTAATAAATAGAATGGAGTTTAAGTAAGTTATAAACTTGGCACTAAAAACAAAAAAATACTACGAAGTGTGTTGGGATTCAGTGCGTCCATCTGTGCGTAGTAGCCATAACTTTCTGCAAATTCTAGATTAAATAAAACATTTTTGGTAGTTTGAGATGAAAGTGTGAGCACAGATACACGAGTAGGTGCATTTGAAAAGGAGTGTGTTTTCTTCAGGATAGGTTTAGAAATAGTGCTCAGGAATAGCTACTAAAGATGTCGCCATGACTTCCGAAGGTACTACGCATTATAAATTACTGTAATTCCTTGATTATAAGAAGCATGTTTTTTCCTGTTTCAGTGTCTCTAAATTTGTAGAGCGTCTTATAATCGATGGCATCTTACAATCGTTGTGAAATTCTGCTGTCATGATGAATTATCACTGATTACTAGTAGAACTAAGTCGAAAAGTAATTCAGAAAAATCATATACTGAATTTGAAGAAATTTCAGGTTCTGGTGGTTATAGTGTATAAATATTATAATATACCTATTTTTAAATCCTTTTTATTGTGATTGTATATTATAATAAAGTTGACATAATGTATCTATTTTTTATTATTGGTATATAAAAGTGAAAATGCGTCTTACAATCGATGGCGTCTAATAATCGAGGAATTGCGGAAAATATCAACATGGAAAATTTAGTTTTGTTAATTTAGTTTTTACACCTTTTAAGTACAATAATAACATTGATTTAATTAATTAGTTAAAATTATTAATTAATATAAATTTTATGTCTATATCAAATTAATTTGATCGGATATATTTTTTATTATTTAGTAATTGGTAAAATAATTAATTTGATAATATGTACTTGTTCGGGCGAGCATAAGGCGCTCACCTGGTGGTTGGGGATTCAAGCCTCGTTCCGAGAGTCTACCATGTTGGTCAAATTTTCATAGTACAAGTGCTAAGCTAAAATAGTAAGAATGTTGAAGTAACACGTACGCATTCATATATGCATAAAAGTATTATTAAAAATAATACTTTAAAATATATAGAATATTATTAAGGAAAACGCATTCTTATTATTAAATTGTAATTATTCAGATGATAGGTCTGTGATAAAGATATACATATAAAATCTATTTTATCGAAAAATATTGTTGATGCGCTACCGAGATTCGAACCCGGATCTCTTTCCAAACCGGAGAAGGTGCATTATCCAACTATGCTACAACGACAGTACTTTTGACGACAAATTTTCGAACCTATGTGTTACACTTTATCAAATTAATACATCTATCGTTCCATTATGGTAGCGCAACAACAATATTTTTCGATAAAATTGATTTTTTATGTATAGCTTTCTAATTAATAGATTTAATGAGTAATTTAATATAGAATATTGCTTAAAAAACAACCAGATTAGATTGAATAGCAAGGTATTCAATCATTAATTTAATATTTTATATGAGTGTATGTGAATAATATATTCAGTGCCAAAAATCTAACGAACCATTTTGCCTATGGGTAGCGACCACAAATGCTCTGCCGAGGACGTAACGAAGGGAAAGAGGAAGAATTCAGCATATAACAATCTAACATAATTTAGCAACATTAGAAAATTATTTTTTTTCGTGTATGTGTAAAAGTAATTATGTACAGAAATATTACGATTACGTAAAAGAGTAATTTTGGGTTAAATTTGTCTCCGACAATAAAACTCAACTGAAAGTTACTTAACTCCGCCGCAGCTTACAAACTTAGACTCTCTCCCGTTCAATGTTTTATTTATCAACTTTCAAATTGTATTTCAGAAGAAACACATGCGCAATCTTCCCGTTTCATTAAAAGTTATCTTCGTGTGGCTGCGCAGCCCTCCATATTGTCATTATGTTGTCTTGGCTTGGGATACGCTACAAAGAGTGAGCCACCTAGTAGAAAATAATGTAACAAATATAGTTTGTATCCTCCATTTTCATTTAAAAACTTCATACTTTTTACTTTCATTCGTAGCTTTTGGTATTAGAGAATCTTTTCATATTAAATATTTTTACATTATGTTATTATTTGAGAAATAACATAGAACATAATGAGAAAACCTTCTGGTTTAAAGAATTTCATTAAATGAAGTATCGTTGTAACTTAAGTATTTTATTACGATAAATATATCACGTATAAATAAACTACATATTTAATTAACTGATAGATTCCTGGATATTTAGAAATAACAACAACAAATCTAATTTTTTATATATATTATATTTATTGACTTGTTATAAAAATGCTTTTGCTTAAGATATTAATTCAAAATAATAAATATCTTAATATGGAAAATTTATGTACATCATTAATGTATTTAAAAAAAACTTTGAAAGTTTTAGATTATACCAAAGATGTTCTTGATGAAATTAATTAATATTTTGATTTTTATTTACATAAGCATTTTAAACATATTTTTTATGTAATTAATGTTAATGGATAATTTGTGCCTACTGTAGTGTATTGGTAGATCACAATGACCGGGTTTATCAAACTAATCCATACACGTGATGCAAATTTAATCTGTATTCTGACTGCATTTTTACTACCATATGAATTAAATTTAGTAATAAATAAAATAAAGATTATTTATATACAGCCAGTAGAAAGGTATATATATATATATATATATATATACCTTTCTATATATATATATATATATATATACCTTTCTATGTATGGTAAAAACATATATATAACTTCCAAAAATTTAATAGGTGTGGCAGTCGACCATGGATAGAATTGATGAAAGTTACATTGCGTAAAGTGATCACTCAAGCCAGCCGAGGACAAATCGTAAGCCCTGTAATGCCCATGACTTCCATACTTCCCATGTAAAAATAATAGCTTCGTCTCTATGAGATTTCTATAACGTCACAATATATGTATTTAGCGAAGTTGAGCGTTAAAAACAAAATCTCTATAATATTTTTCAACCATCGGTTACATGAGAACCTTTCTCAACACATTACGCGGCTGAAAGCGGAAAGAGCTCCTGGCAGACGCATCTCTATGAGAAACTAGTAAGTAGATTGGCATTCGCCGAAGAAGTCTTGAAATTGTCACACGAGTTATCTCCGAGTTGACTGAGCTCGGAGCTTCTGCTCGTGAGCCTTAAGTGCCCCCCTTTAAGAAAGCTTTCTCAGTTATCTCGGCTGCAGTAGACGTTATAAATCTTCACAATAATGGCCCGCCTATATAATGCAACCAGTATATTTAGTATTTAAACAGTAAACATATTGAAATTGTACACTATCTAAATACATTAAATAAATAAGTCGAAAGCCGCGTTTGTCAGGCGCATAGCTATATTTTGTTTTTATTACCGTATTTCATATCAACCACCTTGACTGATGCAGTATTACAATCTATTGCCGTTTCAATACTAAAATAATAATATTAATTTAAGCATACTATACTAAAAAGTATTTTTCACATTTATTTTCATACTAGTCTTTCTTTTTAATTCCAGTATTAAGGTGAGTCGCATAATGTAAGTACATACAACATTCAGTAAAGGAAGTTTTTTTTTAAAAATAAAAGTGATTCAATGAAGTATAAGAGAATTGAAACAACGAACGATTAAAAAATATAGCAATGTAGAAAGAGACTAAATAAATTTAACAGTATAAACAAGAAATTTATTTTTAGTGTATGTATAATTTTGGATTATGTAATATTTATGTAAAAATCATCATTTTAATGGGAACGAATTGCTTAAAATCTAACTTTTATCATTTTTTAACATACGTCTTGTTAAACTCAAAACATTTTTCAAGATATTATTAAATAATTTTATTGTCATAAAATACATGAAATTAATAATATCATTTTTTTCCACACGCGATGGAGAGAGAATCATAAAAAAACGATGAGTAGGTAATCTTGATGTAGAAAACCATTGCACTCCGATGAAGTGATCGGTGAGAATGCGAGAATACCTGGCTCGCCCCGCAATAATATATTATGTAAAATACTACAATTTAAAATAGGGACGCTGAAGTATTTTCTACTTTAGACCACGGATTAATAATTTAAAAGAGCGGCCGGTCGTACGTAGACAGAGCACAAAAGTACACACGAGTAGGTACCCAAATTAATGCCGTATGCGCACAATGATTCATGTGTCTAAACCATATCTGAGAACTGTCATATCTTATGTCTTTATCATCCATGTGCGAATTTGTTTCACATTATGTAATAAAAATATAAATACGTATGTACTGAAATATTTGTTCAGTTCTAAAAAAACAAATTCTAATAATATAATTTCAAACATCAATAATTACTATTAGAATAAAGAACGAAATATATTTCAAATATAAAATTAAATATATTAATTAAAAAGATATACATATATTGTTGTCGCTACCAGAATTCGAACCTGGATCTCTTCCGATCCGGAGAACGTGCATTAACCGATTATGCTACAGAACACAGTGAATTGACCACAATTTTTTGAACCTATACGTTACACTTTTCAAATTGATACATCTATCGTTCCATTATTTGAAAGCCATCTACTTTATTTTTACGGAATCTCAAATACCTTTGAATAAACCAATAGGAGACCTCCGAATCAACGATTCATTTTCATTACATTTTTGACAAATTGATACAACTTATATATTATTAAGGAAAACACATTCTTTTTGTGAAATTGTAATTGTTCAAAATATAGGTCTGTGATATTATAAATACAAATTAAATGTATTAATTATACATAATAAAATATAATTATAAAATATCACAGACCTTTGTTCTGAATAATTACAACTTCACACTAAGAATATGTTCTCCTTAATAAATATATTTCCTTTGCCAACACTCTTTAATCAAGTTGCGGTCACAATAATTTGGTTTTCCCTATTACTTACCCCACCAATCTACCATTTCACCCAAATCAATTTTCTAACCAATCTACACCCCAGTGTGAATTTATTCTCCGGCCCGAAGTCTTCCGTATCTTGCAATCCATGAATATGAGCACGTCACAGACAGTTTTTTAAAAACTTATTTTATAATATTTACGAGAAAAACTAAGAACGCCTCTCACATAGTACGCGTATTTTAGTTAGTAGGTGTACATAGAAATTTATTGTTACATAACGACTGTGATTGAGTAAAATATTTATTTACATCTGGATATTCCCATACAATCGCAATAAATGATTTATTATTTGTATGAGAAATATGTATTTTTTTGAAATAGAGATGCGTTCACAGAATGTCATATACATATTCTTAATATTTTAAATCTAAAAACTAAACGCTTTTGCAATAAAAATAGGAATAACTTGCTGGCCTCCGACCATTAGATCACTAGACCAACAGGCTTCTCATATTCATATATATGTATGTAAGATATCATTAATAATATGAAAGAGATTGGAAATTAACAATTCATACTTCTGTATAAAACTGCAGAAATCAAAAGTATTCTAGGCAATCACCTTCTAGTACTTAACTAAAAAAAAAACATATAAAAAAACAAGAGAACCATTTTATCTCAAATATTATTAAAATACATTCATGGATTTTGGATACAATTCAAATATGTAACTGTGACATAATTGAAAAAACGAGTGTTTAATTAATCTCGGATTAACAATTGATGAAAATTTACGATGAGCTTCTCATATCGATCGAGTAAGCTCTAAAGTGAGAAAATTAATTTTTTAATTCAAAATTTTACCCAGCTTCATGAACATACATTTTTTAAAATGATATACCATTGATTTTGTCAGAGTTTCATCATTTACGTAATATGTGCATGGGAATGTGAAGCTCTTACTTTAATGGATTCGCTAATTAAGGCTCAGAAACGGGTCTTCAGAGTGATAGAGTGATAAACAAAAAGCCGTTTAGATATAACTCTGAAAAACTTTTTAGATCCCTCAAGTTTTGGACAGTAGACAACTTTATACCAGATCAATCATAAAATTATTATTTTAAAATTTAACTTCACATTTAAGATCCGAATCAAAGGAAATAATAAGTAAAACTTTTGGAAATTTTTTATATTTTTCCGTTCTAATTAAACTTTCGGAACGGTGATTCAAATCCACCGCCATCATCGCCGTTCCCAGTCGACTGACGACATAAGCGACATCTACATTCGGGGACAAGGCTCCTGCTTTATAATAGTCTCTCTTGTCGCTTGATCCGACACGAGCTAACTCTTTTTTCTCCGCGTTTAAATTAAATTAATTTTTTAAATTTAAATATGATTTTAAGTATAGCTGTAAGACTTTTGCTCTCTTACTAGTTAGTTAGATCAAATGGTCAGAGGTTCGAGATTCATTCCACAAAAACATCACATTAATCCTATTAATCCTTGTACTTCTATTCAAAAAATACCATAGACTTTGATACACATAGTCACATAATGAAATAAATAAAATTAATAATACGTTATTGTATATTTTTGACGAATAAGATTTTTTTAAATCATTATTCATATTTTTCATTTATTATCTTTGTTTTATTAACCACTGAATTGAGTTTAAATACATCTGCCGGTTTCGAAAAATACAATTTTCTTCTTCAGGATGTCATAACTAACTAAAAACATACATTATTGTTTCTTCACTAAAATCTATTTTTAAAAAAACAATTATTTAAAAAATAAATTTAGTACCTAACTCAAATTGTTACTTAATACAAATTTAGTCGAATAATTTTTAGGAAAAATTTTTTGAATGGGACGCGTAATTAAATTTAGTTGGTTGTTTATAATTTTTTGATTAGTTTTACATGCTTTATTTATCTCCAATGATTCCAAATTATTTAATTTGTAATTAATTTGTAATTATTTAATTAATTAAAGCATGTAAAACTAATCAATAAATTATAAACAACCAACTAAATTTAACCACGAGTCTCATTCTATTCCCATTTTTTCCTAAAAATTATTCGACTAAATTTGTATTAAGTAACAATTTGAGTTAGGTACTAAATTTATTTTTTAAATAATTGTTCTTTTTTTAAAAATAGATTCTAATAAAACAAAGATAATAAATAAAAAATATGAATTTTAACCACAAAGTTAATATTGTTAATTTTAAAAGAAACATTATTCGTATGTTGGGGTATTATTATGTTTATCAATATTAATTTATCGTTTTTGTGTTTTAATTTTATAATAACGAAGTATTCAATCATAACGATAACACTTTTATTCCGGATCAATATTAATGTTTTCATAGTATTCAGCGTGTTAATCATAATTATTAGGAGTAGTGTGTGACGTGTCTGCACTATTGAACTTTTCACTTAAACGGAATAAATTTGCAAAATCATCGCCATCACGAGCTTGAGTCACATCCACAAACAATGGCGTTTCCAGCATCTCTTAATGAAAACAAATAGTCCCCTTCATGGCTGGGAAGTCTCAAAGTAAATTGCCTACAAATGTAAGTTTGTCTTGAATTACTCTCACCCCACTTCCTACGGGTAAGAATGAAAATAAATCTCTCGGCTGTAAATTCAGCATAAGAGTTGAAACTAAACTCCAGAATTACCGTAAGCGAGTGTGCTCCAAGAGAGCGTTACCGGAGAGAAAAAGGGCCCAGAAGAAACAATCAGCAAATTAGAATGTTAAAGTGTACATGAGAATCGGTACACACAATAATTGCAGTACTTGAAATGTTCACTTTATCTGATTGCATTTAGGTTTATATTATTTTCCCAAATACTTACTTCTGTAAAAAAAAAAAACGTTTAATTACGCTGCATAAAAAATACTATTATAACATTTTATTTGTGCGTTATAGAGCTCTAACGCTATCCTCTCGCAGGTTTTCCATACAAGTACATCTGATCCAGTTGATTTGATAGCAAACAGGAAAACTCTAATCATAATTTCACGAGTTTCAATAATAATCTCATTATTCAGATTAAATATTTAATCAATTACAGGCTTACATTTAATAAAATTTATCGATAACCGCTGTAATTACATAAAATATTTTGAGTTTAGTGAGATAAACATAAATAATAAATGATTTAATCGGTTATCCCACTACCCCTGATAGGAAGAGATCCTGGTTCAAATCCCGGTGGGAGCTAAAATATTTTTTCTATAAAATGAGTTTATCTGTATGTATATCTTTCTAATTGATGCATTTAATTTGTATTAAAATAAATATTATATTGGTTGGAAAATCTGTTTTACGTGGTCCAGAACTATTGAATGAGTAATGCCAATCTTTTGTGCAAGCTGTCGAATTATTGTGCGCGGTTCAGATTCACGTAACGTCTTCTTTATCAATTAAAGAAGGATACCCACGACCTTCATCTTTTTCTTTAAAGCCCTCATCCCCAACACGATTTTCTGAATCTTCACTGCGCCCACACTAAAATCATCGTTTAGTTTACGAGCAGTTTCAGATACATTTCCACCCGTATTTGAACTCACAAAAAAATGTACTTTCATTTGTTTTTTTCATATTTAATTCAATAGCCCAATTTTAAGCAAAATTACAAATAAAACTGAAATCAATGTTACCAAAATACGGACCAACAATGCGTATTAAAATTATATTAACATGAACGCGATAAAATATTCATAGTAACTATGGTTAATATTTAGAAAACATTAGCTACAATTATTTTTCTATAATATAAATTAATATAATGTAAAGAAGAGAAAATGATTTAATTAATAACTATAAGAAACATGTTCATTTGCAGTACTGAAATAAATAAGTTATGAAGAAAAGAGTGTAGTTGATAATTATTTGTATGTGAATAGTTATAATTTAGGTCCATACAGTACCTTTTCCAGGATAAAAATGATCAAAAAAATATCAAGATTGTCACCCGAAAAAGCTTTGCATCAAAAATAAATTAAATCGTCTCAAACAAAAAAAAATCTATCATAAATATAATATGACACAAATTTAAATAAATTATAAATTTTGTGTCACGACACATATTCTTCATTCTAAATTTGTGTCACAATACATATTTTCAATATACTTAAAACAAGATTAATTCGTTAGCCTTATTGCTATATCATAATAAATAATAAGCAATATTTCGGAAGTGGATTAGACTTTTTCACATCCGAAGTTGGAGAGAACTACAATGAATACACTGTAGTAAAATAACTATAATACACTAAACTTCCTACATATCACGATCTCAATAGAACGAGGAAAGTGTAATTTTAAGATAAACCGAAAAGACTCATACAGACACAGTGATACACGCAGACTCCACTCACTCAGGGGCGCATTAGATGGCTGCATTCAACTCAATGATTCACAGGTTAATCTACAAACCACTATCACCAGCGAGCTACAAAATGGAAGTAAAAACGAATTTAAAGATTGCAATTAATAATAACTATAAAGAAGAAATAATTAAAAAGAAAGAAAAAGATGCTTTAATTCAAAAATATGTTTATCATAAACCGAAAGAAAACGCGAATATAGACAAACCATGAAGAATAATCCTATATACAGGAAAACTAACCACTGACCTGCTTAAATTATGTAAAGAAAAAAGTTCAAACCAGCCTTTCATACCAACAATAGCGTTAGAAAATGTATGTTAAATAATAAAATTATAATTGATCCGCTAGATAATAGTGGAGTATAAAATATTAATTGTAAGAACTGTCAATCATCTTATATTGGACAAACTGGAAGGAAAATACACACACGAATAGAAGAACACCTTAAGGGGATAAAGAACTTCATCATAAACTCAGAGATAGCAGACCATGCAAGATCAAAGGGTCATCGTTTCGCCCATGACAACGTAGAAGAATGTGTAAAAAGGGGAGAAAATTATACATTCTAGAAAGTATAGAGATTAATACTAACAATAAAAATATACTTAATATATAAGCACTCCCTATTACATCTCCTCTTCTGTCCATATTGGCCCCGCCCACAACCACTTTCACTTTTCACCGAAACCCCCCTCTCCCCAACGCCGCTCTCATACCGCCTCCTCCAACACGTGTAGTCGATAGTCTATCTTCTAGTTTAAGTTTTAGTTTATTACTGAAGATAACGCAATAAGCGTCGAAAACGTTTTAATTAAAGTATTGTGTGAAGTTAACAACGTTGTGTTTTATTTTAATAATTAATTATTTTTTTCAAAACGTTAAAAAATTTATTATAAGTTTTAAAAAAGTTAAGTAAATAATAAGCATAACAATAACAACATTTATATATCTCCAAAAAAGCAGCAAAGTTAAAATGTTAATCCTTAATGTGTTATGTATTGCTTGATAAGTAAACTGTAAACTAACAGTAATAAATAAATACCCCAAAACAAGACATAATTAATACATACATACGATACATACTTAATAAATGGCTCACCGAGAGGATTTACAAGTTTGTTTAGCTTAGTCTTTCAGTAAGGTACTACGATAGAATGCGGTCCGTGATTCGTCCGTTTGAAGGGGGATTGCCATAAATAGTAAACAGAAGCATAAATAGACCAAGCAGCTTTTCACCTTCATTCAAAACAGAGAAACAATTAGATTTTCGATACGATTAGATTTTAAAAGTTTTTATTTAGCTTTTACATCGCGTAGTAATAACTACGCTTTTTTAGTCACCTTAGTTTAGATCTCAATTAATATATATATATGTGTATATATTCCATGTATTATATATATAATTTATTTTATATGTATATATTTATAATTAATACATTAAATTAAAAATTATGACTATTTTAATTTTTTTTTTAATTATGCGTTATACATGTTGAGTTATACTTTTTACACTTTATATAGTTTAGAGAGATAGTCTCTCCTATCACCAGATGTAAACGATAAATAAGAAAAGTAGTAGTAAGTAAATACAATTTGGTGCCAACCTATTCGTGTAAAAGGGCAGGGCATGAGATAGAGGGGCTTTTTTTCCAGTCGTTATTGGGAATATGGAAAGTAGGAGTGAAGTATATATTAGAAACGTGATGTTATTAATTGTTGTTTTAAGTGCTTAAATATTTTTTTACTTCAATAACTTTTGTTAATTATTCAATTTACATTAATTATTCAATCTACCATAGGTTTTTAAATTTCACATAAAACAGTGACGAGCAATGCAACATATTATGGTATACAATGAAAACATTGAATTAGTACCATAGGTTTTTAAATTCATATAAAACAGTGACGAGCAATGCAACATATTATGTTATACAATGAAAACATTGAATGAGTGCCATAGGTTTTTAAATTCATATAAAACAGTGACGAGCAATGCAACATATTATGTTATACAATGAAAACATTGAATGAGTGCCATAGGTTTTTAAATTTCGTATAAAACAGTGACGAGCAATGCAACATATTATGGTATACAATAAAAACATTGAATGAGTGCCATAGGTTTTTAAATTTCGTATAAAACAGTGACGAGCAATGCAACATATTATGGTATACAATAAAAATATTGAATGAGTGCCATAGGTTTTTAAATTTCGTATAAAACAGTGACGAGCAATGCAACATATTATGGTATACAATGAAAACATTGAATGAGTGCCATAGGATTTTAAATTTCGTATAAAACAGTGAAGATCAATGGAACATATTATGGTATACAATGAAAACATTGAATGAGTACCATAGGTTTTTAAATTTCATATAAAACAGTGACGAGCAATGCATCATATTATGGTATACAATAAAAACATTGAATGAGTACAATTAGTACTCTTATGGTTATATATAAACATTGCGCATGTGTGTGAACAGTCGCCTAGGAAGAAATAAAATAATAAAGTTTTATTACTTTCTGTGTACATTTTTCTGAGTTAATCTGCAATGTATATCTCACCTTTCTGGCCGATACAAATTAGCCCAGAATACTGTGCATAAAAGATTCTGTACGGCCGTGAAAACCTAAGAAGTTTTCTTACATTTATTTACGACATTTTAAAATTTCTTATGCTAAAAAACGGTTGCTCAGCATTGCACTTTGTGTGGGTAGGTACTTAAATAAAATTTTAAGTTAAGTACCGTATGGGTACAGAATTAGCAAAGGAATTCGTTATTACCACCTACCAAGAGCGAAAAATTATAGCTTTTCGAACACGTGAATTTCTAAAAAATCTTAAAACATTTATAGATTTACTAAATACAATACGTAGTCACATTACTTGTGACGCTGCGTAGTATTATTACTACATATTCGGTAATGAGAATTAATTTTGTTACTTTTTAGTCACACATAGTTAAGATGTTTACACATCAAAAAATACAATAAATATCTATACACGTGGCACCGCATGGACCATGAATTTATACTGACTGATGTAGAGACGCATATTTACGATGTATCACACAAATAAAAGGAAGGGAAAAAGGATTCCTTGATTAAAGTTGCATGGGTCCGAGCAAGATTAAGGATACATTCAGTACTGGTTCATGCTTTCATCAGTTAGCAGTTTTGTCTGTTAGTCGTATTAATACTTAAATGCACAATTTTAAAGCGTTGCTGGTGTATTAGATGATCGCAGAATTTTTTTGTAGAAAATAAAAATATTTGTCAAATTCATCTGTACATCAATTTGTGCTTTTTAAAATACTCTTATTTTTCGTAAATGAACAGATTAGTGTAAGCAGAACTATTGGGTTTAAGATAATTATAAAGAATACAGGAAGCTGTGACCTGCTGTGCTTCCTGGTGTGCGAAGGCACGCTAGGAGGTTCAACTTGCAATTACATACTTAGTACTAAACATCTTCGCCAAGGACTTTAAAAATAACTAACAAGAAGAACAAAGATAAGCTAAGAAAACGTAGAGCGTATAGAGGATTGAACATGGTCTGTAATACAGGGTGAACATTATGTTTCAAGCCGATTTTATTCTGCCACCATTTTGATTTGATATATATTTGTCAATTAATATTTAATAGTTATAAAGAATAGTTGATTACAATTTATAATGGAGTCTCTAATATCTGAACAACATTTTGAAATTATTAAAACATTTAACCTAAATAATTAATAACCACATGATCACACAGTCACACGTTGGAATACTTCTTGCTGACCGAATTGGGTCGATTGGGCCTGCAACATATGTGGTTTCAACAGGACGGTGCCACCTCATACACAGCGCGAGCTACGCTTGAAGTTTTGCGAGATATTTTTCCCGGCCGCATAATGTCAAAAGGTTGTGATATTGACTGGCCTCCTCGATCACCTGATTTGACGGTTTCCGACTATTTTCTATGAGAGTACTTGAAAGCAAAGATTTACGCCAATAAGACAATAACAATTTCGATACTAAATGACAATATTTGAAATAAAATTATTGAAATAACACGCGAAGCGTGCGAGAATGTTATGAAAAATATGTGGCGCTGCCAGCGGCTGCCATTTGACCGATGTCATATTTCATACGTAATTGTAATAAACCAAATAATCGATAAATAAAAACCAAATTAAAAATTGTCATTTTTGATTTATTCAAAAAGAATATCGGTCTGGAACATAATATTCACCTGTGTATATAAATATATTTATATATACATCATCTTAAATCATAAATATAATATATACCTACAACTATATATATATATATATATATATATATATATATATACATACACACACATATATATATATATATATATATATATATATATATATATGGATGAACAAATTTCTTCGAATTAATTTTAACAAATTGTTCGTTTAACTGAGAAATTTTGCTTAGAAAAATACTGTTTCACGTAGATAAATTAGAAGGCGCGACAGAATAGGGGAGTTTAAGGTTTATCCCTTGAAAAGATAGCGGGTCTCCCTCTTCACGATAATCTTCAAATACGTTTTGTCCCTATGCATTTTTTTGCTCAAATTAAGACGCGGAGATGTGTATGTATTAAGTTCAACGAACTAAATTGTCTAGCTGTGGATCACTGTGATTAGCTGTGTAAATGGATTTGAAAAAAAGGGACAATATATTTAAAGAAATATATTTAAATATTCAAATAATATATTTCATTATGGTAATTCAAAATTACGAATAATCCATGCTTTATATAATTGAACTTTACAAATGTATTACAATAAAATTAGTGGATATTTAATTTTATTACTTGTCTTATATGTTATGTATTATATTTAATTGTTTGACATTAATGAGTTATGTGGTTTTGGGAAATGTAATTTGTTTACCAATTTGTCCTAAAACAGGCTTGCCTAATTGAGCAATGCATTTTAAAAACTGTGTAAAATATATGTAACAAACTTTTTTGTAGATGTACATTGCTTATATATTATATGTGTCTAAATAAATAAATAAAATTTCAACATTGACTAAATATTTTCTAAAGAAAGATGTTTCAAAAGATTTTCAAAACCTATCATACCGTTTTCAATTATACCCCGATCTTCATAAAGCTCTCCCCTCACGCGTGCGAAAGACATCCCATCAGCAGAAACAAAATACATCGTCATTGTCACAGCCGAACAATTTACGCGACACTTAGCTGATTTGACTGAGAACCTAACATAGTTCCGAGGCGAGGCAACAACTTGTAATTTACGTCATCTGATTATAAACAAGCACACGTCTCGGGGCTGGAGTATCATCTTAAGCCTATTTGCTGTATCCTGACTTCCTCAAACATCCAGTAAAACACACGCAACTAGTAAAAGTGTAGTACGTAATCTCGTTTCATACGAAAATTTGTATCGTAGGTGTATATTATTTTGAGAAACTCGTTAATATTGCTTGGCTTGAGTATCACATTATGCTACTTTTGGACAGGATCTATTTCCGTCTCAGTATCCTCTCTTACGTTTTTAGTACGAGTGATTTGTTTTCCTAATCTACTGGAACTTATTATAATATATATTATTTTTTTTAAGGAGAACACATTATTATTGTGAAGTTTCAGTTTTTTCAGAATATAACTCTGTGGTATTTAAATATATATTAAATGTATTATAGTAAAAGACCCAGGATAGAATCCCAGCAGCAATATTTAAATTGTATTACAATAATTATTCTGCAAAACCATGTTAGGTTTCGTTTTTAATTAGTTTTTTCTTAGCCAGATTTCATTTCTGAAATTACAATTTGTTAAAGCTTTTAAAAATCATTAAGAACAATTTTTTTCTTAACCAGATTTTCAATGAATTCACGCCTTTACTATTTTATTACGTGTTTCCGATGAGAAAACGTTCACGTTTCGTTTTGTTTTTACAATTTGTTTTATGGTTTTCGATTTGCACTTACGGAATACAAAGTATTGAAAAACATCTGAGCTATACTTCAAAATTCAAAGTCGGGAAACAATAGGAAAGACAGCGTAAACCCATAAAGGAAACACGGCTATATGTGTCACTATACCACAGACGCGGGGCGGTCAAGATAAATAGCCGCGGTTCAAAATACATGACGCAGTGTTCTTTCGGTTCGCCTCAGTTTGTTTTTCTAAATGTGAAAGTTTTTCATTCCGTTGATCTCTTAAGTACAAATAAACTTATTTTGCTTAACTAGATTTGTGTACGCAATACTTAATAAGCAAGTAAAATGTTTACATTTTATTCAGCAATTAAAGCAGTGGAACAAATGTAAAAAACTCTGGCCCCATCAGCCAATCTTCTATCTGTTGAAACTTTAATGAAATATTAGTCATATTTTGGGATAACAAATTACAGCGATTTCGCAAAAAAAGCATTGTAGCACTCGGTTATGAAATGAAAGCGATAAATTATTGGAACGCTTAAAAAACTGAACTAACAGTAAAATTTATACAAACACCGCACTCGGGGGATTCGGAAGTCGGCAAAAAAATCTGGGCCCAACAGCGGGATTTCAAGGCAAATAATACTTTCGCGCGGAGAGCTGTCAGTAGCGGATGCTGCAATAGTGCTATGATATACGGCACCGGGTGTTCGGGGACCGCTGGGGCGTTAGATACAATAGGAAGGAAAACCGAGAGGCTAGAGCCGCGTCTTGTACGGCACGTCCAATAAACAATCTCAGCCAGTTGTTCCTTAAAATAAACAAATAAGAGAATCGTGCCGCCGTTTGTCTTACGGGTGGGTAGGGGAAGGGGAAGAGGGTACTCTTACCGTATATTTTCTCGCGGTCTATTTTACCGTTCAATCGGTTGTGTTCGTTTTCGCCTTATAAATAAATCGGATTTGGAGAGAAGAGGGCACCGCTGTAGGCGCGAGAGGAAAGGAAGTTTTAGCGGGACAGATACGGGAACAGGCCGGGGGCGCTTCCGCTGTTCCAGCACCGTTCCCGGCGGAGCGATGCATTCCCGCGTTCTGGATGATTAGGCTAGCTTTCCACATTTATTAAAAACATCTCATATAAGTTTCAAACACAATTCATAAGTATATTGTTTGAGATTGTAACAATTTCAACCAAACATGGTATAAAACAAATAATAGATATCTCATAGAAACAAGGCTATTTTTTATATTTAATGGAAAATATAAGGAAGTATGGGTAATTACAAGGTTTATGACTTGTTTTCGGCTGGCTTAAGTGATCACTTTATATAAATATTTTACATTATTTGTTTAATAACAGTGTCTTTGTAGGTGAAAATCCAGTAATTGTGTGTTCTTGGACATATTCAAATATTCCTAAACATATTATAGTTTTACTTTATTGTTTTTTATACTCTGTTCCATACTTCTTACATGTCTTTAGTCTGTATCTAAATTTTTACATTGTTCCTTTTATTTATTCTCTACTTGTGTCCTTTTTGATTAATAACTAATGAAACCTAATAGCTACCGATTTTAGAACAAATACTTTATATGTACCTAGCGAGGTAAATAAAATGTAATATTTAATACTTATTGTACTTTCTAGTATATTAATTATTAAAATAACTGTTTATATTGATGCAAGCTTCAAAAGAAATTTATTTTGAAAATAAACGCCGATTTATCGGCACTGAAATAATTATAGAATATTCAGTTAGTCGTCAGCGGCTACTGGGTAACGAATCAGTCAACAAAAAACCATGCCGATAATTTATTACATTATATTACGCGATATATTTATTAAATAATGAAAGATAAATTAATCAATTTTAAATAAGCAATACATTTGTTAAATCATAAATACACTTGTGTTTTTGCAAGCATTTGGCGCATTTTTTTATTATTCCCGAAGTCCTTTAAAATATTATGTGGAAAGGCAAGGAGATAAATTGATAGATATGTAGGTATAGGGATGCGGAGGAAACTATTATTTCAAATCGAGTCTCTATGGAAAGTAACGCAATATTCGATACTACACCAGGTACACAAGTTCTTTTTCAAATTTATTGCCAACTTTAGATTGTGTAATTTTGTTTTAACCACTTTTATGAGTTAAATTCAATTCTAGTAATAATAATAATAACTGAAACCAATAATTAAATTTAAAAACATTAGAACTTAGTTTATTTGACATCCGGATGAAGGAAAATATATTTTCCGAAACTGGTTGATGTATCGAATTCAACTCATAAAAGTGGTTAAAAAAGTAATAAATAATTTATATTGATTAATATCAAATTTTATTTTGCGTTAAAAATATAATATAAGTATTGATAGATACTTAATAATAATTACAAATAATCATTAAATTTTAAACACAAAGTAATAACAGTAGTTTATTCTAAAAAATAATATATTTTTAAAAAATGTTCAACTTAAAAAAGGCAATCGTCTAAACATAAAAGAGCATTCAAAAATCCCACACCCTCAGTTGGGCGACGGTTGTAAGAGAGCTAATACTTGGTATACGTCTAGAGCAGAAACGGAGATACTGCAAAATTGTGTAAACAAACCAATTGCTCTGCACTGTCAACACAACCTTTTCGCACCTGGTTGTAAGTAAAACCATCCAATGCGGGGAAGACGAATGGGGAGCTTTTATACCAAGAAGACTATGCACCAAGAGAAGCCTGGCGCAACAACGATGATAAATTTTTGTCATAATTTATCTACTTTTTTCACTTCCAAACACAGTTACTTAACTAAGCTTGGTTTAATTCTTTATTTACAAAGACATTGTCTACATTTCTTAATAAAACTTTGATTTATGTAATATCACATACTTAGGTAAAAAATTATCAAACGTTTTCGATCGTCATATAAATTTTTGATTTAAAATAATAACTCTTAAGATAATAAAAATAATTGTATCACCACATAAAATCTTAATATTACGATTTTATGAATAATTACAACTTCACAATAAGAATGTGTTCTCCTTAATAATATATAAGTTGTATGTAATGTGTCCAAAATTTAATAAAAACGAATTGTTAATTCTGGCGTCTGCTATCGGTTTACTCAAAGGTATTCGAGATTCTGCAAAAACAAAGTAGATTGCTTTCAAATAATGGAACGACAAATGTATTAATTTGAAAAAGTGTAACATATAGGTTAAAAAATTTGTCATCAAAAATACTGGTGCTGTAGCATAGTTGGTAATGCACCTTCCCCGTATTGGAAAAAGAGATCCGATTCGAATCTCGGTAGAGCAACAGCAATATTTTTCGATAAAATTGATTTTACATGTGTATCTTTATAATTAATACATTTAATTAGTATTAAAAGTTTTTATTATTTATTTATCAATTCAAAACATATTATATAGGTATATGCTTATATATATTATTTATCTTTTTTTTTCTAAAGGCACTCGTTTAAAGGAAACATTAAAGGTGTAATTTTGTATCAAACAAGAAATTTAATTTTTGAATAAAAAATGTGTCAGTATTTTGAGTTTTACGATGTATATCTGAAACAGGAATCGATAATTTTAGAGAAATATCTGGAATGTTTAGGTAAACCAGCCTGTTGTGGTTAATTTACCAAACATTTTCGTAATTAAATCGACGAGCTTGCCTGAGGATTGTATTAATATGGGAGAGCCAGGTATTTGACGCAATATATCTTATTTACCGACGTGTTTTTGTTCTAAACCAAAAGGGCTGTCGTTTATGTTAGGTTTGTGTGCTATTTTATGGAAAATACCAATATTAACGATGTTTTTGTTCATAATAACAGTTTAGTCTATATTTGAATTTAATTAGGCATAAGTGCTATTTTACAACGTAGCTTAAAATCATATAATAATTATAAATAACTTATCATCCACATGACTGAAGATCGCAATCTACATGAATCCTAATATACTATATTATACTTTTCCACTTTTCTCAGCATCGTGCAGATCTTAGGGTTGGCACTAGAGATGTGCCTGTCGCCTTTTTGACTTGATCGGTCCAAGGGGTAGAGTATCTTACTCATTATCCCCGTCTTTCATCGTGGCCCACCACAACACACTTCTTCAAGCTATGCCCAAAAAATTGATGGTTGAGAATCTGTCCTTGATGTTCAGCTTCTGCAGAATGTGGGCATTCGTGCGTCTTGCTACGTTCGTGTTTCCAGCACCACATCTCAAATATCTTATAGCATTGTATATTAAGTAATTTGAGACTTGTCACATATTCACTGCTCTGTAGAACTCAAATTGTTTTGCATAAATTTGACAAATTCAGTTATGAATTGAAGAAGCCGATTCAATTTATGAGATTACATATATTCCAAAGTCTTTGAGATATTTCTAGACAGCTTGGAGAAATAAAATAAAATTGTCAGAGTCACCTTTGTAAATAAGTCGTTCCCAGTAGCTAAGGTAAAATATTGCGAGCGTCACGCGGAGGGCACGCGAACATCCGCTAGCGGAAAAGAAACGTTTTATACTACTTAATCCAAATGTACGAGTACAAATATCGCACGGTAATAAAACAATAAAAACAGGGTGTTGTAGACTCGGCCCGAGCCGTAAAACGGAGTTTTAATGAATATTTGATTGTGAATTGTATTGTGGGTCGTAAACGTAAGTTTTACTGCATAATGAATACAGTAAAAAAAAACTATTTTTTTAATGGTGAAATACCGATAATTTTGCTTAATTCACATGAGTACCTATACCAATGTATTTTTAAAAATAAAATTCCTTAATAACCGTCTGGTTAATCTATGAATTGTATAATTTTTTTTTTTGATATCTGTAGCTGTAGAAGAAGTGGTATCTTTGAAACTGGTTGGCATAAAAAAAATGAATATGGTTGCAAAATATTTTTATTAAATTAATTAAAATATGGAGACGGAGATATAATTCTAAAAATATATATAAAAACATTGATATATGTAGATTACATCATTTTGTTGTGATTAAATATTTTAATGTGTAAAGAAATAAATTAATTTACACACACTATTACAAATTGATATCTCCAAAATTAGTATAGTTCCTATACATTCAATTCCTTACCTTATCATATATGATAATATTAATATCGAATATCGCAATATGTAATATTAACTTACTTACTTACTTACCATTACGCCGTTTCTCCGCGGGTGTAGGCAGAGAGGATAGAGTGCCACACTCTTCTGTCCTGACACACAATTCTCACCTCATCCACATTCATACATCTTCTCATATAAGATTATCAATGATTATTGAAATTTCTAACAGGACCATCCTCCAGTATCTGGTTTACCTGGTCGTACCAAGTCTTCCGCGAACGTTCTTGACTTCTAGTGCCATCGAAACTTGTGTCATATATCTTTATTACCATTCTCTCCTCATTCATCCGTTCCATATAACCAAACCGCCTAAGTAATATTTTCTTAATCTTACTCACTATAATAAGATCAGCTTTACATTTCTTCCTTATTTCTTCATTCTTTACTCTGTCATAAATGGATCTGCCACATATACGCCTAAGTGATGTTTCGTTCCGCTTCTGCCAGCTCCAGGCTTCACTTCCATATAACAGTGTCGGTACCAGGACTCCATCATGAACCGCTAGTCTTGTCTCAGTTGACAAGTTTCCATTAGCTATAATTTCATTCAAAGCGCCGTTCATTTTATTCCCTGCAGTTACTCTCCTTCGATATCTTTCTCTGTCTTTCCGTTTCTATCAAACATTCTTTCCAAATACACAAACTCATCTACTTGTTCCAAACATTTATTACTTACAAGTATTTTGCACGTTGTCTTGCTTTTCTCTTTCTCGAATACCATCACTATAGACTTTTTGACATTCATAATAAGGTCCCTTTCCTTGCATGCATCGTACTGTGGTATTAATATTATAAGAATCTTGTGATATTGTTATTTCGGTTACATTTCTTGAAATAGTATGTAAAAATGGTTTCGTGATTTGAAGAAAATGGGATTTTCGTCGTTGAAACATAAATAATGCATTTCTAAACCACGAAACGGCAATGATGTAAATTGAAGCAATATATCAACGAAAAAAATTCTACGTTTCTCGGAGTTTCTGGAAAATATGTATCATTTATCATTGCATGTCTTACAAAAAGTAAACGTATATGCAAGAAAATCGCATAAACTCTGATCCGTGGTACACTGGACAATGGTCAGCGATATTTTTTGAGAACAGCCTTTGAAACCATTAAAACAATATATCCGCAACCGTATTAAGCGTTTTAAAACCGATAGTTTTTTTTTTAAATCTCGTCTACGTAGCTTTAATAGCATTTTTAACAATGCCAATTAATCGGATTCACCCTATTCCTTAACTATTGAGAAATAATTGTACAATATCATAGCAATTTATAGAAGTCAGTAGTTAAATGTTTGACATTGATTTATAATAACAATGATTTTTTTGCCCCATATTTTATAGGTAATAATATCGATTGTGATAGTTATGTGTAAAATATGTAAGAATATTGAAGAGTACATTGATAAAATAATAATTCTTCTTCTTTTAAATAGGCAATCCACCCTGCAAGAGTGATTTGCGCCATTAATCAAGTTAAATGTTTATTTTATAGAAAAAAGTACAATAATATTATAGAATAGAAAATATTATATTACAAGTTAATACCATTATCGTTCAAAAAATTTGATATTATATTGATTGAATGTGACGATTTAAGGGAAAGAAGAAGACACAAGTTAACCGAGAGTTGAAAATTACCATTGAAGACATTACTGTAAAAAAAACTGTGATCCGCAATGAGCAATCAAAAAATATATCGTCAAGGATGTGTGAGTGTAGTGCCGAGAAAGAGCGGCATCGCACTCACTCATCGGGGAATCTATTAAGTTCAATCTGAATAATTGTTAGGCTACCTGGTAATGCCCAATTCTTATTCTAGACATATGTGATATTGTTCCCTTGGTGACTTTCTTTTTGGAGAACCAGGGGGTGCGGGGAATAGATCGTTGAATTATTTTAATCCGATTACCCTTGTGATTATTTGGATCTGTCCCTTGTGTAGTCCAGATGTAATTTTTTACAATATCAAGTCGGGATATGGAATAGATGAGGGAAAACTCTGGAAAGAGTGGCCTCCTTGGCCAGTTTATCAGCATATTCATTTTCATGAAATATCTTATATGCAGGAATCCAAACGAATAACATCTGTTTATTGTTGCTGTCCAAATGAAATAGACATCATTCGATGTAACAAATAATATCATTGTCTAGCCAAACTTTTGTGTAACAGAAAGGGATTCAAAACCTGTTAGCGAGTCGGAGAATATAACAGGCTTATCGACGTTCCGGAGTGCGTAGATGTCCAAGACCTCTTTAATTACCCAATATTCTGCTGAGAAAAACTGATGAGTTAAATTAAGGATAAAAACTGCAACACCAAAATACCTCTCAGGGTAGAGTTTATACCAGCCGGTATAGATGTGGAGATAATTAAACAATTTCTAATGAAGTACACTATTAAACATCTTATTTACATGATTTTCATTTAGCTGGGTTGATTTGTCTAGTCCTGAGATTACATCAATATTAGGAGAGAAAAATATAGCACGATAGGGGGTAGAATAGACTGGAAGAGTGGGATAGCGTGGCGAATCGTGATATTTTGTTTCTAAGTAAGAAAGAGAGAAAGTATTGTGATTTATGATGATCAAATATGCAATAATATAATGGAACGGTACAGTATACGATCTACCTATATATAAAATAAAGTATATATAACTAAGAAATCTCTTGAACCCACTTTCGTTTATTAATTTAAAATTAATTGTTTAATTAATTAATTAATCGGTGTAAAACTAAACAAAAACTTTTTTTATACTTAATTATTTACAACTTATGTATAAACATTATAAAACATGGAAGAAAAAATAAATATTTTTTATTTATTATCTTAGTTTTATTAACCACAATTGAGTTTAAAAAACATCTACCGGTTTCGGAAAACACTTTTCCTTCTTCAGGATGTCATAACTAACCTGAAGATAGTTATGACATCCTGAAGAAGAAAAAGTGTTTTCCGAAACCGGTAGATGTTTTTTAAACTCAATTGTGGTTAATAAAACTAAGATAATAAATAAAAAATATGAATCTTAACCACCAAGTTAATATTGCTAATTTAAAAAAATATATATATACATGATGAGGTGAAGTCTACTCCATCCCACACAACAAACATATAATAATGTTATATAATAATATATTCACCTCTGTTATAACAAAAATATGTATGTCAATAAATAAATAAATAATATAGTATACTATACACCATTTGGTCCAACAATATTTTCTGTTTGTTGGAAAAATGAATCATATTTTTATTAAATTATGTTAAACAAGTATCTTGACTAAAATAGTAAACGGAATGTAGTTATCACTACAAATATGGTAGAATATTGTTATTAATCTACAATTATATATATTATAAAACTCAATTTATTAAATTTGATTTTCATGTTAATCTATATCAGTTATTTATAAAAATATTTGTAATAAATATATTTTACATATGTACACTATATAATACATATGTATAAATATATGATACATAAAATTTATCGTAATATAACACCTTAATAAAATGTATTAACTGATACTCTACCAGATACACTGTAAATCTCTCGTCTTTTATATATAGCGTCGACTGATATCAGTTACTAACTCTAAGTTAAAGTTCTTCCTGTGACAGTTAAGCTAAGTAATCCGGGCAAAGTGATTCTAGTTATGAACTGTAACTTTTCACATGGATATGCCTGGAGCTAGGAACTTGACAATGTAAGGCAACTAAAGACACGAGTTATTGCTTCCAAACTTGAAATTTTACACACTAATTTGTCAGGATTTAAAAGAGCCATTTAAATAAATTTAACTCTAACATATAATCATATTTAATCCAATTACGTGAGATACTCTATTCACAATTTTACCTATGATGAAACACAATAATTTGAAACAAGTACATTAAAGGTGTCAAAGAAAATGTGTTTTAAGAGAGGAAATGAATGAATATTGAAATATAACTTTTTAAAATAATGTTAATGAAAAATACAATTAATTTTCAGTCAGTTTTTTAAACATTTTTGATCAATATATTAAAAATATGATAATTACTTATAATATTTTATAACAGAATCTAATAAAACGGTCTATACCTGCTAAACTGATCAGTGCAAAAACAGAGCAATTCTGTTTTTTTTTATAAAGAATTTAGTTATGGCCTATAATTTATAGATCAAGTTTAAACACATAAGTTATGTTAAATGCTAGATAATATATATTTTTATCTGGATAAAATAAATAAATAAAATAGATTTTATATGTATATTTTTCTAATTGATACATTTAATTTGAAATATTAATTAAATATTAGAAAGATATACATATTAAATTAATTTTATAGAAAAATATTGTTGTTGCGCTATCGGGAATCGAACCTGGATCTACAGCGACAAATTTTCGAACCTATATGTTACCTTTTTGATATTAATACATTTAATCATTCCATTATTTGAAAGAGCCATCTACCTTATTAAATATCACAGACCTATGTTCTGAATAAGTATAACTTCACAATAAGAATGTGTTCTCCTAACATTTAATTTGTATTAAAAATATCACAGACCTATGCTCTGATATATTGCAACTTCATAATAAGAATGTATTAAAAATAAATTCATTGTTGCGGTGAAATAATTCTTCCCACCGGTTAACCGAGAGTTTCCGGATTAAAGTTCCAGCCGCCTTTATCTTAATCCCTGCTTTCATTTGTTACCAGTCTCGAATAACAATTTAGTAATAAGTATAAAAACCTTAATGACTCGTAATGATATTCTAATTGCGTGCACAATTAGAACGTTTCAGATAAGCGTACTACCTCATTTTTATTATTAATGAACAATGGGCACATTTTGCAAAATTACAATAAAATCTTGCATCAGGGATGCAGACTGCACGCGAAGTAATGGCTCAAAATAATGTAGGTATTTTTGCGAATGCGAATGCTAAAGCTCTATGCAAAATGATGTTAATGAATTTATTGTTGCGTTGAATGGAATACAAATAAAAATCAGTGGCAGAAATGGATGGTAACATAAATCATTTTTTAAAATGTGAGCATTATAAATATTTACCACATAAGACAAATACAATACATCCTATTCATCATCCAAAATAAAATGTGGGAAATTGTCAAGAACCTAAAAAATAAATAATAGTGTAAGAAGATACTATATTAAAAGCCAAATATAGGTGTAGGTCAGAATATAAGGTTTTATATTATTTACATGCATTTTTTTTTTCTCATGACTTCATATACTTTCATAGTTTTCAAACTACTGAATACTCTCAGTAACTTATTAACTGAGAGCTTTCAGTAGTTGATAATAATATGCATCAAAACTTAATTTTGATTCATATTATTATAGAAAAAATTTAACATATTTGGAAGGCATATTTTTTATCAAATTTATTACCTAGGTTATATTTTATACTGATACAAGTATTATTTTATATAGAAATATAAAAGTTTGCTTTATTCAATCGATTCATAATTTTTGAATATATATTATTAATAAACCATAACAAAAGATGATGAGATGAAGATGAAGCCCAGCTTGAGCAAGTCGATAATTATGTATAATCAGGATAGAAAATTTCCATATCTGAAGGCAAATCCGATGAAATTATTCACAGAACGATAGCTAGGCTGGAGTGAAGAATGCCTGTACATGATTTTAAAAAGTGATCTTTGGCGTCTAAAAGTCTTTTAAGTCTGAAAGGGTTCAACCGATGCATTTTTACAGTACATATACATGGCTATTAAACATGGACTCTCGACACGTCGTAGGTCCAAAATCGTACAGACAAGAGTAATACTAATAGTGGTTCTATGCCAAGAAAATAAAATTGCAATGAACAGGCCACATTTCTGGGAGGATGGACAATTATTGGATAAACGCAGCATTCAGTGGTACAAGAGGGAATCAAAAGATCGATGAGCCATCCTAAAACCTCCTGGATTGATAAAATCATCAAACAGCGGAAATACACGTCAGAAAATAACATAGTGAAAAATGGGAGACACTTGGAGAGGCCTTCATCCACCAGTGATTAGAACACGGCTGGTGGTAATAATGATGATGATACGATTTTCATTAATATAGAAGAAATATACAGCATTTTCAAAAGTATAAAGTAGTAAATAAGTTCCAAGAAAATTAGCGTAAATTGAAATACATAACTCATATAAAACGCTTAAAATGAACACCAAGCCAAAGACAAAATATCATTTGTCGTAAATCAAAATATCGTAATTAAATATTGACTGACAAATAAATAAAAAAATTTAAAACATTTACATCGTCACAACAAAAAGGCTGAAAATTTGTTTAAAACTGAGCGCGAAAATTCCGGACTCAATTATAAAATACAAATATCATAAAATAGATGAATTTTTTACAGTTCGTTCAAGCTTTGACTTTAAACAATGTTGACATATTGTAATCCTACTATTCTATTAACAGTTCGTTTAGGAAAACAAATTAGTCGAAATTGTAACGACTTCAATGGGAACGTTTCAACACGTTCCCGACCATTTCCATCACTGGTAACAATGGAAAACGTCCCACAATACAATTCTCCATTTTACAGCATGTTATTTCGAAACGGGAATCATTTGTGACAAGCGCCGGGTGATTTATTCGGCATACATTGTTTACACGCTATACAAAGCGTTTAAACGTAACGGTATGCAAATTCGAAAAAAACATTCAAGAATATTGTTTTTTTTCATTTCGCGGATAAACATTTATTCAAACGCTGAAGGTTAAGTTTGCACAACTGCAACTCTAATGTTTATAATTTGTTTATGTCGCCCTCAACTAATGAATCAAATTTTTCGGTGAAACATTTCTTTTCCAAAATAGACAAAATAAATTTTACATACGTTGGTTTATAGTATCACAAGTATAGAGGTGCAGATTTTCTTAGCATTTTGTGATAACTACACTAACGTGTGTGTAGTAAAAAGTTTGGTTTAGTGAAAATTAATTACATTTACACTACGCAAAGGCAGAAGTATAAGATTAAAAAAAAAAGTTTTTTAGTATCGATAATGAATAGGTTTGTATTTTTAATAGTAAATAATATATTTATAGAAATAAATTATTGTAATTTTGTATTTTGCCTCACCTCCGAAATGATGGTACGTTCTTTATCATCCTTAATGATGGTATGACTACATAATACGTAGCGAAAACAAAATAGTAAAACTTGTATGGGATCTATTAAATGGCGTGTAAATAAAATTTAGTATACATTATAAAATGTTTGCATAGCATGTTTGTTAACCATGATATGATATAAGCGTAACAGTATCAGAACCTACAAATATAAAATGTTTGAAAAATTTTGAACGAACAGTTATTTCAATACCGAGCACAAACCTTTGTTTCATTCTAAGTTTTAAAGGGTGATTTTGCAATAAATATAACCTTTAACGGTGTTAGTAGAATTTAAGGGGAGAACTGCCAAAATTCACTTAAAAAAAGTCAATTCGTCAAACGGTACCCCAGAGCCGAGTCTTCCGTCAAAATTCCTCTAACAAGGTTAGGTTTAGCCTTACCCGAGCGGAACTTGGGGGCGGAACTTTAGGGGCGAATCGTACAAAAAGCGACCCCCATTATTATTGTTATGCCGTCCTATTAGTTTGTTTACACCTCCATCAGATATGGTATGTGTCCTTATTAGCAATTAAGGGTCACCAAGCCGCAAACGGCATGTGAAACGCCTGTAATGGCGTAACAAATTTGCTTGTAGAGTGATCGCTGTATATACTGTCTATTTTGGGAAAGGAAACCGATACTCGTATACCGTAAATTAATTTTACTAACGAGAAAAGAAATGGGTAAGTTTTAAAACGAATATACACAGCTGCTGTTTGCAGTAATGTATCTACATTCATATTATACATTTAAAAGGAATCATCACAAACAATATTGTTTATTAAGGAGAACACATTCTTATTGCGAAGTTATTCAGAACATAGGTGTGTGATATTTTAAATATTAATTAGAAAGATATGCATATAAAATCAATTTTATCGTAAATTGCATTATCCGGTTATGTACATGACGATAAACTTTCGAACCTATATGTTACACTTTTCAAATTGATACATATATCGTTCCATTAATTGAAAGCCTCTTTCTTCGAAAATCTTCTTTATTTTTACGAAATCTCAAATACCATATTGCCAGAATTAATAATTTATTTTTATTAAATTTTGGACACATTTATATAACTTATATATTATTAAGGAGAACATATTCATATTGTGAAGTTATAATTATCTATCAGATTTCTCAATAAAATAAAAAATAAATAAAGAAGTTGGCTCTCAAATAATGGAACGACAGATGTGTCAATATGAAAAGTGTAACATATAGGTTCGAAAGTTTGTCATCAATACACTGTGTTGCCGTAGCGTAATCGGGTAATGCAATTTCCCGGATAAGAAGAGATCCAAGTTCGAATACCAGTAGCAACAACAACATTTTTCGATAAAATTGATTTTATATGTATATCTTTCTAATCATTATATTTAAAGGAATATATTTATTTTTAATGTTTATAATAGTTACGATTTATTATGTAATTCGTGTATACTTTTAATAAAATAAATATATAATAAACATTTTATACGATAAAATGCATGTAGGAAGTTAGATAAGACGATCTCATATTTTCAAATACTACCGGCGTATCTCCGTCTCCGGTGTAACTTATCCAAATATAACTTTTATCTTCTAAAAACGTGCCAGCAGAGATTAGCATCAAGTACAAAATGTAGAAAAAACAAAATACACTTGTACAAGCACAGAGGTGCACACTGCAGGTAATAAATTATCCCTACCGTGTTAAAATGTCACGAATATAACTCGAGGAGAGGGGGAATAACAATTTAGGTTTTCAAGAATAATGGGTATGAGCAAAGAGTGCTCTGGTCGGGAAACATGTCGAAAATGTGAAAAATTGACATTTAAAAAGCATTATGATTACTGGAAAAGCTTCTTTTACGCACTTTCGGTCGCGCTTTACCCGAAGGAAAAAGCCTTTTAAGTTTTCCCCCTTCAGAAATAAAGCTTTAACTACTTGTCAGGTAGGAGAGCTCTTAATCTTTTATGAAAACAATAATTTTTTAGAAAGTTTTCGTGACAAATGTTCTTTGCAAAATGAATTTTATATCTCACTTTACATTTTAATAGACATTTTATTATTTGGTCAAAGATTATTTAAGTATTTTTTTTTTATTATAAAAAATACCAAATAAAATTATAGTTTTGCTATGACATAGTTTTTTGAAAAGAGGAAAAAAGAAACATAATACAGCTCTATTGTTCTTTCAATATTGCACTTCTTTGTTTTCGTGTTTCGGTTTCAGCCCTAAAAACGAAACAAAAATTTTTCGTACAGTAAATTATGAGTAGTCATATCACACACATGTACACCTACATACTCAAGTTATAAAATAAAACATCTAGTAGATAATTAGATATATAGTAACGTTAAGATACATGTAACTAACTTACTTATCATCACGCAGTTTCTCCACAGGTGTAGGTAAAGAGAAGGTAGAGTGAGCGTCACACCCTTTTGTCCTGACACACAATTCTCACCTCAGTCACATCCATACGTCTTCTCATACAATCTCTCTGATCACTGAGGCTTCTAACAGGACCATCCTCCAGTATCTAGTTTACCTGGTGATGCCAAGCCTTCCACGGAAGTCTTCTACTTCTGGTGCCATCAAAACTTGCGTCATATATATGTCTTACCGTTCTCTCCTCATTCATCAATTCCATATACATAAACAACCTAAGTGATCTTTTCTTAATCTTACTAACTATACTAAGATCAGCTTTAAATTCTTTCCTTACTTTTTCATTCTTTACTCTGTCATAAATAGATCTGCCATATATACCTTAAAATTATTTTTAAACATAGAACACATATTTATATAGAAAAATAATAATAATTCACATAGCACCATTTACGAAAAAATTTAAGGGCACGTTAATATATAATAATAGTAATAGAAATAAGTGCTGGATTACAAAAATAAACTGAGATGTTCGGAAAAATTTTTTACATTGACTTATACTATTGCACGAATAGGATCGCTGACTTTCGGGCCATTGCGCATTGATATCAGACCTTATGAAGTCACCGCTGCCAGCTTGTAACAATACACGGAGCTGGTGCAGCGCCGCGAGCGATAGGACTCGCCAGGATCGGCTTTGTCTGTCCAAAGGATGTGGAAACAAAAGATGAGTTAGGTAATCCGCACGCGAAATGCTATCCGGGTAATGGTGAAAGCACAAAGAACGAGATCACGGAACCGGAAATATCTGTAAATTGGGGTGGCCAACATGTGGTGAATACCAAGGATATATTAAGGGCGTAGATAATGAGAATACTTTTAGAATATTAAAAACTTTTACTCAAAGCGGAGTCATGATAATTTATAAAAAAATATAGATATGTTTTTTTCAGACACATAAATCATTTTAACGGAACGGAGTATATAACTTATTCGAAAAAAAAACGAAACGAATGAATTTCTCAATTGATTTGATCGAATAAAAATTTCCTAAATCAGACCCCGAAGAAACCCAATTAATTGCGTTAACTCTCAACACAATATATTTGATTGTGGATTTTAGTAAATACCGGAATTTCATGATTTATTAGTAATGAATATACCATATTGGTAATTTTTTAAGCCTTTGCAGATAGAATAATCATATTTTCTGCAATAAATGTAATGTACTAAATAAATGACTTCAATAAATAAATTCAAGAGCAATTTTTATTATTAATGAGAACATAGGTCTGTTATATTTTAAATACTAATTAAATGTATTAATTAGAAAGATATATATGTATATATATATATATATATATATAATCAATTATATCGAAAAACATTGTTATTGCTACCGAGATTCGAACCTAGATCTCTTCCAATCCGGGGAACGTGCATTATCTGATTGTCCTATACCAACACATTGGATTGACGACAAATTTTCAAACCTATGTGTTACACTTTTCAAATTAATACATATATCGTTCCATTATTTGAAAACCATCTTCTTTAAATTTACGGAATCTCAAATACCTTTGAGTAAACCGATAGGAGACGCCAGAATTAACAATTCATTTTTGACACATTGATACAACTTATATATTATTTCCTATATATAGCTAGGGATACAAAGCTCTTGAAGATGCAGAGGTGCCATGTTGTGTGTAGCCTTGTACATCAACCAGCACAATTTAAATTCAACTCTTTTAGGGAATCTGAGCCAATGTAGCTGACGTAATATGAATGTTATATTAGAGAATTTGATAATATAAGTTAATAAATAATAAATAAGTTAACATACATTCCTACTTTCAAAACACCTATTTGTGTCAAATTATTTGAATTTATGTCATAATTTCATCATATTTTAGATTAATAAATTATAATTGTATAAAGGTATATATTTCATTTACATTAATTTACATTTTGGTATTTTCTTTTTCTTTATGTAAAATTAAGATTATTTATAATTTTTTTTTGTTTTTTGAGTTAATGTCTGGTGAATTATTTTATCTAGTGTATGTATAACATATTTACCAAATTTATAAAATTAACTTTATGATATGACAACTATTTAATTCAGATCATAGATTACATTATACACTGCTTGTATGTGTGATTATCTTTATTACATTTGAAAAAGATTGAATAAAATTATATTACAACATTAACAATTATTTATTATTGTCGTCGCACTTTTTTTATACACATGAATTTGTTATAACTGTAATTTTTTCATGATTTTTGTGTGACCTCTACCTACATTCTATTGCTTTCATATTTATTACGATGTAACAATAACACACGTAAGTGAATGGTGGATTAAAAAACTGGGAAATCTGTTGAGAAATTTTCTACTAACTTATTTTAATAAGAGTGCTTTCAATACGCATGTGCTGAAACACTGGTTTGAATATCATGTTTTAATATGCTGTTGCTTTAAATAAGTTTCTTTTTACAATTTCTAAAAATTTGAACATATTGATTTATGAAAAAATATTGAGATATAAGTCTTCCTCAAGCGTGCTTGAATTTGACAATCTATTGACTTTTTTAGAATGTATCAATAAAACTTTAGTTGTTAATTTGGGTTCAACTTAAGATAATAATGTATTGAGACGATGAATAAATGGGTTACATAATTGCTGTAAAATAAGTAAGCTAAAGAAATAAACAACACTGAATTTGACACGAAAGATTCAGAATATAATATTCAAAGTTATTTTAAATTGTCACAAATGAAGACGATCCGGAGAAATTTGTGATCACTAAGAATGTATGTACAAGAACGAAGGGCAAGAAGTTGATCTCCATCAAGATGAAAACAGCCAAGTCTGAGAAATGACAGGAGCCTCGCTACACATCGCACATAAACAAGGCCCAAGATCGCGAAGTGGCTCAAGATAGTGGAAGCATTCCGTTAGCGATATAGAAGTTGTCAAAAGGACGAAGATGACTGAACATCAACAGAGAGACAGATTTTAAAATAAAATATTGTTCTAACATCGATTAATATTACTTAAGAATGTGTGTAAGAAAACATTTGTCACCTGAACTAGAATGTCCATTTTTTAAGAACACATTTTTGTTGTGATGCTGCATCTTCAGAACATTATTAAAAAATATATAAGTTGTATAAAAATGATTAATGACTAAATTCTGGCCTCAACTAGCGGGTTTTACTCAAAGGTATTTAAAATTTACCGCAATATAAAATTAATTGCTATTTAAAAATGGAATAATATATGTATCAATTGGAAATATTACAGAATAGAAGTTCAAAATTTGTCGAAAATGTATTTGATTATTAACGCGCTTTCCCGGATAGAAAGAAGTCCAGGTTAGAATCATGGTAGCAACCAAATAATTTCTATAAAAAGATTTATTTGTGTATATCTTTCTATTTGATTCAATTAATTTGTAATAATAAATTTTTAAAACCTAAACAACAGTCTTTTACACTACAACCGCAAACTGTACTTCTTCAAAATATCATAAATGTCATTCACTTAAAATCATTTGCACAACTTTTATTACAATTATTAAAATACTATATCCCCTGTATTTAGATTAAGTAATATTTAAGACATCAAAAATATGTTAATAATCATTTTCGTTTTATCTTTATGAACGTAATAACTATTTTAAACATTAAATGGAAAGTTCTGCTTTCGAAAATGCTATTGTTCTCTGGATTTCCTTGCTGCGGGTATCGTTATATTAGTCGGATGTGCGATTTGTAGACTTCTGGAATAGAGAGTTAAACCAAAGTAATAAAATAAATAAAAAAAGTAAAAACAATCATCTATCTTCAAAGAAATCTCTCGACAGAGTTCGCAATACATTTCACAATGGCTAATACGATTACTAGAAATCTGTATTAAATCAGACGTCAAGAAAAAAATACATGACGTAGAAATACATCAAAGGAGTTAATTGATAAAGCACTCATCGAAACACGAGTAGACAAATAAATAAGTAATGAGACATAATTGTTATGCGGAAAGTCAACTAACATGCTATTAGGATGTTTTATAATAATCTTGATCTCACGAAATATTATTATAATATGACAAATTATAGATTCTCAAGGTCTATGGTCTGGCCCATGTCTAGGGTGAGATTTCTCTCAGAGATTCGACTCAAATTCGTGTAAAGTTCTGTTTAGAATGAAACGATTTACGAATCATCATATAAAATAAAGAAAATACATGTAAAAAATTCTTGAACATAACTTTCGTCACTTAAGGACCATATCTATAACGAATCCTTAATGACACTTTGAACTCTGAGATTTAGTAAATTATTTACTGGAGGCGGCATTCAATTCCGCGCGCAAAACACGTAGGGTGATGATTCATAAATCGCCTCACGTTGATGTGGTCTTTATGCGAACTTCAGTCACATCTCTGAGAGAAATCTCACCGTGGAACGAGCCATTAGTTAAAAGGATTTCATTAACTTATTGAATAGTGACCATACAAATTATAGTTACACTTTGTAAGTGTCAAAATGGATGATGGATGGTGAAATTGATAATGGCTTTTAAAACAATTTAAAGGAATTCTATTGGGTTTCTGTCATGTTTGTGGACAGGTATTCCATATTGTCCCCCAACGCCGCCGTACGGGGTGATGCCTAATATATTAAATATTAGCCTTTGTATTGAAAATATTTTAAGAAATACAGCTTATATTTGTTATTAATCAATGGAATAGATTGAAGAAATATTGAATGAAATTGAAGATATCATTCATTTTTCAGTAATTGCGGTATTCACTTTTATACATCTTTATACACTTTCAAAGCACTCGAATATCTCTCGAAAATATGAAAGCCTTAAGAAGATAGCATACATTTATGAATCTTTTTTATAATCTAACCTCGCAATGAGAAGTTTCAATGAGTAAAGTATTAAATAAATTTTAAACATTGTCACAGCTTGATTCAATTCTTATTAATTTGCACAATGGTTAATAAATTTAAATATTTTTTTACATGATTTTAAAATTTTTTGTTGAATGACAAATTAAAATAATTTACTGAATTAAATTTAGAAAGACCTACGCCTGTTGCAAGACTCTTGTTGTATTTCAATTGTATAATTAGTAATCAGTTTTGTTTTGCTTCATTGCCGGCAACAAATTTAATTTTATAATTAGCGATTATTTTAAATTCAACCAAAGTGAAATGTTGAAACTTTTATGTTAAAACTTTAAGATAAACTTTAAAGTACTAAATAAATAAAAAATACTCGCTATCTTGTAAAAAAGTAAATATTTTTTAAATGAGAAATAAGCATGTCAACAGGTCAATTCGTTTAAAGATGACATGTATGGAAGTCCCAATTTCATTAATTATTTTAAATTTTGTACGGCCATCATTTCGGTTATCATTTTTTTAACAAATACAAAAGATTATTTTACGTGAGTAGAACATTCTGAGTTAGTTAAGGCTATATACGTGCCCCTCGGGCGTGACTCCACAAACCCAATCGGCTAATGAGCCCCGCCGCGTGTCCTGGGACCAACACCAGCTCCCGCTCTTCAGGGAACGCCTTTTTAGGATTACCACTGACAAAAAATATTTTAAATTGATCAAACTGTTATGTTTTAACGTGGGTCCTAGGTTCTAGGCGTGCTTATGTTCTAACACTTAACTGATATGTGCGTAACGTACCTTTTTGACGCAAATTGAAATAATGCTTAGAAATTGAGAATTTTTTAAATATCACATTCTGAATAGGAAACGCCAACACTTTGAGCGTATCCCCAGTATTAAACTTCCCTTTTTAAAATTCCACATTTAATTGGGTCTTAGAATAATTGGATTGTTTTAGTCGAATTAATATCACACAAAATGTTATAATTTCGGCACAGTTATTTACACATTAATGTGGTTACAACATCTTGCTGCAAAAATAATTTTAGTTTAAGTTAGTATTTGGAAACTGGGTATTATTAAATAATTTAGGTAAATTCTCCGGAAGATGGTGGCTGCTAAAAAGGCCATATTATAAAATATTAGAAGAGATCTGTTTGTAATATGTTAATATAGTGTGGTCTAAAATGAATGCAGGATTTAAATTGGAAATAAAATTAAATTTTTATCAATATTATGATAATTTTTATTGAGTATGCACACTTTCGAATGAATACGAAAAATTATGTTCATTCAAATTTTGGTTCTTTTCACAAAATCTTCGGTTACGATTTTGCACAATTTATGATCAATTTCATCGATAACACGTCGGATTTCGTTTTTGCGGTCAACTGTTTACGGATTGCTAGGATAAACCTTTGATTTCAGATAACTCACATTCTGGGTGCATTTGCTTCTCGTGAATCACGCAAGAATTTTCTGAACCCCAAATGTGACAATTTTGTTTGTTTGTTTCTTAGAAAATGCGCCTTATCGCTGAAGATTATTTTTCCACCAAATTGAGAGACCACAATGCTCTACAAACCAACTGACGAACTATTGGCGGTAGGAATGGTCAGTAAGCTAATCACATTTTCTAATCGGATGATTCATAGACTATAACTGTCCGCTGTAAAGTATCAAAGTTACCAACCGCAAAACAAATAAAATAGAACGAAATTTAAATCTGGCGTTCAATTAGGGCCACTGTCAATATACATATTTGCTGCTCTTCAATTGTAAACGCGTAAATTATTTTTTGAAAATCCTTCACGCAACCTATGTAAGATTAAAATCTATTTTTAATATATCTATTTTTTTCCAGGATTAAAGGTAAAATAATTTGTATTTTGGAACAGCCTTCAAGACAAAATAAGCTAGAGGCATGAATTGATATATTTTTTTCATTTTAGTTAATTTATGTATATTTTAATTTAATTTAACCTTTTCCAGTAATTAAAATTTGTTTAGAATTGAACTGAAAGAGGAAGCAATAAAATTAATGACCTTAGATATAGCGCACCATTTCATTTCTGTTATCCTGGAAGCAACTAACAGGACACAAGACTTCCCTATAAAGAGGAAACTATTACCGCGTATCAAAATTGTATTATTGTTTGCAAACCGACACAGTTCCTAGTAACAAAAGAGTGGACTGAAATGAGTCTATTGTTTTGTTGAACAGTTGGATGAGGAACAATGGCAAGAAATGCACAGAAGTTAATTGTGAAAGCCATATGAAAATCACCATGTGTTTTTTTTCTACATGTGCATACGGAGAGAATAATGGACATTCTATTCAGTTAACAAGCTTGACAGGAGGTTTTTGTTTCGCGCTTGAAATCAAAACAAAAAATGGAATCTGTTTAAACATTCCTCGGTCTTTTGTATCATAACTGTATCACTATTGTTATATGAAAATATTCATAATCTCGGTCGAATCACTTGGAAGTGATAAATTATACATGTGGCCGCACGTGTAGGAAAAAAACAAATTTGGAATAAAGCACTATTCAGCTTCCTTTCAGTTTAATTATTCATAAATATGTAACAATTATCACAATACGTAGTACTTTATACGAAAGATATATACGGTCGATTCCGCTTAATTGGGCCGTCGGTTAATTGAAACCAAACCGAGGAACTAATTTGGACGACATTCCGCATAATTGGGACAGTCAATTTAAGATTACAAGTTTAAAATTTATTAATAAGTCCACAAATGCCAGAGAGTTAGTGCAAAAATTTCCCTTTTGCAAGCATTACAGTTTGTCGCTAACAGTTGGCGAGCTATAAAAACCAACACCATATAAAATCTTTAAACCTTTAGAAATTTACGAAATTTTAAGCAATTGAGGACATGTCAGAAGTTCTATTTTTAATAATCAAGAATTATCGACAATAATAACCAATTCACCATGTTACGATGAAAATGAAGACTGAGGATGCAATTGTTGAAACAGTTAATCGAAACATCAAAAATTAGATGAAGAAGACGACGATGATTAAGATCCAACTATCCTTGTAAGTAACCAGGAGGCAAAAAAATGATAGTCGGGTTACAGCGTTATTTTATGCAGGAAGGCAATGAAGGGAGGCCTACGTATTTAAAGAAAAATATTCATCATTAAATTTTAAGCTCGCTTCGGTTAATTGGGGTAACCGCTTAATTGGGCCAAACTTCCTGATCCCGGTGTGACCCAATTAAGCGGAATTGACTGTATATCTTATAACATATATTGACAAATAGTTAAGTATCGTAATATAATATCATGCGGCATTTTAACTTCTATCCAACTTCGTATTATCTTCATATTGAAGATGGAAAGATTTGTAATTATTTATCGGTAAACGCGCTTCCCCGATTTGAAAATGTTTAGATTCGAATTCCGGTAGCATTTAAATATTTTTTCGATTGATAGATTCTTTCTGTGTATCTTTCTAGCTGATTCATTTAATTTGTATTAAAATAGATATTTGATCTATCTCTTAAAGTCTCCCTTTGAACACTGATTCCATAAAATGAACTCACAAGTATGAATACACAGTTAAGTCGCCTCCTATAATCCTCTACCATGAATGGTTACAATTAGCCCTCCTCGCGTTCTATGCGATAATATTTTGTAAAAGCTCGCTCTACGGGGATATCGATTGCGTCACGGCAGAAAATGGTTCATTACAAATTTCTCGACAAGCACTCAAATTATTCATCAAAAACTATTCAATGCACTGGTAATATTATTATAATACAATTGTACAAAGCAATTCTAACAATTTGTTAGTTTTAATTTATTCCAAAAAATATTTGTTTTTATTTGCGGTTAATTGAAGCACACTTGAAAAAAGTTTTTAAAACATTTTAATTTGTATTCGGATATTTGCTTCACACTCTCCATATTTTGAAATACGAATAGTCCCATAAGAAATTGTTTCATTTAGAAGTTTTGAATTGATCGACGATGAGGACTTTCGTTTTGTTTTTATTTCCTGTCCTATTTTACGGCTCTCCAATTCTACTGTTAGGAGCTCAGCTATTTGATCCTCATCTTTGTACGATACATATGTATCTTCTGCAAATCTTTAATATATTAGAGATCCCTTGATCTACTACGACAATTCCACTTTCTCATCTGTCTAGTATTTTTATTATTAAAACAGTGTTTCAACGAAAGGTGTAATTTGAATAGAACAAATTATATTTATCATCCGCGTCGGTCCCTGAGAATCCCGATCTCTATAAGCTCCCGCCCTTTTGACTATTTTCCTCCACTTTTCTTGGAAACCTACAGATTTTTATTCATATTTAAACAAAAAATACAATTATTGATATTTAACGTGAAGTAAAATACCTACAACACATTCACTCTTTCGACAAAAATTTTCATGACATTTTTGCATAATGGCTGCTTTAAATCGCCAATAATGTGTCAAACCTCGTTCTTAAGTAGTGAAATTATTTGTAAATTATCGGAATAGGCTAGGAACCCCCGAGTAAGAAGTCCAACGGCGTGACATCGCAAGATCTCGGTCGGTAATTTTGGTCACCAAAACGAGAAATGACACACCCTAGAAACTTGCGGACAATAACTGCATTGTTCTTCTCGCTGTGTGGCAGATTGCCCCATCTTACTGAAACTTCTTAATTGATTAATCCCATTCACCCAGTTCTGTCATGTCACGATAATGCATACAGTTAACGTGGCTTCAGAAACAGTTAACGTGGCTTCAGAAACATTTTCAAAAGATTCATTTTCGACTGTATTTGAACTGTCGGAAAACATAGTGAGTCCTCTTGTCTCTCGACATATGAAGAATTAGCAGTGGCGTAATATTTTTTTTGGGGGACTCTATTGAACGGGGAACATGGTGAAATTTATATTATTTATTTCAGATATAATTGTATAGTAGATAGTATATAATTGTATAAGACGGATACTACTCCAAGATGCATAGGTGTTTTTTTTTATCTAAAACTAAACCGGTACCCCAAAATTTTTAGATAAATTCACAATTGCGTTATTCCGAAATTTTCACGCAGTTTACAAAATATTGTTGTGATATTTTCCCCCGTGAAATGAGTTTACACAATAATTATGCTACATGCGTTCGTATAGCACTCCACAACTAAAATGTCAATATTTAATAGTAACAGCTCTCCAAAATTCAAAATTCATTTTGAATTCAATGACACTAAGAATTCAAAATGACATTTCTCGTTGGGACTATATACGAGTACATACTCCATATATAAGATGAAAAAAATAGAAGATAATAGGTATACAGATCTGGCGCACGTGAAGCAGTACTATCATCTATCTTGGTATATATATCTCTGCCACATACATCCACATGCAATGCCATTTGATATATGCCTGATGAATCCTAGACCAAGCCTGACACAAACCTTTCACGAACCTTTAATTATTGGCTTTTCTCGATAATTTGCCTTATATTTAGAATTTGTTGCAGTGTACCTCCGATTTTATTGGGATTTGCCAGTTAAAAGAGTATTTTCATCTTGCTTCTAATATATGCAAAAATATTGCTAGCATGAGAAGTGAATGAGACAGATCGATAGTTTTTATGTTTTTGCGTCGATCCTTCCTTGTGTTGGAATGTTTTCTTTAAATAAACCCAGCTACACAATTCATTGTTATCTATATATTGAGTTACGTCATCAAGCATTATTATAATGGCTTTGTCTGTCATTTTTTTAAGGAACCCAGCTAGGATTACATATTTTCCAGGTGACTTGAAACTCTTTTCTTGGATTTTCTCTGTCCGTGTATTCTTTTTTAGGTTTCATATTATTATCCTTGCATGAACAATATTTGCGCAATATTACTTCCATCTTCTGATGGCTGAAAATATTTATTTATGCAGTAATTAATAATATACGGTTTCTTCACGAAATGGTGAGATGGACTGATCATGACACATTTTTGTGATCATCTTGTGATTTTTTTAGTTTTTCTATTTATGAATATGAAAAAAATTAAAATCATTTATGTGGACAATTATTAACACAAAAATATAATATTCCTTCCCCAAACACACTACGGATTGGTTATTAAATTATTTACTCCATCCAACAAGTAGTTAAGGGTGCGATTTCAAATCTAAAGAATTCGCTTTCATTATTTTCTTGAGACATATTTATTTTATCTGCTTAAGAAGAACTTAATGTCTATCTCTATCAGAAAGTAATTGACTCATAAAATAAAGTTTTTAAATTCCTAAAATAATCGCACAATACTACTACTGCACCTAATATATTCAACAAATATTTTTTATTAAACCACTAAATATTTTACCAAAGTGTCTTGATCATAAATGTTTGAAGCAATCGATTTATATTAAATAATATTTAAATATAAATTAAATGAATCAACTAGAAAGATAAACAGAAAAAAATCTATCAATCCAACAAAATCTTTTGTTGTTATCGGGATGCACTTCTTCATATCCAGTAAGGAGGTCTATATTACTAAATATTTTTTCGATTGATATATTTTTTCTGTATATATTTCTAGTTAGTTCATTTAGTTTGTATTAAAATACCACAAAGCTATATTTTGAAAATGCAACTTCATAACAAAAATGTGTTTTCCTTAAAAAATAATGTTTTAAATAAAATATGATAATATCACAAATCCAATTAAAAATATGAGTTATAAGACAAATTTCGACTTATTTATTATAAAAATTTTTTTTTTGAAAATCATTAATGCTTTCACTTATTGATATCAATGTTTCGAGAGTCTAGAAATGATATTTATAAATTAATATTTTAAAATACTTTGATTTTTGATAATGTGCTTTCCATGTCAGGTATAAAAATCACATAATATTATTAAATCTATACATATCTCAGCCGACCATTAATTATTACATTATTAATTAAAATGCATCAGTTTTATTTTTTCTGCAGTTATACTGAAACAATGAAATTTTTCATGTAGTTCACACATTTTTATTTATTTAATATTAAGTCGAAATGAATAACACCACAGACAAGGCTCAATTAATTATTCTTTACGCATACATGTCGGAATGTGTTGGCAGTGGAACAATGGGCATACAACCTTGGGGGATATGGTTACAAGCCCAATATGTCCATCTCCGGCGGAGAGCTCCAGTTAGGATCTCGTCAGCCACCAGTAAACGGGCATTGCTGAAAATTAATATGAACCCATCGCGAATACTTTCAATGGATACATAGATACGTCTACCTATATAAATACGAGTACTTGCTGCAGTAAATGTTTATTTCATTTATTATTTTTATTTATTTTTTTATTTTTAAAGAGAACACATTGTGAAGTTACATTTTTTCAGAACGTAGGTCTATGATATTTTTGACACAAATTGAATGTATTAGTTAGAACAACATACACATAAAATCAATTTATTGAAAAAATATTGTTGATGCTACCGAAATTCGAACTTGAATCTATTCCTATCGAAGGAAATGTATTAACCGATTATGCTACACCAACACAGTAAGTTGGCAACACATTTTCGAACTTACGTGTTCCACTTTTAAATTGATACAACTATGTTCAGAAAAATTGCAACTTCACAATAGGAATGTGTTCTCTTTAAAAAATATATAAGTTGTGTTAATGTCCTTAAAAATTTAAGAAAAATGCATTATGAATTATTTTAAGGAGAACAAACTCGTATTGTGAAGTTGCCGGTAACAACATTATTTTTTCGATAAATTAATTTTAAATGTGTATCTTTCTAATTAATATATTTAATTTGTATTAAGTTCATTTCTTTACCTGACCTAAATAAAAATATGTATTTTTACATGAATAAAATATTTAATAACATATTTAGCATTAATTTAATAAGATATATTATAACATTAAATCTGGTACCTACCGCGTGCAGGACAAGTAGGGATTGTCATTCTCAGGTTGGCAACTCAGCCACGCGGGGACACGATTTCGTGCAACGGTTTTTTCATCTGACAGCTATCGAGTGCGACGGATTGAACAATCCGATTATTTTAAATAAGCAATGATGTGACTTTTATAATAGGAAAAGGATACGCATCCCTTTCTCCAGGCAGTTTTTCTCCATGCAGTATTTTTCTCCATGGAGTATTGCTCCAAATAGTTTATTTCTCCGTTTAGTTTATTTCTCTATGTAAATTTTTATATTTAACTTTCTTGATCTTTCCTTTACTACCCACAAAATGCTAACTACGCTAAAGTATTGTTCATCAGTGATTTACATTGCCCTGTTATTTTCACTCAAAAATCTTACAAAATGGAAGTGTTGTTGCCTTTTTGTCACAACTCATGTCGTGGACATGACAATGAAGGCGTCATGCCACAACGCACGGGATGCAGTGGAAAGGATTTCTCCCGTTCAGGGGATCACGTGTTAATCTGACAAGGACTTCTCGACATAATGAATTTTTCCAACCGAAGGCGATGCGAGCGACTCAAAGAATACCAAATGTCAGAATCCAGTTTGTCTGATGTGCGGTACCAGGAGTGAAAAGTTTTTCAACGTGTACCTTGGTTTGACCGAAAATTGACGAGGACAGTGAATTTCTGCAGGAATGGACAATAACTATCGCAAACACACGGTTATAAAAATTCATCTTTTTTTGGTGTATAGGAATTTAAAGCTTAAATTGTCTTTTATGTAGCATATTTGTTTCTCTATTTTATTTGAAATTCATGGTTTTCCAGCTAGTGTCAACCGATCAATTTATCATGTTATTCTGTTATACCTGACCTGACAAACTATCAGGTAACAATTTTGTTCACTTAGTTTTGGTAAAAATTAATAGTAAGCTTTATACTTCATGTGGCAAAAGTGCCGAGACTAACTCTTACTTAAACCGCAATTTATGCAGAAATGTTTGATGATTTCTATTCGTTTTATATTTTATTTTCATTTTTTTTTTGTATTAAATTTAATACTATCACTAATTAGTGATAAAAATTTGTAGTAATCTTTTATTTTCCCTGAGTACGATGGCTGAAGTAACAGGCAAGACATTATGGTAGGTTCTGTAACCAAAGACTCACGCCCGTCGTGTGAACCTCTGAGCAAGTCGGTGGTGTGAAAGCATGGCGTCCTATCCTGACAATTACCGGTCACGTATAGGCGACCACGTCACAATAGAGATCCAGAGACGCTCCATATATGTATAAGTAGTAGGAATATTAATTTAATACCAAGTAATATGTTACCACAGCAAGCCTTATCTACAGCGGCGAACAAAATAATCTATTAATACTTATACGATACATTAAGCATCAAAATGACATCCTAAAAGAAGATTACCCTGCGCAGAACGGGCAAAAGAAGACCTAAAAGAGTGGACAGATGCATTTCATTTGAACGTACCCTGGAGTCAGCTGTGAGTGTGACCCAAAATCGGGACTGAACCGAGCCACAACCGATTGAGCCCACTATATGGCAATACTGACATGAAAAGAGAATGAAGAAGAATATTTCTTAAGTTACACCAAAAATAGTGTAGTTTTTACTAAAATATAATTATATTATTTTTTAATTTGACAGGGATAAATAAAAAATAAAAAAAACAGTACTTATTAATACATTGCTTTAAGACTAAATTTATTATTTTGTGACTTTTGACATTTTTTTAATGTATTTTAAATTAAAGTAGGTACGTAATTATTTCTGTGGACTCTTCATATATACATATTTTATAGTTATGTCTAATAAAATAATATTACGTATCATTTTTGAGAGTACATACTTATAAATTGAATATTATTTCAGACTTGGATGATATAATTAACAGGCCATTTTGAGACAGGCGTAGAGTTCTCGTTAAATGACGAAGTCAGCGATTATTGCCAATTAAATTAATTTTTGAGGAGACAAGTATCCATAATAATATTGCGCTTCGTTATCTTTTTTCTATGACTTATTGGACTGTAGTGATAGTTTCGTTATGGCTGTAAAGTGTTTGGTTAAACGGTCAGGTCTATGAGACGTGAGCAGGGCAAAAATGTACATGTTAAACGTATTTTTTAATATTTCTAGGTTAAGATTACTTCAATATTTTCTCTTTTATATATTCAATAACAGTACATAAATATATATTCAATTTGAAATGAAATGTACATTGTCTTTTTTATGAATAAAAAAAAACATACATAAGTGAAAACGTACGAGACGACTGGCAAGTATATAAACCATCTGTCATATTATCTTGTCTATACTGTCTATGGTCTACGAGATATATCTTACCATAGAATAAAGCGCTTTCTTAGTCGCAAGTAACGTGAGATAATTTTTGGTTTTATTTGGGACCTAATATTTGTCAAAATCTGCGCAGAAATAATTCATCATGACCAACAATATTAATGTGTTCCAGGTTAAGTGAGAAAAACATTCATCCGATTTCGTATTTACACATTATACTGATAAAATAGCATTTTTGTGTTTATTATTGTCTTTCCGAGATTCTTATATCATCATCTAGATGTCATTTTTGACAGCTAACAGTGCGACTTACAAAGGTGGAATAATTTTAAATACATCGAGATTTTATTTACGTGTGGTTTATTTTGGGGAATGCTCTATCATTGAAATATAGATTTTATAGATAAATATAAATATAGATACACAATACTGCCCGCAGAGTCTAGTAGCAAACGTTCAGCAATAGCCGATAAGATCCTGACCGTGCAGCGATCACCAATGGCTTTGTGATTTATGAATTTATATTGATGCACAGCCCTGATAAGATTTGTTTATTTATTTCTATCAACTCTCTTGTGGGCTTTCACATAAGAATAATAATTTATTTAATTTAAATATACAGTATATTTTTAATATCACATTTCAATACAACATAAAAAAAAGAGTATAATTTACCTACAATTATTTCTTCGATTCAGCTATACTCCTGCTATGAAAATTCAACTTGTTACCAAGCCCATCTATCCCTATTATTGGCATAATTATTTTTACGTGTATCTACAAAGAACACTTCATGTTGTCTCATTTGAGTTAGTACTTTATACGAAACGAAACGAAACGAAAAATTTATTTGTATCAATTCAGGGCAGTCCAAAATACTATTGATAGTTTTATATAGAAATACTATATCGCTCAAATCTCTTCTCCAGGATAGAAACAATAGGTAATTATTTACTTTATTAATATATTACGCTGTAATAAATTAAATATTTCTAAAATAACTTTTATGAAGAATACAAGAAAGAAGCCCAATTATTTTATGAATTGATAGCATAAATAAAATGTTAAAATATACCCTCAATGATTAAAAATCTCCAAAATTCATGATACTGAATCTGATTCCCCGGGGTAAATAAAATTTCTGCGTTATTTAAAATGGTTAAAAATCTTTACGTTTTCAATCTGTACAGAATTAACGAAGCAAACATTTCATCGAATTCAACGCCTCCCTAAATCACGTAAACACAGCTGTATCTGCGCCGCATACAGACCGATACAGCACGTCATATGGGAATGCCTCGAATCACATAGGAAGTAGTTAAGACCGACGCAGTGCGTGCGTCGGCGTCGGTTGGATCGTAACAAATTCGCCAGAGGGCTGGCGGGGTTTTGTGCAAGGGGAAGGGGTTGGAACGCTTTAAAATTTATCGAGTTTTCATGTTTTGTCGTCATGCTCCCCCCTATACCCACACACTACTCCACGTGGCTGTTACGCGTCTCGCCACGCTGACAAATGGCATGAAATTAGTCGCACCGGTCCGCCGGAGTGGTTCGGACTGAGTTATCGCCGAACCGAGGCTCACAGCCCTGGGTTCGGTTGCCGAACGGAAAATTGTAGTTGAATGACGCCGATTTATTGAGATTTCCGCCACCACCTCTACCACCTCCGCTAAACTTAAGAGTGTGTCGTGTCTATCATGATGTACTTACTCTCGCGCTGAAGTCGTCAGAATTAGGGCAACAAAGTTTTAAAAAATTGAAATGATTTATGTCTAACTAAATGACTAGTAAAACAACTATGTACTGATACAGAAATGATGATTAGATATGTCATTTTCAAAAAATATACCAGTTTTTTATTAAGTCACTATTACTATTCACTATTCATAAGTACTATTCTAATTTTGGTTTGGATATTGAGGTATGACAATGTCGAGATTGAGTACATACTTACTAAAAAGAAGATTAATATAAAATTATATGTTCGTAGGAACATATAGATAAAATAATATTTTCAACAATACCTTACGATTCTCTTGAGTGATGTTTTACCTGAAACAATAGAAGAATAAAAGTTTTTAGAGATAATACACAGTTATAATTGTTACAAAGCACTCGGTAAATATTATTTTGAAAACTAATTAACTCCTTATTCGTAATTGTAGTGATCAATGTCGTCATTCGGTAGTTTGTAGTTCAGAAAAAACCCGTCGGCATGGCGGCGCCCGTATCAGATGCATCCCGAGTAATTAATTCTAATGAAAATGTTCGGCGCCGATCCTGAATGCTGACTGCCTGATTGATTCATTGCCAGGACTTTGCTTTTTTGCTACTGCAACGCGGCAGAACATTTACCAATTGTTCAGATGTAACAACGGAAATGTAATATATATTGAAAACTGAAAAAGACATTTATTTTTCACAAAATGAAAACAGTTTTCAAATTAACTCTACTGCCTATTACTATTACGCTGCCAGTATGTTTCAAAATAAAAATGCAATTTTTTGAACAATATTCATGAGACATTTTTCAAGGTGGCGTTCCATATATCATATACATACGTATGTAACGTGTAGTATCCAGTTGCATTCGAAACAATGCCGACAGCGGGTGTCCATAATTATATAGAAAGTAGGCATTAGTATCTGCACTCACTTTCCTCATTATTTGTTGAATGCATTTTTGTTTAGGCCTTCCTCTCTATTTTCTTCCTTAACTCTTTTCCTAAATTACATTTCTGAGGTATGGCATTGTGTCTAAAAATATATCCTATCTATTGATCCTTTGACTTCCGATGGTGTCTATTATAGACCTATTTTCTCTCACACTCCGAGAACCTACCAACTTCTAATTATTTCAGTACATCTGATTTTTTACATCCTACTCCAGCATCACATCTCGAATGCTTTCAACTTATTTCTATCTCTCTGGTTAATTGTCCAGGTTAACTTTCAATTAATATTTTTTGTCTTTCTGTTTATTTGGGATTTAAAGATTTACTTTTTTGTGTTAAAACTTGTTTTGCCAATACTAATCTGATTTGTATGTCTAATGTCTAATAATCAATATAGATTTTTTAAATTATTTAAGTGCTTGGTACAATTATATTTTATACAAACATTCTTATTCCATTCAGTTTTACTAATACTATATTTTCATTTAATTATATCATATGATTTGTCTATATTACAATTATTTGTTAACGCATTAATTTACTCCCTGCTTTTGGTTCTAAATTGGATTTATATTTTATTTTCAAAAAATATATGTATAAATATAAAATATAAACAAACGCTCCCGAATGGAAAAAATATATTATAGAAAGTAGAATAAGTGGTATAGTATTTACACTAAAAAATTAATATATATAGATCATATTTACAAGATCTATAAAGTTAACACAGTTTAAGCATTTTACCATCAATAAAAAGTTATTGGTTCAAGGCTACGTAGCATCTTTATTATTTGGTAAGATAAATTTATTATTTGTATCTTTCTAAGTGACTTCTACTTTGTTTTAGTTTTTATATGTATATATATATATATATATATACAATATATATACTTTACTTATATATATTAAAATACAATTTTTAAATATTTAAATGTTTTTGACATCCTGAAATGATTAAATTAACTTCCTCAAAAAATGAACTAATATTCAACTGAATTCTCCAGTTTGATTGTGATATACACCACCCCTTACAGTACCAAATTCAGAGTTACTAATTAAAGCTTCGAGATATATTTCCATATTGAAGCTTGCAGCGTGTGAGTTAGCGCATTACGGATAACGACGAGTAACGGATAACGCTTTCGGCGTTACTAAACATTTGTAGCACAATGAGAATAAACAGAGCGAACGGGTAAATATATTGATAGTACGTACAGTGTGTTCAATACGTACTACCATCAATAGGTGTACTTGCAATTCCTACTGCTTGCTGTTTCACTTGCGCTCGTAAATAAGTTGGTTCACTTTCTGTTGATTAGTTTTTTACAGCTTTCCGGAGGTGTAGCTATTATATTGTTTCTATGAATGTAATGTAATGAAATTTTGTTTCATTACATTACATTCATAGTTGTATAACGTTGTATAAATGTTGTTAGTTGTATAACGTTATCCCTTTCTATCCTCCTCAATCCTAGCGTCTTCTATAGGATACTTAAAATGGTATCAGAAAATCAAAAATATTTAGTTTGCATCTTCGATACATCATTTTGCAAATAATTATTTTAATTAGATAATAGATGAATTTGGGCGAAACAATTTAAAAAATAAGGTATAATTGATTTTGCCTTATCTTAACCTATTTACTTATTTTTAACCGAGGAGGATATGCAAATATTGAATAATTTAGGGTAGCTTGAATTAACAAAAACTTTATATTTTTAAGAATATATTTTTATTGTAAAGATATGATATTTTAAATGCTTTATATCTTTCTAATTAATACATTTAATTTGTATTGCAAACTTTATATATAATAATAGGCGTATGCATTAATTCATGCGTTTTTTTTTTCGAAAATTAAGGTTTTATTGTGAAAAAATGGTTATACACTCAATGATCAAAGTATTGTCCATCGGAAGCTACAACATTTGCCCATCTTTCTGGCAGTTTGTGAATTCCATCCCAAAAGAACTTCTCCGGCTTGGTGGTGAAGAACGAATCAAGCCAATTTTTGATACCCTGTTCTGAAGTGAAGCGTATTCCGGTGAGGGCATTCTGCATTGATCTGAACAAGTAGTAATCAGAAGGGGCTATGTCTGGGCTATAAGGCGGGTGAGGTAGAACTTCCCACCCACTGTTCTCCAAATGGTTTTGAACCGGTCTTGAAACATGTGGCCGAGCGTTGTCATGATGGAAAATTATGGATTCGTGTCTGGTTGCATATTCTGGTCGTTTTTCCGCAATCGCTCTCTTCAAACGAATTAATTGTGTTCGGTAGAGGTCCCCTTTGATCGTCTGACCCGATTTCAACAGCTCATAATACAACACACCCTTCTGGGTCGGTCCGGGTCGTTCATTGTCTTCTAAGTTGAAATCGCCACTTCTAAACCGTGCAAACCACTTCTGGCACGTTCTTTCAGCTAGAGCATGGTTACCATAAACCTCTACTAAAATACGATGACTTTCGGTAGCACTTTTCTTCATGTTAAAGTAATGAAGAAGAACTTCCCGCAAAAACACTTTTTCTGGCACAAAGTTCGACATGTTCAAATGAATAGAAAAAAATGTTGTTTACACTTCAATCAAATGACATATACTGAAAAAGACGCGCAATGACAGTAGCTTTCAAATGAATATAGTCACGGATGAACACGGCGCGAAATAATACTAGTAACGCCCTCTCTTAGAAAACCGCATGAATTAATGCATACTCCGCATGAAACCGCATGAATTAATGCATAAATATAATATATATTTTTAAGGAGAATATATTCTTATTGTGAAGTTACAATTTTTCAAAACATTGGTCTGTGATATTTTTAATACAAATTAAATGTATTATTTAGAAAGATATACATATAAAATCAATTTATTGAAAAAATATTCTTGTTACTACCGGGATGCAAACCTGAATCTCTTTCTATCCGATCTGTAAAATTGTAACTTCTCAATAAGAATGTGTTCTCCTTAAAAATATATAAGTTGTATTAGTATTCCAAAATTTAATAAAAATGAATTATCAATTAATTCTGGCCTATCGGATTACTTAAAGGTATTTGAGATTCCGTAAATATAAGAAGATGGTTTACAAATAATGGAACGATAGATATATCAATTTGAAAGTGCAACATTTAAGTTCAAAAACTTATCGTCAACTAACTATATTGACGTAGCATTATAAGTTGAAGCATTTCCCCGGATAGGAAGATATCCAGGTTAGAATCCCGGTAGCGACGGCAATATTTTTTTTTAATTGATTTTATATCTATATATTTCTAATGAATACATTTAATTTACGTTAAATATAATGTATACTTTAAATTTATATTAAATATAACGTATACTTTACCAAATATGTAGCTGTCTAATATCTCCTGAGCAAGCACCTAACAAATATTGTATCATTCTCAATTAGATGCGACATTTCTGGCGTTTTTATTTTAGACCCTAAACTGTCTACCAGGACCCCCACTAATTAGGAAAATTCGTCGACCCAAATTGCGTAAAGAACAAATTAATTTATATTCCAGAAATACCATTTTAATTAAATCAATTGACGCGAAGATGCCGAGATGAGAATTCCAGGCAAAAATTAACGAATATCCACTTCCAGTTTTAACGGCAGTAACAATTAAGACTTTACACCCCTCCAAAGATGACTATAAATTTTTACTCGGCCCTGCAGATGGTATTCGGAGAAAATCTCCGAAAACTTTCTCATGAACAATAAGCAAAAAATATTCCAGAACAAATCCCAGTATTTTAAATTTGTATTGTTCTAGAAAATAACCCTTCCATTTTTATCAACGGCACAGAATCTGCCATCTCATTTCCCTCATCTTCTCCGAGTATAAGTGAATTCTTTAGTTAAATAAAAACATTCCAATTTTTAAATGTCGTTTATTTTAATTAAATTTAAAATCTGGTAATATTTTACCTTAATTAAAAGCTCACTATATATTTTGACTAATTTTAAATTTAGTGAAATCAGTTTAGAATACAGTGAATATTACGTGCTTTAATATCACACTTCTTAAGTGTTGATTGATGAAAACAAATTTTAATAATTGATAAATTCAATGACTTGTATCGAGCAGTACAACTCTATGGTTCATATGAAAAAATTGTGTTTATTGTGTTACTTATTTTTCTATTTATAATTTCATACAATTCACAATTTTTAATGTTTTTAATAAATACACCATTTACTTTTAACGTTCTTCGTTATTATTTTTGATACTATAAATCTTATTATTTTTGACACTTTGATATTTTCATTATTCTTGAAATAATAAATAATTTTTTAAAAAGTATTTCGCCGTTGTACGTCATCACAAATAAGCTGTAGTAAATTGCATTTTTCCCATAATATTATTTATATGATAACAATATTATATAGGAGATACGACAAAAATAAATAAAAGCGTTACAGAAGAAGACACATAAACTGCTATATTATACTCTACTTGCAGATCACCAAATATTTATCTACCATACTGCGAGAGTATGAATTCCAATAATTTTTGAAATAACTGAGTTCATACATCTATAATAATTATTTTAATTACAAATTTATTATATACTGTCCTTGTTTGACTAGTATTTAAGACACTCTTCTAGTGATCTAGTGGTCGTGGGTTTGAGCCTCGTTCCAGGAGATTATCAAGATATTTTCAAATATTAATATGGCATGTATTCTACAGACACGTATGTATTTAAAACAATACTTTTTCGGAATTGAACAAAAATACTTTATTGAATAATGATTCAACATATTTTCAAGTTATTCTGTAGAATCAATAGAATCCAGAAAAAAAAAATTCTCAAATATAACTAATGTATGAAATTAATCAAATAATAATAATCTGGCGCACATCCCAACCGTCATTTCATTCTCGCTTTGTAGTGTAACTGTTATTCGAAAATAATTTACTGTTATTTCATAACCTAACGTAACCAAATGTGGCGTTAACAAAACTAATATCTACTTATTTTTAGCTAGAATGAGTTTGATTTTTGTATTATTATTTATTAGTAAACTAAGGTTTAAAGCGGTCTCTACCTGCATTGCTCGGGATTCCGATTTAATTTAGAATAGTTGTTTATAGGGAGAAGGGAGTGGGGAGCCGTTGTTTTGCCTAGAATCTAAAACAGAAACTATGCGAAATTTGGAATGGATGTCATTCAATACAATACACATATTGTGGAAAGAAAATGGATTGGCCGGGCGAAGGGGGAAAGGTGTCTATGTACGCAGGAATCTAAGACTAACTATGCAAAATTTGTAATGGGTGGCGTTCAATATAATACACATTTACGGCGATGGGAATAGGCGAAGTGGCCATGGGATAGTATTAGTGTTTTGGGTATGGTTCTGAAAAAGTGATTATGGAAAATTTGGCGAAGATCGGTCAAAAGGTATAATAGGATTGTATAGAAAACAGATATACAGATATTCAGTTTTAAATATGTAGATTAAAATGTTTCACACTTAATAATTTCACATTTCAAGCTGCGAATGATTATTCAAATATTGGCGTTTTTTACGAAAATATAATTTTTTATTATTCATTTATATCTTTAGTTACATACTAGATTAGACTTTTTTTACTACTGTCACTTAGATAAGACCTTTACACTCATATATAATAATAAACTGAGTGTTATTTGCTATAATTAAGAGAATATCAGCATTATAAGAAAGACCGCGACCATTAGAGGCATTTTCCGCCTGCCACAAAATTGTCTTAATATGGAAAATTCTTGCATAAACGAAATATATTATCTTATAATCACGAAACCAAGATTACGTAAATAAATCTCGATTGAGACAAATCAACAAAATGTAAAAAATGGATAGTGTTATATATTGTCCAATTTGTAGGACATATTATCAATTTTCGAAGTTTTTAAAATATTTTGTTTTAGTGAAAACATACGTTTTAAAATAATATATTGGATATACTCACATGCTTTGAGGCTTCAGCTACTATTTAAAATTAAGCTTGATATCAAAAACGCAATAACTTTTACTAAATAATATTTATATCGATCCTATTAATTGTCAAGTTTTTCACGTCATTCCACAGGTTGCGAGCGTCATAACAAACATCAAAAATACTTAAAATATAAATATGAATATTTTACCCACAATATGAATTATTATTGAACTTATTCACAACATTACTAGCAAAGTTCATAAATTGAATGTTTGATAAAAAAATGAATTAAATATTTCGTTTATATATAACACCGTTGTCTTTTAAACACTAGCTGTCTGATTCATAAATAGTATGTAATTATGAAACAGACATATCACTAAAATAGTAAATTGAAGCTGTTATATAATAATTTTAAATTTATGACATTGATTTGAGCGATCATCTAAATATGTGTGTAGGTACTTTGTCTGATTTCAAAATATATTCATATATATGAATTAGATACTTCAATAAATTATCTAATTTTCGATTAATTAATTCAAATGACAACACACATTTTTATTTAATTTCACATATCAATATAAAAAGACTCCAGATACGAGTTATTTGTGACATTTGTATCGAATGCGAGAAAATCAACAATTCTAATGTCTCTTTATATTCAAACCTTCCTCTCTCGCATGGTTTACGTAACAAATAACATTATTAATTATTTTTCTGATACTTATAAGAATTAAATTATTAACTTCATCTTGAAAGCATGTGTAATTCGGGTAGGATTTCTCGAATTTTAAACTAGAAAAATGAAAGCACGCCCTTAACTGTAACATGTACACTTAGTCAAATAGTCCCCTACTTAAGAAGGGGAATTAAAATTAAGATATCTTTGTAGGGATGCAATAACATTCGCTACTTTGATAAATTTAGACATAAAATGTATAATCTCCTTGATGATAAAGTGAGCAATGACGTCGCCGTAAAGCATTTACTCCACAATCGACATCAGATACCAGCCGCGCGCGCCGTCCTTACACACGCATCATAAAAAGCTTGGCTCTTTTATGCGCTTTAATTTCCGCAGGCCTTGGTCGGGGGCTTAATTCAAACCGTAAAATGTAACCCAAAACGTCATTGCAGCGCATCTCTGCTCAATAAAAAACGCCCAGGCGGAAATTTCGTTTCACTATAACTCATGCGACCGCTGCGCCCCGACCTAACCCTTCCCGGACCGACATTCTGACAGCAGCTCTATGTGTTTCAAGTCTATCAATAAATATGGGTGTTTTAGGCAGACCGTGGAAATTAATATATACACGTTAATTAAACAATGAAATAATATAACACGAATGGACAAAGATTTTAATCAAATATTTTAAACTTCCAAAATCTAGATGTTAATTCTTTTATTTTTTTAGTACCTGTATTCTTTTAAATATCAAACAAGAATGATTTTGATCGAAATACAATGCATTTAAATATACTGTAACTTGGACGTAATTTTAATGATAATTAATTTTTAATTATGTGATTCTATTACTTTTATGTGCGGTTAATATTTTTATCTCTTGCAAAGCATTGTATAGCACAAGATGGCTGAATATATGCCGTATGATATGTTCATAATCCCAATCCCAGTCCTGTATTATTTGAGTGTATTTAATATATATATATATATATATATATATATATATATATATATATATATATATATATATATATATATTAAGAATTTGGGATACGTACTTGAAATATATGTCACATCAATATTCTTATTATTTTCAAACTAAGCTAAACGTTTGTGCTATGAAAATAAAACAAACTTGCTGGTTTCCTGGAACAAGGCTCGAGCCCACGACCACTAGATCACTGAACCAGCGTCTTAACGACTAGATAACAAGCCATTCAAGAAGTTTTTTATTATTTTACTGTATTATTTAAAGTGTATTCCTTTTATACAACTCCATTGCTAATCAACACAATAAATCAAACGCGATTTTTTAGGGTTCTATATTAATTTTTCTACATAATTGGACGATCATTTCGCCTGCCTAGACCATTATCAACTGTTCTATGTTTTATCAGTCAAAGTCGAAATGATCGTCCAATTATTTAGAAAAATTAAATATATAACCAAAAAAAAGGGTTAGATTTATTATATTGGTTACGTTAAGACTCGATCAGTTATACTTAACTAAGCTATGCACTTGTGCTACGAAAATAGAACTAATTCCATGGTATTCTGGGAAGAAGCGCGATCCTCCAACCACTAGTTTACTAGACAAGTGTTTTATCACTAGACCAACAAGCACGTGTGCATATTCAAACTTTTCATAAACAACATTGTTCTCATTTATTTTTCTGACATCTTGTTCGTGCACGCCAACACTTTGTATTTTCTCTTCTGTGTGTTTCAGTTAGATTTTCATCAATTTAGTGTACCCTACATTATCAGTCAGGTCGTGCAATATACGCAGATATCTTAACTGTTACACTAATTATTAAAAATATCATTTTAACAAGTGTTAAAGTCAGCATGATTACAACGACAAATACTTTTCAAGCGGCTTAATATAATCGGTGAGAATGTAATTTTTTTTACCGCACAATAAATATATTTTTAGGCGATATGTTATTGTATTTACTTGACTTTTTAACTGTGATTTAAGAACAGCACACGGCAACTGATTTTGATATCCAGCTAGAAAGATTGACTTGTTTATATTGCTCCGTCTTTTTGAAATAATTTATATGCGTACAAAATGTATATAATATTTTTGAAAACATGTGATGGTATATTAATTAAAAAATTTAATTTATATAAAATTAACGGAGCTCGATTTTTAAAAATTTAAGGTGATTTTCAATCTATTCAATCTTTAACCCGCCCTAGCACCCCAGAAATGCTAAAACTACCGAATATCCGGCATCGAATAACCGGGAATCAGCATTATACCCCAAGTAGTACCGTCGTGAGTCCACCCCAGCAATTCGTCGGCAGGCACGTCGTCATAATTTGTTTGGCGCACAATGGCGCACATTCCGGGCCGTTACAGATGAAGAGGGCGGCCCGGGTGAAACCGACCCCAGCCCGCCTGATGAGGGTTAATGAACAAAATTGAATCTTAAGCAACGGGGATGATAGCGGTCGCGGGTGGAAGTAAGATATTCGGGGGTGGTTCTTTGCAAATTTGAATGGGACTGAATGGGTTGAATGGTTATTTAAAATTGTATAAATGCAATGTAGCGTGATTTGAAGGGGTAATTGCTCCAGGGGCGAGATCTTCCTAGAGAAGAAAAATCTTCTGAATTAACCGCAGGCTCCTGAGCATTAAATCATTTTATTTTTATTTCCGAGTCATTGCGCTTTTTTTTAAATAAACAAAAAGATACCTACTGCTAGAAATTAAAAATTCAATTAAAAATATTACTTCTGAGATTTTTGCAATGGGCCATACGTAAATATCGAAATATACTTAAGTTAGTATTTGTTGATTAATATAATTACGATTGAAATCGTAACATTATTTTCGTACAATGGAGGGAATTAGAAAGCTGAAAGGTTTCACTTACAAAAATATTAGCCATTCATAGGACAACATGCGTTGTCCTTGGGTGGCAGTATTCGTTTTAAAAAAATTGAGATGTGTACAAAAACTCTTACTATTTACACGCGATAGAGATAGAACTAAATTGCGAGGCTTTTCGCGAAGAGGCTCGAATTCCCGACCGCTCGATCACCAGCTAACCAATTGCCTTCTTAGTATACCTATTAATTTCTTTATTACTCGACGATTCTTAAACATTCGGCGCATGTGTGCCAAGGTTTTTAAATAAGAGATATAAAAAAAGGTTCAGCCTTAATTGTCCAATCAATTTAAATGGCTCTACAGGCGGGGGTTTTGTTTGTCCTTGCCTCCACGAACTACTCGAGACGCAATTTTCATTTACTGATTCCCATTCATCCCACTCTTCCGCCGCGACTGTCCCATTGTTGTCCTGAACGCTGAACAGCATCTCCCGGTACAACCAGCTATCGCGTGCCGGAAAAGTGCCTGACTGTATTATATAGTCTCAAGATATTCATGTGAAGTGATAAAAAAAAAATCAAATCACTACTCATAAATATCATAAAAAAAAAAAAAAACAACTTGAAAAGTGGAAAACTAACGACAAGAATAATATGAATATTTGCTATAATATAATATTGTGCATATGCACATCGGTGGGATAAATCGTCAACATCCCGAGTTCAATCTCCGATTAACAGGCTGTATTATTTGGGCAATAGATATGGGATTTTATGCGATATTGTCATTGTAGGCACTTTGTAAAAATAATTATAAACTCACCATTCATTACCATTTTGGGGAGTATATAGTATATTCTAAAAAGAGTCGCACACAATTTATAATATTTCGTGGGAATTTAATTAAAATTAAAATTAAACTTAATTATTACTTTATTGATTTTTATGAAAAAACTAAAAAAAAATTTAACTTAACAATTCGTTTATATTTGTAAAATGTTCCTGTTTTACTTCCTAAAGTTATTTTATATTTTAATACGTAACTTTTTTCATAAACGTAGGTATTTTTATAAATATATTGTAATTTAACGAAATCACATTTGTGAAGTTATGATTTTTTCAGAACATGTCTCCGTGATAAGTCACCAAATTTCATCTATAAATGTATTTATTTATTTAATTCTTAACATAGTGCATACATATGCTCTAATATAAAAAAGATTAAAGTTTTTTCTTTTACTAAAACTTATCTTTTACATATTTGGTCAGTTTTACTTTAAATTTATTCAATTTCTCCTCCTTTCTAATGTTTTCTGGCATTTCATTTAAAATCTTCATCGCACTATACATCATCGATTTCTGAAATTTTGCTTTCTTCCTGAATGGCAGCCTCAGTTTATTCCTTCCTTCTTATACGATACTCGTGCTCATGTTGATTTGCATCAATTTTTTGAATAAATTCCGTCGATATTTTCTTATTGAGGATTTCATAAATAAATACCATTATATTAAAATATTTTTTCTGCTTAAAGGTCATCATTTTCAGATCTTTCAGATTTGCACTGATCGGAGTATATCTATCTCAAAGCTTTATTTTGCAGCACTGACAATTGTTGTATTTATTCTTCATTAGCCAAAAACAAAATGCTGCTGCAGTAGTTGATGTGAGGAATAATAACAAAGTTGTATACTATTTTACAAGATTCAAGACGCATCACATATGTACATATAGATGAAATTAGACCATTATAGCTTAATTGGTTAAAACTCTCCAATACCGGCCGGTGATGACTATATTTACTTGATAGTTTTTTGTTTCTATGTATCTGTCCAAGTGATTTTTTGAATATGATTTTTTTAAGTAAATGTATTGAAATCGATCAATTTTGATATTATGATATTATATTTACATAAATGAATAGTTCAATATATTTTTTATGTAATGCCCTACCTCTCTATAGGGGAAACCTCAAGTTTAGAGAGGAAAATCATTAGTATTTTAAATTTAATTTCATATTAAAATTTATTTTAAATAATTAATCAAACACATAAGGGTTTTGTTCGCGCAATATCCGGTCGACGAAGCCAAAATGATCGCGCGCGATAAATGGGGAAATAGGACGGATGGAAGGAATCAGGGAGTACAGGAATAGGGGAATACGGGAGCTCTAGGACCAACCAGACACCACGAAGAAACAAGACCCATCTACTTTGTTCTGTTAGGTATATGGATTTCTTCTTCCTCTGGAGTCACAGATCTTCTGGCTTCAGAATACGTATCCCGTTGTTCCGCATGAACTACTCTTGAACTCACACTTCGTTAATGGCGCTAATTTTGGCACATAAGTACAATGGCAAAATTTACAGTACACTATAGAACGATAATTCACAAGCTAACAATTCGTTCTCATACGGCAGTTAGAACTTGATGGCAGTCTAATGCGCTTCTATAGTAACGTTAACTCAACATAACTAGTCCAAAACTATAGATAACAAAATCGATAATAGGTCGTGCTCTAGGTATAGGGAAGGGGATAATATATCTACGTATGTCACGTTCACATGCACTCGCACGGCGACCGGCGATCCATAAATATGTTATAAAGATATTATTTTTAGTAAACTTATAAATTTACATTCTGTATTTGGTATCTTAATTGTGAAAGTAATTACATTTTTTAAAAAAATTTAAGCAAAGTTTAAATGCAATTTATGTTAGGTTTTAATTGAAAACAAACTTTTATTGTGAAGTTATAATTTCAAAGCATGGTTCTGTGGTATTAAATTAATCATAAAAATTAAATTAATCAATTAGAAACATTTATTTATTCAAATCAAAAGAGATCCAGGTTCGAATCTCAGTAGCGACTAAATATGTTTTCGTTAAATAAATTTTTAGCGTATGTATATCTATCTAATCGATTAATTTAATTCGTATTATAAAATTATCATGGAGATTGAGATTGTTTAGATATTTTCTGTATTTGTCAGATAAATAAAGTAAAATAAAACAGTAGCGGAAGACTCTCAAATCTTTGAAAAATTATATATTTTTCGTTCCACTTTAGATTTCCAATTTTAAAACATCAAAAGAATACTGGAACATTATTGATAAATTATATCTTTTAGGCACATTCGAAAAAAATTCACATATTTAAGTAATGTCCCCCTTTTTGTGTTATTTTCAAAAGTATTAGTTTTTTTTAAATATCAGTAAATCTCATTTCGAGGAAAATATATATATATAATATCTTTTTAGACATTTTATTACCCAAATGTTTTAGAAATAAATAACCGAACGTGAATACATCAATTATTATAACAGCGTTAAGAAAATATAGGACATTCTTACTTTACCATTTAACCAGCACCTGCTGATCATTATTATACCACATTTGTTCACAACAAATAAAAGTCTTCGTTTAAGTACGAGGCAAAGTGTTTCTTTCTACACTACTGCGCCGAAATGTGCCGCAGCAAAAATAAAAACTTTCTGCAGCTGTGGCTTATTATACCTTACCGCCTACGTTATATGCTAACCTAACGCGTATAGAATGGGATCTAGTTTATACCGAGAATTAAAGATACCGATCTCAGATTGCGCTCTTGAAAGGAATCTTGCGCGTTTGATTGGTCCTTTCAGAACGGGAGCTTATATCGTCGTCAGCTAGAATGGAATTGTTCGCAAACAAACTGAGGTCGGTGGAACATACCTCCGATGGTGGAGTTTATTATCGCATCCGGCCGGACAGACGGAAGGAGAAAATTTGAATTGTATTGCGGTAAACGGAACGCTTCTATTCAAATGAGTTCGTATTATTAAACTGGCTATTGAGAAGGTCTTCGGTTGAAGAGAAATACTATTTTCTAATAAAATAATAGTAATATTTGTGTTCAATATGAAATTATCACCACGTATTATACTGTTTGATATTAAAAAATGCATTCAACTGAATTTAACTGTGTTAGGTATATACAGGATGGGCCAAAAGTCACGAAGGGGTTACAATATTTAATATTTTTTTATAAATAAATTATTTTTTAAATTTATTACAGATTTTTATATAAAAAACTTTGGATAATGAATATGGAAAGATAATTGATTGAACCAGTATGACCGAATAGTGAAATTTTATTATCAAAATCAGCAATCCATAATTTTAACCCAACGTGCATATCGTCACTATTTCGATGTGCGAAATTCTCCAAGCGAATCAATGATTAACCATTAATTTGATAAGTTATTTTGAGTTCCAGGGTTTAGTTAGTGACATTCCACGTATTGGCAGACCTCGCTCTATTAGTAATGAAACCACAGCGGAATATGTAAGGGAAAATGTTGAAGAAGACCCGACCACATCAACGTGTAGACGAACTGGACAGGTCGGGGTCTCCCATACGTCGCTCCGGCGTATACTGCAGTTCAAGATCAACGTGACATGTGGTTCTAACAGGACGGTGTCACAGCTCATATGACAAGAGCCACAATTTAACTTCTAAGACAAATATTTGATCAAAGAATAATTTCTCGTAGATGCGACACAATTTGGCTATCGCGGTCTGTAGACTTGAGTCCTCATTACTTTTTTTGGGGCAACCTCAGTAAATAGTTAGTGCTAACAAGCCCTAAACAGTTTAGCAGCTGAAAGACAACATTTGTACAGAAATAAATGCACTGAAACTTGAATCGCTAAGATTATGTGAAGCAGAAAATGGACACCATTTGCAAGACATTTTCATACATAGTGAAACTTTATTTCCTATATTAACTTTTTTATACTAAAATAATATATATTTAAAAAATAAAATAAAAAAAATATTAAACATTATAACCCCTTTGTGACTTAAGGCCCATCCTGTACAATAAATTAAAAAATGTTAACATTTATTTAAAAAAAATATACATTTGCATATTGAATTTAATACCGACGTTGCATTTATAATCATGTTACATGGTTGGTATATTGTATAAAATTTTAATATAAACTTTTGTTAATATCTCTGCGTTTATGTAAACTACTAATACATATAATTATATTTGTACATTGAAAATATTTCAATAAAATGTATATCTTTTCTGCCAATATATCACTTTTTATGTTTTGGTTAACCTTCCCCTCCCCTATTTTTTTTTAATTAAATTTTTATTTTATTTATTTGAAATAAAATAGTATTGAGTTGTGTGTTTTGTTAAATATATTATACATGGTATCTATAAAAAATTATTCAACATAAATACGATTATATTTTAATGTTGTGTAATAATTTTATGTTTTGACTTCCGCGGCTACGGTTTAAGATTTACGTAATAATTATACTGATTAATTAGAAACTTGCGTATAAAACCAAATAAAATATCTTATATCTACAGTTACAACCCATCCTCTTACCTAGATTTATTTATAAGTTTCAATCCATGAGTAGTCTCCTAACTTTTTATTTTAATTTAAGTTTTATAGCTGCCACAAATATATCAAGTGCACAGACATGTTCACTTCCTTTCATTGTCATTAAAAATGATAAATATAATAGGTTTTGATACGAATAATATTTTTTCAACGATCTCTGAAACGTACATTTCACACAGCTTCAAAAAGTTTGCCGTGTGCACAAAGTATTGATAGAATATTGAGAAAAAAACCTTTATATTTAATAAAATCATTAATCATGTAGTAATATGTATTTCAAAAAATTGAGAAGAAATAATTATACATTTTAATGGATTTCTATTAAATAAATGTGAAATAAAAATATAATTAAAATAATAATTATCTAGGGAGATTGCAAACATTGATTGAAATATTTTTTACTAATACTGCTTTGATCAATTTAAGTAGAATTTTAAAATGTGCTAGTTATGTGAAAATAAAACACTTTCTTTTTGATTCTTGATTTGATTGTCTATTTGAAACGCGTTTCGCCTTATAAGTGCATTATCAATCTTACAATTTAACATGATAATTTGTATTTATAACTATAATGAGAAGCAACTATAGAATTATATTTGCATGAGATAAAAGAGACAACATTATTCATTACATTTTAAATGTTTCATATTATTCTAGTATTATTATGATTGTTACTAGCTTTTTTATATTTAAAAGTCATAAATTTATTTTAACGCAAGTATTATTTATAAAAAAAATCTGTAGGTATTAATTAAAATATCATACTTACGTAGGTATGTATCAACTTAGCTAATAAATAAATAAGTATGTATCAACAAAAAATAAGTAAGTATGGTAATACTGTGGTAATAGTAAATAACTATGAACGGTAATACTGTGCTACCATAAACATTAATTTCGGCGACACTATAGTAAATTTTCCTTTCTCCGATGCTATTTCCAGTGTTGAAATAAAATAAAAAAAAGCACGATAACTCAGCAGACAAGAAGAAATATTTCAGCAGCAGACCGTAGATCCCTTGTAATCCAAAAATAAACTCTTCGATAAAAAACTGCGTTCCACAACTGACGACTGGAATTCCACTCATTGTTCTGAAACTATCATTCTTCTTCCCGGATTCCAAACCATTCGCCCCGATCTCCCGAAATATCAAACAATTTTTGCCCTTCAAACTATGTGTAGTTCCGAAATTAGATGTAAAAATTGCCTATTTCCATTCGCGTCCGAAATATTAAAATTCCATTACGCGACGCTAACATGAAAATATGTGGGCAGTATTCCACTTTGACCATATGTACATTTTTTAGGTGTTTAATACAAGTCATCTTTAGAATAAATTGAGATGATGTGATGAATAAAACCCGCTTCTAGATTTCACTCCTTTTGGGTGTTTAGATTAAACGGTTACTATTAAGTACGTCTCATCAGCATGACGATGAAGGAATGGAATTTACATAAAAAGCGCCGAATGTACGTGAGCATATTTTAGTTTAGTTGTAGTTTAGGCCCTGGTTCTCAAATATCCAACAATTTACTATAATGTATACAATTCTTTTACTAATAACTCACTAGTCCTACAACACTCCCACTCCACATATTTTTATTATATTTTTATTTTATTATACTTTTATTTTTTTAATTTTATTCTTACTTTTTTATTCATATTTGATTTATTTTTTTATTCCAAATAACACCACAACAGCACGAAAAAAAAAAACTGGCTACTTTAACACAGACTTAGTCTAGCAAAGTAGCCAGGACAACGCTGTATATATCAGAGGTGAAGTCTACTCCATCCCACACATTAAACTATATGTATGTTATGTATCCACCTCTGTAACTACAAAAATATGGATGTCAAAATATATATAAATAAATAAATAAATAAATAAATTCTTCCTGATTCAGTAGTCACAGTGTCAACAAGTTCCCGTCGAGCCTAAAAATATGCCTGATGGACGTACATAAAGGTATTTTTTTAGAGGTATAGAACTTTAAATAAACTTATACAATTCGTGGTAATGACCATAATATATTGAAAATATAGTTTTATGCCATTAGTGTTAAAATATAATTTCGTGCATTATGGGCGCCGCGGCTGGCTCGAATAAAGCGCAATCTGGAAGTCCAATTTTCGACCACTTTTTGTAGCAGCTGGAGGCGTATATCGGTAATAATGCGACGAATTTTGACTTCTAAATCATGTATCGTCTCTGGTTTATCGGCGTAGACTAGCGTCTTCACATATCCTCAATTGGAGACCAATTCACAGGTCCATTACGCGAAATTATGCGCTCATTGAATGTTTCCTTCAATAAATTGATTGTGGCGCGCGCTGTGTAGAATGTTGCGACATCTTGTTAAAACCACAGCTCTTCCACATTAATGCCATTCAATTGGGGAACAAAAAAGTCAGTAATCATGGATCTATTGCTGAACATGATGGCGAATCGACTCATTCGGGTCCTTCTTAATATTACGCTCCGCTATAGCAGCAGCTTCTTTGGTGCGTACTGTATGACGTCTCTGCGAATGCGTATTATCAATTAGAATATGCGTGGTGTGAAAACGATCCATGGTTATTGGAATTACTTGCTCGGATGGACGATTATGTCGACCGTAAAATGTACGTAGCGCACGGTAAGTTTCGTGAACTGGACAAAGATTTTCGAATCAAATTTGCACAATTTGCAAGCGTTGTTCTGGCGTAAGTCTTTTCATTGTAAAATGGCAAATCAAACTGAGTACAAATCAGCTATCAGCTGTCTAAATACTTAAAAATTCTTTATTAATTGAAAATTATCAAAATTATTTTCTAATTTAGAAAACATTGACAAATTTAATTATTTTATTTATTTCATGGACGGTTGTTTGATCTTCTCTCGAATGATTTATACGTGCATAAGAGTATGAAAATAGATTTGTTTATACTCCCGATATTATATGGTTCTATGAAGTAATACTAAAGGGTGTCAAGTTTAATATTAAATAAAAAAATAACTACAATGTTGGTCTCATATTTTGTTCAGCACGTGAACAAGACTGTAAATCTGACAGGGGTGGCTCGCCGATTCGCTTTGCTGCTCGGATGCTGATGTCTGCAGCGGCGTGCAGTGGTTCCAAAAATCCAAATCTTCATCCAGTGTCGATAGCCAAGTCGTGGAATTATACAGGGTCAGTCCAAAGTGTACAGCCAGGTCGAAATTCCAACAGAAGCAAGTCCAAGGTAAGCGGGGTTCAGAAATAAAAAGTCTTGTATGGTGTAGAGAAGTCCAGCGGTGAAGCACACGAGGCAAGTAAAGTTTTCGCCCGCTGGACCGTTTATTTATATTTACTAATCTCAAATCGGAGTGTCATACCCCAGCAAATGGCCGGGACCAATCAGGGGGCTCACAATTTCCCCGTGCCACCCCGATACGGTCCCGCGCCGACACCACCTGGCGGCCAAATCAGGAAACTTTGGTCATTTTTTCCGCCGTCCAGTGTGGGTCGGCAGAACTGACTTTCGTCATACATTTAACAAAATAATTTCACATTTCCCAGGCATCGCGAGTACTTTTTATTACAAACATGAACCTGCCTCGCGATGCCTGGCATATTATAATACGGGCGATAGCCCAGGGAATTTATTAACGCACCTCAAAACTAAAAATCCATTTTTTATTAGTACAGGGATTTTTGAGGTGCGTCAAAATATCTCTGGGCGATCGCCCTTACAAAATTCTATGGGTTTCTACATTCATTTTATTACAAATAATTTTTTATAACGAGATATATTGCAAAAATTAAAGTAATTTTTTCACGCGGTGCCGGGGCGTGGCCTCGGCCGTAATCCGGCTACCCCCTCCCCTCGGCCGCTCGGCCGCCGCAGTGGCGGCGACTTTCCAGGGTCGGGGTGTGGTGGCCGCGCTATTGCCGTGAAACGGCCAAGTTCGGATCGCGGCATGCTTCTCGTTCAGGCCGAGGTGCCGCGGGCTTCGCGGCCGAGGCCCGGGCCGTCGCACGCTCGGGCCGGAGCGCCGCATTTCTCGCGGTCGCGCGGCTGTGCGGAACATATTTTATTTATACAAAATGGAGCTTAACGATGCGGTTTAAATACATTTTATAAACAATATTGTCTAAATGCCGTCCATTTCTTTTAATACATTCTTGCAATCGGACTAAATTTGCGAACACGCAAGAAGCAAAGCGTTGGTTCAATGGCAGCAACTTCACGGCGAATATTTTTTTGTAGGGCCTGAATTATTCAAATATTGTAGCTGTAAATTCTCGACTTAAGGTATCCCTACAAAAAAATTTGCATGGTGTAAGGTCCGGTGACCGAGATGCCCAGGGTATGTCTCCGAACTTGCCGATTAATTTATTGGGAAAAATTCTCTTCAGCTTCTCCACTGAAACTCTAGCTGCATGTGGAGTGGCCCCGTATTGCTGAAATTATGTTCTGTTGTTGAACCCAGGAAACAGCAGCAGTTGCCCGGGTTCAACAAAACCCGAGGAACAGCATACACGTCAGCAGTGACTGTCTCCGCTGGTTAAAAAAATAAGGGCCAATTATCCCTCGGGCAGAAATTGCACACCACACTGTCGTTTTTGGACAATGTAAACATTTTAGGTGGCGTTCCCTTGGGTTGTCGGGGCACCTGTATCTCATGTTCTATTTATTACCATAGCCATCGATATGAAAATGTGCTTTGTCAGTAAACAATATTTTTCCAAGCGTTCGTGCTGTTCGAAAACGTTTCAGCATCGTTCTCGCTAAGCTTTCAAGTAAAGAATAGTCATTTTCGTTGAGAAACTGTACGATTTGCAGTTTGTATGGGCGAAACGTGCACTCTTGATTTTTTTATTCCAGTACAGGTTGCAATCTTCCTTATCAATTTACGCGGATTGCGCATAATTTCACGACGAATTTGAGTCACATGCTCTGGCGTCGCTGCTGACTTTGATGGTCCCGTAGGAGTTTGGTTAACCATTGTCCCTTCTTGTCTGAACTTTTGAACCCAACACCAGATATGTTGCGCGCTCGGCCCATTACTTACTCGTCAAATATTAAAGTGAGTACATAAAGCGCAACGCGCACGAACCAATGAATCACCGCACTTTAAATATTGCTCAACCGCGAACGCGCGGTGTGCTCCCGACCAGTGACTCATTGTGACTGGAAAATCCGCAAATCACGCGAGTCGAACAATACCCCTCCCATTTACCTCACCTTGATGATTTACGAGCAATTACAATTTAATCTTGAAAGTTTTCCACTGTACACCCTATATAATGGAAAATGTATTTATGTTCATCGTTTCCAAATTTTTCAAATTTGACGAATTCAATACGGCATTTTCGAAACAACAATAACTATTGCCAAATATTTTATACATACTCCGTGTGTAAAATTTGTCGTAATATTTTTTGTCATTAAAAACATGATGTAATAAATACTTCGACAATATTATTAGTTATCTGTGGTTCTATAATTCATCATAGAAAAATAACAAGGAGTTTAAAATTAATCAGAAATATGCACTTTTTGAAGGGGAATATTAATTTATAAAAATTTTACTAGAACAAAAAATAATATTATACCTTGTACTCGTTTATTGGAATTGTGGAAATATTTTTTTGATTATCGTTTAAAAAAAATTAATAAAGATTAACTATAATTCATATAAATTATTATTCTTTATAAGTAAAATGATTTGTTATACATATATGCATAGCACATTAATTAATAATTGTGCTTCGTATCCATTGTGTCTATCGTTAGTGTCATTACCAATAATCTATTTTCTTTATAAATCAGCTAGATGACAGTAGAGATTAGCAAATAATAATAATACATTTACATCATCATCATTTACATTCTTTCCGAATTGTGCAATAGATATCACTGATTAAAATCTCCAATAAATGTCGCTGTTCAAAGCAGATAAGTAAATTACGCCGCGACAGATCAATACGTCGCCGGCCATATTGGAAAGTTTTTTAATCGAATAATTCTTGGATGTTTTAGCATTGCAGTTCAAAATGGTTTTACGCAAAATATCGTATTCAGTTGAGATTTGAAGTTTTTTTTTACCTGTCTATATTATTTCATTTTTTTTAAGTTCACTAAATCCTTCAGTTTATACTTTTAATAACATTCTGACTAGTTGATATTCTAAATCAATGGTTCTAGATGCATATGTATATCATTTTACTGTTTATTTCTTACTGGAAATAAAGTTAAAGTATACAACATGGTGTATTATTAAAACAATATAATAAAAGATTCTACGGAAACTATGGCCACGAAGTGGCTGCGAAGTGACCACAAAAGTCACCCGCAGGGCTTAGCAGCAAGCAATCGGCGAAAGCCAATTGATTTGCCGCTAGTTAATATAAAATGCACTGTACACTTGTAACATTTAGTACAATCGATGACACTTACACTTGTAACATTTAGTACAATCGATGACACTTACACTTGTAACATTTAGTACAATCGATGACAAATAATTCAAAAAATATTGTTAAAAAATTACCAAAATATTTAGTACAAATTATATACGAGTATCAATGAACCCATGTAAAAAAAAATACAATTTACTACATTATTTAAGTTTAATGTATAAACCTACGTAGTTAAATGTATTTAATGAATCAGATGTTATTTATTTTTGTCATCCCACACACAACGAACTCATTGTTCCATGGGAAATGGTCCAGATTTCTCGTTCACGCACACAGCCAAGAGTTCCGAGAAACACTACCACACCTCCTGAAGCATAATGTGACTAAACGAGGACATCTGTTTAAGAACATAAATATATTTTATCCATTTATAGTTAGTCATCTCAATTCTGAGAATTAATTAGGAAAAGACAATGTGTGACAAATTTACTGAAAAAAAAAATTGATCAATGAATAATTTTATGTGGCAAATGCACTTGATAATCAATTTTTATTTAGTTATTTGTTTTATTTGGTTGTAAACTATAAATAACTAAATATACCGAAATAACGAAATAAATCAGAATTAAATCTTGTCATTGTGTCGTTTTTCCGAAAAAAATTTAAATAAATACCTTTTACATATATAAAACTAAACAGAAGCCAAACTTTTAGTGAATACTCACATGTCTATTGTCATCAACAATTAACACTAGCGAGGCACACAATTTACTTACAATCTTGTCTCTAGTTAAACTTTCCAAGCGATCATTTATTTTTATTTCTTATGCTGCAAATTTCACTGAAATCAAAACACTTTCATTCTTATTTTCATAGTTTCAGTATTAATTTTCTTGCGTCAGTTCTAGCCTCTTAATAAACTCTGATCAAACATCTGAAAAATCTTTAACATACATTAGTGGTCCCCTCATAGGTTTGCACCGATCTTTGCAGGAATATGTTATTAAAATAGCCACCTCACGGCGAAACATCTGTAGATGAAAATTAAAAATCAATTTCAATTTAACCATTAAAACATCAATATTATAAATATTATGTTGGCAACGTGCTATTTTTGGTAACACAATTAATTTAAAAAATCGAGACCATTAATTTTATAAAATATTGTAACATGTGTCGTCATTTTGAAATCCGTTTTGAGGTATATATGTAAATAAATATACATGACACATAAGAAATAAGGTTGGTAAAAAAAAACTAAAAAAATATTTTGATTTTTATTCATATTTAAACATAAGACCGGAAGAAATGGAAACGTATTGTGCACTTTGTTCCAGATATTTCAGAGCACCACGACACTCAGCTCAGAAAATATGAATGGAAGAGTTTAAAGAAGTGTTTGCCAAAATAATATTAACAAAATCACAGAAACGCAAAACCGATTGACAATTTTATTGGCTGAATAATAATGTCAATTTACGAACTTTGGTCTTTATTGAGATATCAGAATATAATGGCTTTAATATAAATTAAATTAATCAACTAGAAAAATATATAGAAAAAGTCAATCTATCGGAAAAAAAAAAAATTCTGTGTATCTTTCTACAGGATGATTATTAGGTTCCAGGCCGATTTTGTTTCGCCGCCATTTTGGTTTGGCATATATTTGTCAGTTTGCATTTGGTAGTCGTGGAGAATAGTTGATTACAATTTATTATAGAGCATCAAAGTGATAGAGTCATTATAACAAACATAAACTATATTTTTTGAAAAAAAATATCATGAGCGACGATGCTCTTTTCGACTTGGCGGGTTTTGTTAGTACACAAAATAGCCATTATCGGGGCACTAAAAATTCTCACTTGATACACCAATGACTTTTACACCCACGCAGAATTACTGTGTGATGCGTCATGTGACCATTGGACACTATTTCTTTCAGGATGCAAGTGGCAATGCTGTAAAAACAACTGGGTCGATTGGGCCTGTAACATATGTGGTTTCAACAGGACGGGGCCACCTCACACACGGCTCCAACTACGTCTGAAATTTTAATTAATGAAACAACATCGCCCTGGAACATAATATTCACCCGATAGTTGATTAATTTAATTTGTATTAAAATACCACAGAACTGTTTTAAAAATGCGACTTCACAACAAAAATGTATTCTCCCCCATGTATTGTATAATATCGAATGACAAGTGCCAAATTAACCTTGTATAAATTTGGCAATTGTTGGAGTAGGTTTTTTTGGCTAAATTCTTACATAAAATAAGTCCAAAAAAGGTTATCTAAGCTGTATTACTAAAAAAACAGAATGATCTTAAGAGGTCGAAATGTGAGGACTTTCTCAATAGAATCTCAGTTTGCTAAAGAGAGTTAAAAACATTAATGTCTACTCTATTTTTAGGATCGACCTACAGTACTTGGAATACTGTGCACCATGGCAGCGCAGAGCGAACTGGTAGAACGCGTCACGTCTCGCATGGGCACACGAAATTAAACACAAATTGATCACAATTTACCAATGTTTAGACATTTGTGTGTCGTAAAGCATTCTAGGCGGTCGCTGGGCGGGGGGCGGGCTGCGGTGGGGAATTTGTCATCGCGCGACCCCGGCGGCCCGGCGGCCCAGCGGCCCGCCGGCTCGCGGCATTCGGGATTTAAACTTGTCCCGCCAGATCGGAAACTGTGGACTGGGCAAGATTTAAGGCCAGCCGTCGAATTAATTGTTTGAATTATTGTCAGAAGTTCCGTGGAGGCAGATATAACTGAACACGGAATACCCAGTTGTTCACCCTTTTCAATACTTTTAACATAAATTAACTGGCAGTGGATACCTCTGTGCGTTATTTAATAAACTGACGTAAGAGACCAGTTTCACTCACTATGAATAGGCAACACTTAAACGAACTACTCTGATGATTGATATTAAAACGTTATACATGTTTTCATTAATAATTTAGAAAATAAGAAAGATTTTGGATCTTTCCTGTTATATGCTCGCAACTATTTACCTACACCGTATATAAAAAAGCACTTTAGATAGCAAATATTTAGAAGAACACATTCTTATTGTGAAGTTGTAATTATTCAGAACATAGGTCTGCGATATTTTAAATATTAATTAAATGTATTAATTTGAAAGATACATATAAAGTCAATTTTATCAAAAATTATTGTTGTTGCGCCACCGGAATTCGAATCTGGATCTCTTTCCAAACCGGGGAAGGTGCATAAAGTTTCATATAAATTGTATCAATTTGTCCAAAAATTTAAAAAAAATGAATTGTTAATTGTGGCGTCTGCTATCGGTTTACACAAAGGTATTTGTGATTCTGTAAAAACAAAGTAAATGGCTTTCAAATAATGAAACGATAGATGTATTCATTTGAAAAAGTGTAACATGTACGTTCGAAAATTTATCGTCAAAAATAATGTCGCTGTAGCATAGTTGGATAATCCACCTTCTCCGGTTTAGAAAGAGATCCAGGTTCGAATACCGGTGGCGCAACAACAATATTTTTTGATAAAAGTGATTTCATTCTAATTAATACATTTAATTATTATTTAGCAAATATTTCATTTTCATTCCATTTTCAATACGTTTTGAAACAGTTACAGAATATGTACTAACCTAACCTAACCCAACTTGATGGACTTCTGAATTCTAATGAGTGTATAAATTAATCATAGATATAGAACGAAATCAAAAGATAACAGTGTAAACTGAATCAGTAGACGGTGGAAGAAAAATAAGAAAGCGGCAGGAAGATAACAGAAAAGGTTCAAGATGTCAAAATTTCAAGGAACTGAATTCATTCGTTCGTTGGCTCGACATTCGTTAATGATTCAATTGAGTGTTTTTCAAAACATTTTAAAAGTTTTATTTCTAAATTATTATTAGAGAATACTTAATTGAATATAAATGAATGCCCAAAAATAGCGTATGATAATTATAAAATCAATTAATATTAACAACTTTCGACACTATATGTAAAAAGGTCGTAAACGATAACGCTCCGGAATGTACGCGAAACGTTCAGGCTATAAAAAATGTTTTACAAACGAACAGCTCTCGTAAGGATTTTTTTTGTGAAGTGCCTACTTACTCTAGCAAACCCATTCTGTAATTAACCTCGTGAAAAGCGCGTAAAAGAAAATTGTGATTAAATTGGATACACTAATCAAAATCGGGCAAAAAGCATAGTAAGAAAAACAAAAATGGAACTGATCAAATCTTATTTTTCCAATCTTTCATTATGGTGCTGAAACATGGACTCTGTGAGATGGGTCCGCAAGAGGGTAAACGCTTTAAAAATATGGTGCTGACGTGTACCGTGGACAGCTCGCACAATGCCTCTATTATAGAGGAATTCAAATATTGAGCAGCATCTATCCTCAAGTTTACGGCTCCGAACCTTCAGATATTTTGACCATGTGACCAGACACAGTGAAAAAATTGGCAATCCAGGGTAGAAATAACAAGATCTTCGTAGAAGCTCATCAACATGATGAACCGACAAGTGCAAAGCCGACTTCTGAAATACACAAGAAATGCCACGAAATGCCACGAGAATGGGTGGCGACAGATCATCGATGTCATCATCTGCAATTAACCGCAGTTCCATGATCACTACTCTTATCTAAAAAAGAACGAAGGTAAAGAAGCTCCCTCACAAAGACTTCACACGCTTGTGAATGATTTTGGTATTGTAGATATATTCCGATATTTAATGTTCAAATATAAGAGTAATGTTTTTGATGCTGTTCTGAGTGAAAAATACAATTGATTTTGATACTCGGCCATTCTGTGTCAAGCCTAAATTTTTATTATTTTGCTTACTTTTAAATTATTATCTTTTTAAAGCTATATATATATATATATATATATATATATAGCTTTAACACAAGTAGCATGGAATATATATATTCCATGCTACTTGTGTGCCCATATTTTTGTTTTTTTTTTATACCAAACCAACTTTGTAAAACCCATTAGAGCGATAAAAATAAATATAAAAAAAGTATTGTTGTAAACTTTATTATTTACGGATTAGTGAACATGATTTCCCAAAAATATAATATTTCGACTATATTTTGACCAATGTTGTAAGCAACCATTAATATAGAGATAACAAAAACAATTAAAAATCGTGTCTATGTTTAAACCACGCGAGTTATTTTAGTACAAATCCTTCAACACTAAGTCTAATATAATTAATAACCAATTGAACTTAACGAATAACTCACTATTTAACATATTCCCCATTTCAATATCTCCCTGTCGATCCCCTCCCCACTCACTAAACTCCGCCATCGCTCCATAATTGATGTCGTTTTAATATTTTATTTTTATGGAATAGTTCGCTAGTCCTGACGAAGATACGTTAGAATCGAAATCGATTAACGTAAAAATAACACACAGTAGTTTATACAATGTTTAAATATAGATACAATTTTTAATTATATCTAATCACAAAGTTAACGCTACAAACATCAACAATACTATGTTTATCGATCGAAATATTTGACACTGAATAGAGTTACCGCAATTCAAATCATACACAAACAGCCCAAACGTTTGGTTAGCAGATCATGTAGGTTTTTAATAGATAGGCCTATTAAATTGGTTTGCTTAGAATTCATAAGTATATAAATGTTGAAAGCAAGGAGATACAGTGGGCGGAACATGCAGAGACAGAAAAACGAATCCTGTAACACGCATCTAGCTTTCTTACACAAGCCAACAAAATCAAGACCGAGGGGAACACCGAAATATAGATGGGCGTATAATATCAAGATGGAGCTGCAAGATGTAGGCGAACGCTCACTAGACTAGACTTCAACGGACATGGATGGATGGTACTCTGTCGTGACTGTGGTCATGGATATTTGAATTTCACGAAGCCGCTAAAGAAGAAGAAAGGAGAAACCATTGCAAAAATAATTTTTCATTCCAAATATTTGTTGAATTGCTACTTTGGATAGTATAAAATATTCTGTGTAGCTTAGAATAAGATTCAGTTATTAAGTCACAGACGATTTATAAAATATAGTCGTGTTGATTAAACCCCTAAGTATAAATTTACAAGCTACGAAGGCGATTCAACAATTATCTACACTTTCGCCATAACACACCTTCAAGGTTGTAATACTGCCTTCTGCGCATGGGTGCTTAGAGTTGTATAGCTGCGGTCACGTGTAAAAAATTTGATTCGCATTATTTGCCTTCCGGATATTACAGTGAAAACAAGTCCGCTCCGCTAGCAGTTTGCACCAACGAGGAACGACGAGTAGTGATCCGATTGGATTTCGTTGGAGGCGTTGAAATTCATCGTAGACTTTTATCACAGTCCGGGAACAGTGCTTTATCACATAAAAGTGTTTTATTGTAGATCGAGAAGTTTAGAAGTGGCCGAACGAGTGTGACACACGAAGAGGGAGCCGTACGCCCGTCAACTTCTACCACGGACGATAAGATTCGGCAAGCTTAAGAGATGGTTCTAGCGAAGAGTCGAGTTACCATCGGTGAGATGGCGTTTTCTTAGAACATCAGTCATGATTATGCCATCATGCAATCATCCACGACGAGCTTAGTTTCCATAAAGTCTGTATAAATAAATTGTAGACCGAAAAGTGTAGCCACTTTTTGACTTGCCCTCGTATATTTATACCATTGTGATACAATGCAGCGCGTCCGAGTTGCAATGTGCAAATAGTTAAAAACATTGTTGCTCGTTACTACACGCTTGATTTGTACACGCTTTCTGTAATCAAGGGCGTGCAATGTCTGGGGTATTAATGAAATATGGCGAATGTATCATTAAGCCTTTTTTTACAAGACCGCCTGTCGCTCGCCGCTTGTCCGTGAAATTTATAGTCGGAGTCCCTAATGGCTCAGATCTATTCCGGGAGATCGTATTTTAATTTAGCCCTTAACTCGATGTGAACTGGATGGATCCCTCCTCCGGCGTGACGGGATGTGATTTACGGCCGCACTTGCGGTGGACTCTGTTTTAATTTGTGAAAGATGGCCGCAATGCGTCCTGGGGATACTAAATGGTGATAAACCAATCTGAATGGGTGCTAATTACACGACGCTAAACGGGTACTGCTTTTGCTAACAAATTAGACATTACAATATCGATTAATTTTGTTAAATAAATCATTTAAGTAAGTGGAGTCCTGCACCGGAGGTAATGCTGAGTCGGCCGCAAAATAGATTTACATTATAAAGACCTTATGATGTAAATCTATGTTATTTTACTCGCCTTCTTAATTGAGTCCATACCGAAACCATGGGCCGGTTGTTTTTTCAGTGGTAAATTTTAACTATAGTAAAAATAGTTATTTTATAGACATGTTTGTTCGATAATCGATGTTCGTCTATGCCCCCTCCTAAATTCATACAGTTCACTATCCCTACAAAACAAATTACTCTTGTACAAAGAAATCATTCGTCCTATACTCACATAAACGAGCCCCATCTAGGGTTCAAGTAACACAAAAATACATCCTTAGGAGAATCACAAATTCACCCTGGTTTGTTAAAAACAATCATTCACAGAGATTCAAACATACCCTCACTCAAACGACACATACACGATTTATCGTCTAAATTTTATTCTAAATTAATTTCCATCCCAAACCCTTCCATAAACTCCCTCGGCCTATATGATCCTTGATCCGATCCCCATCATCTTCGTCCCATTTCACTTCTGTATTCTGTTTTTGACCCTATTGAACAAAATTTATGAAAAGATTCAACAAAAACTTTCACTAAAAATATAAAAATTCAACAAAAAAAAAATTAACAAAACATAAAATTTTTAAAAATGTATTGTATAAAAAAAAATTACCCATTTTTACTACTATTATATACAAAGTTAAAATTACCTGATATTAAAACAAAAACAAAAATCTTACGCAATTGTTGATACCTCATATGTCGGAGACAAGAGGGCTCAGCTCTTATCCCTCCTCCCTTTAACAATCGAATCAAGTTACAGGAAATTACATTCTATAAATAGTAAACTAATTTTACTCTCCAATATCGGATGGTAAAATTGGTAATAGTTACAGTATACGATAATGAATTTTTCAAAATGTCGCTATCGACAGTTCATCCGATAATAATCTCGCTGTTGAATTTATTTTAGCACATAAACTGAAAAATTTTCGCCAGCAAAATGATGGATAGTGATGCATGATTTGAATAAAGGCATTGATTATCCAGGGAATAATATGTATTACCAATGGTGAATATTTAAAATAAATCAAATTTGATGATATATTCAGATATTTGATGATTATTCGCCTTACCACATTGTTAGGCGAAATTATCTTTGATGAATCTACCGTGCGAACAACCCGTGAACGTTTTTTATCATGGGCGATGGTAAAAAATTAGTTGGTATAATAAAAATTTACTATGTTCAAAATTTACTACCAATAAAACAACCAACTTTTAGCCGGCGATAAGTAAAAGGGATTGGCACTACTAACATGACTATGCAAGAGATATCGACATATGATAAGACTTATACAAGATACTTATCGACAACAAGATGTACAGATCAAGTTTAAGACACGACTGAAGCCTCACTACACGTTGCAGTAAACAAGGCCCGGGATCGCGAAGAGTGGAGGCAAGCGGTTCGCGCTGTTGAAGCAGACTAGAACACCGGACAGACTACTAAACTCAAGCGAGTGCATAAACAATGAACTAACCATATTAGAACGCGAACAAAAGATAATTAACTAAAATAACAACAAATCGGCGGGTATATAACAGGAATGGTCCTAATATTGTTATGTGCGAGACATTAAGATTTATTTACAAATTGCAAGAAATCTGAATATTGCTGCGGCGTGATACCCGAATAGCGAATTAAAAGTTGAATAGAAAATAAAAATTGGCTTAACAATTTTGTTTAATTTTGCTTACATGTTGGTAGAAAATATATGATTTTATACTATACTATTTTTATACTATTTTTTACTATTTTTATACTTTTTTTTTGTATAAAAGTTTTTTTTTAATATTGTGTATTTTTGTTCAATTAAATTGATTACACGACGTGTAATCATTTAAAATTAATATTTTGTTAAAAAAAAATCTGCTCGTGTGTAAAGGCTTCACTTACATAGGATTAAATTAAGGCGATTAGTATTTCCATATTCGATTCGTTAAATTTCGTAATCCCATCGATGTTAATGAATAATCATTTGGAAATAATTCCAATAATATGAAGCCATACCCATTTATGTACATTACGGTGATATTATCAACTAATTGTTTTTATTTATTTTTATACTATTATATTCGCTGTTAAATTGAAAATAAATAATATGTAAATAAACAGGAGTTTTCTTATATTATTAATAGAATCGGCGTTAACTTTGTAGAGTTTCATCATAATGGATGGATATAAATGAAACAATGTTATTACTCAACTTGAGTTTATTAGCACTACTCAAGTTTCGAAAGAAACAGTAACTCTTATCGACTACTGTTACTGTTTCTTTCGAAACTCGAGTAGTGCTAATAAACTCAAGTTTTCTTCGTTGTAAAAATATTAATATTAATTATTTTTTAACTCTAAACGCCCAGCCTTATTAGGATGCTATTAATATATTTTAAATATTATCATTTATTGATTTGGCGGTTACTTTGCGATGTAACATTATAAAAATATATAATATAAGAGCAGTCCTTCCCATATACGTGTCTATCGGAAACTAGTGGTACAACGAAAAAACAAAATTGTGTGTGTGTAATATAAAGTGAAAATAAAAATTATATATTTTTGAATTATGTTTGATTTGGTTTCCTCGTATTTATCAAACACTATTTACCGCTTCAGATATAACCTTATACATGTGAGCATTTATTGATTTCCATAATAATACTTCTAAAAAGTAGATGTAGGTAATTAATTATCCGGTTAGTGATAATTATAAACCAGCTTCGTAATTTAATGCATTTTGATGTTCATTTGTTTTTTTAATTATTTTATTAATTATTAATTATCTGAAAACAGTCTTACATGCCTTTTATATTTTCCAATTACTGAAAATATAGAGCTCCCTCTTCGCAGATAACTCTTTAGGTGAAAGTGACGCCTAGCGGAATGTTTAAGAACTTCAGTTTATCCGAGATTCTTACCAGCCGCTTAAAAAGCGCCAATGGTAGTGGTAGCATCATCGTTTAACGTGTGGCGCTAATGTCGCGTGCCATAAAAAATGCTACCGAGAGCAAAACATTTCTCAACTATTCTTTATCTAATTTTTATTCCACCTTCGTAGGCATATAAAATTAATACCGATACCATATGTTTTTATTACCTACATTTATGACTCGCTAATGCAATCCCATATAATCCGAAAATACATAAATGTACTATTTTGTAAATTTTGCAAGACTTTTATTTCCATGTTTTTGAAATACATAATATAATCTAATTAATTAATCGAAAATGTAGCTCGGAAGTCGCATTAATACTAATATAAATTATGTAAAATATTAATTTATATATTTTTTAAATTATTTACTTGGGAAAACATATCAATGTAAAATATATTTTAATTGGTCAAGATTAATATACTTTACAATAATTTATGAGAATTTTGTTATTTTAATAGTTTAAAAAAAACAACCACGTTTGTATTGTAAATATTTCTTTGTTTTTTTATAAACATTTATAATTATTATTCGTACATATTGCTTTATATATTTTTTGGAAATATTATATTAACAGTTTTCTAATCTTGATTTCAGTGATAATTAAAAATAAAAATAAATTAGTACAAATTAAATGTATCAACTAGAAAGATATACATAAAAAAATCAATTTATCAAAAAAATATTGTAGTTGCTGCCGGGGGGAAATATTAAAATATTTTTTCGACAAATTGAATTTTACTGTATATCTTTCTAGTTGATACATTTAATTTGTATTAAAGTATCACAGAACTATGTTCTGAAAAAACTGCAATTACACAATAATTTTGTGTTTTAAAAAACTTTTTTTTCTCTCAAATAGCCCTCATGATACTCTGTAATATAATATTGGCACATAATATATTATAATATTGTATTTTTGTCTGATTCGTATGATTAAATTAAAGTAATAAAATATCTTAATATGGTTATAACTAAGAATTAAAATATAATTCTTTTAAAGTTAATCAATTTAATTATTTTTCAAACAGTGTTACGAAGGGCCCAATTTATTTTATAAATGTGGGATCACGACGTGCTGAGAATGGAGACAGTAACTCCTGATTTACACACTATTTCATGAATCAATCTGATCACGTTACCCTTGTGAAGCCACATTCTGAATTTTTATGAATGAACGACCACCCGCACATTATGTCCAAAACTGCCTATAAAAACACCTTCATAGAAAAACCGCAATTCAATTGGCACCATATCAAAAGATACGCACACTTTTAAAAACGTGCTCTAAATGATTTAAACTCTTTTATTTAGTGTTTCCATTTTATCTTTGTCTTACTCGTATAGAGAGCGTCAAGACTTACAAAATGTAATATTAAAACTTGTAAAGGAAAGTTTATACGTATCGACTTCATAATATAGCAGAGGTACCGTTTCACACCTTTTTATTATGTCCATTCTTTAACACGAAAATACTCCGAAAATTTCCTCACGGCCTATTATAGGGAACCATGTATCGCCGTGAATGTGTCCCGCGATAAACACAAAACCATAAAAAAGCCGTAAAAATAAAACGCTGTATAAAAAATGCCACAGGTAGAGAGGGCTGCGGGTCGCGGACGTCAGACGAGCGACGATCGTGTCAAATATTTTTCGAATAACAAAATAACCTAAATTAATATTCACTATCTACCAAAAATCTACAAAGTACCTATGTACCCAGTACTGTTTAATTTGTTATTGTTTTTTTAGTACACAGAAAATATTATATTTACAAAAATATTATGACAATTTACTTTCTAGGGAAACCGCTTAACATTTTAATATATTTTCTGATTAAAAAACATTGTAAATAGAGGCGTGCACTACATACAAGCAAAAAAGGTGTGCATTACTAAAAAATTTGGGAAATAAAAATAAAATAAATAATCTTTATATTATGAACAGACTGTATAAAATTCTAGACGTTATTACCCGGATTAACGTAACCTTGTCTATGACGTAACTCACAACTTTTGTCTAGCCGTGGGATATTTGCGAACCATTTGTAACAACTTTATGTGCATTCTGGTCGGCAAATTACTTGCACTTAGGTCTTGAATGAACCTAACTTGTTTTTTTAATCCTTATAATAATTGTAATGATCTAAATATTTTTTTATTGAATCTATATCGGCATCTTGACGTCTGCGGATTTTCTGCATTATTCAAACAAAGTTTGCTGTTTTCGAAAGGGACTAATCCTTACTAAAAACTCCGTAGAATAACATTTTTACGTATTTGTTTTACTTGACAGATTAAACGTTTTGTGTTCTTAGTGTATTTCAAACTATGATTCCATATTTCGGTGTTTGCGTAGATAATAGTTAAAGGTATTCATCATGTCATACAGATAATAGATTATTACTAATATTAAATTAAATGTCAAAATACAATTATTTCTGTTATGAGTTTCGGTTATATTAATTTATAAAGCTAGTTATTTAAATAATTGTTTTCGAGCACCGTTAATGAAATATTTTAAATCTGTTGTTCGAAGGAGAAATTGTAGAAAATATTTTAAGCGAAATCGAAATCAGAATACGGTACCGAGCAATAAAATAACTTGCCTATTTTAAAGTAATAAATTTACAATTATATTCTAATTTGAAATTGATAGAATTGTTCTCAAAATTAAAAAAATAAATTATACCTAGTGTAGCTCCCTATTGTATATGTAATTAGTTGGCATCACCATAACGTAAGAATATAGTAAACACTAAATTAATGTATTAATTATAAATATATACATATAAAATCAATTTTGTCGAAAAATATTGTTTTTGCGTCACCGGGATACGAACCTGGATCTCTATTTCCAATCCGGGGAAGTGCACTACCTTTGTGCTATAACGCCAGTATTTTTCTTGACAAATTTTCGAACCTATATGTTACATTTTTCAAATTAATACACCTGTCGTTCCATTATTTTTGAAAGCCATCTACATTATTTTTACAGAATCTCAAATACCTTTGAGTAAACCGATTGCAGACGCCAGAATTATCAATAATATAGTAAACATTTAAATACAAAATTAACTATTAATACTAATAACACACAGTTTGTAAGCAATGTTCCCTCTAATTTTGAATAACAATGTTTGCATAAATTTTATTTTGTGCAATTTTAAGGACCAATGCTATTATTTATGTGCTGGGGAGAAAATAAGAAAACCATTACCGTACCAGGATAAGGCTACTGGTATGGCCTGGGTGGACCATATTATTAATGTAGATGTATTAAGACGCATAAATAAGCCAAGAAAACTAATAATAACTATTGAGGAAAACTGCAAACCAAGGACACATTCCCCACAATAAAAAATATGATCTCTTACAATTCATTACGCAGGGAAAGACAGAACGCAGCAGAAACGCAGATAGAAAGAGATTGTCTTGGCTGTGTAACCTCAGAAAGTGGGTCAATATACTAAATCTTAGTTATCTTATACAGGATATATCAATATACTGTGACATGGTGAACAACCTTCTATAGAGGACGGAGCATGTCTTGTTAAAATTTGTGTGTGCGCTATATTCTTTTATGCGCGCTATGATGCCAAATCGTATGTGCGCGCACACCAGCACACCTTAAATGGAATATCGGTAGTAAGTAGCATAAACAAAATAATCTTTCCCTTTCAAATGCCTTTGATATATAAGCATCGGAGCAACTCTTCCTCGTGGTTTCTCAGCAATTCAACAACTTTATTTTTGAAAACCGTAGGTCATATAATTTGCTTTGTATTTAAGTCTAAAATGTTATAAAGTTGAGTGCTAAGCATAGGAAATGTTTTTTTGTTAAAATGTACTCTTCATTCTTCAACTCTTCAGTTGCAGTATGTTTTGTGTTGTTGTTCTAGTCTTGTAGTGTATTGGCACAGACTACCAAATATATAGACATGAACTAACACAAATTCCTTGTTTCAATATTTGCATTTTGGTATCACCCACGTGATCATTTTGATACCACTTACGCAAACCTCTGTGACTTTTTTTAAATATATGACTCGATTGGAACGAAAATTTAAACGCTGACAATATTATATGCATTAATGTAAAAAATGCGTCTAGTTTAAACAAAGATTTAATTTTCAAAGAGTAAATTCTTTTACCGTTGCATAAATGTGTCATAAACTATCGGATTTATGTTTCCGCGTGAATGTTTGTAGAATGCCCCTCGTCCCGCAACCAATGTTCCAAACCCCTCCACTCGTCTATGTGAATTGGAAAATAATGTAATGAGATGTTATTGTGATAAAAAATATTACTGATCAAGAGTAAAGTTGATGAATTTTAGACCAATCAAATGATTATTAATCTTTTTTTATTAAATAAATATAAGCATGATTTTAATGTACGCATTTTTTTTTCATACACTATACGAAAATATAATTGTCTCATATAATTATTATATTATTATATTTGGTATAGGTATATCTGAACCATGGAGGCGATATCAAGGTGTGCTTATGGTCGTAGACGTCCCATAAGGCCGTTGAAGAAGAGGAAGAATGGCATAAATAGGAATTGAAACATAACATTAGAAATCATTATAATACTCAAGTTCAGAAGGACCCGGTCAGTTTTAAATATTACTTCTTTACAGGAGACCATTTTGTGTTAAAACGTGACATATTTTATATTACCTACATTGACCCACTTTGGTTATTCTAGGAAGATACATTAAATATTTAAGGATACTAAGAAAGTGAAAATATTTTAATTATTTAGACCTTTTCACCAATCATAGAATTAACAAATAATAAAAATAATTGATCACATTATATTTTCAATAATAATTTTTCACCCATCACTAAGTGTATCAGAATAATAATATTATTAATATAATATAATTATTAATAAACTTACAAATACAGAAATAGCGAACTTAAATGATTCGCGAAATTGAAGACGATATTTACAAAACATCATAATACGAAATGGTAGTTACGGATATCTAGTGCCAAGAACACAAAAATGATATCTCTTCCAGGCATTTCAAACATTTCACGTGAATACTCAAGTGAATTAGAAAAAGTTTTGTATGTGTTTTACTAAATCAAATTATTAACGTCCAAACAAACATTCGATTTACAATTATTAGCAGTTGATATAGTCATACAAGGGTATCAACGCTAGGTAGGTACATATTTGTATTTGTGTGGCGATTATCACACATTGAAATCCAAAAACCTTCACGTATAGATGTCAAACCTTCACGCGTACTATTTGACACGTGTTTTATAATCTTTATAAAAATAAATGAAATTACCGAGGCATGACTCTGAATGAACAATGAAGACATCTCTGTAATATCCCAAAACTATAATTAATAACTGGCAGATTAACTTGGTGCGCGGTCAGGATCTCATAAGCTGTCATCGGTTGCTTACAGCTAGGTCCTACGGGCGGCTATTGCGGCCGCTTCACGGTCAATAGTGGCCGCTGCGCGGACAAGGTCTCAATATAATCTATATTTCAATGTTAATGCTTTCCCCAAAACAAACCAAACGTAAATAAAATCTCGATATACTTAATTAAAATTATTCCACCTTTGTAAGTTAGCTATCGTAATGACATCTAGATGATGATATAAGAATCGCGGATAGACAATAATAAACAAAAATACTATTTTATCTGAATAATGTACATTTAAGTAAAGACGGAATCGGATGAATGGTTTTCTTAGCAGATTTTGACAAATATTAGATCGCGAACATAACCAAAAATTGTCGTTTTGGTATTGCGACTTAAGAGATCTCTCTTACCATAGACAGCATAAATAAGAAAAAATGACAGATTTCAAAATACTTGCCAGTCGTCTCGTACGATTTCGCTGATGTATGTTTTTTCTTACTCGTAATGAAGACAATGTACATTTCACTTCCAATTGAATATATATTTGCTTACTGTAAAAATGCTATTTAATATATAAAAGAGAAAATTATCAATTAATTGTAACCTTGAGATATTAAAAATACGTTTGTTTTTGCTCTACTCTTGCCTTACCGACCTGTTCCTTTAACCCTACCAAAAACATGCAGAACACAGGTCTACCGTCCCAATTAAAACTGTAATATTTCTGTTAATATACGCAACATAAAATTAATATTTAGTTAATAATAAGTAAAATACTTATACTTAGAACTGACTAGTTGTGTAAAGCGAATCTTACAACAATAATTATTTTTCAATTCAGTCAGTTGTAAAATTAATATTCTGGGGAAAATACCATTTTTGGTTACACAAAAAGAGATGGTACATTAATTTCACAATAAAAATATTAACAAACATACGAATATGTGATCTCTCTTTCCCATTAATTTATTGAAGAGAGGTAAGAAAAAAGGTAGTATTGTACAGGACTTGATGAATGCTCCGAATTATATTAGGATATTTATCCTTTTTGTAATTAATGCTCAATATTTAGAGTAAGTTTATAGGATTAATAATTTTAAAGGCGATCTAAAAGCTTTCTTCACATTTAAAATGTTAAAAATTTCTTACGGTAACACGAGTTGACACCACGGCTGCATATAGATATTTTATATCACGGTATGGTGAAGGTTAACCAAGTACTTTACAGTCCGAATCCAAATCCAGAAAGTCATAGATAATAAATGGGGAAGCACAACATTATTAAGGATAAATGTTGTTGAACAAGTTCAGTCACCAACTGCGCATATTATTAAAATGTTCATTTAACGAGTAAGTTTATAAGCTATTGGTATATATTAATTTTACGAGAGAAACTGAGGTTTAATGCTTGGTGAAACCAATGAATCGAAAATCTCCGAACTTACTACAGTGGTTTGAACTTTGTAACAGAACTGCTCGTTATGTTGAACAATAACATCTTCCAGCGAAAATCAACAGTCGAAAGTGTCAACAGAAATGTTAACATAAACGGCGTATTTGACAAATATAATCAAAATGTAAGCCGTAATATATAAATATTCATTTAAGCAATAGATTTTATTCATTTTCACCAAATAGTATCTACATTCGTAATTAGTATATTTTTAAACAATTTTATTTAACTGTCCTAAGGCAATATATATATATATATATATATATATTGTATATAACCAGCAGTAAAAAGCAATCAGCTATCGCCGATAGCTTTTCTGCTAGTGTATTCTATATTGCCCTCCCTGGAATTATACAAACAGTGTTCCTACGTATCAATTTGAAATATATATATATATATATATATATATATATATATCCACTTAAAGACATTCTTGAAAAAACTGAGATGTTTACATAAATGATTATTGAACAAACGTGAACATTAATCAGTCATCTCGCGTTGCATTTGGCAGTGCGACCTTAGATAAGAAAATAAAGTGCGAAGTAAGATGACAGATGCTCAATATACTTGCCAGTTAGTTTTTTCTTACTCGTAATAAAGTAAATATATACTTCATTTCAAATTTAATATATATTTATGTACTTCTATTGAATATATAAAATCGATAACATTTAAGTAATCTTAACATAGAGATATTAAAAACATGTTCGAATTTTTTCTCACTGACAATGACATTTACATGCCATAGATGAAATATGAAGAAGCCCAATATTATTATGGACTATCATTTTTTATTTTTAAATACTTCTTCTTGATAAAATTAGACTGCAGCAAATTTGAAAATGTTTTTATTACTTGTAGTAAGTAACATTAAGTAAATAAGTCATGTAAATTAAGAAAAAAACATAGTAATAACATTCATTCATAATTCACGTTTGTAAGCATTTAAGAAGTATACAAATCTGTGGTATACATGGTTTTTATTGTTTCTTTCACATCTGTGGTTTACATGGTTTTTATTGTTTCTTTCACATCCCCATAGCGCAATTCTGAGGATTTTATAACCTAGAGAAGCAATTAAAAGCTATCTAAATATTTGAAAACCAAATTCTCCAGTTAAGAATAATTACCGACGGCGTATCCGCAAAAATACTGAGCTTGTCGAGGTCTTCCAATAAATAAATACTTCAGTAATATTGTCCGTTCAAGACAGAGAGATCTGGAGGATGGCTGTATGATCGCCCATGGACAAGGAATGCTCTTTACTTAAAACCAAATAACATGAATATGGCAAAACGTTGCCATTAAATAAGGGATATGATTACAACTATGCGCTCTAGAGATTTGATTGTTTTAAAAAACTATTTCACAAAAACAATAATTTCGATAGAAATAGAAAAATTGGACCCTTCTAAAATCGTCGAGTCATCCGCGAATTTCGGGGAAGCAATTTATTATATCCTTACAATTATTAATGTCGCCTTGCGGCTTCAGAATTGGCTCCTGATGCTGATTGACTTGTAATAATTAATTAGTAATTGAATTAATTCCTTAGTATTACAAATTTTCCCTTGTTTTATTCATATTTTGTATAACAGAGGAATAATCATTATGTACCCATGTTTACAGTAATATTTTCAATTTACCTCCCTATTTAAGTAAACCCGGTGGTGTTCGTAATGAACCACGTTTACTGTTAACTTTTTACGAGTCTCACCTGCATTTAACATCGCTTTTATGACCTTTGAATGTATGTAAATCCTGTAAAAGCGCAATTCAAATTATGTAGTTCGTGCAATCCCTCCGTAGGTGCCATATGGCATGTGACTAGCATCGAATAGCTACTATAAAATGAGGTGCTAAATTGAATTAATGGTTGATCCGACACCCAGGATTAAATTGAACGCGAAGGGAAATTGTGGAATCATGCAAATTTTTGGTTTCATTATCGTTATTTGTGGAGACTGCTATATAATAAAGAGAATAATGTATTTTATATATTTTATCCCATATTATTATGGATTTATTATACTCGTATGTTAAAAGTAACATAAATACGTAATATAACTTTTTCATAGAAATATTTATTTTCATGTTTGCGAGTTAACGTTGTTAACACCTCGATTCTGAAAATATTATACAGAATTATAATTTTCTCTAACTGGGAGTGGAGCTTATGACTCGAAATTATCCAAAGTAGGTATTAATTATTTTATTTATAATACTGTACATATTCGTATAGAATTTAAATAAATATCAAAACAAACTTAAAAGAATATATTGATTCGTTTTTTAATCATTCCATTAAATAATTCAGAATTAATTTGATTTCAGTTTTCATTATAAATTCACATTATATAAACGTTATTTTATCGTTTAGTAACCGACATATTTTAATGTATATATATATAATAGAAACACATAATAAATAGTCCTTTACCAACAACATATTTCGATATACATTTACATAAAGAGATTATGATTTACATAGGCGAGCTTTGATGAAATATCTCGTGTGGGAGAACCAACATAAATATTTAAAAACTTTTCAGTCGGATAAGTTTTTCTTCGAAGTTTTATGTGAGTTTATCACATGTTCCGAAAAATATTGGAGACGTAATAATAGCTATATTTTTCACATTTGTACTGAATAAAGGAAAGTTTGTAAATTATTATTATTAAATCATGATTTATTACCTACTTTTCGCGAAGTTTTGATATATCATATACGCAGCGGAAAATCCCACAGCATTAAAAAGATTCTGAACGGTTCTGAAAGCTCGATCATAATAATATGATTGATTATGAAATTTTTCGCATTGAAAAAAATTGTAAACTTCGCTGAGTGGGAATGCGAGCATTATGAAGCATTATCATTTCTTTCGGAAAACGAAACTAGTAATTTGAACGTTGAACGTGCGTGAACCGAAACGTGCGTGTCAAAAGATTCCGTAGATATTATTCCTGCAATAGTAAATAATTCACGAAGGAGAAAGGTGGAACATTTTGTAGGTATTCCGTAGAAATATTTCTCCCGTGGAAAAAATATACGCAGCCTATATAAATAAAAATACAAATCTGTAATATAAATTTCTTTTTCAAATAAAATAAAACAAAAGAGAGTTATGCTTTTGTTTTCACAAAGTTATGTTTTTAATTTATGAAAACTGCCAAAAGAACGTGGTTAGGTAATAATTCGCGATAATTTTAAAAAATACCTTATGATACAAAAAATATTCATCTTAGGTAAAAACATTAATCTTGGTAAATCACGCCAAAGAAATCAGATCCTTATTTATTTTTACGTTTTTAACGATTATTCATTGTTTCAATGATATTTAGAGTAATGTTTTATATGAAAAGTGTTTTTATAAAACATGTATGTTCGTAGATATAAAAACTTTATTTTCGATCGACTTACATTTTAGGTTTTTTTTTTTAAATAGAGAAGTCTACACGGAATACATGTTACATCAATATTCTTACTATTCTCAAACTAAGCTAAACGCTTGCGCTACGAAAATAGTACAAACTTGTTGGTTTGCTGGAACGAGGCGCGGACCCTCGATCACTAGATCACTAGGTCAGCGTCTTAACGATTAGACCAACAAGGTACTCACATTCATCATTATATTACAAATATTATTGAATATTTTAGAAATCTTTACACAATTTTTAAATGTTTAATTTGTATATATATAAAATAAATTTAAATAAGGATTCTACAAATTTATGAAAAATTCATCCCTCTGTAAGTTTCCATTCGAGTTCATATTTTATATATGATCATGATACATTTGTATTCATCTCAAAGTTATGATTGAACATATTTAAAAAGAAGGTGACATTGTGTCATCTAACCTTTTCTCGTCAACTTTTTACAGAAATTTTGTAAGTCTCTAATGTTTGTGCCAAAAATAAATAATTCAAGTTCACAGAATATCTATCAAATATATGTACACGATTGAAAATTTTCGCTCGAAAATTTGGAGAATATCAGTTGGTAGGCCTGCTTACCATACAAAATAAAATATATTGCGAATAACATATTTACACATATGTTAAAAACGATTATGAACACACCTGTTAAGAATCATTACGACACATACAAATACATAATATAGTATTTTCGATGTTCTTAATGTTTAAACAGTAATGGTTTCTCAGAATTTGCCAACCATATTATTCAAAAAGACCATTCTTTTAATAATACCACATTGGTCAATATCCTCCATAAAACCTGTTTGGCATCGGGTTGGACAATTTAGAAGCCATTGAAATAAAAACGGCACTAAATCGTGGTACGTCAATTCTTAATAATCAAATTTATTTATCAATTAGTTCCATATTAGGTATATATGTTTCCTTTATAATCAATTTAATATCCATCAACACTGTATTTTTCTCTCTCTTAATATTCCGTCTATCTGTATATGTATCTCTCTTTCGCATACAATTTTATATTCTATCTTCCTTGATGTTATATTTAAATATATATATATATGTATTCTGTCTCTCTCTTTCACATGTAATTTTACATTCTATCTCTCCCTTTATAATTATTAATTATTAATTAACAATTAGTGCATTATTATTAATAATAATAATGCACTACTTTTGTACGTATGATTACTTTGATAAAGCTTGATATAAGCAAAACTGATTGACGTATAATAAATTTCGTGGTTTCATACAGTGATTGTTATTTTATTTAATACATAGTATAGTATTTGACATTTCACAATATCTAATTCTAGAAGAGAAATATTATACATAAATTTACAATCAAATCTCATGTATTGCTGTGGTTTTTTGAAGAAAAATTTGTATGCATCTACATAGATTTATCCCGCAAATAATACCCATCTTCACCTAAACAGCAACACCACATATCTAATAATTGTGTACTTTACGGGATAGAGACATAACTAGTTTTAAATGATTTTTGTAGAATTACTGACCTTTCTAGAGTTGTAAAGAGGAGCAGATTTTTTCTAAACTGAAACGGAACTAATCTTAGGTACGATTCCTTTGACTTGTACGCAGTTGACAAGGAGGTTACATATATGCGGTGATTAAATTTATTTGATAGGTACGCCCCCAGCGGACGCTATCGTGAAACTAGTGATATAGAACGATTCCCTGTGAAAATTTAAATCCAATGATATAAATATCTTAATTTGTTAAAAAATTGAGATTGCGGTGTCGCAGTTTAGGTGACGCTATTCGTGGAGACGAAACTCACTTCTATCTGCCACTAGTTCTGATCGTTTATTTTAATCAGTTTGTTACGGGTGCCTGTCGAAAATCAAAATACAAAACGAGAAATCGCAAATAAATATCATAATGAGTTTGCATTTGTACTTTTGTCGGTAGGAATCAATTTATAATTTTAATATTGTGGATTTGTATACAAATGTATTATTAATTCAGTTAGTTTAATGAAAGCTTTTCGGATTTATAAGCGAGAAGTATAAATGGTTTCATTGATCTTTATACTTTAATTCCCCTCGTTCCACACGCATGGCGGTACATTATGGTCGAGCTTTTCAATTACTGGTCATTGCATTATGGATATCGTCGTCGCAATCATAACACTACGACTCTGGCCATGAAATACAAATCAAAGTCAGAAAAATGACATTTTGAAGAAAAATATGAGGAAGGAATATAGAGGACAAACACAAGCGTCGTTCAAAGACACAAATGAAGCAGGAAATTTCCTACATCGTGTCTATAATAGATTGGTGTATGTTAGTTCATTAAGGGCCGGAGATTCATCATTGAAGATCACGTATTTGACAATGATAGTTACAATAATACACAAAAAAGAGCCACGTATATTTTCTTAGGTAAGAAGCAAAATAATGTAAATTAAATAGCTTAAATCTACACAATTTTAACGAATACTTCAGGCCCTATAATTGCCGCACTGGCTTCATTTTTTATTAAGCTAATTGGCTATGTTCGCATGTTATCCCTGAATAAAACAAACTAATTAAAATTAATTTGATTATTCGTAAAAAAAAATATTTAACACTAAATTAAGAAAGAAATAAACAAAAAGGTAAATAAGAAGAGAGTAAAATGGGTAGAAAATGAAAAATAGTGTGATGAATGACTGATGAAGGAATATTAAAGGATGAGAGATATGTTAGAATGCGAATGTGGCATTCCTATTCCTAACGGGAACACGACGCTATGATATATGAGTATCTGTATGTAAAACATTTCGCTCAAATGATGAAGTATGTACATGGTTAACCTATTTCTTCCGCTCAAGCTTGTATCAATTTCTAAATTTCAACTCAACACACTTTTGAGCAAACTTCGTGACAGCTAAGCTAATTTTTACGCGAATTACCGCAATATGCGTAATCTAAATAGTAAATCACGCGTAAGATAATTTGAAATAAAGTCCCAGAAACAGAAAGTAAAAATCAAAATTAAAACAAATTTGTCAACCAATATTTGTTATCAAAATCTGAGAAATTGTTTAATCGGTTAATCACAGTGCAACTTATCTTTTAAAATTATGTACACAAATTTTCAATAAAACATGCTGCCTTCATTTTCTTTCAAATTCTTTGGAAATGTGTATGCTGATTTATATAAGATGGAACAATGTTAACATAGTTTTATAATGAAATATATAATTAGGCATGAATACTTTAGTACCTTTTTTGCAATAAGCGTTTTGTGAAGAACCTGAAACTGACTTGTGTTTTAATAAAAATCACGGTGCGCAACATCGCCATGGTCAGTTTAAATATTTAATCCTTGAGTGGTTCCATTTCATTTAGTGTAATAGCGAATTTCTTAGAAAAGTGTTGCAAACGTTTAAAGTAGTGGACGAATTTTATAATAATTTTGTAATAGAAAATCATATGCATTATTTTGCCATTCTGATACAATAATATAAGTACATAGTAAGAGATGTTCATTGTCTTCTTAATTAGACCGAAGTCTGTGCTTTCACAGACTTCGGTCACAGGACAGATTCACAAGGATAGATAAAAACAAAACTATAAAAGTAAAGAAATTTTGAAATTAGAATTCAGGAGAATTTTAGAAATAAGAAAGTGTTAATAGCAAGGTAAATAATATAAATAACCAAATCCTTTTAAATTCGTTTTCGTAGTAGTTCCTACTTATACGTTACCTACCACTTATACGTTTATAGTTTTGTTTTTATCTATGCTTGTATTTTTAATTTTAATATACATTGTTTCCTGAAGAATATACCATAGGTATCGAAACATGTTTGATTTATTAATAAATCTAAACGATTTAAATAAGAAAATTGAAAAATCAAAGCAATAAAATAGTCTAAAAATAGAAAATTAAAATGAAGAAATAATGTTCCATTAATGCAAGCATTTCCATAAATCTTTGCCATAAATCTTTATTTTCTGCCAACATCCAACAACCAGTTCCTGAGATAGTATTTGTGTTTGTCCATCGAGAAATTTTGAATATTAACATTTGACATTTTAAAAAATTTATGGGCATAATATATATATAATCTGGCCACACACAACACACACACCGTATAACGTCCCCCGACTATCAAACGGAGACGAGAGTGGCGAATAAATATAGGGGGATCCACTACTCTTACAGAAAGCGCATTTCATTATTCGAAACATCGCCTGCAAAATTCTTCTGATACAACATATACCCACGCGCGGACTTCTACATCATCCATTTAACATCCCCAACATTTTTCTCATACTGGCGACCATATGTTTAAGTGAAAATTCAGGCACTAAGAAAAAAATGTGATAATTTCAACAGAAGGAGGAATAAGATGTTTTTTTTCGTGATCGTTCATTTTGTTTACTAGGCAACAAATTTGGCCACGAGTTTTCTCACAATTATATCTGACTTCCCCGGTCGCTCCTGTAATCTGACTTGCCGCGTAGTGTTATCGCCACCCCCGCCCCTTCGCGCGGCCGTTTAGAAATTCCCGCTTCTTTTTGTTTCTAAAATCCGAGGGCGGAGGTTTTGATGGATGGCCGGGCGACACCGGGGGCGCCGCTGGTCACGTGACGAAGTCTTCGGCGGTCAGTGACGTCTGAATGCTTTTTAGTATGAACTAGCCGTGACCCGTCAAAAGTGACGTAAAAATTATCTGCCGTAAACTTTTGTGTAAAATAATTACAACCAAAATACTGATGCCATCAACGTTCGCATCATATATCCTTCTCACTATTTTTATCCCATTTATTCGTTACATATGACCAAAGAAATATTTTTTTTAATTCACTACGCTAAGATCAGTTTTACATTCACTCCTAAATTATTAATTCTTTACTCTATCATAATTGGAATTTTTATGTAGATTATTTAACTTTGTTTTGTAACCACTTAATTAATTAATACTAATGTTCATTTTAATGTTAACTAATATTAATTTGACATCCTGACGAAGAAAATTATATTTTCTTAAACTGTTTGGTGTATTAATTAATTAAGTGATTAAAAAAACAAAGTTAACTAATCCATATAAAAATAAACATTAACCTCGAAGTTGATTTTGTAAATATTAAAAAATTTAATTGGAATAGCCACACATATGCATACATGATTTCAGTCTATTATCGTTCCTCTTCTGCCAGCTCCATGCATCACTTCCATACGTTAATAGTGATACTAAAACTTCATTATGTACCACTGATCTTGCCTCGGCTGACAAATTCGATTAGAAATTACTATACACTTCATTTCATTTCCTTCACATACCCTTCGCACCATTCACTTCATTCCCTTTCGGTATTTTTCTCAGCATTTTCATTCCTAGCATACATAACCAGTTACTTCCCAAATAAAATATACAAACTCTTTTACTTGTTCATTCGATTTGCTAACATTCATAATAAAGTCATTTCCCTTGCATACATCATATACTTACTAAATTGTAAATCTTCTTCACTTTTCTCAATAAATATGACGTAGGTAATCAAATCGCTCAAATTCACAATTATCTATGTGGAAATTGAACATAATGACGTAACACAACCCTCTTTGAAACGTTTTGTAATATCAAACCATGGGGTGAATAATCCATTGATTCTTATACATGCAGTACTTCCTTCAGTATATGTAAGGATTCAGTTTTGTGTATAAGTTTACTATTCTCCCCATATCTATAATTTTCCCCTTTTCTCTATGCCTTAGGTAGAAATTGAGTGATTTTTTTTACAAAGAGGTGATTATTTTTTTTATTGGAACTTATTAATGTATTAATAGTTATTAGTTCATTTTTAAATATTTGAAAAAAAAAACGGTCGCGTCATATCTATTCCCGTAGGGCTTCTCCGCTGTTGCGCATGTGACTGGACAATAATTTTCCTAGATGTACGTTTTTTGAAATAAAAAAAGAGATCTTATATTTACTTATAAAAAAAATTAATATTTAAAATATAGCATATTCGATTTGAAAAAAACTGTTTTTTTGTAAAAATGTAAGCAGTTTAAAAAAATTACAAAAAATTATTTTAAACGATCTTCATTAAAAAATATTATATCAAATTAAAAAATTCGTATGCAATATTGTAGATAATATTATTTTAAATATCTTTAAAAAATTCAAGTCAACCGGAATTAAATTGTTGCTATTAAATTGCGGACTAGTCCGAAAAACATGATTTCAATGGAAAAACTTACTTTAGTGAGTATCTTGGCGAATGTAAATTATTTTCGTTGTCATAGAAATATTTCATCCATCTCTCTTTTACTTTGTCCTCATTCAAATGAATGACTTCAAAATAAAATAAATAAATTAAATTAAAACACTTATCTTTAAATATTTAATCGTTTTTTACACAAGCGTAACACCCCTGCAATGCCCTGCTTCATAATACCCGTTTTTAAAGTATACATTTAACCGTATCGTGATAGATGTATCGCCGTGTTTGGGCGCCGGCCATGTCGACAGGACGTTGGGCAAATGGAGTGTTTGTTTTTTTACTATGAATATGAAATACAGCAGTAAGTATGCATATTAAATTATATAAAGACCACCGTAATTGATAGTGCCAGAGCAAATAAGTTAGAACGCTAATTAATGTAGAGCCATGAAAATTTTACATTCTTTTACAACTATGTAGGTAAGTACGTACTTCCTAAATGTACGAGGGCTATAAAGTTTTTACTTTGGCAAACGTGATTTTTCGTGATATTTGGTCATGCGAGCTTTTCTAAATTGTATTATTGTACATACCGATACATATATATGTCTCTTCTCTTCGAGGTCACCCACGTAACAAATGTGGGTGAACGATGTACTTACATATTTGTCTACCGCGATGAAGGTATTGGGGATACACGAAACTCTCGTAAAGAGTTGAGCATGGATTGAGCATACCTATCTTGTACCGAGAGCAGCATGACTAGCTGACGCATAAAGACCTTTGCCGTCAAATCTTTAAAACACGAGAGCAAAGTCTCATCCGCGTAGACGCACTCTTAAGGCCAGTTGTGTGATCAGTAGTAACTTTTTAATTTTTGCGAAAACGGGTTGTTTTATCGTTGGTAAAATAATATTTACTTTTCGAAAGTACATCCCGTAGTAAACTTATTTCACTATCCGATAGTAAAAACAATAATGTATAGTTAAATATGGCGGACTCTTTACAGCTGTTTCGAAAGTTATCCGACACATTGATACTATGAAAGTTGCAGTATACGACAATTATTCAATAAATATCTCGCTATTTTAGTGATGAGAGTTCGTCCGATAATGATCTCGTTGTTTAATATACAATAGCATATAATCCGAAAAAAACTGTGACAGATTTCTAACGCTGAGGAAAAAAAAATCCATATATAAAGTATATTTCATGATTATTTATCACGGCTATAGACATCTCATCTATGCTTTGACAATAGTAAATATGATGTTTGAACAACCCGCAAACGATTTTAACCACGAGCGTTAGTAAAAAATTACTAAAGTAAAAAGTTACTATAGTAAAAATTTACTACGGATCACACAACCGGTTCTTAGACGTACACCGTTGTGTAATAATTAATATATGCGTACATATATGCATTATGGCATCAAAGTTTTATGAAGAATTTGAATATGAAATTGCGGTTATTTTAAATTATTTTTTCCTATATTATTTTGTCCATAACTAGAATAAACAGATTTTTAAAATAAACTTACCCGATTTCAAAAATATTTTTAGATAAATTTGTTTCGCATTAAAAAGAAGAATAATTAAAATGATTAATAAAGATATACTGTGACCTCATTTGTTCCAAAAGTTTTCGATATTTTACAATTAAGAAAATTGGTTTACAATGTACAAACATGTTACATATCCAGAAAATTTGAATATTACGATTTTCAGTAATCAGATCCGAGTTTCCATTCAATGTGCTTGCATTGTTTGTGTCCGAATAGATTAAAAAGATTAGTATAATAAGACAATCAAAGCTTTTATAAAATAGATTAACGATAATATTTCATACTGCAAACTAGATATTGAATCTTTATTGAGGTTAAACATTTTATTGGTACATTTTATATACACATATTTGGCCTGCAAAGTAATAGCAAAATTTCACCGACGCCAAATATGTTCACCGTTGGACAAAGGAGATTCCTGAGCACTACAAAACAAAAGCTTCCACCAAAATTACTACTTCATCAGAATTGATCTTCAGTATCACGAGACAACAATGCCGGACGGTCATTTCGCCGTAAGGCTAGAAACCCAGTAGAGCCTCAAAAATTTCATTATACTCAATCCTAATATCGCATGAAATATCTTAATCGGTACAATTGAACCAAACGCGATACTAAAGTCAATATGGATAGTTTCTCTATTTAGAACCGAGACCCCTTTATCAGTTCTTACACAACGCAACGTAAATATTTATATAATTTACATTTTATGTTGAAAAGTTAGACCACGAAGATTCCTAACAAATAAATCGGTAATACTTATGTATACTATTAAGGAAAACACATTCTTATTGTAAAGTTGTAATTATTCAGAACATAGGTCTGTGATATTTATTTATAATGAATAAATTAATTTAGTATTTAACTTATGTATACATACGAGTATATTAGTTTTATATTCAATACTAATAAAGCAGTGGTGAGTATATTCGATAAAATAGATATTACGAATAATTTATATTTAAAAATTGTAAATATATTATTTCCAATAAACATTGTAATATGTGATAAAGCAGATATATTTTTATTTGTACTTTATTGAAGAACCTTGTTTTTTTCCTGTCAAGTTAGATTAGTCATATACATTTTGATTGAGGTAAAATTCAGCCAATACTTACTACACCCTTTATTCTTAGCACATTTTTATTTCCTTTTAAAAAAAATACAGATTCGTAGAAGGAATACGTGTCACATCAATATTCTTACTAAAAAAGGACTAACTTTCTGGTCTCCTGGAATGAGGCTCAAACCCCCGACCACTGGATCACTAGATGAGTGTCTTGACCACATAACCAATAAGCACATTGAACTCAAGAGATAATAGTGATCGTTTCTTTATATACACTTTGTTGACGTAATAATGACTTTATGATTTATCTGGACCAGAAGGTTATATCCATTTTTGTATAGCTCTTGAGAAAAATCATCAACTTCGAAATGCAGTTTAATAATGATTGCTTAAATCGCTTGCACACAATGTAATAAATCATAACATATTGTTACAGAATACGACTTGTACCTGGAATTCTGGATGCCTTCCGGACATTCTATATCATTCCACATCGACATTAATTCCGAAACAACGCAGAAATAATTTTTAGAATGTAATAACTAGCAGGTAATGCCCAGCAAACGATAGCTAGTCATAAGTATCCACATCTACAGAAAGCGTAGACTTTTCACGCCTAAACGAAGGACCTCGTACTCGGGTATGGATGAAGTTAACTATTATTATTAAACTATTCATTCAAAAAAAATTATATGTGAACTGAAAGCGATTAAATGTCAGATAATTCTGTCAGTGGACTTTAAAATTCAAATTAATCAAATCGCGATTAAGATATTGAGATATCTCCAAAAGTAGTAAAATATGGTACATAAACTTTACTTATTTAATTAATGTTAATTAATATATTTGGGTGTTCTTGGATTTATTCAAATATTGCTAATATATTCGTTTTTATTTTAATTTTGTTAGTGAACGTGACCTGCTTATTTGGTCTGTTCCATTGGAAAGATATTAGCCTAATGACTCAGTGGCAAGAGACCACAAAATTACTCTTGTTATTCATAGTGTAGTATAGTTTGAAAGATATTAAAAATATTAATGTGAAGTACTCCGTGCACACACATCTATTCAAAAAAACACCTTTAAATACAATTCTATATGTGACAACTGTCACTTTGTAAATGTATGTGTATGTGTGTGTGTGTCATGAAAGTGAGTAGATGAGTAGTGGGGGACGAACCTAATAAGATGCAGTCTCTGAGGGAACATCTCTCTTCCATCACAGCTTCTTCTGAATAACTAGTCTGAATGTATAATTTATATTACTATATAACGTGTTGTAATAAACCTGTAATATTGTTACCTGGAAAGACTGAGTTTCACTTACAAGGAATTATTACGCAAGTAATTAGACAGTAATCAGAGGATAGAACCCCAAGGGAATCTGGTGGTAATCTAAGATTTATCACACTACATAATACGTTATTATTGCCCGTAAAATAATTGATGTAGTCGCAGTCGCAGGTGTGACCAGAAAATTTATACACATCTTGTATTCATGTGTGCATAATATAAGAACTATAATATTTAAAAAATATTTACTCTTTTAAAATATTATTGATCATGGCTTTGATGATGGCTTATTGATGATGGCTTTGACATGTGATGTTGGAGACATAAGTCGCGCGTACCGTGGATGGCGAGATGCACGAATATCTCAATTCTGCAGAAGCTGAACATCAAGGACAGATCGTCAACCATTTGCTTAAGACGAATCCTTCAATTTTTAGAGCATCTTGCGAGAAGATAATATAGCTTGGAGAAGCTTGTTCTGGTGAACCACGTTGAAGTACGAAGGAAAAGAAGTTCAAATACGAATTAAATATATTAATTAGAACATTAATTTGATCAAAAAATATTGTTGTACTATTGTTGAATCCGGAGAACGTACATTATCCGATTATGCTATACCAACACAGTGGATTGACGACAGTTTTTCGAACCTATATGTTACACTTATTTATTTTAATTTTATTTTATTAAGGGATTTTGACAGTGAAAACGTATTGTAATAAACATAATCATTATTTAACATGCGATACTAATAATAAAAATCCACAAAAAATATTTGGATACAAAGTATGTTTAGATGAAAGAAGGAGAAGGGTGGGGAGGTTGCAACTTACGTTACGGTAAAGGGAGAGCAACATGAGTTTTTATAGGTATAGTGAATGGCCAAAGTTTAGATTGTGGTGGTTCATAAGAATAACCCTTTGAGCTCAGTAAGGCTAATGTTGAACAAGTCAATTTCTGTAAATTTCTCATTATGGTATTTGCATGACCGGTGAATGAATGAATTTTCTATGTAAGATATTTTACTTCTGGGAATATGGAAGAGTACGGATTGCTGGGTTGATCTTGATGGCACATTGAGAGATATTAATTCCAATTGGCTGGGACAATCAATGTGGCCTTGCAGTAGTTTGAAGAGACGTATTAGGTCAGCACGTGTTAGTCGATGTTCTAAGGTTCTCATATTATGGAAGTTTGCTGCATCTAAATAGGAGCCGAATGATAGATTAGATCTAACATTTAGATGTCGAATAAACCTATTTTGTATTCGTTCTAATCTCGCAATATATGTAATCTGTCATGGGTTTCAGATTTGAGAAGTGAACTCTAAATGATTACAAACGAATGTGTAATACAATATTTTGAAGCAGTATGGATTTTGGAAGTGTTTGCAGGTTTGAAGTATGAATCCTAGCATTCTATAGGCCTTGGAGGTAATTTGGTCAACGTGATTTTTGAAAGTAAGTCAAATTAATATCAAATTAATACATCTATTATTCCATTATCTGAAAGCCATCTACCGTGTTTTTAAGAAATCTCAAATTCCTTTATACGTATATCTTTCTGATTAAAAAAATTAATTTGTATTTACGATATCACAGAATAATTACAACTTCACAATAAGAATGTGTTCTCCTTAACAATAGAAAGAAGATCACGCATACGTTGGACCGACCAAGTGGAAAGAGCAACACGCATTTTTCTAGTGACAGCTCTAAGATCTGCAGGATGCCGATAAAAGTGGAGAAATATACTCAATACTGTAGGAGTTCACGGAAATGGGGATCTTCAGTTATGAGGGGCCGACGTGGATGAGAGTAGGTACCTTCACTGTTTAAAATAGGCTGTTGTTTTTCCAAAAAAATAAACAAAAAAAATAAGGATACATCGCAGAGTTACAATCTTTATGTTACAAAATGTGAATTACTTATTCTGATAGCAGTATGACGTCACGGAGACAACCACGTTTTAATGGTAATAATTAGGTTTTCCTGTATTGTTTTATCTACTTGTTTATTGTCGCATTATTTTAAATGATCCACTTATTCCTTAAGTAACGCGTTGAGAGCACGATATCATTTATAAAACAATTTTGATATGAATTAAATATGTTTGCGGGTTGGGTAATATGTACTTGGGTAATGTAATTATTCGTTGTAATCGAGAATATTGGATGAAATTAGGAATTTAAAAACATTGATTAAAGTTAAATATTTTGTTTTGAAACGTAGTCCAATATCACATGAAAACATTACGTTTTATGATAGTTTTAGTATTTTCTTTTTATTACTCGCTATTACTATTTAGTACATTTTTTAATTAAATAATTTTAATTACTGGACATTTTTCTACTATTAATATTATTACTGGACTTGTATTTTATGCAATTCGTTTTTATTATCTGTTTATTGTTGTAATTTATTGTGTATTTAATCACGTGAGTGATAATAAGACCGATTTTTATTTAAAATGAGAAGGAAAAAAAACAACATGCTCCACGCCCTCGAGATGTGATTTTGTACGCGTATACTGCGAAACGAACGAATGTCTCAATTCTTCGGTTCATCTCTAGTCTTCAGAAACTTCGCACTAAAGTAAGACTCTTCATAATATAAGGAAAATATATTTTTTATTCTTTAACCATACATTTATACGGTGACCACTTGGAATGTATAAAAACGGAGGACGAGAAGTCTCTAACGAGATGGATAGACCGCATCCAATATATAACCGGAGCCTCGCTGCACATCACACTAAACAATGTCAAAGATTGCGAAGAGTGGAGATAAACAATTCTCGGTGTGAAAATAGAATCGAGGACTACAATCAGTGGCTTAACTATGCCAATTCAATGCATTAAGGGCCACGTTAGGCACAACACGATATTGTAGTTCATAGGTTTGTATACAAGTGCACGCACTTGCGTTTTATTCCCGCGACTGATATTAAAAACGCCATTTAAAATTGCGCTTAGATTTGTAGTCTATGAAAATGTATGGTGGTGCCCGCATAGCGGTTAAACGCGAGTGATTTTTTTCTGTATACGCGTTGAACCAACGGAGAGACCAGATGTATCGTCACTTTGTCGTCAATTGATTCCGAGTCTACTTTTGCGACGAAATCGTATGAGAATCTATCAGACAACACTATATGCGAAGTCTTATAACGACTTGTATCGTATGATAAAACATTATGACATTATAAAACATTAATTTTGGCAATTCCAAAAAGTACATTTAATAAATAAGGAAGAACATAATAAAAATTAATCGTTTAAAGATGATAACAATTATTATTGAGTCTTGTTATTATTACAACAATTAAATAATTTGAAATACTAACTAAATGTATTAATTAGAAAGATATACATATAAAATTAATTTTATCGAAAAATGTTGTTGTTGCACTACCGAGATTCAAACCTGGATCTCTTTCCAAACCGGGGAAGGTGCATTATCTAACTATGCTACAGCGACAGTACTTTTGACGAAAAATTTTTCCATAAAATTGATTTTATATGTATATCTTTCTAATTAATACATTTAATTAGTATTTAAAATATCACAGACCTATGTTCTGAATAATTACAACTTCACGATAAGAATGTATTCTACTTAATAATATATAAGTTGTATCAATGTGTCCAAAATTTAATAAAAATGAATTGTTAATTTTGGCGTCTGCTATCAGTTTACTCAAAGGTATTTGAGATTCCGGAAAAACAAAGTATATGGCTTTCAAATAATGGAACGATAGATTTATTAATTTGAAAAGTGTGACATATGGGTTCGAAAATATAACATTATACGAGTACATCGTTTCATTCAAATGTTTTACATATTTTGTGGGAAAAAAACTAAGATTATAAAGATTAATTTTGAATCCAAACAAAATTGACTTGGTGGACAAGTAGATGCAAATTATATTCGATCAATAGATCTAGAGTTTGGTTTCCTTTCGTAATAGCTATAAGTTAAACCAATTTTCACAGCTGATGAACTGAAATATTTTCAGACATCAATATTTTAATAATGTTAAAAATATGTATTTTAGAAAGTACGTAAAAAATACAATGTTTTTTTTAATTACAATCTAAGTTTAAGCGTCTTATATTAAAATTATATTAATTTAGGGTTGCTGGTGGGAGAATCTCGGTCTTTGAATCTATAGGCAAGTATACACATACTTAGCCAAGTTAATCATACCTGAGTGCAAAGGAAAACGATAATACCCTAGTTCAAAGCATTAAATTTAATTTTAGGAGGAAAAGATGGCAATAATAAATTAATTAAATTTTAATCTAGCTTACGTATAATCTTTTCTTTAAGATTGCGCGCTTTCGTTACCAGGAATATTATTGGCTTGACATCTTTGTCAAAAGCATCAAGTAATAAAATTATGAAAATAAATATTTTTCTATTTCTACTGTCATTTGATGTCAAAGAACCGTTCAGCGATCGCTTCAATTATTTTGAAAACGACAAATTATATTTGTTATAATATATTATATTACATGAAAGAAGAATCTATTAATAAAAAATATTACATATGGGATAATAATTCATACAATCGTGAAAATACATTAAGCGATACATTTGGTTTTTTAAAGGGGTATTTTCGTTCATCGGTTTTAAAAAAACGATTTTTTTTTTTGTTTATAGTATGAAGTTTTTATGGTTAAAATCATACTATAGAAAGTAGATTAAAAAATTCTAAAACTAATTCAATTTGCAGGCCTTTAAATGGAATGACCACTCCTTAAAATGATGGAAAAAAAGAGGATTACTTTTGGTCCTCAGGCAAAAATATTTGTCGATTGGAGGCACAAAAGGCCTAGTGAAAATAAGCGAGCGTCGGAGCTATCAAGTAACAAAAGAAGTGAAGATGGTTAGACAAAAGAGAAAGGAGTTTCACTAGATTAGATGACCCAGAATAGCTGATTAACTCGAAGTTACCACAATTAAACGTATTTTTCTCAATATTACATCTTTCAAGCCGGCGGATATTATGTTGGTACAAAAATATTATTGAGATAATGAAAAATTTAACGGATTTTTCTCGAAGACTGGTATTAAAATCATATAAAAAAACTGATATATTTTTCTTTTTATTGATTAAAACATTTTAGGAATAATTCGTTGCTCCATTTTCAGCAGTCATCATTTTTCAACTAATATATTTAAGGAGAACACATTTTTTTGTTGTGAAGTTGCATTTTCAGAACATAGTTTTGTGGTATTTCAATACAAATTGAATGAATCAACTAGAACGATATGCAGAAAAATTCTTAATATAAATATTTTTTCGGTAGTTAGATTTTTTCGATCGTTAGATAGTTTAATTTTTTTCAAGTAACAGCTCTGAACATGATCTTATTAAATAATAGAAGATTAAAATATTTAATTCAAATCAACCATATTATTAACTCCAACTTGGCGGAGTTAATATCCAGAAATTAACTCCGCCAACGGATAATGTTTTCCGATCGAACTATGCTATGCTATATATATTTATTTTATATATTTTTTTAAAATAGCATATTAGATAACCTTATATATTTCTATATATATTTTAACCGCATATATTTCTAATTGAACTTATGTATCTAAATGGTATTGCAAGCCAGTACCTAAAAATGACATACAGTACTGTAAGCCCTAGTTAATTACAACACTAACAGTCACACATCATATCACTCCTGATGATGGACTCTGCAATGGGATCCGTAACGTCGGCCAGAAAAATTTGATGTACACGGAAAATTAGCACAGAAAACTGTACATAGAAGATCGTGAACTTGTATCTTCCTAGAAAATAATTTTTAAAAATCACTATTATTCGCTGGTGTAAATATATTTCTTTAAGATTGTTTTTAGAGTACCTTTTTTGAGTGCATTAACTGTAGTTAGTATAAGGTAGATATATTATAAAAATGTTAAGTCTTAAGACTTTTTTGATAAAATCACAGCAAAAAACAAATAGGCAATGTGTGATAATATTGTTAAACACACACGAGTCAATTTTCAGAGCTGAAGTCGTGAAAACGATAATCTTGAAATAACATTTCATTCATAACCTGCACCCGATAGACAACATGACATCGAACTCTTGACCTGTTGGTTAGTAGTCAAACGTGCTTCCAATTCGGTTAACGAGCACTTCTTACACCGGATAAAAAATATGCAAAAGGCTTCAAGTTCGTGGGCAATTTAAAACCGTTACAACAAATCATAACACTAACTCGTAATTTTTATGATTACATATTTTTACAAGATGATTTCCGGATACTCGCGCCAAAAACTTTACGATTTTTTTTTATGATAGCTTGCCTCGGACCCGAAACGTGAACTGACTCTTGAATAGATTATAGGCAGTTGGTATTGCGCGTATTATAAACCGGAGGGTTATTATATCGTGAGCAATCAACTCCAGATCTGTCAATGTCCAGTTATGTGAATAAAAAAACACCCAATATGCCAGACACATTACCTCGCGCGATGCAAATTTATTATAGTAATTAAATTATAATGATAGTTCTATCAAATATGGGTGAGAGATTTACAAAAAAAAATTATGTTAAGAAATCGTAAATGAGTATTGTAAGATAAATTATTTCCTGTTAGTATATACCTACATATTTCCTGTCGGAAAATTATGTAAGTACTTCTACATGAAATTACAAATCGCTCGAAATATTTCATTTGAATGTTACATGCTTAATTTACAGAGCCACACTCTTACACTTCTTACAGGAATATTTTGCAGTGTCTGGTTTACCTGGATTTTCGCGAATGTCTTCTTCTGGTACCATCGACACTCGCGTCATATATTTTTTTCACCACCCTGTACTCTCTCATTCATTCTGCACGGTTCTACAGGACCAAATCACCCAAATGACTCTTTTTTATAATATTATTCACTATACTAAGATTAGTGTTGAATTATTTTCAAGTTTATTTATTATTTTCTATATTATAAATTTATTTACCATGTACAGTAAAACCTCGATATAACGGACTAATTGGGGGCAGGGGGTGTCCGTTAAAGCCGAAAGTCCGTTATATAAAAATATGTTTAAAATAAATCAAAAAACTTTTTTTTGAAAATATGTACACTGTATTTAGATGTAAATAAACAATACAATGCATAAACAACATTCTATTTATTGTCTTCAGACACTCGTCGTGAAGTGATGTTGCTGTTTGATTACGACGTGCTTGCTTTCGGTAATCCTACTTTGAAAAAGGAATCAAGTTTTGTTTGTACTTTTGAAGTTGGCTGTTTTTTTATAATCAACTCTCTAAAATTCCGAAAATGCATATAATACAGTTGAACTTCGTTATCTGACGAATAGTCAATAAATGTTTATTATGTTATTATGCGCTGCGTCGAAACCTACGCGTTATTATATCAGGGAATCCCCTAATATACTATCGCTCCGGCTAGGTGCAGTCTACGAGCAGGACGGCATGATGTCTCAAATTCTAGTGCTAGACGTATGACGTGATTATTATGGCCGCTAAAAATTGTTTAGATGCTGCGACACTTGATTTTAAGCATGTATAATATTAACAGGATGTTTCTAATTTTTTTACATTTAACCGGATTTTTTGTCCGTTATATCCGAAGTTCGTTAAATAGAGGTCCGTTACATCGAGGTTTCACTGTACTTATTAATTAACATCTACTTTCCATACATCAATGTTATCACCACTAATCAACCAAGGGACAATTTATTTTTAAAATTATATTCATCCAAAAAAAACGTATACAACAGAAATGAATAATTGGTGTACAACGAGATAAGCGATTATATATTCCATTTCTAATATAACACAAAATATAACTTCTAATATAACACTCCCTTCTGTTTTAGAAAGGAAAAATCATTTAGATCCTCTTTCAAGGACTCCCGGTTTTAAAATTGCCGGCCACGCATTTGATTACTCGACGATAAGAAAGAGTAATAGTTAGATGGTGTGATAAAACCCAAGCGAAGCTATTGATCATTTCTATGGCCACATGAGCTCTTGTGTTATCCTAGAGGAACATGATACCTTTATAATGAATCAAAATATGCCACTTTATAAGCAGTGCTTCGTGAACACGCTGTAGTTGTGCAATGTAAACACTTTGATCGCCCATGAGTAAAAGTTCATGAACAGTGTCTGACGTACTCCACGAGATAGACAAATATTTTTCAATAAATAGAGGTTACGATGAGTTTGTAATAAATTGTAGTATTATAATTTTTGACGGCAAGGAAGGCAAAAAAATATTGTAAATATCAATTACCATTTTAATAAATTTGTATTAAATACGAGTGGATTGCTTTTATATTAGAAATCGGATATTATTGTTGAATGTGAGCTACTACATATAAAATTCAAACTATTTTACTTTGATGTACACAAAATTAGTCAGAACTAAATGAATTAGGAAAATAACAATTAATTGATTAATAGATACGGATTACTCGTTGAATTACCTTCTTGTTGTCACGTGACATGACCAGCTTAGTGATGGATTATCTTACCAGTGATTTAATTAATTGAATTAATTTTATTAAACCATAGCAACACGGGAGATATCTATTTACGAACTTAATGAAGCATTTCGATGTGATAGCTAATGTCTAATCAATGGTGAATTTGTGTATCTGTCAGTTAGGTACTTCAACCACCCTAACTGTCCATGGGGAGTTATCGTTGTGCAAAATACAGTATATTTTAATAAAAACACATATTAACATGAAGTTCTATAATATTTAATACAAATCATAAATCTAAAGTTAAATAATTTGCAAATGTAAAATAAGATAAGCTTTTAAATTAAAATAATAGATATCTCTTTCAAAAAATACTAATCGTATTTTTCCGACAACAGACAGTTCCAGGATCTTATCCCAGTGATTTTTTTGATATACAGATTTCTTCTGTATAACATTCTAATTGATTTATTTAATTTGTTTTATGTTATATTGCTTTATTCTATGACGATGTACAAACTCATATTTTTCTCAATCTACAGTGAAATTCTGCTGAATTAAGTATAATTAAATTGTAAATTCTAAAGTCATTTTATTAATAATAATGCAGTATATATTTATTTATTTGTAACTATATAATACAATCTAACAATATGTTTGGACTATGCCCGTCTCACTAGAGAAATTCTGTGTCGAGACGGTCATAAAATTAATAAAATGATGTCGCATGTCCTCTCAATTAGTTTGTAATAATTTTTCGTCGTGGATAATACATATATATATATATTTAATTTATAAAAAAATATTTCGAGTTTAAGGGAGAATTATCACAAAAATATATGAAAGTATGTGGATACACTTAGTTGTACGTAATGGCGATATTTTGCATACCATAATATTTATATTTCTTGCAAAATTGACAGTAATCATAAATTAATAAGTTATCTAAAAAATTAATAAATTATAATCCTAAATGAGGAGTCAAAATCTTTTTATTAATTTAATTCCGCAAATTATGTACATTTTGTATTTCTTATTATAACTAGATTCGAAAAATAAGCACTTTTTATGTTTTAAACAATCACGCTAAGCTCTTTTTATGTTTTAAATGATCAAGCCAAGCACTTCTAAAAAAAATAATTTAAAAAATAGATTATGAAAAAAATATAAAGTGCTGTGTGAAAAAAGGAAATAAAAAAGTTATCTCTTAAAAAAAAGAAAATTGTTAAAGTCTCGTGTTCTAATATTGGTCAAATATGTAATATTTTTCCAAAGATGTAAAATAAATGTAAATGTAAAAAATAAACCTTTTTTTTAAATTCACGCATTTAAGCGAAATATGCAAAATAAGAATAAATATATATACATATTAAGGGTGTCCAGCGGAAAATTTTCAAGTTTAATATTAAATAAAACAAAAAAATACAATGTTATTCTCATATTTTATTTATACAAAATGGAGTTTAACGATACAGATTTTATGTTTTATAAACAATATCGTCCATTTCTCTCAAGACACTCTTGCAATCGGAATCTTAAATTTGCGAACACGCGAGAGGAAAGCATTGGTTCAATGGCAGAAACTTCACGGCGGATATTTTCTTGTAGGGCCTAAATTGTTTAAGAATTATTGCTGTAAACTCTTGACTTAAGGTATCCCCACAAAAAAAAAGTTGCACGGTGTAAGATCTGGTGACCAAGGTGCCCAGGGTATGTCTCCGTACTTGTTGATTAGTTTATTGGGAAAAATTCCCCTCAACTTCTCCATTGAAATTTTAGCTATGTGGAGTGGCTCTGTCTTGCTGAAATTGTAATCTGTTGTTGAACCCGAGAAACAGTCGCAGTTACGGTACCAAAAACGATCATTTGGCAATATACATCAGCAGTGAATGTCTCTTGCTGGTTAAAAAAATAAGGGTCAATTATCCCTCGGGTAGAAATTGCAGACCACACTGTTGTTTTTGGACAATACAAACGTTTTTGATGGCGTTCCCTTGAGTTGTCGGGGTACCGGTAACTCATTTTTTGTTTATTAACATAGCTATCAATATAAAAATGTTCTTCGTCAGTAAACAATATGTTTTCAAGCGTTCGTGCTGTTCCAAAACGTTCCAGCATCGCTCTCGCTAAGGTTTCACGTAAATAATAGTCATTTTCGTTGAGAAACTGGATGATTTGTAGTTTTTGAATGAAACTGTAGTTTCTTTTTCAAAATTCCAGTACAGGCTGCAATCTTCCTTATCGATATTTCGCGGATTGTGCATAATTTCACGTCGAACTTGAGCCACATGTTCGGGCGTCACTGCTGACGTTGATGGTCCCGGAGGAGTTCGGTTACCCATTGTTCCTTCTTGTTTAAACTTTTTACCGGATAAGTTGCGTGCTCAACCCATCACTTACTCGTCGAATATTAAAGTGAGTACAAAGAGTGCGACGTGTACGAACCAATGAATCACAGCACTTTAAATATTGCTCAACCGCGAACGCGCGGTGCGCTCCCGACCAATGACTCATTGCGACTGACAAATCCGCAAATCATGCACATCGAACAATACCCCTCTCTTACCTCACCCTTATGGTTCACGAGCAATTACAATTTGATCTTGAAATTTTTCCGCTGGACACCCTTTATATATATGTATAAGGATACAAATATATATATAAATATTATAAATATAAGGGTACAACATTAAAAATGTTGATATTTTTAATTATTAGTTACTATATCAAAAATAAAACATTTTTATAGTTGTGTGATGTAAGATTAACACAAATATTTAATTAATCTAGCTGCTAAACTTCTTATGTGGACTAATTCTTAAAATGAAATATACCTAAACAAGAATATAGTAAGAAAAATCCAACTTCAACATTATTTAGCAACATTTTTTTAGAGATTCGCTTTTATAACTTATTTTTGTAAAAACCTATATTACCTTATTTTTTGACGAAACTCAAATCAGTTTTCCTCGCAAAACAATAGAATAAACCTCTTTAAGGATGAAATAAATATTATTGGGTTGATATATCCAACGAAGTGTATTGTTCCCAGAAGAGAACGGAGACGAAAACATATTAAGATACCTGGGAAACCTGCGTCGCAAGAAGATTATGAAGGATGACGTAAAGAACACGTAACATTATATCGATTCGACTTTATTGCTATGGCGACAACGTGATATTATATCCTTTATCGTATAAAAATTTCCGAGAAAAAATAAATTAAATCTCCCAGACTTTTTGTGAAGGAAAGATTTAAAAATATATTTTATTCGTTAACAAGAAGGCATTATTTAATTAATCCTATTACTGGTGCTTCTATTTCATGCGTCTGTTCCATTACATTAACAGGATCTTGTCGTTCGGTAGGTAACCCAGGAGGACCATTTATTTTGGACAGGCCCCGAAGGGCAAGTACTGGTAAATAATAAATATAATCTTTAGCTTAAGCTTTTGCAATGTTGTTTGAACCGTGAATGAGATGGAAACTGGCATTTGTATTTTAACTTGAGGAGCTCGACCGCTAACCGCTTAGTCTCATCTTCAACTAGTACGAGGGAACTCCGCAGCGTTTTATGAGCAGAGTAAATAGTATTTTAATATAACAATAGAATATGGCATAATTAGATGGGCGGGTGCAGCCTAGTCATATATTAAACAACTATTTAGAACTCAAAAGGTTATAATAAAAATACTATTCATAATTTAAATTCGAACAAGCTCAAAAGAAATATTCAATAAATTTGAAATTCCGACTATCTTATAAATACAAGCAAAAAAATTTACCAATCCTTCGGTATAAAATTCCAAAAACTACCTTAACATTAAAAAATTTAAGCCCATTGTCTACAAAAACGACAGAGAACTATCAACTATTACTTCACAAAATTTTACAACAATCTGTCAATGGAAATAAAAGATACCTACAGCAAATGGAACAACATTTAAGAAACTATTCATACAATCGATTGAATAATTATATAATAAGACGATAAAACGGGAACTATCGACGAGCACTACGTTTAAAAAAACAGAAAAAAAATGATCTCATCAGTTTTTCTTACAAATATAAATAAACACTTGAATAATCTTTAAACAATATCCCACCTCGACACTGGATCATCTTAGTGAGGAAGCATTATTAATAGGTGTTAAATTATTATTAAAAGAGAAGAAAAAGATAAATATGTTTAAAGCCTTGTTCACTTTTCAAAATTGTTAACGTTTCCGTACCAAAGATCGGATACCCTAGATTTAATAATGTTTTTTTTATACTGTTATATCTACCTGACTATACCTGCACCTTTACTTCATTCCATATTGTAAAATCGTGTATCCTACAAATGTATTATTTTATTTTATTCTTATCTTTACATGATTCTTTCCATTTTTCAGTCATACAAGTGAAGATCTAAACAATTATTATCGAAATATTTTCATCCCTACGTTGCAACTTGCATTTTAAGCTGGGACATATAAAAGATACCTAAACAAGAAACAGTATTGCGATTAAAATTCCGACACACTTTTCAGAATATACGGAAATATTATTTCTTCGTTAATATCAACAGTATATTCAAACCATACCTAAGTGCCTTTTGCTTGTAGAAAATTTATGGCTGTAGATTTGAGATCGCACCTTCAACCTTTGAGTTTTGCAGATTTAATAAATGTGATTGTTATAATTTTTATTATTTTTGAATTTTGACTTACGTCAACGATTTTGGAATAGAATCTTGGTAATATCTTAAATATTTAATTATGCGTGCTTTTTATAGGAAAGTTATACAATACAATTTTAAAAGATATCCTGTGCAGATCCTTTATAATACATCTATGGTATTTTATAACTGAAAAATTCTTCACCTACTATGTACACATTTATTATAGCTGTTTTACCGAATTCGCAAAAGTTATTAAAAAAAGTAACAAGAACGATAAGAAATTCAACAAATCTTTTTGTTTTAAATGTATTACATTATTACTGATAAATCGTTTGTGCCATGGCACAAATTTAACAAATGACTGTTTACAGTAATAATGGCAGTAATAATTATAGTGGCTCGAGTATAAATCACATCGAAAACATTTCCGTAGCGAAAACAAACGTCAGAAATTTGGCCGCACTGGAGAACGGCACGAATATTCCTCAAAGTGAAATGTAATTCCATTTACGGCCATAAACGCTTAAATATATATCTGGACGCGAACAAATCGTTCTAAGTCTGGACGCCCAGACTTCACCGGAAATAGATGTAGCATTCTGTCCAGTCGAGTTCCGGTTATCAAAACAAAACCGGATTTATTACCAGTAAACGAAACACTGTACGAAGTATTCTAAGAAACGGCTTTGCAACCTCACGACACAGTTTCATATTACAAATTGTTTTGATCTTTGAAAAATGAAATAGAAAAGTCGCGCTGTTGAAAAGAATTTAATTTATGAAAGCATCCCTCTGGCAGTTGATAAATAAATAAAGGGAAAAAAGCACAAAAAATGTATACAAAATGTTTGTTTTACTTTTATCTCTAAATGAAATCCCTTATTCGATTTCATTAACTGTTCTTAATAATGAAGATTGTATTTATACGTTTTAAAAGATTTAAATATTTTTTCTGATTTATCTGTATTATTCATCCCTTGTAGCATTCGATCATTACAGTTGAATTTTTAAATGAATTTTGAAAAATAGAATCATAATCATAGAATAGATCAGAAGTAAGAATGATGTCGAGCGTCTCCCGAATTCTATATTAATCTTCATGTATACACTTCAATAAAACACAGTTATAATAAATAAAAATTATATAAACGACTTAAAAAGATACACATAAAAAATCTATCTCTCAAAAAATATAGACAAACCGGAACTTGATATCATGATTTTATATTAGCGATAGAATGCTTTACTAATTATGCCTTGGTAAAGCTATGGTATATTACTGTCAAATTTTGTTATTAATAATATGTTAAATTTTAGTGAGACATATTTTCTAACTAATATTCTAAAATCTCAACTTCATGATAAATTATGATTTCAATTAAAATATAAGATGCTAGTTTGGAATATTCTCTATTTCGTTTTTAGGAATTGAACGAAAATGATACCGTAATATCGAAATAAATAGTTGCTATCTTATCAATTTGGTGACGAGATAAACTGCTACTGTGACTGTAATTGTGTGATTGGTATTCGGTTGTAACGATGATTGGTAACTGAAATTTAACTGCTGGAAGTTTGGTTTCCAATGTACCAATGATTGCTCGCCGAACTACGAATAGTCAGTCACCAATCATAGTTACAATCACAATTAAATTAACGGTCACATCACATATAATAAACTAAAATTTCATTATTAAGGAAAACACATTCTTATTGTGAAGTTGTAATTATTCAGAACATAAGTCTGTGATATTTTAAATACTAAATTAATGTATTAATTATAAATATATACATATAAAATTGATTTTATATGTATATATTTAAAATTAATACATTAATTTAGTATTTAAAATTTCATTGTTTGTTCTGTTAATTTGTAACGTTATAATATATATTTCATACTCTGACATCAGGATTTCAGGATTTATAGTATTTTACGCTAAATGCTATTCTTATTAATGTACTGAATCTTTTGTACCTTTAGAAATACCTCAGTATACGTCCTTAATCCGTTCCAGATTCTTGGACTCATACCAAACAGGACGTACACCAAATGATTTCTCGCTTAAGAAATAAAGGGAAAATGAGTAATCCTTTCCCATGAAAAAAACTCATATTATTATTGGCATATTATACATTGATGAGGTTGTATAAAATAATATAAAAAATGATAAATACAAAACAATTAGACGAAATAAATTTAAATTTAACTCAATTTAATTGCCTATTTTCCCTACTTGAACCTGGTTGAGGATCATCAGGTTTGACGTTCATGTACTAAAAATCTGTCCAAGAACTTCTGCCTTCTCTTCAGGATATTTGGGAAATGTGACATTGTCTGATCATTCCAGACAATGATATTATGGCTTGTTTGGACTTTATTGGGGTGGTAATTTTCAGCAAAGTTTTTGACATACATCCATTTGGCAAAGATTTCTTTGATTAATGAATTCTCTATCTACTCCTCCTCTTAGCCTGAAGAGAGTGTATCTAAAATAGTCTTGTGCTTCCTTTCCAAAAGCCGAATTCAGCAGAACGAGAATGAGAATGTAAACGCGCACCATTTGACGCATGCGAGTCGTATTCCAAACAATGGTCTCGTACCAAATATAAAATTCGCGTGCAAACAGGATGCAGGTATATCAAATTGGACTTATTCCAAAGCGGACGTATACTGAAGTACCACTGTATATCTAAAATAATTATGGATATATAAATATGATAATTAATATACACGTAAATAAATGGCAGACATGTAGGTACCTATTATCCATTTAATGAGAGAATTTTTGAATTTACTTTTACGCGATATTAATGGCCGAAATAATTTAACAGGACCAGACGTAATGTGCGCCAGCGGGCTTTATAACCACACCGGTAAACAAAGCAGCTGCAACAAACCACATAATTGCAGACAATTCATATATTCGCGTTAAAGGATACACCATGTTGCACATTGCTCTCTATGTACATCATGTACCTAATCATAATGTTCACAAATATTCATGAACTTTGTCTTGACTTTCTTGTATAAGCTATCAAATTATGATATCATGAAAAACTGCGTAATATACTCAGGTTGTAGTATTTGTTGGATAACCACAAAATAAAGACTTTTTAAGGCTCGACTAGAATAAATTCACTCAATGGTTTGTTTGAGAGACGTAGGCGCTGTATTTAAAAATTTTTGTCATGTCTCAACACAGAATTTCTCTAGTGAGACGGGCACAGTCCAAACAGATTTTTACATAGTATTATATAGTTACTAATAAAATAAAATAAACAAATAAATATATTTGAATGTGACATGTATACTTACAGGAACCGTCAAAGAGAAGTACTTATCAAATAGTAAGATACGCTGATGATACAGCTTTGCGCGCAGAATTTTGGAAACCTACTGACTGGAGACAAATACTGTTAAATGCCATAGAGATTTTATCACAAATCGAGCATTTAAGGCAAAGATCATGGTTATCAGCAAAGAAACGGTCTGACTTAGGTACAGAAAAGTCGTAGAATTGAATTATAAGTACCTGGGTAGCTGAATAAGTAAAGGTATTTATTCTGAAGAGGAGACAAAAGTAAATATTAGTGTAAGAAGTGTCTTCATGAAAACGAGAAATATTCTCAGCTGCCGAAAATTCTCCCAACCGCTCCGCCTACGATGTTACGATTGGTCCGCGCGAAACAAAGACTTGGACTGTTGAAATAAAATGTAGCATTGAGCAAGCTCGTGCACGCTTTATCCGCATGAAAAGATGTTCTGCAACCATGATCTCAACCTTAGATTACGAATGTGAATGGTCAGATGCCATGTGTTTTCAATAATATTTTATAGAATGGAAATATGGACACTTACTAAAGAAATGATAAAGCGACTTGAAGCATTTGAGATGTGGATCTACAGAAGGATATTCAAAATAAGCTGGAGGGACAATGTTACAAATGAATATGTTATGATTTGAATGAATTAAGAATATATATATATATATATATTTAAAACAATAAAAATCCTAAAACTTCAATATCACGGAAATGTAACGAGACAATTGGAAAATTAAGAGATCTTGCATCTCATAATGCAGAGAAAGATTACTGGAAGTAGGGGACCTGGAAGAAATAGAACATAATGGCTGAAGAACCTAAGACATTTATTGACCTCAAGAAGGCGTTCGACTGCATTTAACATTAGAAACCATTGAAGAAATTAAATTATATTAGTTTAAAAGATAACATTACACTTTGGATTAGAAACTATCTAAAAAATCGCCCCCAACTAGTAAAAATTAATAATACCTACAGCGATCAAGAAACGTCAGATTTCGGTATCCCCCAAGGGAGCGTATTAGGACCAATGCTGAACTTAATAAAAAAATGCAAGGTCAAAATTATAATATATTGACGTGCTCCGACAAATTACAAGGGTTGGAAAAAAATTTATTGTAAAATTAGTGTATCAATTAATACCTATATATTTTAGCTAGAATAGTGTCGCGGAATTCTAGGAAGAATTTTGGTGTGTCATAGGTGAGAAAAGGTTGCCGAGCACTGCTGTATACTACATATGTAAACATTTTTTTCAATCAATACATAGTCAAATTACATCATATACCGACAACACGGTCCTAATAATAAGCGAAATTAATTTGAAAAATGTTAAATTAAACGCCACTGAAGATATAAACATAATTTAGAACTTTTTTGATATTAATTTACTATCATTAAATAGTAAAAAAAAACTTTCGTTATTCCGTTTGCAATAAAATCAAATGATATTTCGAAAAAATTCGACATCATAATTCATGAACACTCCACACAAAATATAACTCACAATCTTTATTACTGAAATTTATCAATTTTATTACTGAAAATCGTACTCGGTTTAAATTTGTATTTTCATGCTCAAAAATCAACACATCATTTGTACATCACTATACGCACCTTGGGAAAAAAAAATGAACAGCTTTCCCGAAAACATCAGAAACATAAATGGTATTAAAAAACACTTTAAAGATAAACATGTACTACTAAAATTATAATATTTTTATATCGCTAAGCTATTAATATTATTTTATTTTATTATATGCTAGTTATTGTAAACAATATTTTTTTATTAATATACAATCAATTTCTCTACACAAGTGTATGCTTTCAAGAGAAGTGTAGCACGAAAAAAAAAATCTTAAAAAATGGTTTGCCCAGTCTACATGAAGGAGAAAAATTAACAATCTGAAGGCTTTTGAAATGTGGACAACAGAAAAATATTTGAGATATTTTCAGCCACGACATAGTTTTATAAAATCTCTACAGAGAAAGAGAATTGATAAATATCGTTAAGCGGTTAAATCGGTTAAGTTAAATCTAATACCTATTGATAAAGGCATATAACTTGTGTGTGAAAACAATTATTTAATGGAAAATGGACAGAAAAAAACGTCCTGGTTGCAAAATATCCGGAGGAGGAGCGATCTTGGAATCAAGGAGCTGTTGCAAGTTTGCAAGAACACGCGTCAGTCCGGATAATAAAGGAGCCTGTCTATGAGTCTAGCAACTTACAAGAAAAAAAGAAAAAGAATTGAAGATAGTTTTGAATATCTCGAAATCGTCATGTAGAAGCATTATTTAACTTTAACATTTTTTGTCATTTGGTATAAATAAAATATTAGGTTTTTAAGAAGAACACATTCTTATTGTGAAATTGAATTTTTTTAGAACATAGGTCTGTGTTATTTTTAATACAAATTAAATATATTAATTATAAAGATATACATATAAAATCAGTATACACAAAAAATAAACAACATGGCTTTCAAGTAATGGAACGGTAGATGTATCAATTTGAAAAGTGTAAGTTCGAAAATTGGTCGTCAATACACTGTGTTGGTGTAGCATAATCGGTTAATGCATTTTCCACGGATAAGAAGAGATCAGGTTTGAATCTCGGTAGCAACAACAATATTTTTCGATAAAATTTATTTTGTATGAATGTAAATTGGGAGTAAAATCCGATAAGGTGTTTGAGATTTCGTTAATATAAATAAGATGGCTTTCAAATAATGGAACAACGGATGTATCAATTTGAAAAATGTAACATACAGGTTCTAAAATTTATCGCCAACTTACTATGTTGGTGTAGCATAATCGTTTAATGCATTTCCCCGGAAAAGATCCAAGTTCGAATCGCAGTAGCAACAAACATATTTTTAGATAAATTAATTTTATATGTACATCTTTCTAATTTATACATTTAATTTGTATTACAATATAATTAATAAAGTATCGTAGTTTTAACTCACCCAACCCAATAAAAGAAAACGATGCTTTAGAATAGATATTTCCAATAAAATATTGAATTGACATAAAATAAATAGATACATTACCAAGTCATGGTAATTACGAGGTGTTCACAAATATTACTAACTTGTACTAATTTTCATTTATAATGTATCTTACTAATTCTCCGGTATTTCAGTGCCTCAATTTATTTTAAGTCCATAGTCCACAATAAACCCTAATTTCAGTATCCCTAATTCTATCTCAAAGAAAATAATGGTGTATGTGTGTGTGAAGAAGAAAGGATTAATTAACCTGTATCTTCAAGATACGCTTAAAAGAGAAAGGTATCACTTGTTGAAAGATGAATACTGTATTCGGTTTTCGTTATGAAAACCGACACGTCATAATGATACAACATTATACAAATTACATGTATTATTATCCATACATACACACAGGCGTACACACACACACAACATGACCCATTCATTCCGGCGCCACACAGCAAAGTAACACGTCCTTTGTTTACCTCACGACCTGTGGACAGATTTTCAATTGCCGTCTGAGCTCTCGAAATAATTTTAGAAATACATCTCTAAAGGATAAAAATTATTTGGTTAACAAAATACATAATATTTCAAAATTTTCGTGATTAACTTTGTGGAAGTCCATGGTAATTAAGTTTATAAAACTTTTTACAGAATTTTAACTTTAAAATAGTTAAAAAAAAAAATTAAAATAAAATTAAACGCAACGTTGTTTACTTCAACAACACTTTAATTGTAATATAATAATGTAAAGATTCAAACATTTGAACACCCCCTATTACATTGTCCATCTTCTAGTTAAAACTTTAGTTTATTACTGGTGATAACGCAGTAATCGTCTAAAACGTTTTAATTAAGGTGTTGTGTGAAGTAAACAACGTTAAAATTTGTAAAAAAAAAACATTTTATTTCATATATAATATTAAATTAAATGTATTACTATATTGATAGACCCCAAGGATTCCTGTCACCAATTTACATTGAAGAATCTCTAAATTTATGTGTATAGTTTTCTAAGCTATTTTGCCATACATCTCCGATTTCTATCGTTGAGGATCCTATTGTACGGTCTGCTATCAGGACTGATATTATTCACGAGACGTGATATTGTTGGTGATATTTTATGTTTGCAATACTGTATCCAAAATAGGTATATATATATATATGTATCTTATGAGTACCATGTCAAAATAAGGGGGTATTGGTGTGCTTATGTCTCGTGATAATCAACGATAAATTATTGTATCATGTTTAGTTCCATCTATTGCAGTTCATTATGTGAATGAAATTTTCGACTGGACTGATTTTTTAAAATTTTATACCATCATACCTGTTGAAGTCCACTAGGTGTTTGTAATTTAAAGACTTTTGAACTTTCTTAAGGTCTTTGGCTTAATACCAAGAGTGATAACCAGTATACAAAAAGTATTCAGGCAATATAGATTTTCCCGGACGGTCATCAACCATTTGGAGATTATGCACGCCGTGTGTCCCATGCATACTTTAGTAATTATTATGACTAGTATTACTAATATTAAAGAAATAATAGCCCGATTCTTTAAGTACATACTTTGAACATCTTTTGTTTTAAGACTCAAATTCAAATCTATTTATTTATTGATTCTTAATCTAGTGAATACATAAATATATACAAATATATGCTCTAAAATAAACAATACCAATATATCTTGCACATATTTATTTAGTTTAGTTTTGAATGTATGTAATTTCTCCTCAGTTCTTACGTCATTACGTCATCAATAATGTATTTCATTAGAAATCTTCATCGCACTGCACATCATTGATTTCCAAGATTTAGCCTTCCTCCTATATAGCAGTCTCATTCAATCTCTTCATCTGTATAATGTTCGTCCTCATGTAGATTTGTCTCAATTTTTATTAAAAATATGAGGCAAATACACTACCTGGTTCTGGCAACTTAGCTTTTTCCGCTTATTATCAAATAAATAGATAGAAAATATTGTTCTCACTCTTTTTCAAGCTATCTCAGTGATGCACTATGACAGCTAAGAATACCTTAGTAGTATACCATAGTTAGCTCCAAGCGTTAACCACTTGATTACATAGCGAATTACGGTCGATAAAAAAATCGCACAATTTTAATATTTTAAATTTTAATTTATTTCTAAACTCTAACTGAAAAACTTTTAAAGTAGTCCCGAATTCTTGGCCCACCTAGTCGCTTAAAACTTTAATGTATGCCATAAAACTCATTTCTCAAACCAACGAGAGAACAGATTAGGGTTCCGTATCAAAAGGTGGGAGGTATCACTTTTACCTAGGTTGTATAAATAATGCATACGTCAAAAACAGGTCTACTAATTAGCCAAGAAATTATAATTGAGCTCAATTGATGCCAACGTCTTTACCCGTTATTTGTAGTATGAATTTAGCTGTGTAACGCTGTTGTTATTATATTATATTACTTGGAAAAATGTTTGTGTGTTGAAAGGGTTAATCATTACGCTGGCGCCGCAGCAACACCAGTACCTATTTCATTGTGTGGAAACTTATACAGGCACTGCTTCGTGAAGTAAACTGAAGATGGGTGAAACGTCCCTTGCGCATTGTTTGTCGGCAAATGCAAGACAGGCGCATTAACAAATTCGTGCTCTAGGATCCTTTGGAAGGATATCCTGGCGCCCCTAAATTTCAAATGAATATTAATTCCACGTCTTCCGTTAACACAAAATGCATGCATTAGTTCTCGTAATAAATGTTTATTGTTTATCATTTGGTTGAACAAATTCAAGAAAGGTTTTTCTTGGTCACAACAGGTTAGTTAGTTCTAGAAAAAAAAAATTAATTAAACAGTTTATTAACAGATTTTACACTCTTAAAAATAGTTCTACAAAGAACTTAAGGACATAAAAATAAAAATTTGGATTAACTAATTTGATTTAAAACATTCTTATTAAATAACAAACTCAAATGGAAAACAAACACCTACAAACACACTTACTTAACACAAACTTACAAACAAAATAAGGAAAACTGCCTCATTTTTTTAAGACTCGGAAACATCTTATAACTTACAAATCTAAAAACATTAATGGATGGGGAGGAGCATATAAAACTTCAATATCACAATTAGAAATCACTCAAAAAATGATGATAAAAATAATTCTAAAAAAAAAAGATATCCAAGTATCAAACATATATACATACATACGGACATATACAAAAAAAAACAATTATCCAATGTTTTAATATTAAAAAAAAAATATATATATATATATAAAGGGTTTTTCAATAGGGATGCTCAAACTTTCTTTCAACACGGACAAGAAACTACGCCATATTTCTTCAATTTTTTTTGAGGTTAACACTCATACTTAGTTGGCAAATCATCATGGAGTAGTACACACCGGAGCAACGCTTGCAAATTATTCAAATCTACTATCAAAATTCGCATTCGTTCACCGCAACTTTAAGAGCATTACGACCATTTTATCGTCATCACTTGCCTGCCACATCAACAATTCAACGTTTGGTGCAAAAATTTGAAAGCACATTGTCGCTACACAATGTTCCAGTGCCAGTGAGATAAAGAAATGCACGAAGTGAGGAAAATATTGCCGCTGCTAGAGCATGTGTTCTTGATGACCCAAATGAGTCACTAACACGACGTTCTCAACAATTGGGCATTTCTGTGACGTCATTGTGGCGAATTTTGCGAAAAGATCTTGGCCTACATCCATACAAGATCCAGTTGACACAAGAACTAAAGCCGCTTGACAATTTGAAGCGTCGCCAATTCCTCAATTGGGCTGCATAACAATTTGAAAATGATGCTGAATTCCATCGAAAAATCATCTTTAGCGATGAAGCTCATTTTTGGCTCAATGGATATGTAAACAAGCAAAATATGCATTATTGGGTAGGCACCAATCCACACGTGCTTCACGAAACACAATTGCATCCCGGAAAAATCACTGTTTGGTGTGGATTACATGCCGGAGCTGTCATTGGACCATATTTTTTTGTTGATGATGCTAATCGTCATGTTACTGTGAATGGTAATCGTTATCGCTCCATGATAACTGATTATTTTTGGCCTCAATTGCAAGGTATGGACTTGCCCAATATGTGGTTTCAACAAGACGGCGCTACCAGTCACACGGCACACGCAACAATTGACTTATTGAAAACCAAATTTGGTGAGCGTGTTATTTCGCGAAATGGACCAGTTCAATGGCCGCCTAGATCATGCGATTTAACACCATTGGACTATTTTCTTTGAGACTATGTTAAATCTTTGGTCTACACCAACAAGCCGGCGACGTTACAAGAGCTAAGAGAAAATATTGAACGCGAAATTGCTGCGATTCGGGCCGAATTATGTGAAAAAGTGGTGGAAAATTGGATTCAACGATTGGACTTCTGCAAACGTGCCCGCGGTGGTCATGCGAGGGAAATTGAATTTTATACATAATTGCCACTAAATGTACTTCAAAACATAATAATTTTTTTTTAGATATATTCATTCGTTTTTGATTTATTTAAAAAAAAAGTTTAAGCGCCCTTAATGAAAAACCCTTTATATATATTAGAAGCTAATTCCGATCTACATTTGTATCGGAAGTCAAAGAATTTCACAGTCCACAGACTAACAAACACAAAAAATATACACTCTCTTATATATTCCGTCTCTATACATAAGTCTTACTCTCATAGAGAAGAAATATATCTCTTACTGATTATGTTTAAAAATATATTATCACTTTATATCTTTCAATAAAAAATAAAAAAACAAGATATACTATTTAGAGTTGATACTTGATCATAGAAAAAATAATAAATATGTAAAAGCATGCAGATAGAAAAATATACACCGAAAAACGTTTGCTAGAAATCTTCTTGAGAAGGCAGCTGCGAGAGACGTGGTGCGCTCAGAGGCCGGCTTCCCGGACGACCGCAAGCGTATTGTATTGGCACATGTTGGGGTAGGTACCAAGCATGATTTCGAGGCTCTTGAGAACCAAGTTTTACACTGAGAGCCAAGGTACGTTCCAGAGTCATCAACGGTATTGCTAATTGTGAAGGCGATTGACCTTCACAAGTTTGTGTAAAAGTCAAGCTCTTAGGGTAGCGTGGTAGAGTAGAAAAACTCGTAAGAAAACACATTAAAACGAAAAAAACTGAGGTGTTACATTATTTAAATATTAGCAAAAATAATATCAAATATCTTTAATACTTAATTTTATTTCGTAGCTGAAGCATGTGAATAAACATAATATATTATTTTAAATTATTTGCTTTCATTAAAACAAAGTATTTAAAAAACGTCGAACATTAATGTCCTGCAAATTTAACGATTTATAACTTCATTAATTTTTAACATTTCGTTCATTTGTATATGCTATTTTATCTACGCTTGTGTTTTAATTTTAGTACCTATACATTGTTTCCTGAAGAAGACACCATAGGTATCGAAACATGTTGATGTGTCAATTGATGTATCGAAACATGTTGATGTGTCACCTTGAGGTGAAAATTTTTACAAAAATGACGCTATACAAATTACACATTATTATTATTAAACAAAGTATTTTTCTTGATATTCATATAATATGTTGCCATAAAGTAATTTTGCAGATATTAAAAAAAAAACAATTAATTATGTTTGGAATTACAATATAAAACTATCTAATATATAGTTTTATTAAATTTTAGGTGCTCGTGGTTTGTTCGTTGTAAATCACGGTAACCATATCAAGATGTAAAAATAGCGTATCGGGATTTTCAAAAGTGTTTGTCAAACATACTATTATTATAAAATAAAATAACACTGACTTCACTGGGACATTATGTGACACTGGAACATTATGGGGCACTGGGACATAATGGGACACTGGACATAAATCGCTCAAAGTCGTGTTTTGGGGAGTAAGGAACGTACGGTTTCCAAATTATATTTTTTATCGATGACAATAACCTCTGCATTCTAAACGATGGTTCTCCTACCATAGTTAATGCTCCCTCTTAGAATCTAAGTGTATCAATATATACCTGCAAACATTTCCAATTCACCTTACTTGTCAATATTACATGAACCCCACTCGTGCGATTATTTTCTAATTATTTTATCTGTGCCTCTATATACAATGAAATCTATACTTAAAAGGTCCAATAAATCTAATCTAAAAGTGGTTAACTGGTTAAAATTTAGTGAAATTATAAATAGTAACATTGAAAATAACCTAGACTTAGGAACCTCGCTCGATCCTCAAACGCTCTTTTCAGAAATATCGGCCATTATATATTCAGCAGCAGATGCAGCTGTTCCTATAGTTAAGCCATGTTCCAAAAAGTCTCATAAAAACCCATGGTGAGATGAGGAGTATTCACAGGCGATTGGGTTGAGAAAGGAAGCGATACGTAATTATAGAAATGATATGAGCCTAGACAATTTTCTTAATATGGTTGTCTTTACGAGGAAACACAAAGTCCCGTATCAATGACCATCGATATTCCAGTCAAAAATCAAGTTAAATTTTTAGGCATGATTCTGAACAGAAAATCGATATGGTTCTAGCTAAACTTGAAAAAAATATTTATATTTTAAGATCGGTTTGTAGAGTATAGTGGGACTCTCATCCATCGACCATGAAACTTATGTATCAAGCCCTGGTACGAATCCATTTAGACTACGGTAGTTTTTTGTTCGATCCTCTACCAGCTTACCTTGACAGAATCTAGTCCAAATATTTGAGATTTATTTTGGGAGCTATGGATTCATCTCCAATCAATTAAATCTAAGTGGAATGCGTAGGGATGCCTCTCCTCATTAGGCGAGAATATTTGTCAGATAATTATTTTCTAAAAAGGTTAAATTTCATTTCCCAACTACTATCAGAAAAGGTTTCCGCTCTCACTTTTCTGATAGACTAATCAATTAAATCTCGCCCAAATTTATGCAATAGCTTTTCCTACTTAAAAACAAAATATCCCGATTCACTTCGCTATTCTACTCTTCCAGTCTATTCAACCCCTTATCGTGCTATATTTTTTTCTCCTAACATTGATGTAATCTCAGGACTAGACAAATCAACGCAGCTAAAATGTATATTATGTAAACAAATTGTTTAATAGTGTGCTTCATTCGAAATGGTTTAATTAATTAATCTCCACATCTATACCGACTTTGCCCTGAGGGCTACTGCGGTGATGCAGTCTCCATGCCTCAGTTAGAAATAAACGTGAAGCTACGACTTTCTTCGGATTCAACGGTTTTCTCAGCATAATGTTGGGCAATTAAAGAGGCCTTGAATATCTGCGTACTTCGGAACGTCGATAAGGCTGTTATATTCTCCGACTCGCATGCAGCTCTTGAATCCCTTTCTGCAAATATGAAAGTTTGGCTAAACAATGAGATAATCTGTTTCATCAGAAGACGTATATTCAATTTTTATAGCAACAATAAACAGGTGTCATTCGTTTGGATTCCTGCACATAAGGGAATTTATGCAAATGAATGTACTGATGAACTGGCTAAGAAGGCTTTCTGGAGTTCTTCCCCATCAATTCCATATCCCGATATTCATGTATTAATAAAAAAAACGAATTATTATATCTGGACTACAGAATGGATGGATCCAAATAATCATAAGGTAATCGGCTTAAAATAATTCAAAGATCTATTGCCCGTACCCCTTGGTTCTCCGAAAGGAGTCTCTAAAACAACAATATCAAATATCCTAGTAGCCTCACATTTATTCAGATTGAACTTAATAGATTCCCCAACGTGTTAGTATGGTGCTGAGAAGGAAACCCTTGACAATATCTTTTTTGCCAGTTCATTGCGGATCATAGGTTTTTTTTTACAGTAATCCCATCAATGGCAATTTTCAACTCCCGGTTAACTTGTGTCATCTTCTTTCTTTTAATTCGTCACATTTAATCTATATAATATCAAATTATTTGGACGACAATGGTATTGACTTGTAATATAATATTTCCTATTCTATAATATTATTGAACATTTTTCTTTAAAATAAAGTTTAACTTGATTAATGGCACAAATCACTCTTGAAGGGTGAATTTCCTATTTAAAAAAAGAAGAAGAACGTACAGTTTCCTCGGCTTTTAAGCCAATCTACGTATTGCATATTGTGCATAATATCTTGTCTATTTAGGTACTGGTAATAACCATTTAAATACTTCAATTGCAATAATAATCCCTTTTTTTAGTCTGATTTTTTTGTAATTTTGTCTAAAAATCATAAATTAGACTGTGTATCGGGAATTCCGAGTACACTTTCTAAATCGAAACAATCCCACCGAAAACGGAATGTCTGGCAGCCTTAAGACCGGTTGTGTGATCAGTAGTAAGTTTTTACCATTGTAACTTTTTACTAACGCCCGTAGTAAAAATCCTTTGCAAGTAGTTGATACATCAAATTAACTACTGTCAAAGCATAGATGGAGATGCCTATAGGCGTGACAAATAATCATAAAATATGTTTTATTTTATGCATTATTTATGAATTTTTTCTCCTAGGCATTCGAAATCTGTCACGTTGGTGATGATTTTTTTTCGTATTATGTATTTAACAACGAGATCATCATTAGACAAACTCTCATCACTAAAATAACAAGATATTAAATGATTAATTGTCGTATACTGCAACTTTCATGGTATCAATGTGTCAGATGACTTTTGGAACAGCTGTGAAAAGTCCGCCATATTTAACTATCGATTCTCGTTTATACTATCGGATATCGCAGAGTAAAATGAGTTTACTACGGGATGTACTTTCGAGAAGTAAATATTATTTTACTATCAATCAAACAACCCATTTTCGCAAAAAAAAATACTACAGTAACTTTTTTTACTATAGTAAAAAGTTACTACTGATCACACAACCGGCCCTTACTGTAAAATGATGCTTCTCCCGCTAAGTATGCGTCTCAGGAGGTCTCTGAAGTCTAGGAACTGTCTTTCCGTCGTTTCGAGTGAGGCTTTATGAATTTATTCATCGTTTCGCAACTTTTTGGACAGAACCTGTCTGAAATACTAAAAGATGACAACACATATAATATTTTCTTAGTGATTTGACATGACGTTTTCTCCGACGTAACATAGCACTGAATTAACACCGATGGATACCTGTGGGAAAATATTACGTTTTAGCCTTTTTCAAATGTGATAAATAATCTCACGCTGTATATTAAAAATGAAGAGATATATAAAAGGTATATTTAAGGGAATATGTTTACTCCGCAGGAAACTGCGAAAAAGAAATCCAAAGACGAGAATACAAACGGCCGTGGTCGCTACGAATAATTTTTCAAAAATTGAAACAATTCACAGACCAGTAAATGAATGGACATGAAATAAATTAGACACATAGGAGAGGAGTTTCGGGGGCATTCTACACATATTTTTTGTGGAAACATAAATCCGATTGTTTATGACTCGCTAACATTTACTCTTCGAAAATTATTTTTTTGTGTAAACAAGACGTTTTTTTTACATTAATGCATATTATATTATATTGTCAGCGTTCAAATATTCGTACCGATCGAGTCATATATTTAAAAAAAAGTTGCTGAACTGTTCGTTTGCTTAAGTGGTACCAAAGCGATCGCGTGAGTGACACCAAAATAATAATACGTTAGTTCATGTCAATATTTGATAGTCTGTGGAACAAACACATAATACATATATAAAAAGCTACTAATAGTACGAGTATGCAAGTTGAAACTCTTTTCATTCAAATATTTTAGTATACGACATTAACGTAAATAATCAGTAGCAAGGACAACAAAAATGGTAGACTTATTGTTACTGTACTGCTGAAGGATACTGAGAGACTCATTGATTGAAAAAAAACAGATACCTCCATTCTGAACAAATTCAGTAACGTAAACAAATTATAAGTATATAAACGAATTTAATTTTAATTTCAATATTTTTCTTTTATTTCAAAGAATTCAGTTTTGATTGAATATAGGATGTATTGCAAGCATTGCACCGAAGTCGCATTCAGAAGTTGCCTGTCGATATCTCCATTCGCCTTTCAAACATTATATTCAATCAAATTATTCTTATCTTAATTCTGCAAGTGTTTGCAGTTATAGCTAATTCAATTTTTACAGATGAGTTCATGTATTAAATTATTCAGGTTTTTATATAAATTTTAAAAACATAGTAACATGTCTTATTAAAATTACCAAAGGAAGATACTCTTTAAAAGCACATTAAAAATATTATTGAATTCATAATGACGGTATTTATTTAAAAAGTTAAGTTACAGGAATTATTATGCAAATATTATTGTCGGGAACGGGAGAACGGGAATATTTTTTAAATTCCCACGACGGACTTTAGTTAAACTAAAAATAATAACGTTCCCTTTAACACTATTATATTTTATACTCGCAAAGTTTTATACGCGTTAGCGAATGACCAATTACCGCTCGCAAACATTTAAGATCATTCCACTTTTAGATTTGTTTCCAATTTTATTTGTCGTTATTCTTCGATATTTATTTTCTACGTCCAAGATTTTTAAAGTATTTTATCAGTTTAATATAATATTTTTTTTTATGTTCAAAATAACATAACATGAGTCATCAATAAAGTATTGTACATTATTAAAATTACATGTTTTTTATTTGCTTACATCTCCAAAAGAGAGACTAGCTCTTGTGCTTGGAGAGGGAGTTACACTGTAATAATTTTATATAGAGAGTACATACACTTGTAATCCATAATATTTGTGTGCTTCTGAAGTGTTCTATAATATTATTTATTTTCTAATTATGTGCTTCTGAAGTGTTCATTTAATTTCTTTCTAAGCTCTTTTATATCTTTTATTTCTTTAATTTGTGTAAGGAGACAATTGAAGTTTTTTTATCCCTAAATATATAAAATTTTGCTGATAATGTTTGGTGTTACATTTAGGGATTTTAAAGTTATTTTTAAACCTTAATGATGTGCCTTTTTCAAATTTAACAGTGTTATTTTCTTTAAGTAATTGATTAATTGAGATTTTTTTGTAAATGTTTTCTATTTTGGGAATTTTGCAAAAAGTGTTTGTGTTGAAAAAGTTGAACTTTTTTTTAATATTACTTTGATGATTTTTCTCTGTATTATTTTTACCGAGTTTATTATGTTATTATATGCTCTTCCCCACCCAATTATTCCGTATTGGAGTAGTGAGTGAATAATAGCTAAATATACCTTTTTTTAAATTATTTATACTAAAAATGTTTCTTAATCTTATGAATATATAAATACATTTTGTAATTTTTTTCACTAATTCGCTAGCGTGACTGTGCCATATTAAATGTTGATCAATAATATTTGTTAATATAATCAATGGTTTAAATTAATATCTTTGTCCAAGTAAATGATATTGATACTTCACGAAAACACGACTATTAAATCAATCTAGAGTTTTTAGCGGGGGTCAAATAAACTTACATCACAATTAAGAATTTGACATGAATCATAATTTAACATTATTGGGAATAATTCATCACTATACAGAATGGATATAATATTTTTTTAAATATTTATTACAATAAGTTTTTCGATCCATTCAATTACGAGAATCCAAATAAATATATATTCTAATTAATTCATTTGATCGCTGCCTGATATAAGGAGACAAAGATCATTTGATAGATAATATTTTTTTACATTTAAAAAAAGGGGGAGAAACGGATAGACTGAGAAAGATATCGAGAGGGTGACTGCACGGAATAAAGTGAACGGAGCTTTGAATGGAATTATGTTTAACGGGAACTTGTTAACCGAGACAAGACTAGCGGTACACAATGGAGTACTGGTATCGACACTAATCTACAGAAGTGAGGCCTGGAGCTGGCAGAAGAGGAACGAAAGTAGACTGAATGTAGTGGAAATGAGATCACTTGGGCGTGTATGTAGCGAATCTATTTATGACAGAGTAAATAATGAATAAATGAGAAAATAATGTACAGCTGATTTTAGTATAGTGAGCAAGATTAAGAAAGGATCACATAGGTGCTTTAATCATATGGAACGGATGAATAAGGAGAGAATGGTAAGAATTATATATGACGCAAGTTTTGATGACACCAGATGTAGAAGACATCCGCGGAAGACTTGATTAATGTGTGAGAATGGTGAACGTTATATTTATATAAAGTGATCACTTAAGCCAGCCGAAGACATGTCGTAAGCTCTGTAATTACCCATACTTCCATATATTTCCATTAAATATAATAAAAAAATAGTTTTGTCTCTATGAGATATTTATTATTTGTTTAGTAACGTTATTTATTTATAAAATTCGCACTAATAAAATATCGGCAGAATTTATACAAAAAATTGATGCAAATCAACATGAGCACGAGCATTATACAATAGAAAAAGATAGACTGAGACTCCTATTCAGAAAGAAGGCTAAATCTCAGAAATCTATGATTTACAGTTTGATGAAGATTTTTAATGAAATGCCAGAAAATATAAGAAAGGGAGAGAAACTACATAAATTCAAAATGAAACTAAGCAAATGTGAAAGATGAGTTGTAGTAAAAATAAACGATTTTGATCGTGTTTATATTAGAACATATATAAAAATACTTATGTACGCACTATATTAAGAATAAATAAATAAATAAAAATACAATTAAATCCTTATCCCATTTAGAAATCCTTTAACACACCGATGGCTACTATATTTTTCTGAGCAAGTTTGCATTCAGTGGTTAAATTAATTAACATTTAACACATTGTTCAGAAGTTCGTTACAAAATGAAATTGATCATCACTGTATAACTATATTTATCGGATATATTTTTTACAAAGCACAGATGATGCTCCTTTTTATATTTGACCTTTCTAATATTATTCCAAAATACTTTGTAGGTAATTGTATACTCTGTAACTATCCCGCGGGAGAGGCATGCAATTAAATTAACGTAGTAGATATTTATCCGAACGTGCTTTAAATAATAAGTCTTTCGAGAGTCTCGCACTATAAAAAGCAAATTACCATCACATTATCGGCAAGATCTTAACGACTGCAGGCGTTATTCACACACTGCGTGGCTGAGGGTTAATTAAAGGTTATGATAATGTGCAGGTGAGTGCACAATGCACTTGCAATCACTTTCTCACAATTAATAAGCCTAGTTTGTATTCCACCACCAATATAAACCTCCTTTTTGAAATTCTCTGACCAAAACGTAGGGAATTCGTTTGAATTATATCTCTTATACATCGTCATATTTATTACGGTTTTTTTGTAGTATTCAACGGCGGCCTCTAAATACATGATTAATTTAAATTTAAAATTAAAGGATAATGTAGTATAACTATCACAACTTTATTTTTTTAACGGAGTAGTGGTACACTGCATTAATTTTTTTTATCAGAGTAGTGGCAAGAAAATAAGATTAAAATTAAGACTGTCGAAAACTAAAGAGAAAAATGTATTTAAAACATAATTATTAGATTTCATCGAAAACAAACTATCATAGCAGTTCTCCCATACACGACTTTACAGTCTCAGGGACAAGTTTGTGCTTAAATATTGAATAATAATATAATGATCTAAGATCTAGCCGTTCTATATTTAGATCGACATCAGCATCATTTGTATATATATATATATATACATACACACCTATATGGGCGTTAATGAATCAATAAATATATCAATTGAATGAAAGATCGAGATAGTAAAAAACAAAGGCAAACGTGGTCACACAAACCATCAGTTATGATGAAAAATAGAAACAGATGGATAATAGATACCGACAAAAAAAAGTTGAGAAGAATACAAATATTTAACAGAATTGATTAATTTAATAAGTACAGTTCCAACGACCTGTTCACCTCAAAAGAAATAGATGATAGCATTTAATTAGTAACTAAATTGCATCCTGCACAAACGATATCATATATTAAATACTAAATTAATGTATTCATTATAAATATATACATATAAAATCAATTTTGTCGAAAAATATTGTTTTTGCGTCACCGGGATTCGAACCTGGATCTCTATTTCCAATCCGGGGAAGTACACTACCAATAGTGTTATAACGCCAGTATTTTTCATGACAAAAAAGATAAAAATAATAATAATAATATTTTTCGACAAAATTGATTTTATATGTATATATTTATAATTAAAACATTAATTTAGTATTTAAAATATAACAGACCTATGTTCTGAATAATTACAACTTCACAATAAAAATGTGTTTTCCTTAATGATATCATATATGTTTATAAATGAAAATGTGAAACTGTACATAAAGTATTCAAGGTCTACAGGATGGAGCATCGTTCATATTCACATTTATTCAATGTATATGTCTACTGTACAGTCTGTATACTGATTTATAATGGATATTAGTTAAACATAACGAGCTCTATAAATACTATTAGCCGGGAGAAGTCTTCCGAAGAGAAAAATTACTCGAATCGCAATGGAAACTTTAATTAACAAACATTATTTTTCAGTAGTCATGTAATAATTTTGATGTGTTATTCATTGGACAGTTTTATTAACTCATAAAATATGGAAACACCGGAATCAGATTAACTTCCAAGATATGAAATCTTAAATTATTTTATGAAGCCTTAAAAACGTTGATTCTCACGTAATATAATCAATGGTCCAGTAAATGCACCTTCTGCATCATTTCCAGGGCAGTTTAAAACCTTTAACCCTTTGTTTCAGATATAACCTTATTTACTTTTTTGAATCGATCACTATTATTTTGACTAATCAAAACTCAACGGTTACCATTAAATTTAATGTACTCTTTTTATACCCTATTATTTCTCCATAAATTATTTTTAAATACTCCTCTTTTTTCAATTTTATGGACACTTCATCTAGTATTACTCATATAAGCCCATAATATGTTATTAAAGTTGCATTTTCTGAATATATACATATTACGCTTCTAAATATTTTTACTTTTGATTATTTGTTTAAAAAACTTATTTTATTTATATTATATAATTTATGTTTGAATAATAAAGTTCCTTCCGACATACAGCCATGCTTATTAACAAATGTTGATCATATCGCTAGGCGCATACGCACATTGAAGAAACTGGTGATGGTAGATGATATTGACAGATACCACCCTCGTGTAAAATCACCAGTAAGATGAACTGACCTGATGAAGTCGCAATCAATAGCTCGCTCCAGAAAATTGCCGGAAATGATACAGATCCGAATAGATAGTTCTGAATAATTTTGCCACATTCACGTCTATAATTTTTCACACTAGACGGGATCCTTTGCTGAATTGAACTAATGTGAGGGCACCAGCTTCTAGGTATCAGGGTTATAGTGGGGATGGAGCATTCTCTGATCACTATTCTGAATTAAAAAGGATATAATATTATTTGTGCAATACTGGTGGAGATTTAAAAATATCTAGAAACCATTATCATAATCAGTTATTAAGATTTATTTGTTCTTTCGTATATCTAGTACCCCAATATCATAAAAAAACACGTAGCGAAAGCAATTAAAAATCGAGATATCAATAGGTTTTCATTTTTCTCAATTTCTTACTTTTCTCTTTTCCCACGCAAAAAAAATAAATTTCAGATAAAAAAAGTATGCTTATGTATCTCAGCTTTAGAACGAATATTAAGTATTTCAAGCACTTCCGTAAAAAAAAATACTGTGGTATTGAATAATTCAATGTCTCGAGAGATGTTTCTCTTCAGATCCAATTTAAATAGATAACTTGTGGCAGGGTTTACGCGTGTAGAATTTAAATCAGTATCAGGAATTATTTATTGCCCTTCTTTCTTCCATGTCCATCACGAGTCCTTAGGGACGGGAAAGCTCTTGAATACAAGAAAGGAACCCCGATTTATCAGGCGACGGTATTGTAATCACAACATCAATTTCGAAGACGAGAAAATGGCGTAAACGTGCCCGATTCATATTGAATGATTCGAAATACTTGACGATTCATTCGTCTTTTTACCTGATAGAAAATAAATGAAAGAAAATCTCTCAACTGCTTTGTTTCTCTTATATGAAGTGAAGATTTTTAACAAATCATTTATTATTATATATAAGTCAAAAGTAATCTGAAACATTTCCTTAATATAGCGAAAAAGCTATTCATTGATGCGTGTGCTTGTGCAGATTTGATATGTTAAAATGTTCGTCATCAGGAATCTTTTCAATTCGACCGCACCCTGTGCATTTCTGATTTCAGGACGTAACCTGTTCCAAAGTTAAACGCAGGCTTGTCTATATAGAAAGCTGTGTAGTTATTACCAGTTTCGCTATGATGCAAGATGGCCCAACCAGTTTGTTACAGAAATTTTGTTGTAGGTGCCGAACTTCGTCATGTCTTTTTTCATCATAAATATAATAGAATTAACACATGTAGCAGAGCTATAGAATACACCTTAGTTCTACTCTTTCTGGACCAAATCCAACAAAATCTGTGTCTCAGATGAAAACTCGTGTACTTATCGAACCATTGTATTAAACTAGTTTATAATCATATATTTTATTCTGTTTACACCTTGTAATAATAATGTGTGTACGATAATTTACTAAATATTTCAAATACAAGAACTGTGAACCATTTTTATGAGAAGATGTGAATTAAATAATTGTGAAAGAAATGATGTTAATTGTAATTGCCAACATAACTTAAATTCAATTAAAATTCCACCAAATTAAAATAGCTACAATAAAAAACTGTTTTCGAAAAACGGTAATGTTTAGTTTTTTTTTTTTTTTTAAGTCAACATGATCGCTAACGTTTAAAAATAGTTTGAATATAATACAATAGTACCCACCTGTGTATACGTTAATGAATAGCTGTATGATATTGATGGAAAATCCGTATTTGAAAAACAGTTTTCACGATATAAACTAAAGACATTATTAAAACTCAAAGTACGTAAATATTGAAGACCGTAATTTTCCACAAGCACCTCTCATAAATCAATGGAAAATTGTTCAATTTTTCTCTCACTCGAAAAATACTTTCACTCTCGGATAGTTCACATTAATCAAGAAAATACGTCACAAGGTACACATTATTACGCGACCATAAAATATATTCATGGAACCATAAAATTTGACTTATAGTTCATAATGGATCCATGGTACGGTAGTAGCGATGGCAATCTTACACGCTTTCGGTTACTAAGTTTGGACCTGTTGTGTAATCCCAGCGTCCCAAATAAGCAATCACTTTTCGATGATCTTAAGTGTTTTATTAACGAGATGGCTAATCGAATTCCTTGGACGTGGCACCTTCTGGTGTTGAAGCCGTATTGTCGGGAAGCAGGATTCAATTATTTGTTCTCTCTACAAATCAAGTATCTTAAAAATATACTCATATATTAACTTTTTTTAAGAAATATAACTAAATAAATTAATATTATCTTGTCTCTTTTCTTGTCTTATGCTTATATAATGTCTCATTAGTTATACGTTACGATTATGAGGTGAAGTTATACGCGCTGTTTGAACAAAATAAGAAGCAATATATTTAAAACAAATTAAATTAATCAATTATAAAATATATACAAAAACATATATCTATTGAAAAAATATTTGGTTGCCACCGGGATTCGAAATCAGAACATTTCTTAGCTAAAATTAAATGAACATATATAAAAATAAATGACAAAAAGTTAACTAAGTACCTAATAAAATTAATGGAGTTAACATAATTATGAAAACAATATAGCTCCTAACATTAATAAAATTATTTAGTTTATTTAATTCTTACACATTATGGCCATTCAATGTAGAAATCTTACATTAGTATTATTTACATTTACATATATTTCATTATTCTTCTTGAATGAACATTAAATAAATATATCTTAGTTTAATAATAATTAATTACCTAACCTAACCCTGCTAATTTTTTATTATTTTATTTTCGTTCAAAGTATTTGTTTTAATGTACGTAATAATATTTCCCTATTAATATTTATTAACACGGTACGCCGTATAGCGGTGAATACAAGAATCACTAAAAACTGCAAGTATTGACTGAATGTATAGAACAATGATTCTAATTTCTCATCTGCCTTTGTCAGTGGAACGTCTCGTAGACATATCGATTCACTGTCACACGTATACAGACCGTATATTATATACATAGTTATGAATACGTGGCAATTAGTTTTAAATACAAAATTGTATGTTGGAAAGCACCGCTCGTTATTCGGTCAATTTGACTCTTAATCTTCTGGTAAAGTTAAAGTGTTACTTGTAATAAATGTATAATGTCAGAAAAAAATATTTTTATATCGTAAACGGTGCGCGAATTAAGTCACGGCTCGTTTTTGTAATAACGGTAAATTTTCTCACTTTTCTGACAATATAGGATGAAAATACATTTTTTCAGAAATAATGGGGCACTTTATTCGAATGCGAATGTGAGTTGAGTATTCAATTTCAACAAATGCGGAATAAGTATTTCGTGGCAACCGTAAAAATGTGAAATTTAAAAATTCGCCCTGGCAACGTGATATTACGGCCACAACACTTGTCAGAAATAGCCATTCACAATTTAAATGGACGGTTCTCCTTGCGCCGCGGAGCGCGGAGGTGATAGCAGCTCCATATAAGGCATCGTCTTGGCTGAGCTCGGAGGCAGGCACCTCGGCAGTATTTACGAGCGAACTCTACGCACATACATTTTTCACACGGAGACTCTCGCTCAGTATTTATTGAGACAATTGCAGCAACAGTAGAAAAGAACTTTGAAAAAAAAAAACATTTTGATGATTTATTGAAGTAAAACTTAGATTTATTTTTGAGGAAAGTACTAAGCAAGAACGCAATGATAAATTGAAAATAATCTAATTTCTGGAATTGTTTAGAAATTTGCTTCAATTCAATTCATGTATGTTTGCAGGAGTGAGTTGTATTCAAATATTTGAATGAAGAAGAAAGAAGACTAGATTACCGGGGTAAAAGAGTGTTTCTCCCTACATCTGGAGTAATGGTATTAAGTGATGTGTGTTATTTCAGACAATTTGGATTAGTTAAATATCCAAATTAAGATTAATCTCTCGTAGGTTATTATTGCGGAGTTTTTTGCTGTATAGCAAAAAAAAAATCGCATATATTCACAAGTCATCAGAGGCTTCACGGGAATAATAAATATTGTTGAGAATTATTCAAATTCTAATTAATCAAATATTTACAAGTTTTTGTTGTAAATATTATTACAAATACAGTGGAATCCCGATTTTACATACCCGAAATTTACGTTTCTTTCCATTTGCATGTTATTTCTGCAGTCCCGTATCATTTAAATACATTAAAAACCATATTTTATGTTTTTCTTTCCCGCGATTTACGTCTAAAATTGATATAAATTCGTTCGGCCAGTTTGTTAGTCGCCTTAGCGCTAAGAATATGTTGATCATTCGCTTGTCGTATATACACCTTTCTTATTATCATACCTACGTTATTGTTTCGTTGATTTATTGTTTTTTATACGTTGGAATCAGCAAGAAAAATTCGTAAAAGATAGTATAGACAGCATTGATGGCTGGGAAAGAATTTATGAATAACCCTTGCAGATTTACTTAGACGTTAACTCCAACGTAATAACATGGCAATTGATGAAATAGTAGACAGTTGCATAAATGAAAACTTGACAGAAAAAGATCCTCCCTACAAAGATGAAGTATCTGCTCATTCCATAAATCCAGTTCCTACAAAGGACGATACCATGAGGCATATTGAAGGCCTCAAAGCATATTTTTTCTAGTATTAGCAATGTACCTTTAATTTAATTTATAATATTGAAATAAATATTTAAAAACAACAAAAAACATGCAGCAAAAAAACATTGTTTGATTTTATCAATACTTTAATTTCAACACATTTCAACACTGTTTAAATTTTTTTCTGTTGGTTCCTTCAAAAACTTAAAATAGGGGTTCCACTGTAGTTCAATTTGCATTTGAGGATGAAATACATTGAGGGCTGCATTTGATCTTGACCATTGGTCAAAATCTAAATTTAATAACACAGTCGTTCATTTTAATTATTGAAAAAATATCACGACGGTACCAAAAACCAAAAAGATATTAAAAATAGATCTAACACAACAAAATACCAACTAAAGCAACATTATAAACCTCACAGCATCACTAATAATTGAAATGTCTGCTAATTTAATAAGCAATACTTACCGCTAAGTTATTAAAAAAAAAATTCCATCATAATACAAATTAAATTCAAATTGCTAAATCCTTTATTTATATTAATAAAATTTATAATTTATTAAAAAAAACCATAACTTTCTTACAGGAACGCGATACTTCAGTTCAAGATATTCTAGATACTATTTATTTTTTATTACGTATGTAGGGTATTTAAGTTATGATTTTATTTTTAAAAACACATGTAGGTACATGTATCATCCTGGCACACATTTTTTTTTAAATAAAAATATGCATTATAAATCTCCAAGTTTCTGCATACTACACCACTTTTCAACCTTGAAACTTCTAAAATTAGTACTAACTAACTTCTACAAGTAAATCAGTGCTATCTTTATTACCAAATTATAATGTCTCCTAATATACACCTAACATTAAATACTAATGAAAACGTAGATTAAAAAAAAATAATTAATATATTTAAAAACGGTTTAACCTTTTTACTTAGTGGTCTTATTATTTAAATCACTCAGTAAAATAAATTGTTTATTGAAGCAAGTTTGATGAATGAAACTTTTTTACAGAGCGACTGCAAATTATTTGCTACTCTAAAAAATAACTGCCTTTTATTTTTTTCTCCTGTCAAATTACACAGACGAAGCTACACAGTTTATGAATAGCGCTCGCAACTCACGAAACTGGATGCCGATATTGGAAAATTAAAAAGGCATAATTGTATGGGCGATATTTTTGATCCGGCGGCCGGCATAAGTAAATGATTTATTGCATTTATCAAGTGAAAGAATTAAATCAAAATGATGACTGCAGGGCAAAAACTAATTTATATAGGACGTTATTTGTAATTTAGTCTGTAATATTTCTTTGCAATTGACACGTCGTGTTCGAGACATAATAAAGTACCTACATATTTTTATTGCCCGCTACGTGTGTAGCAATATCGTATTCATGTTGTACGAAATATGTATGTTACAATGACTCGTTGCTAGACAATTTTCTCAATCGCCGCAATAATTTATTTCAATAAATGTTATATCTGTCCCCTTTACATATCTCGATTCAGATAATATTTTCACTATAAAACTTCGAATAATAAGTCGTACCAAATTTTATCTACGTATAAAGAAATGTTTTTTTTTACTTGGGCACGGGAACACATGCCATGTCAATATTCTTAATATTTATGAAATAATACCAACGTCTTTCATATTTCTGGCTCTTATTTTTTCAGAACTATTTACCATGGAAATACAAATTTAGTGTCACGAAAAGACAGATATGTCAAAAATATGTACATAGATACATTTACCACGCATAAATAGGTAGTTTTATATTAATATTTTTAATGAATTTTCTGTATTTAAAAGAATCATTGTCATGTATTTTATAATTCTTTATTAGGGGTTTTTCGTTTTCATTAAAATTTTAACCGCTTTAGTTTTGCCCGAACAAGTGTTCCAAAAAAATATTGGCTTATTAGCAATACTAATATTAAATAAATAGTATTTTAAAAAGAAATATCATCATATTCACCGTAGTAGCAATACTAATATCAAATAAAATATAGCATCTTTACAATAACTAAAGTTTCACACCACGCAGGTCACAGAGTGTACTGTGAAGTCTGAAACAAAAGGGTAAATAATACTATTTATAACATACGCAAAAGCTTAAGGTGCCATTATTTTGAAAGTATTTCGAAGACTTGAATATATTGGTACGTAACAGATAATAAAGTCCATTTTTCCACATAAAAATGTAGCCTTAAAGGCACTAAAAAAGTATTAGTGAGTTTTGAAGAACACCAAGAACATGAACAGATAATACGAGTATGTATGTACATATTTTTAATTCAAAATTCTAGCAAATGTAACAAAAACGTAATTCATTAAAATGACGAAAATATTCAAGAAATGTATTAACCAAATCATTAAAATATTTTGTACGAATTCACAATTCAATCATCGTAGAAACATGAAACATAATCCCATTTAAAGGAGCTTATTTGTAAAAAGAAAAAAGAAGGATTTTCTGCTTTGTTAGTACGAAACTTGAATTCAACTGTCATATCGTATAATATTATACAAGCAAAACATAAGGCTTATCAAAGAAATATTTAAGCCTCAGTGAACAAAAAGCTTACACAATTTTAATAATAGTCAAACGTCATATCACATTTCAATCTGAAGTTGATGTGTAAAAAGAAGTATGAACGTTTATTTTTAAAATCTTCAACACATAATAATTATTTGAGTGTTATTGAATCATCACATGTGTATTTTTGTATACCTAATGAGTTAGCAAATTCATCCTTCCTTTTCATAAGATTGATATAATAATTTATTTAAAAGATTTTTATCAAGTGATGGCGATGATAGTGATGTACGACAATAAATGAGATCCAAAGACAGATTTCATTTGTCTCAGATAACAATACACAGAAGACACAAAGATCTTTCCACTCAGATGATGACAATTTCAACGTGTCGAGTGCGTGGTTTTAATGAATATGACACAGTGCGACCACGCGATTACTTAACACAAAAAGTGGTCGTTTCTCGCTAGCATAATATTATAGTATTATTGTTTTCCAGGTGAAGAGATACATAAACATTTCTAAAATAACACGGTAATCTTGATAGTAGTTATTTATAAGGAATTTACAATATTATTCAGTCTAAAATAAAATGTTCCTATTACAAAAACAGTTTTAATCTGCATATTTTCTTAGAAACAATATAACGAACAGAACTTACTTTGATTATATTATTTCGGTGCCTTTAGGCCCTAGATGATAGGAAGCCACAGGGGTCGCCACCGATCTAGCTCAGCCTGGTTCGCCAAGCGTGTGTGCGTGCTCTGGTATCACCCGCTACCTCGGATAGAATAATAATTGATTCAAAGACATTCCAATTTTCACATTACACATTTATTCACAAAACACAATTAATTCCGACATTGGATGCACATAAAATGTACTTTAGATCTTCTTTCTTCAGGTCAACTTTCCTCTGAGGGAGATCACTTTTATTTATTTCTTATATTTAAAGAATTTATGTATTTGCCAATATTGTGGCGATGTAGTTGAGGACAGGATTCATCTCTTGCTCCAGGAAATAGACCGGACACCATCTCGTTACAGCCTTGTCCATAACGCCTATCCATCGGCCATTGCTCGCGTGCCGCCTCCTTGCTCGATGCAGCGGGGTCTCTCCTCAACCCTCAGGTGGACCAAGACCATCCATCTCTGGGTCCACCGCGGTGATCTTACTCTTAATCTACGCCACCTCTCGCCGCCATATTTCTCCGGAGCGCGGCTCCCCCCAACGCGCTTTATTTTCGAGCGTTCCCACCAAAAAAAACCATCTTGCTCAGCTGCCCGCCAGAGTTAAATTCTCGTCTCTAATTCGTCTATTTAGACAGCAATCATCATAAGTCAGCAAAGTAGGCTACCCAGACCTTGGCGCGCAAATTCAAACATCACAATATACTGTAAAATGTGTTTAATACAGATTATTCAAAATAATTAATTAATTTAATAGAATTTGAACGTCTGGCTAGAACCACTACGAAATAATTTTAATGCTTATTATCCAAACTTAAGATTGAAGGATATTTACGATTATGACTTTATTTACAACGAGCTGCTGCTGGAATAATTATTAAAATATTTTATAATGAATGAAACACGATATGAATGCGCTGTAAATTGATCAACTATAATTTAAAGTCATAATTTATCTGGTTAATTACAAACATACAGCGAAAGTATTTTTTCACAAGTTCAAATAAATTGTACTTATTTGAATGTCTTGTATTAATAAAATTATTTTTAAAGAATTGTAAAAGTCAAATGTTAAGACTTAGATTTATTTGTAGTAGTTCTCAAGGTACAAATTTATCTATAGGTACTTACATATATTATTGATTCATAATATTTTATTAAATTTGTTTACGCGCCTTATTACTTTGATTGGTACCACTGAGTTTCCTGGAATATGTATGGAATATGGAATATGTAGATGTGTGTGTGAGTATTGCCGCCCTTTTTTCGGAAAGCTAAGAAGACGGTAAACTACAGGCGGTTTAATTACATCCCGTGCTTCGACCAGTCTAGAGGTCCGAATAAACCACCAGTGCGCGCTTCAGTCGGTCGAAATCTAAAGAAGACAACCCTGATAAAAGAACCATAACATCGAACCAGAAAGACAGCAAAAATAAAAAGGTTAGTGCAGTTCATATATCATATGTGTGCTTATTGTTAATCGGAAACCTGAGAACCAGCTATCGAAGGCATTTACATAAACAGTATTTGTATTAGTATTTTAAATATTTTAAAAATAAATTAATCGCAAGTGTAATAATACCATTTTTTTAACCTCTATCTTTGGCTCTGATCAATACAATGTTTGAAGAACAATAATAAAAAATAAATTAAATAGAGAAGATAAAACAGTATAAAACTAAATAACATATATTCATCTACAATCGTTTGACGTGAAACTAGCATATCGTCCATGTAAATTCAATATCACGTATGAACAAATAATTTAAAAATACGTTTTTTGGCGCTTTCAGTCGAACAGCACACGCCGCATTGATTAGCGCATTCAAATTTTGAAATTGACCAATAGACTGCTTGCGCTTGGCTAAGGTCAATACCGCGAATAAACTATTCCCACTAAAGAAGCAAGCCCTTTTTTGTCTCTCTTGAACGATTTGACAAATCGACTCCTCAGAATAACAAGGTTCCATCTGACACTGACACTGTTTTAAGATAATGAACTCAAAAGTGTTGATTAATTTTCAACACCTATTCATGTATATTTTGTTTTGAGTATGTAAATATGATCAATTTTAAGGTCTTAACTTAAAATAAAAATAATATAAAACATTGTAAATTAACAATAATGATCCTCAAATTGAAATAAATAACTGATGCAGTTGGAACTTCCAGCTATTTTCTTTAATATCCGTTAAATAGAGTTGGTGTGTATGGAAGAAATAAATAATAATGCATTTAGAACTCATTTCACGCAATAACTAAAATTACCCCAAAATGTTAATTGGAACCTTGTTATTCTAAGGGGTCGATATGGTTCTTCCGCGGTATTGGATTTATACCGATGATATTATGTAAAAAAAAATATAATCAATCGCTTAATTGCCACCATACAATATGACTAGTTTGATACCTATCAGACAATTTGATAGTCACCAAACTAGATAGCAACCAGAAAAGTGATTAAGTGAAAAGTCTATAGAACATGATGTTAGTAAAAAATCGCATTCTCGTTAAGAACGGAAAAATTTATCTAAATCATTTAAGTAGGTATACACGATCAATGTGAAACGATACGTTCTCTAATACTTATCTTCCCATTCTTCCACATAACAATCGTTTCAAAGAATGACACGGTCTTCACCGTGTGGCAAAATATCTTCAATTTAATTTATCCTTTTAAATGCTACGAGTGCGTTAAAATGCCAAACTTTATATGTCACGCCAAGCTATAAGCGTGTTTACACGTACTGTTGGACCTCGCAAACTTGCAGGGATTAAAGTCTTATTTTAAAATTATTTTGCTATATGTGGACGACAGATCTCAGCTTTTGATAGATACATCAAATCCATATGGCCTAGTCCTTCCCTATTTGGTGTTTTATATTTCAAATAGAGTTGGCAGTTAAAAGGTTGATATAGAAAAATCGTCAAATCGACGAGCCTTTAAACGGAAAATAATCTCAGTTTCGATGGCGCGTGAGATAAGATTTCCTTAAGAACGTGGATATATTCACGGCAAAGTTTATCTTCTCCTCAAATCAAATTAGCCTCTCAGAAGGTAAAAGGAGCCGTAATACGAAATATTTAGACTTCCTCCTGTAATGCAGATTTTTGCTCGGAGCTGATTCGATTGATTAAATTTCTTTATCGGCACGTCCATCGAATGATGCCGAGCGACTTCCGACACTAATGAGTTCCGAACTTTGTACATAAATACTCTCGAGGAGAAATTCACCTGCAAACAAGTCGAGCGCATTAACTGGACTTGTAAAGTTACAGGCGGAGCGTAACACAAAACTATTAATCAAAACTCTAACTAATATTAAATTCACAATTAAAAACAGCATTAGTAATTACGAAGGTATCCATAAATGCCAAACTTATGTTTTGATACTTTTTGATTTGTGAGTTCAATACTACAGTCCTGTACAAAAATTAATATAAACCTAGCTCCCAGAGGCGTGCGTGCAGTCAATACATGGAAATGAGTCGTACATAATTAGAATTTCTGCGAAGTAGTATCATTTATCAAAATTTGAATTTAATATATCATAATACCTGAGTACCAAACGACTAAAGTAGATGACTTAATATTTCACTTCTTCAATATTTGCAATTCAAAATTATACAAAATATTTTGTTTAAACCACTATTTATTAATTATTCTACAAGGTACGATACCTATGATATATTCATCAGGAAACAATGTATACTAAAATTAAAAAATACAAGGATAGATAAAAACGAAAATATAAAATGGAGAATAAGTAAGAACTAATATGAAAATAGATTAAAAAGGAGACTATTTGCAGAGAAGATTTGGTTATTTATAATATTAAGCTTGCTTTTAACACTTTTTCTTATTTCTAAAATTTCAAATTCATACTCCGGAGGAATATGGCGGCGGGAGGTGGCGGAGATTAAGAGTAAAATCACCGCGTTGGACTCAGAGATGGATGGTCTTGGTCCAACTGTGGATTGAGGAGAGACCCCGCTGCAACGAGCAAGGAGGCGACACGCGAGCAATGGCCGATAGACGGAGGTTATGGACAAGGCTGTAACGAGATGGTGTCCGGTCTATCTCCTGGAGCAAGAGATGAATCCTGGGGCGGGCGTGTGGCGGCCCGAGTCCTCAACTGCATCGGCTCCCCACGGCCACGTTGGCTGACATTGACAAATAGATAAACTCTATAAATATAAGAAATAAATAAAAGTGATCTCCCTCAGAGGAAAGTTGACCTGAAGAAAGAAGATCTAAAGTACATTTTACGTTTATCCAATGTCGGGATTAATTGAGTTTTGTGAATAAATGGGTAATGTAAAAATCGGAATGTCTTTGAGTCAATTATTATTCTATCCGAAGTAGCCGGTGACACCAAAGCACACACACACACTTGAACACCCAGAGTGAGCTAGATTGGTGGCGGCCCCTATGGCTTCCTATCCTCTAGGCCCCAAAGGCACCGTAATGCTATATAAACGATATCATAAAAATGCTCAAACATTACACAATAAGATTGTTTGCAGACGATGCACTCATATACACCGAGGGAGACAATTATGTAACCATATTGAATTAATTAAACTATGATTTAATATGGCTGAAGAAAAATAAATGTAAAAAAAACTAAATTCATGAACATTTGAAATAAAATAATATCAATCACAACAACAATTATCATAGATGGTGATGTCTGAAGGAAGTGACAGAAATAAAATAATTGGGAATCATAATAGATTCAAATTTGAACTTTACGCAAAATACAAGACACGTGACTAAAAAGATTGCTAAAAAAGCTCACTTCTGGAAAGGATCAGAAGATTCATTAGTACTGAGTCTTGTAAAATAGTAAACAACTCTGTTATTATTATTTACATCAACTACTGCAGCACCATTTTATTTTAGAAGTCTCAGAAATCGATGATGCTCAGTAGGATGAAGATATTTAAAGAAATGCCAGAAGGTATAAGAAAAGAGGAGAAATAACATAGATTCAAAATGAAACTAAGCAAACATGTGCAAGATAAGTCGTAGTTACACGGTACATATTGATCGTATTTATATTACAGCACATATAAATATACTTATATATATTATTAAGAATAAATAATATTCTATCAGATGAATATTTATTATAGCTTATGTATAGCTTATTTAAATATACTGACTGCACGAACCTGCTAGTTAATTCCTACTTACCTATACAAAGTACAATGCAAAGCAACCGCTTTTAACAAATTAAATTTTAAAATATCGAAAATAAATATGACATAATTTTATTCCTTCCTTCCCAGTGAAATATACACATAAAATACAAATACAAAAACACACACACACACAAACACACACGCCCCCGCACACAAAATGTGTGTGTGTGTGTGCGTTTACATGTATAAATACGTCGGCTAAGTTTTTTTACCCTTCCAATTCATGTATTAATATAAAACACTAATAAATAAAAATAAATATAAAATAAGGTATTTATTAAAAGTGTTAAAGCAAATAGTGCTGATGCACTTTTAGTATGTAGTAGAGATAGGTTAGAAGATCTAGGCTTATGTACTCGAGTAATGAGTATCGTAAACTCTAAGTAAATTGTAAAAAAAAGTAAAATTATTCCAATTAGAAGATTCTTTAACTATTCTACGAAAAAATTTTAGACAGTTTAAATTTCATGCTTATTTGAGATTTTTGGAAATTTGTGGACTGAAGAGAATCGCAGAATCATAGTGAGACAGTCAACCAACAGTGCATTGACAATAGCTTATAATGATTATGACGTAGTGGTTGAGTAAGTGCAAATTTTTTTTAAATCTAATCCTATTTTCATAGAACAGAAAGCTTATTTTATAAATTCAAAATAGAGTGATATATATTGGTCTGTAGAATAAGTACAAGAATACTACAAATTTTTCCAAGTTAATTTTTATTGGAAAACTTTTTAGATTAAGGTCAAATCTAGCCGGATATGGGAAAGTTTCGTGCAAGTCGAAATACTTTGTTGGGTAAACCGTATAATGCTAGCGTAGCTTTGCCTTCACGGAGAAATATCCCACGGTTAAAATGCTTGAACCGTATCATCGGTCATATTGTGCGTAAAGAAATTATCTTAAAAACACGTACATGGCTGCGCATGGTTCTAATTAGTATATCTAAAAGTTTATTTTTAAATATACTCGTTTAAATCCAATGAAGAAAAAATATAAATAAATAAAACTTTTGTTTTATGACTAGTTTAACAATAAAATATTCAGCAATGTTCCGAATAATTCCTTTAAAAATATTATAATATCCCAGACCAATAATTCTAATAGAAGGTATTGAACATATATGATTTTTCAATGATTCCTTATATACAGACGCGTTATAAAATTTACGTAAAAAACACTTATTGTTCATATTTCAAATATTTCGAAAATATGATATAGATATTGTGCATTTTATTCCAAAATTCATTTATATATCTCTAAAAGATTTTTTAACACGTTGATATTGGTGTAAAAATAAAATACATCACTATATATTTTTAATTTTAAATCTCGTTTATGGCCGACAAATCTAATCAATGGGCAAGGTGAAGAAGTATATCTAGAAAAATGATCAAAGAAGTATAAAATATCCCAATGCAAAGACGCCCAAATATTTAAACATTAAAACGAGTTACATAAAATTATAAGCGATAAACGAAGTGTAAAAATTATTAGGCGTTAAAAATTACAAAAATATTACGTATAGAATAAAATTTAAAAAATATTAGATAGATCAATTATGTGGTCGGTGGTAAGGACAAGCATATCCAGAAATATAACAGTAATGTGTTTTCAGTACGATATTGCACTATGTCATTGGAAATGATAACATTTAAGATAATATCTCTTGTATATTTTCAAAGTATTTTATTCTCAAAATACTTTGAATAAGAATGATCTCATAGTCATGGGATAAAATGAAAATACCAAGCAGACTTAATGTCGAATAACCGTCTATGCCACGCACACATGAACATTGTGAAATATCTCTAGAATTTATTTTATTTCAAATAACGTAAAAATAAACACATTTTCTCGAAAGAAAACGCTTCAAATTTTTCAAATCAATCCAGTAGAACTCAAGTGATTACAAAATGAGGCGACCGGATTCCGCAATGAGGTAGTTCCAGGCGGAGACTGATAAACTCTGTCGCGACCAACTTGATGATGGGTGGTGATAACATAATTACATTCGGTATACGATTTTGTAATATAAGTACATAACATAAAACTAAAATAGATGTCCGTAGAAATGTTTCACAAAAAAAATAGGTTATCTATCAACTTTGCCTGTCAAAATAATTTTCTTTTGAAATTAATAAAATTAACTTCGTGGTTAAAATTCATTATTTTATTTGTTAACTTTGTTTTATTAACCACTTATTGAGTTTAAATACATATATCGAAAAATACAATTTTTTTCTTCAAGATATCAATACTAATCACCCACAAGTCCACTAATAGCAGATAAAACCTTTAACTTTTATAGATACTGTCATACATAGTGAATCTAATCATCTAATGGTATTTTTCGAAACCGGTAGATGTATTTAAATACAATAAGTGGTTAATAAAACAATGTTCACAAATAAAATATAATAATTTTCAGTTGACTATATGTATACGATGACAAGTCAAAAATTATCTACATTTTTCGATCTACAATTTATTTACAGAGATCTTACGGAAGTCATGCTCGTCGTGGATGATTTGATGGGCAGAACCATGACTGATGTTCAAAGAAGATGCTAGCTCACCGATTTGTTAGAATCGTCTCGAGCTTGCTGAATCTTGTCGTCCGTGGTGGAGATTGACGGGCGTCCTGCTCCCTCTTCGTGCATCGCGCTCGTCCGGCCACTTTTAAGCTTTTCGATCCACAAAAAAAAACACTTTTACGTGATAAAATACTGTTCCTATATTGTGATAAAAGTCTACTATGAATTTCAGCCCCTTTCACACCCTCTGACCAAAGAGACCGGATCACTGCTCGTTGTTCCTTTTTGGTGCAAACTGCTAGCGGAGCGAAAATCTTTACACTGTAATAGCCAAAAGCCAAATGACGTGATCGGGATCAAATTTTGCACACGTGACCGCAGTTGTACCAACATTAAACATGCATGTGCAGAATACAGAATGACAACCTTAAAGGTGTGATATAACGATAGCAAGCGCAATATCTGCTATCTATCTAGCTATCTGTTATCTAAATTGACTGTTTAATCAGTCTTATGTAAATACGTGTATGTGAGCTTATTAATTTTCTCTGAATAAAATATATTACATACAATGTTCATTGTCATTATTAAAGCCAACATCATAATCAATATTCCGTACACTAATATTATTGGGGTGAAATGGAGCGAAATAAGATGAGGACTTCAGTTGGTTTTATATTAACCGCCATATCATACTTTATTTTGTTGATATCAAACTACGAGATGTTATTAGATGACGTGTGAGCGAAAGGGCAGTATACTGCGAGATGAAATAATGTATATGTATAATGAATATATAAGAATAAATGCATAACTGAAGTATATATTAAATCTGGTCAGAAATATTTATTTATTATTTTTAAAATATCTTTACATATTTATAATAAATAGTTTTTTAAAATCACTGTTACATGGTAACATTTTATAAATGCAAACAACAAAAAAACCAAAAAGTAAAAAAAAATTGGAAATTATTTTTATTTTGGTGAAGCTCTTAGTTTGAACAAACAGATTATGGGAAAACGAAATATTTCGATACCTACTGAATTACTTTCTGGCGTTAGATCAGTCCAATAATATATTATACACAATATTTATAAACGCATTGTAATATATACCTACTCAAGTTCTTTGTAAACACTTAAGTATTTTTTCGTGCGTATTGTAATATACACATAACTATTCAATTGTGTTATAATATAGTAATATATTTATTTAAAGAATATGAATAAGAATAATAAAACTTATTAATTTAAATAACATAATTGTATCAAAAATTTATTTTCGGTAATTATACTAATTATATGTTTATACAGCCGCGTATTTTCATCATAGTTTTTTAAAAAATGAAAAATCTAACCTTCAAAACAAAAGCTTGTATTTAAATTAATGTTTAATATCGATGGTACCTTCGTATGTATATAATTGACTCACGATATGAAATGTAGGAAAAGTTTTAAATTAAAAAAAATACTTTAATAACACAATTTCATAATCTGTTATTTATCAAGTGCTTTTTTTACCTTATACATTCGTGACTGTTATTTTTGGAGTTAATTTTTTTTTTTTAATTTTTATTTATTCTTACACAAACTTAGACTACTGAACCACTCGCCCCGTGGCGGCCACCATAGCAGCCCACAAATCCTAGCAGCAAAAAGCATATTAATCGATTTAAATAACAAAATTGAATAATCAAAACTGTAAAATAATTTAAATTACAACTAACAAAATTATACTCGTTTGCCTATATTGAAAACAATACAAACAAGGGAGTAGAAAAAAAACTAACAGAAATTTAAAATAAATTAATAATATTCGATAATATAAATACAATTTCTCTTATCTGAGGCTTTTATTCTGTTTCGAAACTTTATTTTCATAATTAAGAGCATATCATTTGGAGTGTCATGTTGAAGGTCAAAGTTATATGAAGTGAGTGTTGATGGCTCTAGAAATAAAGTACAATCGAGGAGGACTTGATATGACTACGTAAATATGAAACTAGAAGATGGCCGTGTTAAGAACCTCAACAACCGACGAGAGTACATAAGAAGATAATGTATGAATGGGGTGAAAATTGTATCGGAACAAATAAATGTGACGTTTTATCCTTTCTAGCTATTCCACGGGAATATAGTGTGATGATAAATTAGTTAGGTAAATAATAATCAATCTACAAATTTCCATTACTTCATCTCATCTATGGTTAGTCAATAAAATCAAAAAAAATTATTGGTTCTATTAACATTAAAGTACGAAACGTGTAAATTACTTTTCATTAAAAGTTAACATTTTGATTCACTCAAATCAAAAATAACAGTTTTATATTGTTTAATCTCATCCAGTTGTTGGATCTAAGATGATTATGGTTTGTGAAGTATAAAGTTAAGTTTGAAGAGCGAAAGCTTGTGAAATTATTGTATTTCCAGGAAGCTTTCTCTAGTAACTTTGTTACTAGACACCAAAGCATGGTGCTTTGTACTTTAAAGGAGGGTTAGAAATTTTGAAAACAAACATTCATACACATGTCAGAATCAGAAACTTTATTGACTACGCTTTTATAACTTGTATCATGTCATACTCTCAAACATAAAATTCGTCCTTATTAATGTATATAAAAATCCATTTAATATTTACTACTACCAAAATGATATATATATATACATAATTAATTTGAGTAGGAGGTACCAAATAAAAATGTAACACGTTTAATTAGACTCATTCTCAATCAATTTTATCTTTAATTCCAAATAAATAAAAAATTATTTAATTATTTCAGAGTAGTCATTATTGCCGCTATATGCATTAAATAGGTGGCAAAATTATATACTCAGATATTTTTATTATTAAGTATTAGTTTACATTTTACTTTATTACATTGTATCATTAAACTTATATATGTTTATTGTTACGTATGTATATTTGTCACAACTTTTTAAATCTCTTAATGTTCAATTGTTTAACCCATATATTTTATAAGGTCAATTAAGTATTAATAATCGATCGCTTAGGTTATTAAAAAGTGTCAAATATTATATATGAATAGATCAAGAACATGTAAATTATATCAAGGAATTTTAGTATATAAAAATTATTTTACTAAAATAACAATGATTTTCACGGGAACTAGTTTTGTTATACGGATAATTTTATTAATTTATAAATAGCAGAAAATATTAAAATCCTAGGCAACTTGGTAACCATAGGGTTTACGAGAATGAATTGATGGATTACGGATAGTTCAAAGGTTCGGTGAACCGCAAGTTTTGCTGTCATGTTAAATTAAGCTCAAAATTACAATGTTTGTATTCACAATTAGTAGCCCTCCCATATGTAACTATTTAAGAAAAAGGTTCATACCAATCCACGATTCAGTTTAATGAGAGATTAGACGAGTGGCAATGGCAATAATATTAAAACTCTAAAGGAGACCAGCTCTACGGTGAATATAAAAACATCAGAGATCCTTGAGGGACTTGAGATAACTTGAGATAATCCGATCATGTATCCCACAGATTGAACGAAAACTCCATATCAAATACATAAAAATCGTATAAGAGTTGTGAGAAATTTCAAATGATTTTAATAGCAATAAACGATTTTTGGGTAAGAAATCGAGGACTAAAATATTATTAAATTAGAGAATATAAAGTTTTAAACCACTTTATTATGTACATACTCTAATGTCAACGAGTTTTGGTTGGACCCAACCTTCTTCAGGACAATATAGTATATACTAACCTAAGTATAGATATTTACAGCAAAGGTTAAGAGGAAAGAGCACCAGCATATCAGAGTGGAAAAGAGTATCAGGTAGAGAGTGGGAGAGAAGGGTAAGGATTACATGAGAACAACTTTAAAATCGGACTATTGGATAAATTTATTTTGTTATTAACCTTTATTATTACCGTTATTATCTATCCGTACATAGTTGCCGGTGTTGTTGTCGCCTAGAAAATATACAAGGAATATTATCTGACTATTATTATAATAATGCGTTTACTCCAGCGTGATTGGGTTTTTTTTTATGAAGACCCAATTCACCATATAGATAATACATATTATATAATAATTGAAGTTACAAAATATTATTTATGTTATGAAAAGAAAAGCAAAAAAATATTAATAATAAAAAAGGTTCACACATATATAAAAATATAAATATTACATTTCAGTCACGGCCATTATTGTCTGCAGCTATTCTGTAGTCGTTGTCATTTTCTGGTCGGAGAACCAGCTTTCCATGAGAGCGCCGCTTGCAGAGTTGGCGCCGAGTTCCAGCCGCAGCTTTACGCCAGCAGCTCAATGTCTCAGAAACGGAAAGAATTCACGTATACGGCCTTCGGCAAACATTGTAGATGCGCTACAATAACGTGCCAATTCGAACAGAATTCTGTATGAGTTGTTGTACTGAATTCGGAGACGGTTGTAATTCACTTGCTTTTATTTCGACCAGAGCTCGCAGGGGAACGCTGGTGAAAATACTGGTGAAAATGCTGGTGAAGAACTATTTAAATAAGATCCTCTTCACTTACTTACTGCATCGGTAGAAACGCCGTGATAGCATATTTGCACGAATACTCAACTATCTCCTCTGTCGTTCTGTCATCATCATCTTGTCCATATTCATTGAATATTACCTTATTTTAAACGCTCAGTTTCGTCCCGTCCAGCCACATGGGAGAGATATTATCTGGCCCTTTTCCATATTTGAACGCCATTATGACCGATTTGCTGGCATTGCATAAAATATTGTATTCACTGGCATATGTTTCACATATCTGTAAAAGCTTTCTTATCCCTTTATTAATTTCTAATGCTTCTTAATTATTAAGGCGAAAACCTACTCCATTTTTATGTAACTCTTGTACCCCTATATTCATGTATTCCTCTTAAACAAAAAAAAAACTATTTATCTTCTTGACATGTGAAATTTATAAAATAATATGCCAATCTTAGTTCTTAGACATTTTATACATTTTTAACTAGAGATGTGTGTTGCATGTTGAACGTATTATATAAGCGACACTTGCATCATACCTTAATTTGCTTTACCATCCTCTCCTCGATCATGTGTTCCACAAGTCCAAACCCTATCTGTTTTACAATTAACAAAATTTCTAACTAATTTAATTACTTGTTTATTTTACTTTTATTTTCTTATTACGCAGTACAAAATATTGAATGTAATCTAGTAGTCGGGGATTCGCGTTTCGTTCCAGGACACCATCAAGTTAGTCCTATTTTCATAGCACAAGCGTTTAGCTCAGTTTGAAAATAGTAGGAATATTGATGTGACATGTATTCTGTGTACGCATGTCCATTTAAAAAAAAAAAATTATTTAATTTTGATTTAAATGTACAATACATAAATTTCTTAATTATTTATTATTAAATTTACGTTAATAATGCATACATCAATGCGAGTAATGAATACATACTCAATTATAGTTATATTCAATTTACAACCATTCTTTTCCATACGTAGTCGAATTTATTCATTTAGACGTACAAATGAACAAATTTATATTCCATATACTCCATATTTGTCTTTTTCTCTTGACTGTAAATTCTGATGAGGTGTTGAAATCTAATAACTGTTTATCAGATACACGCGTGAAAATTATTTCTGACATGGGTGTAGCACTTATTATCGCAAGTCTCACTTTAAACACTTGCTCCAGTGGTAAATTATTATTCAATTCAATTTTGGTCAATATCTACAGATGACATCACTACTAAAATTCATATTGTTAATGTACACTCTTATTTTATTTCTCATTTGATTGTATCTTGGTTATGCTCTTATCTTTTAATATTTACACGTAACACTTTTCATATTCAATTTTTTTTGCTTATGTATAAAAGAAAACTTTATTCTGTTCTAATATAAAAATAATATTTTTTTTTATTAATATTGATCATCTTTGTTTCATTTTCAATGAGAGTAAATTCTGCATCGATGTTTTAACCAGGTCGATCTATCGTATTTGTGATCTTCCAGGAGATCTGGATTTTTCCATCCTTCAAGGATGGATTTTTCATCCTTGGATCACCAACCTTTTCACGGTGTCTTCATTTCTTGTAACAGTAACAAATCTGCGGAATCAGCGCTGTATAGCCGTAGTTGAGGATAGGCGCTGCTCGATGTTAAATTCATGTATTATCGAAGCATTCGCTATATTTCCACAGCATCCATCATCTTGGGCTACCATTCTTTCAGAGTTTATATTGTATATCGGTATCGTAAAAAAAGATCGGAAAGATGAGAGTTGAGACCCTTGACGACTTGAAAGCTTGAAAGACGAATTTACTTCAGTAGTGAATAAAACTTTTTCACAAAAGTTTTCTCGCCGTTATTTGTTCTCACCCTTTCCTTTTGCAAATGTTCACCGCAAGATATTTTTTTTGCACAACTAAAAAAATAAATGAACCGTTAGAAAAAGATTTCAAATCGGAAAAAACAGTTACATTAATCATTTTTCAAAAATAATTTTTCACGTTCTATTCGAGAAACGTTTGTCGAACAAAGGTTTGTCCCGAAAATAAATCAGTTTTGATATTCTGCCGGCGACCATTCTGCGAGCCGACGCCGATAGTGAAAAGTTTAAGACATTACTTTCACAGTGATTACCTTGAAAATATCCAAGTGAGTGGACATATTTCACAGTTCATTCCTCGCTTGTTAAACAGCAAATTTAAAATTTGTAATATTGCTTGTATAATAAAATTCGAATACTTTGTGCATATGCCGTTCTTACTCAGATCAGTCCTAAGTAAACCTTGACAAAAAGCACAAAATATATATTATTTTATAGAATATATTATCTATACGAGTATGTATTATTAATAATATATATATAGTCACAGAAAATATTTGGTATGATTTCAGTGTTGTATAAATAATATAGATTACGTTTTATTACAAAAATTTGCTAATCTTCGTGATAATCAAGGAGTATCTTCTATGCTCTCATACAATATGCTTTTCAACAATAAAGTAAAAAGACCGACTTTAAAGATTGAGATCGTAATATTACCCATTAATTTATTTTGCGAGTCCATTTAAATATTAGTCAATTATCAATAAAATAATAAATAGGTCAATCAATAGACTAGATGTAGACTTTTTAAATTGGCTACTCGTCTGTGGTAAAAAAATTACTTCAAAATAAAAAGAGACATATAAAGATGTTTTTTTAGAGGTTTGTTTTTCGAATTGGCAACTCTTTTTCCATCGACAGCCAATTTGACAGCTGACAGTTGATTTGTAATTAATTTGGTTTGCTGTTTTACCATGAATAGACTTACGCCAGAACAGCGCTTTCAAATTGTGGAAATTTATTTCGAAAATCGTGGTTCAGTTCGCGAAACTTGCCGTGTGTTACGTTCATTTTACGGTCGACATAGTGGTCCATCCGAGAAAGTAATTCGAATAATCATGGATCGTTTTGGCACTGCGTATACTTTATTTGATAATATGCATTCGTAGAGACGTCATACAGGGCGCACCAAAGAAGCTTTTGCTGCAGTAGAGCGTAGTATTGAGGAGGACCCGAATAAGTCGATTCGCCAGCGCTGTAGATCCATGATTACTAACTTTTTCGTTCCCCAATTGAATGGCATTAATGTGAAAGAGCTGTGGTTTCAACAATACGGCACAACATGCCATACAGCGCGAGCCAAAATCAATTTATTTAAGGAAACATTCGATGAACTCACAATTTCGCGAAATAGACCTGTGAATTAGCCTACAAGACCGTGTGGTTTAACATCTTTGGATTATTTTCTGTGGAGATATGTAAAATCGTTATTCTATACCGATAAACCAGAGACGATAGACGACTTGGAAGCCAACATTCGTCGTGTTATTGCCGATATACATCCCCAGCCGCTCTAAAGAGTGATCGAAGATTGAACTTTCAAAATTGGAGCCAGCTATGGCGCTCAAATGCGCGAAATCATATTTAAATACTAATCACCATGGCCATTACCACGATTTTTATATATTTTATTTCATTTTAAAGTTCTATACCTCTAAAAAAATACCTAATATATGTTTAACGCTGTCTATTCTCTATATAATCCTACTATTTTAGACCGATCTAAACCATTTTGGCATAATTACTCTTTAGAATCCTGTGCAAAATATAACCATTTTTTTTTTTTTTGGCTACCTCATCCACTGTTTCACCCCTTCCCATTTTGAATGGGATTCAATAACTTCATCAAAAATTTATTCAGTTGTATTCTAGGATCCTGAGGATATACCCCACCCTTCACCACTCCATTCCCCTGGATATGTTATCTTACCCCTACCTGGACCAAATTTTGTAATTATCATTATTATACCAAATATAATAAAAAAAATGAAACTATCAAGTGATACTAGTCTTATTCCCTTATATTTATGGCTTGTTTATAATAATGACTTATTTTGATATCAATTTATTTATATCTTTTTCAAACACACAAACAAAATACACAGAAATACGTTTATTTACATACGAACAAAAAATACTATTAAGGAGAACACATTCTTATTGCGAAGTCGTAATTGTTCAGAATATAGATTTTAAATACAAATAAAATATATTAATTATAAATATGTACATAAGAAATCAATTTTATATGAATATTCGTTAAAATTAAAAAGTAAAATTTTATGTAATTATATTTTTTAATTCTTAGAAAAAATCTTACAATGAAAACCAAACGTTTTTGGGAAATATAGTTACATAAAATGATGTAACAAAAGTAGTATAGAAAAATTGTAGGAAGCATTTGCCATTGTAAACAAATACTTGGATCTCCACAAAGGGTAATATATTTCCTGGATATCGCTTTACCTGCTTAACCGAATGGGAAAATTTACTGTTGACTGCATTATATTTTCACATGGATTATTTACACCCAAACAAGATCCAGGTGCTATTCCTTTAACGGTTTTTCTCAAGAACTAAACAAATATCTCTAATATTTCACCATCATTATACGTCATTCATTATAACAAGATACTAATGAATAAAATCGATCGAATGAAAGGGAAGGAAGGAATAAACACCATTTTATTACTTTAAAAAATATATCATTTTTATTTTAACTTTGTATTATTTTGAACCTGTATTTAATTTAGTTCAATTTACACCTGTAGATGGAAAGGACTGCTCTTCCCGAAACTTGTCGGGATATTAACTCAAAAAATTGTGTGTGTGTGTGTGTAGTACAAAGTCAACATAAAAATTATATATTTTTAAATTTAAAATAGCATTTTTTTCACCTAAATATAATTTAATATTCTTTTTATTTACGTGGTCAATAGCGGGTGATCAAATGATGAAGTTTGCACGTTGTCAACGTATCAATTATAGCAAATAAGTCAACTTTTTTAAGGATTTATTATATAATATAATAGTATTTATAATATCAGTAAAATGGACTAATAAGCTGATAATCAACTAATTCAGCCATTTTTTTTGTTTGTTACCAACTTTTTTTTACACATCCGCAAACAATTTTAAATTGAATTTGACTTTAATTGTAGAAATAGACAACGCATTCTTTATACAGATATTGGATATAAAATTTACATTTCTTGCCGTCATTAATATAATATATTTGTATTTGTGTTATATCTGTTATATTTAATAAGCTTATTAAAAGCGCATTTAACGAAAATAACATTAAATGGAAATTTTTAATGAATCTTCGCCTGCAGGCCTTTGACGGAGAGCGTTTTGCGGAGCGGGGAGGTGGACGCAGCACCATTAGTTACCAACAAATTAGAACATTTTTACGACAAGCCATTAATATTTCCTAAAGCGTGATCAGGTTTATTTAACATAGATATTATGCAAATATCGTTATCTGCAGTAAATCTCAAAATTACGGAATACGGATACTTATTAATAGATTAATAGATAGATAGTTATTAATTACACGGTTTCGTTCATTCGTTATCTCGTTGATATTGTGACAAGAATACGATAGAACTAATTTATTACATAACGATCGACTAATTTTGTAATCAATTTTGGTTTACATATTATAATTTTGGTAATCAAATCAAATCTTCCAATCGAATATGTATTTTAAGTTGACAAACCAGGTGGACCCGAGCAGAGAGAAGCTCCGATCCGTATCTCTCATCGTTCCGAATACATAAATTTGCTTTGACGACAAATCGATATGAATAATGAGGCAATCTGAACTAGCCCTCAGGGCATAATATAATATGCTGGTGTATTTGGTTACCAGTAAGCACTAAAAAGGAAAAGTATTATTTCATGAATACTTCTATTCATAATTTAAAGTGTAAGAAATGAGCGAACTTGATTGTGCCTGTTTTATTTGCGAATTTTTCGAATGACGGTAAAGATATTTCTTTAAAAATATCTCTCTCTAAAGATTTTTCTATCTCCATCTTGATAGTAACTAGCAAGGATCTATATGAGGTAATATGAAGGGAAGGATTAGGTAATACGTGAAGTCAAAACTTCAAAGCTAGAAAATGGTATACAGTATTCAAATGAGCCTGTTATTTTAATCTGAATATATTTTTTAAAAGTCGTTATTACAACACAATTCAATTCTTGTTAAAAAATTACTAAATGGGACAATATTTCAAACAATTACCTTTAATATTAAGTTAATAACAAGAGTTCGTCTCTTTTTTGGAGAGGTAATCGATATAAAAAAATATGTAATTTTAATATTGTATAATACTCAATAATCATAGTATAAAAATTGTAAAAAATTTCATAATAAAAAAAACTAACTTAGTTAATTAGAAAGATATACAGAAAACATGTATTTGTCGAAAAATTATTTGGTTGCTACCGGGATACCATAGAACTACAGATGTTTCAAAATTGAAACTTTGTTTTCAATAAAATAATTAATATTATTTTTTACAATTTAAGATAATATTTCAGTAGAAAAAAAACAGTACAGGGTGAACATTTTGTTCTAGGCCGATTTTGTTTGGTCGCCATTATGGTTTGGCAAATACTTGTCAGTTTATATTTGATAGACGTATAGAGTCGTTAATTATAATTTATTATGGAACATCTAACGTCTCAACAACGTATTGAAGTCGTTAAAACATTTTATTTAAATAATTATAGCAATGCTGTAACCATTAATGGTGATCGCTACCGTCACATGTTGGTAAACTTCTTGGTGGCCGAATTGGGTCAATTAGTTCTGCAACACATGTGGTTTCAACAGGATGGTGCCACCTCACACACAGCACCAGCTACGCTTGAAATTTTACGAGAAATATTTTCCAGCCACATAATATCAAAAAGTTGTTAATATCAACTGGTCTCGATGCCGAGAGGAATGGAGTAATACCGTCAGAAGAAAAAAAATCATTAGACCCCATGGAGATCTTCAGTTACAAGAAAATTACTCGAAAAAAGATTATAAGTTTAGAAGTAAAAGGTAACATATCAATTTAATTCGTTTTTCAATGGAAATTGACACTTTACTTCGAAATAAGGAAATCATTAGATATAAAGCTGGACTTGTATTTACATTAAATATGTTAACCAGATATCTGACATTTCCATTAGAATCTTGAATTATAATGTCTATCTGCTTGATGCACTGTAGCAGATCTAGTTTTATTACAAATATATGAAGTTATCAACCACATTACTGCCTGTCATACTTGCTATCAAACATTAATTTCCATGTCCATTAAGGATAATTCAACTTAAAATTTATATCTGCGTTAATATCTACATTACAAAGAGCTTAAAATTCTTACTCTGAGCAAATCAAACTGTACACTGACCGAATACAGAGAAATAATTACGTATCAGTAGAGTAGACCATATACGCCGAAAGCAACCAATCTAAAGTTGATAATATGTGTTATGTCATCATTCTTCAATATATTTTTGGATGTTTAAAAAAAATATCAATTGATAATAAAAATCGTTGAAAGTATTCTAGATTTAAGAACTAAATTCATAATAATACAGATATCTCACAGAGACGACGCTATTATTTTTACGTGGTAAGTATGGAAGTTTTGGGCTTTACAGGGCTTACGACCTGTTATCGGCTGACTTAAGTGATCACTTTACACAATGTAACGTTTACCTATTTACCCATGCTACCACATCTATCAAATTTTTGGAAGTTGTATATATGTTATCATGTTGGAACATTTCAATTATATTTTACCGACCATGGATTTTTTTTTAAATTTGATATTCTATATCTAAGACATCTATTGAGTAAAACCATAGATGCCGAAAGAAACAGGATATTCGGAAGGAGGTTTGCACTCACCACAATCGAGTTCTTCAGATACCTCCAAGATAGACTGTAAATTTATCACTTTCTAATTTATCACGGGTGTGGAGAGGTAGGGGAGAGGAAGGCGCAGTACATTATTTTTGTTTAAGAATAAATATATGTCCCAAAAAACATCTATATCTTGATGAGAACCCTTCAGGGGATAAATCCCAGCAATTAGTTCACTCAAAATATTGTAAAATCATGATTTTTATGAATATGATTCGTAATTGAGGAAATTTTTTCTTACAAATGTCATCTAAGTGTATTTTATAGTAAAGGACCGTTTTTGGGCAGAGTATTAATATGCGTAATTCAAATCATTATGAAACATTTATTACTAAAGACACTTTTTTCTTAAGCGACTAATTTTTTAGAAACTTTTAATGATAATAAATAAAAAATGTTAATCTATCCCTTTCATTCTGAATAATTCTAAATCAATAATCCTGATAAATCTTTGACCACCTTCTTTATTCCTCATAAAGTGTGCGACGTTAAGATATTTTTAACTGTACTAACCCGTATTTTGTAATATTTAACCGCTTACTAATGCGATCATTATTTTGTAATATCTTATTAAATTTTAATAACTATGATCAAAACATTCATAAAAAGCTTTATGAAATATTGCTGGTGTATTCTGTATTCGTACACACAGATAGACCGTGATACAAATAAAGTACACATTTAAACGTGTTAAATAGTAAGTAAAATAAAATAAAAACTTATCTCTTGCAGACCTGCATAAGTAATTTATCTCGAGGGCACTCTGGCATCCTGTTACATTATCGCACAAAAGAAAGCAATAAATATAGGTGTGATGATACAACCTGAGTTAGTGCTCTTGTATATTGCACTTAAACTTGTTAAGTGTTAATCCGGGGTATATTTATTGGTATCTTGTTCGAATGGGCTAAAAAAAATATTACCGAATCTTGTATATGAAAATGCAGGTTTGTGATTAATCTTTATTATCTATCTTGAAATAATATCTTTCTCATCATCATCAACTTGTGTCTCTGCGCTGCTGGATACAAGAATCACACGAGGATCGTAAATTCTCCAACTTCAACCCCTGTCCGCCACTCTTCTCATACCGTCGCTCCATCGAGCTTGACGATGGTCAACACTTCTACAAGTCCGTGCCAGTAATGCCTCCATTCCAAGACCTTGTTTCCTTATCGTCTACCATATCTTTGACGGATATCTCACTGTCACTGCGCGTAGTGCTAGTAGTAAACACATGTGACACTTTTGGTTTAGAACTTTTTATTTTACAAACAGTGTAACAATAATAACTGATAATAACATAATATGTAAAAATAACACCAGTGAAGTTTCTATGGAATTAAATAACAAGTACATAATAAACTAAAAAAAGTATAAATTAAAAAAAAAACTGAAAAAAGAAACAAAGGAGTGTTTTTAAACTGAACATACAAAATGGAAAGGGTAAGGAGAGGAGGAAAATGGGATGCGATATATACAATTTATGTTAATAGTTATTAAAAAGTTGGCGTAGTTTAATTTTAAAGGAAAGCAATTCATCGTTGAAAATGTCCAAGTTATTAAAAGAATTTACGGCATTATATTTTGACGTAGAGCGGATCACAAAAAATTTTTTTATGTAATTAGTTCTGCCAAAATTTGGATAAAAAGGATTATTTGATCGTGTTGGGTGTGTGGGATAGTTCAAAGTTCTAATAAATAGTGCCAATCAACAAAGTCAACAAAATATATGCTCATTAGCAAACACATCGCAGCTGACAATGAAAGTTTTACTGGAAAAAAATTGGAGAAGATACAAAGTATTATATAGTTGGGTTGCAATATAAATTAAATATGGTATCCTTCTGTTGAAATCAAATGCCGCATTGACCAAACTCATGCAACCTTTATCCGTATGATAAAGACGTTCTGCTGTTATGATCTCAACTCTAGATTACGAATGCGAATGATCAAATGCTATGTGTTCTCGATATTATTTTATGAAGTGAAAGCAAGAACACTTATGATAAGGCAACTTGAAGCATTTGAGATGTGGATCTACAGAAGATTGCTCAAAATAAGCTGGCTGGATAAAGCTACGAATGAAGATATTATGGTTCGGATTAATATAGAAAAATAAGTATTTAAAACAATAAAAATCCTAAAACTTCAATATCTCAAAAATGTAACATTAGATACGGAAAAGTACGAGATCTTGCACTTCATAATGGAGGGTAAGATTGCTGGAAATCAAGGCCCTGGAAGAAGTACAACATCATGGCTTATGAGGAGACCCACCGCTAACCCAGGACCGTTTATAAGCAAAAGCTCCTATATCTAAACAGGCGAGCATACAACGCAGCTCAGCGTATAAGTGTCCTAGCAACGACGCATGGCCACCAACCAAAACATCTCTCATTACACCTATGACCCCATATAAGAATCTTTATTATGTAAAATACTATGCATGAAATAATAATAATAATACAACAAAGATACGGTAATAATACACAAAAGTCGTGGGTCAGAGGGGCAACTAATGGAGTACGCAAAAATACTCCCTCGCGGGAAACAAAACGGGCACAAGCACGTGATATTCATTCTCTACCCGGGCACCACTGCCAGCAGATAGAACACTTGGTTAAGCGCAAAATATGCAGTATCTATGTTTAGATGCAAGAATATTATATAATAATAAAAATATACACATATAGATTCATACTCCAGGGGGTCCGACTGGCAGGCCAATCAAACACCCGCCGCAGCAGGTCGATTCATGATTTCCCACCTAGAGACCCACATTATCACAAAGGCCCGAAACTATTCCAGATTCCTTCCATGCTTGAGTAGATCGGAGAAAAACAAAACTATGAGAACATCTGGATAATTTCCTTGCTCAATTGATTGCTTGATCTATCAAGAGATTTTCCAAGCATAACCCTGTGTATCCACCGTTTGATGTACAATAGTATACTTATTTAAGTGACATTAAATACTTTTTCTTTTAAATCTGACTATTCATTCTATATATATAATCCCAAAGCTCATTGATTTACAGGTATAATGTCAAGAGTAAAATAATCATTTTCGATTGCGAAATATTATCTGCCATATTTAATGATACACCAGTATCGAAAAATCTGTATGTCAATAATTATAAGTGTAGTCGAACGTAACATACATGTTCTTGGAACTAAAATGCCATACCTATGTGTGCTGTTTTAAATTCGACTGTATGAAGTAAGCGTGCTATATTCGGACTTTTTCACGTTCTGTCACGGATCTCCTGGTCCAGTACATAGATATTTTCATATATATCTACATAATCTACATAATGTACAAAATAATCATATGTGTACAGGTAACCTGTACACACATGATTAATAAAATCATTTAAAAATTTAAAAAAATACTTTATTAATAACAAAAAAAATGTCATACATAACATAATTCTTTCATTTTGTTCTGCGTTGCAAAACAGAACCTAGATTCCCTCGTTTGGATTCTCTGAATTTGTTGATTACTAACTGTCAAATAATACGTTACAACTAAGCCTTACAGTACTCACTTGTAGTTAGACCCAAATGATGCACTGGCTCAACCATACCAGGCACCGGCGTATTGGTGTGCTTATGTCTCACTCACGCTCGTAACTTTATATGTATGCACATGTGTATGATGTGAGTAAGCGAGAAAGAAAGATAGCATGCACGCGCAACTACTTATTACGACGATTCCTGACATATGTCAAAGTCAAACAAGTGCCGAGACAAAAAAAAATTTACAAAAAGATCGCGATATAACGAATCCGCGCTCGCCGGGATCGCGATGCACAGGAATTAACTGTATACAACACAATGAGACTAAACAAATATCAGATATCACGTAGATACAAATCTATTTTTAATTATATTTAATGAAAAATATTTGGAAGTATGGGGTAATTACAGGGCTTACGACCTGTCTTTGTCTGGCTTAAGTGATAGTTATAACGTTCACCAATTCTTCCCCTCATCCTCCACATTTATCAAATTTTGAAAGTTGTATATATGTTAGAATGTGGACTCGCTACAAGTACCACTACACTAAAGTTATTAACGATAACACATTTGGTCAAAACATTCGCAGTTACTACGTTGGACAAATATGCGATCAGCGCGAGCGACAAAGGTACACTGCCATGTAGCGTGATCGGTGAGAGGTGTGTTGTCACTTTTACAACAAGATATGGTTTCTAATACAAATGAAACTAATCTTTCCATTTTTCTAATTCATTAATTTAATTAGTATTAAAAAAAATACCACAGAACTATGTTCTGAAATTGCAAATTCACAATAAAAATGTGTTTTCATTAAATAGATATCGTTTCATTGGTCGGTTTTCGATCTTTTTTACTCTGTGTACGTATAGTACGCACATCAAGCGCCGTTATTTTATTTAGTGATGATTAAGTTTCATTTAGAGCTGGCACAAATTCTCGCGTGCATGTGAAAAAATGTTAAAATTTCACTTTAAAGATTTTAATCCGCCGCATTATGTCATCACTTATTCGATATGATCGGCAGTTAAGGCGCCCGAGGTCGGGGCGATATCTCCGCAGAGCTGGCTGTCATTAAGCCAGCTTTATATATTCACGCATCAGGCTTGTTTATTGCCTTTTTATTATTGCAATCGACGGTGCTCGCACTCGGCACTCGGCACTACGCGGCACGAATGCGGCACTACGAACGAATTATCAATTACGGCGGAATTACACAGTGGCTTACAACTTGTTTAATGGGAAGTTAGCGGAGCCCGCTTATTAATATCACGAGGTAATTTAAATTTAAACAGGATTTTATGTGTAACGAATAAAAAGACCGCGATATCGATCTGAGTCTGCATTCTACGTACACGGAATTGTTTCTAGTTTTAGAAATATCGTAATTGTAACAGATGAATACGCAAGCAGTGCTGAGGTAATAGTGATCTTAAATATGCATATATAATATTTCAGGATATCTGTAGTCTGTTGTCATGATAGATTCTAAGAGCACAATCAAGGATCGGCCAAGGTAATTTTTCATAACGTAGGCTTATCAGGGGATATGAGGGGAATTCAAGTGGGTGTAGAGGGTGATTGGTTCATATAAGCGCGGAGATGGTGGTTTGCGCCGAGGAAGGGTGTGCGGGAGAGAGGGAAGTTACTTCCCGTGCAACGCTGGGTGTATCAGCTAGTTTCGTATTAATCATACTACTAGGTACTTTTAAAAATAATATAATATACCTCCGCAAATAAAGTCATAATTTATTAAATATTTAGAAAAAATTCAACGGCAATCACAACACAAACCCGTTTACTCTAGTTACAATTAAGATAAAAAATCGAATATTACCTTCATAAATGGGCTGGGCCCTAAAAGTTATGCATAATACCAACTCAAAACAAATAAAATCAAAATAATAGGTGAAAAATAGCTAATACCGCAAGGATGGGAGAATTTTAATATTAGAATAGTTAATTTAGGAGGCATTATAAAAATATGAGCATTATATAAATCTATTGTATGTATGTATACATATATAATTGTTAATCTATTTGGTAAGATGCTACAGAAGATTCATCGGAAGATGCATCTGGCCACAGTGAAAGTCCTATTTTAGCGAATAAGCGACTCGTTCTGAAGTTGGCTAATATTGACTAGTATTTTAGTTATTGTACAATATTATTTTTTTTTTTTATTGATACCTATGAAAGAAATCCCTCCGGCATAAAATATTAAAATAATTACTACTTAAGTTAAGAAAAGTACACTACAAAATATATAATTAAAAAATATAAATATTACAAATGAATGACAGGATCATATACAATATTTAAATTAAATTATTTATGTAACAAAAATCTATTAGATAATAAAGGAAGAGAGATGAATATATAACAAGTCGGTGCATTTGGTGGAAATTGAGATATTTGAAGAGTTCCAGACGTAATTAAATACCAACAACACAGTGTCTGCTTTGATAAGAATAATAAATTAATTCAATTGCAATCCTATCATTATCATCAGCAGCTATCACCCAACGTGACGCATGGTTTTAAGATTTGTCACCATTACATCCTGTCTGTGGGTCTCTCATCCAGTTCCTCATATCCAAAGCATTTTAGTCGACAACCACACCATCAAGCTATTTCAGTTTTAACCTATCTACTCACCCGCACCCTTGCAAAACCTGTAACGAAAACTTTATTTGAGGGTTCTTGGTCGTCCACGCGAGGCAAGTGTCCCAGTCAGTGTAGTCTTCCAATTTTGACGATGACATCTCTATATATGTGGTAGAGTTACGCATATATTATCTTTGACTTTTGATACCGTAGTCAATTATAGTGCAGTAATTACTACACAATGGACCTCGCGATGGGATTTTAAATATTGTTCAACTAGGAGATTGGGCATATGTAGCAGAATAATCAAATTACTAATTACGTAAATTAAAAAAAACAAATCAAAAGTATCGAGGACTTCTGTTTATATAACTATTTTTTATTTATTTTTGTTGTGAAGTTGCAGTTTTTCAGAACATAGTTATATATTATGTTTAATAAAATAACTTTTCGATAAATAGATTTTTTTCTGTGTATCTTTCTAGTTCATTCGGTTTATTTGTATTAAGCACCTTTGATAATTTAAATATAACTTAATACTTCGTTATATTTATACTTTCGTTTAATAAAAGGTATAACTTTAATAACTACAAGAATTTAACAAATATGTTGTATTTAACGATACATGGACGACCCAGATCAGGCGTGTATCCGATTTAATAAATAAATCTTTAGATTCTTGGAGATCACGTACACGCCATTAAAAAAATTGGATTAAATCAGATTATCTGTATTTCTCCCTCTTTAAATATGAGTTCATGATGATACTACTACTGTCGTATTAGATAGGTACATTTTTTATTTATTTTCGCTCTATGTACAGGCTTGCGTTTTATTACAACCTGTTAGCCTTGGCACATACTATCCAATGACATAAATAACTCAAATAATCAGAAATTCCACTACTTCAACTTACACTAGGCAATCACAAATTTAAGAAAAATAGCAGGAAATAATACAGACACATAAATATTTAAATACTAAATAATATTACTTTTAAAATTAGCAATATTAACTTGGTGGTAAAGATTCATATTTTTTATTTATTATCTTTGTTTTATTAACCACAATTGAGTTTAAAAAACATCTTCTTCAGGATGTCATAACTAACTATGAGTTAGTTATGACATCCTGAAGAAGGAAAAGTGTTTTCCGAAACCGGTAGATGTTTTTTAAACTCAATGGTGGTTAATAAAACAAAGATAATAAATAAAAAATACTATATAATATTACCAAATCTCTGCTTTTGTTTCATGACAAGCTGTTTATGATTCATATGTTGAAGAATTTATTATAAGAGAGTTAGATTAGCTACGCTTTTTCAACAAAGACTCATTGTGAGGCAAAAGTATCTAGGCCTAATGTGCTGCTTTTAATTGAACGATTTCATTTCTCCAACATGGATCGAGTGGGATGAAATCATGCGGCCGAATAAAATATCTTGGCATCAGCTGCTGACTTGGTGATACAATTGTTTTTGCTGCTTAAAGAGAGCGATACGTTTATCCTCTATAAGAGAAAAGTTAATTACATTATTTCTCAAAGGAGACCTGGAATACATTTTTATTATTAATAAAGAATATGTGTATTTATTTTTGTAGCCGTGATTCTTGAGATTAAAGAACAAAATATTAACTTGATTCGAGACAAAAAGCATACTTCGTTCATTCCTTCGTTTCGTTTCTTTATCAAGCCTCATTAATTTTTAGGTATTTAAACTGAATGATAATAAATAAATTCTCTTTTATGTTTAAAACATATAAAATATAAGAACACATTCAACTATCATCAATTTACACATTTCTAATTTAATCACATAAAGGACTAGCCCCACGTCAAGGCGGAGTCTTGGGTCATTGTTGTAGGGGAAGAAGGGAACACGTAATTCGGACCTCAAAAAGATCTGCATTATAATAATAAGAGTCAGCAAGGATGGCGCCTATCGGGAGGGCGAAGAAGAGAATGAGTGATCTAGGCCTACACAAGAGTCGACAAATCGGGCCTTCGCATAAGTGAATTACTCATTTTAACACGATAGCAATCAAGGATATTGAGTACGTATTCAACGATTATCTTTGCCGATAATAAACAGAAACCCTAACAGAAGGCCAGCATTAGATACAGCAGCTGCGACTATAACCGAACGTTTGTGCGCTAAACGACCAAAACCATTTAAAAACGTAACCTTTTTTAAATATAATAATTAAATTATTTTTCTTATTCACAAAATGAGGAATATTTGGTATAAAAATTACGTGTAAAATATTCAATACGGTGCTAATTATACTGGTGTATCATATGGGAGTATTTATTTTTTATTTCATTTCATTTGGAAAAGAACAGCTAATCAATGTAAAAAAATCGCAATAAAAGTTAACAAAAATTGAACATGTTTTCTTTGAATTAACAATATACTAAATACAGTGTAAGATAATAATTTTAATAAGACTTATTAAATTGATACAATAGCTTATGAAGACTTTTGTAATAAGAAATTAATTTTACGCTTCGTAGAAAACGATAAAAAGAGTGAGAACTTTCTCTTATATTGTAGGAATACAAAAAAAAAACAGTAACAAGAGAAAGAAAAATGAGAAAATAAATTTATATATATAAAAGAGGGGAGATTAAAGTTTAAAAAAAACCGAAGTGGTAAGGGGGAAGGAAAATAGGATAGCGAATAAAATCTGTGTAATATAAATAAAATAAAGGTCATTAAGTTTTATATATTGTATTTTGATTTAATTATGGTAACTGATGTATTGAAACTATATAAATCATTTAAGTGTTATTTAAAATAAAGGGAGGCTCGATAGAGAGATTATTTCTGTTTGGCAATGGTGGAAGACTGAATGTGAGATTAATTATTAGTGTCTATAATTGATATGCATCTGAGTAAATCAGTACAGTCTACTTTAGAGTTGGCATTGAAGTTGGAGAATGGCGTTCCGGGTGCTTCCAGAAACATCTCGATAAGTAAATGAAGTTGTAACGTAAAATAAATGAGATTGCCAAAACGTATGACAGATAGTATATAAAATTTGTATACACACGAAGATAGATTATGCTGGCGTGCTGACCCAGAGTACAACTAACATCTCGAACAAAGACAGATAACTAGCACCACCGCGACAGCAAAGATTTTTTTTTCGTTTCACAGCGCATACAGAGCAATTAAATAACCCCAAATTATTATTCCCCGTCTGCTCCGAATATCGAAATAAATTGCATAGAATTATCAAGACTCCCTGTGATCAAGATTATTTTTTTATTTTAAGGAGAACACACTCTTGATCTGAAGTTGCAATTTCAGAACATAGCTCCGTGGTATTTTTAATACAAATTAAATTAATCAACTTTTAATATATATATATATATATGTAGAATGGTAATGCTTTTTCCCGGATAGGAAAAGGTCCAAATTAAAATGCTGGCAGCAACTAAAATATTTTTTCGATGTATAAATATTTTCTGTACATCTTTCTAGTTGGTTCGTTTAATTTGTATCGAGATTATTAATCATACTTAGGTATGTAAATTGAATTAACAAAACGTTAGGTAAATTGACAATGACTTATATTAGCGCCAACCACCACTGATCAGAAGAATTAGTTGTAAAATTAACAAAAATCGTAACCTTACCACCTGTTCAATTCCACGTACCATAAGGATGGTGTTACATTATATTAGCCACCGTTACCTCCAGGTTGGACTCCTTACCCCCTCCACCCCTCAATGCATGACGTCACATACGGACCCTAATAATACTTGTGTAACTGGCCGTCAGATGTGAGTTTTGTTTATCTTTAAGCAAGCTGTGACATATTTTATCATCTCAACCTTTCCCTGGAACAAAGCTCCGTATTATGTTCAGCAGTTTCTCAGTCGGTTCCTTTGTAAAGAAGTCTTCCTGAGGGAATATTTCGTTATACATAAATTCTACTCTCACTATTATTTCTTCATTAACAAAATAATTTGGCATCTTTATTTTTCATATCTACAAATACAACGGGCTAATCATTTTCTACCATCATCAGTATAAAATAAAGATATATTCTGAAAATTGCAATAGTATCAATAAAAAATGATTATTATCCAATTTAATCGTTTCAAATGTAAAAATTTTCAGCATCGATACATACAGTAGCAAACAATGTTCTCTCTAAGGTGGACGCGTATATGATTAGACATCATAGCGCACACAAAAAAATAAAGCGCACATACAATTTTTAACAAGACTACTTCTTCACGTGCTGCCTTCTATCGAAGTTTGGCGACCATGTTCCAGTCTGTTGATTTATCCTATAAAAGATTACTAATATTTTGGACATTGAACCACTTTCTGAGGCAACACAGCGAAGAAAATCTCTTTCTATCTACGCCACTGCTGCTTTCTACTCGTATCTTCCCTTACTTAATGTGTTATCATATTATAAATATCACATTTCTCACTGTGGAGAATGTGTTCTTCCTTGATAGTTGTTATTAGTTCTATTGACTTATTTATGCGTCTTACTACGTCTTCATTAGTAATGTGGTCAACCTAGAGGATCTTTAGCATTCGTCGATAGAACTACAAAACACTAACAATTTCATACCTACCTACTTATTCCGGTGAAATAATGATTTTCTTATTTTTATTCCCAGCGCACAAATAGCATTATTCCTTAAAATAGCACAAAACAATTTTTATGCGTACACCATGATCTCCAAAATTAAAAGGAACATTGGTAGTAATATGAAATATATCAATCTAAAAGTATAGCGCTGAAGTTTAGGTATTATATTAATTTTTACATTATTTCCATTTAATTTGACTTACAAACATAAAAATATGTATCACTGAATTAAAGAAACTGTTTGATTTTGAATAACTGTGGTATTTTGGGAGAGAATTGATTGATAATGATACAAACGAATAACATCTAAATACCTTATCACAAAAACTCACAATTTTAGGCCCTTTTAAAAAAATTCAAGGGAAATGTAAAGTGTTATCCTCACTTGTATCTTAATTATAATATGAAAAGCACATGCTATCTACCAACATGCATACATATATATATATTATGTATGAATGTAGAAGCGGAAACGGGCGATTTATTTGTATGATGGTTATTGTACGCCGATGATGCAGTACTAATGGCGAATAATGAACAAGAATTTCAGAGTTTAGTGAGTATAATGAACGATGTATGCAGGGAAAGCGATCTTATTATGAATGTCAACAAGTCGTAAGTGATGGTAATCGAGAAGGAAGAAAGCAGTATACCGTGCAAAATACTTGTAGGTAATAAATGTTCTAAACAATTAAATGAGTTTGTATATTTGTGAAGTATGTTTGATTGAAACGGAAAGGCTGAGAAATATATCGAATGGAGGGTGACGTATATGTGGCAAAAAGAATGATTAAATAATATGTAAAACTGATCTTAGTATAGTGAGTAAGATTAGGAAAATAATCACATAGGTGGTTTGGTTATATGGAACGGATGAATGAGAAGAGAATGGTAAGAAAGATATATGAAGCAAATGTTGATGGTACCAGAAATAGAGGACGTCCGCGAAAGTCTAAACCAGATGCTGGAAGATGGTCCTGTTAAAAGCCACAATAACCGGTCGAGCTTGTATAAGAAGATATATTAATGTGGATAAGGCGATAATTGTATGTCAGGGTGGGACAAGAGAGTAGCGCCTTATACTCTCTGCCTATCCCTTAGGAGAAAAGCGTGATGGTTAGTTAGTTATATAGTTGGTAGCATCCCTCTAATATATTAGGTTAGGGATATTGATCATAGCAGTAAAGCAAAACAAGGATTTTTTTATGTTACAAATTCATATAGACGCCCAAAACACTTTTTTTTAAATTAATGTGTTAATATGTGAAGACAAGAGATACATTTTATACTTACTATTTGGTTATGGATAAAACCGCGTAGTACTTAATATTCTTATGTCTTATGTAATATATAATATACCTATAAGAGGCTCTTCAGGGGAAAGGTTTAATGTTTTACATTACTTAACATGGTGCTATTGCGATGTTAAAATATTCGTAGAATATCGAAACCTGATTTATGGAATCGCGAAAAATACACATATTGCTTGATAATTAATTTTTACAAACAAAACAACGTAAAATAACGAAGCACTTTTGCTTGTTATGAAAATGTATATAAAATAATGTAATGAATTGTACAGTATCTTATAAGTAATTTAATCAGTTATTGCTGGCTGCACCCACAATACCGAATTACATTTGATAAAAAAAGCAGTTACACAACGAGGTTCATACCATCAGAATATTTATCGGATTCTATTGTTAGACACTTTGGGTGTCACCAAACACGTTTTATATCGGCGTTAGTTCCTGACACGCTAATGAAAAGATATTTATTACATGAACCCTTCATAATGTGGAATGACCCAATGTCACAGGCATCATATCATGTGGCGCTGATTATTTGTTGTATTTAAATAACAAATGTGTATGTCTCGCGTTTGTACTGATAATGGCTTTGTAAGTTAATAAATATTTAAAACCTAGATGCATGTCGAAATTTATTTAAGACAAAACCAGTCTTCAAAGGTCGAGATACCAAACATACAATTTATTTGCATTATTTTTTAGTATAAAATTATATTTTTAATGTAAGCTTCTGAAAAGAATTAGTATTAATTGAATAAAAACAGGTAGTTTAGGTGAAAATTTAATTTATTCCATAAATTATATATATATGTATATATTTTAGCGGCTTTTCGACAATGTTTGGATCGTGTCAATAGTCATAAGATGTTTAAAATAGTAAGTATGTAAATAATTAAATATATTAAAATATTAATTAAATATATTATTTATAAAGATATACATATAAAATCAATTTTATTAAAAAATATTGTTGCGCTACCGGGATTCGAACCTGGATCTCTTTTTCTAGCGCTATAGCATAGTTGGTAATGTACTTTCCTCGGATTGAAAAAAGAGATCCAGGTTCGAATCCCGGTAGCGCAAAATTGATTTTATATGTATATCTTTATAAATAATATATATAATTAGTATTTAAAACATCACAAACTTATGTTCTGAATAATTACAACTGCACAATAAGAATGTGTTCTCCGTAATAATTAATAAATATATTAAATGTTTATTAGAAATCGTAACAAAAATATGGAATATTTAAAATATTGTAGCTCAACGCGCTTTTTCTGAAGGAAGCGGTCCAGTTTCGAATCCCAGTAACAACTGAGGGCCGGTTGTGTGATCATTAGTAAGTTTTTACTATAGTAAAAAAAGTTACTAAAGTAATTTATTTGCGAAAACGGGTCGATTGATCGATAGTAAAAAAATATTTACTTTTCTAAAGTACATCCCGTAGTAAATTCATTTTACTATGCGATATACAATAGTAAAAACGAGAATCGATAGTTAAATATGGCGGACTTTTCACAGCCGTTCTAAAAGTCATCCGATTCATTGATACTTTGAAATTTACAGTATAGGACAATTAATCATTAATATCCCGCTATTTTAGTGATGAGAGTTCGTCCAATGATGATCTCGTTGTTTAATATACATTACGCATAATACGAAAAAATGTCACCACCAAAATAACAAATATCGAACGCCTAGGCGAAAAAAGCCACAGAAAATGCATAAAATAAAGCCTATTTTATGATTATTAAGGAAAACACATTCTTATTGTGAAGTTGTAATTATTCAGAACATAGGTCTGTGATATTTTAAATACTAAATTAATGTATTAATTATAAATATATACATATAAAATCAATTTTGTCGAAAAATATTGTTTTAGCGTCACCGGGATTCGAACCTGGATCTTTATTTCCAATCCGGGGAAGTGCACTACCGTAGTGTATTAATTAAAAAAAAAAAAATGTAACATATAGGTTCGAAAATTTGTCAAGAAAAATACTGGCGTTATAGCACAAAGGTAGTGCACTTCCCCGGATTGGAAATGAAGATCCAGGTTCGAATCCCGGTGACGCTAAAACAATATTTTTCGACAAAATTGATTTTATATGTATTTATTTATAATTAATACATTAATTTAGTATTTATTTTATGATTATTTGTTACACCTGTAAGCATCTCCATCCATGCTTTGACAATAGTAAATTTGACGTTCGAACAACCCGCAAAAGATTTTAACCATGATCGTATAACCGGCCCTAAATATTTTTTCGATAGATAGATTTTTTCTGTATATTTTTCTAGATGATTCAATTAATTCGTGTTCAATAAATCAATGTAACATAAAATCTAACGAAATTTTTTGAAATGATTTTTTTTCGATTTTGAGTTACAAATATATTTGTAACATATTTGTAAAGATCGAATAACCTATAAATGATGAAAGCGTAAGAAACAAATAGCCCAATAGCGGATATACGTATTGGGGAGCGGATATAATCTCGTAACATATCCGGACAACATCAATGGTTATTTCATTGAATGTTTTATTTTCCTGACATGTTTTTATGACAGGAATTATTACATTACCTAAGTCAAGATATTATATTTATTTACATATACACATATAAACTGGGATGCTGAAAAAAAAATATAGCAGTGTCAATATTTGACGATAATTCTGTCACGCATCGTTAAATATCAATATTCACATACAAACAAAAAATAGATACCTAATGTAAATTTGACACAAAAACCATAAACAATTCTTCTTACCTCAATATTAAATACAACAAACATTAATGAAATGAATACTTACCTTCAAAATGGTAAATGGAAATTTCTCGAAGGTAAATGGAAATTTTTATGATTGAAAACTAAATTGTTAATCTCTAAAATTATATATTTGAAACAGTGAAGATGAATCAATTAAAAATATGTACAGAAAAAAAAATATTTTGAATATATATTCGGGTACCTAGCGTGTACTCAAAGATTTTTGTGATTCATTGCAAAATATAAAGTTGTTAATTTTTAAAATAGAATAATACATATATCATTTATATAACATTACATAATATATGATATTATGATTTATATAACATTACATAATATATGATTAACATAGCGTATTGGTAACGCATTTCTCCGGCAAGGAAAAGTTCTGGGATCGTACCCTGGTGGTAACCAAATATATTTTTCAAAATATTTTTTTTTTCAGTGCATCTTTCTAATGGACTCATCAAATTTGTTTTAAATATCACAGAACAATTCCTAAAATTGCAAATTCTAATAATAAAATATGTTTTCATTATAATAATACTGTAAATAATATGTTAAATCTGATATATATTTTTAATTAAATGGCATAAATATAATATAGTAGGTACATAAAACAAGAAGTTGAAGAAAGAGGAAAAATGCAATCTACAATATTAAGCGGTATAACATGAATCTACATAAAATTACGAGGCGATTGTTAAAAATAGTGAACAAGAAATTATTAATTCTAGTTCTTATTTATATTTTTAAGGTGTCGTTATTGCCTAATTTTTAATAACCCAAAACAGTTAAATTTTCAATAAAATTATTAATTTCTATCTTGACACTCTCCTTGTGATTCCCGTGTATTTTAACATATATATATATTTACAGTGTGGACATATAACAGTATCTGAAAATGAAAGTATTTTTTTACATAAATAATAAAAAAATACACAAAAGTTATTTAATTAATTATCTAACGATACAATATTACAAAAATCTTACCTTGCAAAAAACGCTGCCGCAGCTGAAGCTTGCGCAGCATTCCCGGGAAGACCATTCACTCTGTAGGAGAACTGCGACTCGGAATACACCCCAACCTGAGGAGCTTGATGGGCCTGGACCACAACCGGAGTGGCTTCTTTTTGCGGAACCTTCCTGAAGATGGCCTGTCCGGTCACAACACCACTCGGAGTCGGTTCACTGCTTCTAACGTAATTTAAATCACTGCGCTTCGACAAGCTGACACTCGCATTCTGCACATTGCTAAACTTGACGGGGACGGCGATATTCTCCCGCCCTTTGGGCTGGGGGCGGATGTGATGGTACTTGGGCGAGTAGCACTCCAGGGCGGCTTGCCCCTGGTTGCCATTATGTCCGGGGCCCTTCACGGGGAACTCGGCCGAGGTCTGCTTGTGACAGTTCACCCTCGCGTTGTTCTGTAAATTTTTGTATCTTTCACAATCGTCTTTCTGCACGTTATGATTGATTTTATGCTTGTCCGAATATTGATATTCGTCCGATTTATTTTGATTATACTTTTGTTGGTCTATTTCATTTTGCGGCCTGATATTTGGGAAACTGCTAACTTTGTACTTTTCGTTATCTTCGGGTTTGATCGACCTGTTGTTTACGTGATCGATCCACTGATCGGAGCCGCGTGGGCCTCGGAACACTGGGCGGTACGACATAGAAACGCGGCCGTCCACTGCGGCGGTTCGCGCGCTACTGAGTCGCGGAGCGGGAGGGTCTTCCCTCTGAGAGCCTTTGCCGCCCCGAGCTTCGGAAACGGACTCGGGCTTGGAACCGAACGATATCTTGGGTAGTTTCGACTGCATCAGACTGAGTTTCTTTTTCTTCGCGGTGGAAGCCACGAAGTTAAAGTATCCTTCGCGATCCATGCGGGGGGTCACCATTTTCAACTGAAAATGAAATGTGTTAATGTTTAATACATGTTACTTATTGATTCGCGGGCAGTCTTAATTATTAATCCGTGATTTATAAATAAATTTCAATCGATGCATTATTTATTTTATCTTTACCTCTTCTTATATATAACTATGAGAGTAGACATAAAAGTTTCAAATAAAGGACAGAAAAATGTTCAGTGCCACGTTATCACTCGACGCATTTCGCCGTTGACTGCTCCATAAAACTTAGCTGTTAAATAGAAGTCCGATCTAAATCTTTACTGCCTACAATGGTACTAACTGGACTGAGAGACTGGCGGAGATTAAACAATAAAATTTACAATTCAGTCCGTAAAATCAAGTCCAGGGGAGGAGACATAAACTAGTCCAATTTAATTTTGCCAAATGACTGACGCGTGGCTAATTCCAGACCCTAAATCATTAATCTTTGGCCATTTATCGTCATAAGCTTTGTTTACTCACTTGACGTTAAAATTCTGTCTCAACGTTAATATTAATAAAGCCTATATGAGTATAAGGCATAAATATAACTGTATGAGAGAGCTATATACTCTATATATATATATACTGAATTCGATAACTTATAACTATCAAATATACATTAGCAAAAAAAAACAGGAGCATCAGATATCAAAAATATTCATCGAGATATCGCAACAATAAATACTTAACTAAACATTTTTATATTTTATTTTTAATAAAATCATATAAATTCACGTAGTTAAATATTGTATAATTTTATTTTATCCTTTTACTTTATATTTATATTGCAAAATTTAATTTCTTAAATAAATATGTTTTGATAATTTTTATTTATAATAAACAAGCTTTATAATTAGATTGGTGAATCTCAAAAATCTTATTTGTGTCATTTTAGGAGTTGTTCACGTCCTGTGCTTTGTAATATTAAGTAAAGTTATAGATAACGAGTAGGTCAGATTGTGTTAAAAATCAGTATTTTTAAGTCTAATAACAATCCGTTATTTAAATAGCCACGTTATCATCCTCCCATATAGGTCGGCCAGAAATATTTCAGAGTTAAAGCAAAGTTTAAACATGGGACCTTCTTATTTACACCTAAGCGTGAAGACAGGCAAAATACCCGTATAAAATGCATTTATTTCACAAAAATTTCATGGATATATATATAATAGATTAATCGTATAACGAACGAGATTTATCACTTTAATTTTTCACAAATCACACCAACACGGCATCATAATCTAATAACACCCGAAAAGCTTTTTTTCAATATATTCAAACAGTAAGATTTATAGGCTGCCATTTTGAATTAGACTGGAGCCAAATAAATTAGCAAAATTACTTATTGAAGTGAGACTCCTTTAGTCACGGTATAGTAAATTCAAACGGTCAAATGTCACGTCACATGGATTTAAAACGAAAATGGACAATCAAAAATGCACCTTATAATGTTCTACAGAAAGACTTTGCGTTAAAAAATTCATGATTAACGTTGTAACATTATAAAATATTTCAAGCCTGTGGCCTATATTGCATGTACAGTCGTAAACGTTACGTATTATATGATTAGTACATTTTCCGTGTTTCAATGAATATAATTTATATTTTCATGAATATGCCGATCTACGTAGAATATTTTCCAACATTCCAGTTGTAGTAATATCTTACCACTTTTTTATAGTACTTTACATTTTGTATTAACGTTTGCTCGCTATGTTTATTTATATCTTTACTTTAAAATGGTGACAAATTTAAACGCACAGATACTAAAGGCACATCGCGAGAGATAACATACGAGTGAACCACCTAAAGTAAAAGAAACAAAAAAATTATGTAGCTCGATGTGTTATAGAAAATGAATAAATGATCCTAATGATTGTAATGCACGTATCACCAAATTAACAAATTATTAAAATAGTCGATTCTATCTATGAAGCTCGTCATATGCAATATCAATATAGATTAAAGTCAAGAATATTTGTATCATATTTTAGTTATCATAAGCGTTTAATTTAAATTTTAATAATTAATAAATATTGCTGTATATCAATATTGTGTTAACATGTGCTTTGTCGAATTAATAATAACTTTTTTCTGAGGCTTAAAATTTAACTTTTTCTTTATATATCCGTTGGGAGCGCGGGACCTCGCTTGCCGCGGGGCTGGGTGCGGGTGCAGCCTTTACCTCAGGCCGGCCCAGCTCCAAGAACATAACTCTTGTCTTGAAGTACGCTGGAATTTAACTCGACTCTGGTCTCCCTACTATGGCTCACATATTATAAAAATTGAAAGAGTGCAACATAAATTTCTAAGATTCATCAATTTTATATTGAAAATTCCAATATGAAATATAAGTTACGATTATTTAGTGAGTTTACTTCTTTTACATAAATTAGCCTGGAGAGGAGATGTGGGCGATAAAGTATTTATAAATTAAATTATCAATAGCATGTTGAACTGCCCTGAGTTAATACAAATGGTTTCGTATAAAGAACCAACTCAAACGAGACAACATGAAGTGTTCTTTGCAGTTACCCATAGAAATAATTATGCTGTTATCTCGCCAATAATACGGATGCAACCATCAGCTTGGTAAAAAGTTGAATATCGTTTCAATTTTCGTCCCACGAGCATACCTGAATTGAAGAAATATTTGTACTTGAATTATACATAGTTTTTTAAATTATGTTATATTTAAACTCTTATATTAAAATTTTATATTCAATTTATTTTGTTATATTCTAATTAAATACATTATTATCGTTATGTTATGCCCACAAGGATGTAAATGGAAATAAATAATAAATAATTTTTAACCTAATGGGAATACATTTTTTTTAATTGATTCAGTAACTAAAAAATATCGTTTAAATAACAATTTTGAATGAAGTACTTAAATGAAAAGGTTAAAGATAAAACTTAGGTAAGTGGAATACTTTATGTGAATTCGTCTCGTGTTATATAATGTAGATATTCACTGGTGTTTAAATAAAAGTAGAACTGTTACCTATACATCTCTCTCACGAGCAGTGCAAATTTGAACGTTTCTTCGTTGAGGTTTCTGAGAATGTATTAAGTAAATTCAACAACTGGGTGAACATTATAATTACCGGCGCGCTGCGTTCCGTTCCTAGGCTCGCACGCTCAATGTCATCTTGAATAATTCAGAGTTTTCCAGTGCGCCGGTTCAATGGGCCACTGTGCGCGCTGTGTTCTTTATCCGAAACATTCGCGGGAAACGTTTGGATTGGATGGTAAATTTATAATGGCTTACGGCTGGATATTTCAATAGAATAAACTGAAGCGGTGAAATTCGGCGAGGGAATTGGGAATTATATCAATATGACGAGATTTCTTTAAAACGATAACGGAACGCAAACAGAATAACAGTCGATATTAATTTTCCTCGTTGCGAATTATGATTATTTTTCCTTGGCATCATACGTCATCCGGAGATTTTCTTTTTTCAATAGTTTTCACGAACGGAATATTATAAAATTACAATTTTATAAATAATTTTACTGTCATATCAAGTATATTAATTTTAAACCACTCCAGTATTTCTACCTTTAGACAAATGAGTAATTTAAAAAACAATATTATTTTAACCAAAACGTCCGCTTCCAACACTCATTCATGTTTTTAAATTACACATTAACGTATTTTATGAACACATTGTTATGACATATTTTAGCCGGGAAGCCTCCGAAAAAACACATTCAATATTAAAATACTGCTTATTATGTCACAGTCCTTATACAAGTAGAGCACTTAAGGTGTTACCAATACGAAGAAAAATAATGGTATAATATTAATTATATTTTCTCAACATATAAACCTATTCACGTGACCATGTTCTTCCCCATAATTACCTATTATATTTCGGAATATTTAAAATATATATATTATTGTATTTACCCCTACAAATAACAAGAGATCAAGCCATATTCACGCACAAATCTGTGACTTCTTCATTACCGTCTTTTACAAAATATATTACATTTGTTGTGTTGATTTTAATTATACAATTAAAATTAAAATAAAACAAATTACAAAAAATCGTTTTTGAAACAGTAATGGTATGCAACCCTGTTTAACCCTAACAAACCGCGCTGAATCGACATTTTATTATATATTGTGAGAACTATCGGCGCATCATTCAGCTGTTCCCCGTGCGACATCAACAATTGAGCGCTTGACTGGGTCCGGCCCCATGCAGTAACGGACTTTTGTAAATTTTACATGAATTTAAAATTCTATTTTTCAGGTCGACTGCAATTATTCCGTGGCATCATTGAAGAGTTCAATGCATTTTCCAGTTTAAGTCCAGAGTCCAGCTGTCCGGCAGCGGATTGTAAATATTTTCTTCGCCGACTATTGTGTAAAAACAATTCCGAAATTTCCACATGTCTAAAAGTAATATTTTAAATTTCAAAGTAATGCTAAATATCACATTTAGAAATCAATCGATGCATGAAATAAAAAAATAATTGAAAGTAAAAATTTTACTCAAAGGAGTCAAAGCTGGACCAGATTTTAGTACGTAAATGAAACTGCGGAGATGTGGATTTGAAAAACAAAAAAAAGAAAGAAATCAGAGATGATCATTAAGAGATTTTTTCAATGGTAGATGGTTGCGCTCAAATAAAAGAAGAAGTCAATATTATTATACTATATACTAAATATAAATATTGTATTTACCTTATGATTCGTAAAAAAAACATAAATCCCTAAAACCTGAATTATAACATTATTTATATCGCTAATGTTAATATATTTATTGTATAAGATTTAACACTAATTTGTATTCATATACATTCCATTTCTATACAAAAGCATAAGCTTTCAAGAGAAGCATTCTACGAAAAAAAAATTTACCTACCGTAAATAATGTCATAATTTGAAAAATGTAAAAGTTTTAAAAATTGGTATTAAATATAATAGACATAAAATATAACAATATATAAATATATATGAAACTGTATATATGAAATATAGGTATAGGCATATATATCCAAACATCTGCTCCCTATACCTTTTGACTGATCTAAACAAAATTTTGCTTGGTTTATCTTTCGGGCCCTGCGCAAAACGTAGGCACTAACTCCCTTCCTCTTAGTTATCCTATCCCTTCCACACAATATAAATATGTTTTATATGGAGTGCCATCGAATATCTCACCCTCCATCGTCTGAACCATATTTTTTTATTCATCATATTATTTACCGCCTAATTGTAATTTTACGAGTAGCTTGTTGGTTTTAGTAGTCAAGACGCTGGCCTATGGTCGGTGGTTTGCGCCTCGTTCCGGGAGACCAGCAAGTTAGTCCTGTTTTCATAGGACAAACGTTTATCTTAATTTGAAAATAGTTAGAATATTGATGTGACACGTATTCCGTGTACGAATCTTTATTTTAAAAAAAATATCTTAATCCCAGGCAATGCCGGGACTGCTAGTCGACGAAAATATATAATACCGAGATGAAATCTTAACTAGTATTATTACATATGTATTAATTATTTGAATTGATCATATTTTTGAGTTAATAATAATTAGTGTTTTCGTGTTAATATGCATATAGTTAAATAAGGGTTTGGCAGCAAATTTAATAGTTCATTCGTTGCCCTGCATGCTGCACTAGTTTTCTACAATATTACAGACATACATTTTGTAGTCAGTATGTAAAAATAGTTGGTATGTGTAAATGAATCGGTACATATTATACAAGAAAGAAGTGGTAGTTGATTCTTATAATGTAACGTATAAATCTATATTACCTTCATTTTTTAAATATCAATCGTTTAAGTACGAGTTTGTTAGACGAGGCGGGTTTTTTAAGTAAGTACCTTTGCCGAATATTCCAGTGTAGCGCTTCAGTTGCGATATAGCGCTTGCCCAATGGTTTACTGAATCTGTTGACTCACCACATGCAACGTTAGGGACATTCACATAGTGTGGCCATCTTGTAGTGACTGGTTGAAATGCTCAAGACTATAGATCAGCTCGCCGACTGTAAGATACGGTTCGTGATTCGTTTTTTGAATACACGAAACATGAAACCAGTTGACATTCATCACCAAGTGTGTCCAGATTTCCATATTTTGTATTATCTGAAGCGGTTCCTTGGTAGCAAGCGTTTTGATGACGATGATAAATTCAAAGACGGAGTACAGACATAATTTTCATCTCAGAAGGCGTCGTTCTATGACGAAGGTATACAAAAATTGGTGTAGCGTTATGACAAGTACCTTAGTGCGTTATGACAAGTGGCGGCTATGTTGAAAAGTAGTTTAAGATGTGTAGCGTCCGAAGAAACTTAAGTGTCGTAAAAATGATGCAGTATTTCTTTTAAAAAAATCCGGTATTTGCTTAAAAACGCGCCTTGTATTTAGATAAAAAAAAACAATGATTTAAAAAATTTGTTGATTAAAAAAAACAAATTAACTATTAAGGAGTTGTAAATTGTTCTCCTTAATAATATAAGTTGTATCAATGTGACCAAAATTTAATAAAAATGAATTGATAATTCTGGCGTCTGCAGTCGGTTTACTCAAAGGTATTTGAGATTTCGTAAAAACAATGTAGATGGCTTTCAAATAATGGAACGACAGATGTATTAATTTGAAAAAAAAATATGTAACGTATTGGTTCGAAAATTTGTCATGAAAAATACTGGCGCTATAACACAATTGGTAGTGTACTACCCCGGATTGTAAATAGAGATCCAGGTTCGAATCCCGGTAGCGCAAAAAAAATATTTTTCGACAAAATTGATTTTATATGTATATATTTATAATTAGTACATTAAATTAGTATTTAAAACAAATTAACTTTTCACCGGTGTTTGAGGTATTTTTGTTATGTATAGCCACAGTATTTATTGTATCCCTTTCATAATCAGTGATCTCCTTTGGGATTTTGATACCCCAAAGGACTATTGTGTTTATTCACTTAACTGTTCCTTAATCTAGATAATCATCGACAGTTTATTTGTAAATCAGTTTTGCTATATATTTTGAGACGGCAACGTGGATTTGTACTAACAACAAACACATCTACTATTCAAAACTTCTAACAACATTATAACAAATAATTTCATCTCACCTGTTTTATCAAACCATAATAATTTACTGTAAACTAGCGATCTGTGCCCGGCATTACCAGGATTCAGAATTACATCAGTGCTGGAAAGAGAGTGGGAGGTACCAGCTCCTAAAGTAAACGATATATACAAAATTCAGTCCCCGCAAGGGAGTGGATCAGGATGGTTATGTTTTTCTTAGGATCCTCTCTTATAACTGAACAAAATTTAAAACGATTGGGATTCAATATTTATGCACCCATTTATGTATTGAGGATGGGGTGAAATAATTTTAGGCTGAGTCCTAAAGAGTTACATTCCAAATTTGGTTCAGATCAATCAAAAGGCATAGGGTTGTATAGATAACAAACAAACACTCATTATATTTTACGTACGAGTATATAGAACGTAATATAAAATTTTTATTTTATTTGTGTATGGTATTTTTATTGCAGTGACGATAAATCGACGTTTATTTTTATAACATTAATTTTATAGCTTGCATCAATATAATAATCCTTAGTACAAATATTATAATTCATTTCATTCACATGCAAGCCTATTGGCCACTTCCTACCTCTCTAGATACATATAAAGTACCTGCTCTGAGATAGGTAGCCATAAGATTCCATAAGCTAGAATATAATTTGGAAGTAAGGTAACAAATTAAATGAAATGGTAATAAACAGAAAAATCAAAAGGAGACAAGTAGAGATGATAAGTAAATTGAACAAAGTAAATTATTTGATACAAACTAAAGATATGTAAGAAGTAAAAGAAAAGAAACAAGCAGGGAGCAAACAAAACATGATAAGTACGAGGTAGGATGTAATGACAAAAAGAATTACATAAATGTAACTTTGATCATTTAAGGAACTCTTCCATCAAACTTCTTCCAATTTTGAAAAGCCATTCCTTTATAAGCAAACAGAATTGAGGATACGATACCATTGCCATCTCTTGTGATAGCTTATTGTATATCCGCGGTTCTATAAAACATGCATGTCTTTGAGCAAACGAGGTTTTCATTAACGGGACAGTCAGTTTTCTTTAAGTTTTCGCCCGAATACACTTAGAATGTGTGATAAGATGCAGGATTCTGTTTTAATGTATGTCTTTAAGCAGAGTCTTTATGTATTGATGTTATTAGTCAGTTTTGATCTAGGAACTTGTGAGCTTGGATGGCGGGCTATGCGGTCATCTCTGATATGCAACGTATTATACAACAGACCGCCCATATATATAACAATACGTAGTTCTTAGTGAAAAAATACTTTCATATTATCTTGATACAATAACATGCACATGAAAATACGCTTGATAATGATGTCTATGTTTAGTAATCAGATTTTAGTAGCCATGTTATACTCCTTTTCCTATATTTCTGTATTCTTCTCTCATTTTTTCAACTCGTGTTTTCACTGCATCTTAGCATAGTATGAAGTATATCGTACATCGATAGGGTGGAAACGCCAGATCTAACATAGTAATTGCGGATATTTGGCCTCTTCACTTCTCACTTATACCTTTTGTTTATTTTCACCTATACATATACCTGGATCGATATTAAGGGCCTTCAAAGTTTTTTGAAACTAAAAAGATTTTAAGAAGCGCTAAGTATCGATATTACCTATTTTACTATTAATGCTAAGTGAGCGCTCTAATATGTTCTGCTGAAACAAACTGTTATGTCAAATTATCATATTGTCGTAAATAGTTTTACTGATTTTTTCAGAGTTAAAATGTACTGATGTACATTTTAAGCAGTGACTTAATATTATAAGAATTTAAGCACCAGTGTACATTTTTAATAAACTTTATTATTTATACATTAATAAAATTTACCAAAAATTATTTATTATACACATTAATAAAAATGAATTTAATTTTAAAAATGTTTATCTCTTAGTTAGTTGAACTTAAGAACTATAAGAAGATAGTAATAATAAAATACTTTAGATCTTAAGATATACATCTCATTTACTTTTTCGTAGCGTAATAGTTAGTATTCTTGCATGTCCCGAGGGAAATCGGGATTCAGTTCTCCGCTATATTATATATATATATATATATATATTATATTATTTATTTATTAAACTAAATTTATAAATATTTAATTCTTTATTTTTTCGACCCACAAAAACATATTCTACACAGGATGGTAAGATGGGTATTTAACCCAATTTTAAAATAATATAATGCTATTTTGAATATATAACAAAAACACGTTGTAGTTATTCATTTACTTGTTCCTAACTACTGTTGGGATTGTCCGTTTTACATATAAACCTTGTTGGTTTAAAATTGAATAATTTATAATCGTTAGAAATAATCAAAGCGCGTAAAATTAACCAAAATATTATAAATAATCAACTAAATTTAACCACAAGTTCTATCCCAAATTTGTTTCCAATAATTTCCGATCATTACGTCAATTTCCACATATTTCATAATCATACAAATTTTAGTCAAGTTTTTTTAAAATTATTTTAAAACAAATTTCTAATATTTAATATAATTTTCAAAACATAAGAAAATACTTTTAAAATTAGCAATATTAACTTTGTGGTTAAAATTCATATTTTATTTATTTATTATCTTTGTTTTATTAACCACTTAATTGAGTTTAAAAAGTAAATGCATCAAACGGTTTCGAAAAATACAATTTTTTTCTTCAGGATATCATAACTAAATGAAAACAATACCAATACATGTTTGATAGACACTATTTTAAAAAATAAATTAAAAGAATATAATAATTAATTTTTATATAAATCACAGATAAAACATAATGATAATAATGATTATTGGCGTACGATTTTATGCATAAATAACTTTTCGAATCAAATCCCACCTGCCACGAAACATTAGACCGGCATTTTGTACAAATAATAGTATAGGAAATTTACTCAAATTCTAAAGACAAAGATGATAAATTTAACAATTCTGGTGTCTATAAACTTAGTTGCTAGGATTGTGCTATATTTTATATTGTTAAAACGGGTATAAATTTTAATATAAGAGTAAATGAGCATTTGAGATGTTTGAACAATAGTGGGTTTTTAGAATTTTCTAATCATTTGATAGAAAATGGTCATGATTTTGATAAAAAATTGGGATTGTCAATATTGCATATAAACGGTGTTGGTCACAAATTAAATCATTAGGAATCATTTTTGGTACTAAATTTATTTTTTAAATAATTGTAGTTTTTTTTAAAAAATAGATTCTGGTAAAGAAACAATAATATATGTTTTTATTTAGTTATGACATCCTGAAGAAGAAAATGATATTTTTCGAAACCGGTAGATGTATTTAAACTCAATTAAGTGGTTAATAAAACAATGATAACAAATAAAAAAACATATGAAAATTTTTACATATGGTTTTAGTTAATTTTTATCACCCTGATGAAGAAAAATGTGTTTTTTGAAACCGGTTAGTGCAATAATAAACTCACAGTGGTTAAAAACATGAATTATTTATTAATATAACGGTAATTTTAATTAAAATCTACAGACACTAAAATTATTTTATATTATAACTAATAATCAAAAAAATGTTTAAGCGTCTCCGTTATATTGTTTAAAGAAGGGGATTGCTGATGTTTGAAGACGTGTATCTGCGTCCGCAAATACGAGGAACCAACCATGAGTACAGCATCTGACCAGAATATTGATCCAGGCTAGAGATAGTAAAATAATATTATCATTTATATTTTTGAACACCATAAACGATGACACAAGAAGTATAACGCATACGTAATGTACGGAACATGCTGAATTGTGAAACATCCATAATAGTATTGCGCTTCCCCATTTTTTATCTTTGATTTACAGGATTGTAGTAGACTGTTGCTGTCTGGCGACTAAATATTTTTTCGATAAATAGATTTTTTTCTCTATATCTTTCTAGTTGATTTATTTAATTTGTAGTAAAATACCACAGAACTTGGTTTGAAAATGTAACTTCACAAAAAAGGGTGTTTTCCTTAATCTGTATTGAATCCGTAATTACGAAGAGGAGCTGTAATTGAAATTGAAATTATATCACGAACAGGAAACATATTTGTGAGAATATCAAGAAACCCAGTTATATTTTCGAATCACTATCTCTATCAGCTATGCCTCAAATCAAAGCGGCATTCCGGACCTTTGATTTTATTTTATTTTTATTAATAAGGCACAAGGCTCAAGATCACGAAAAATGGAGACAAGCAGTTTGCGCTGTAGAAGTAGAATAAAATAACACGATGCTTAGTCATGAGCACATTAACTGAGTGCTCATGATAAAGATAGAGAAGGGTATATGAAATAGAGCAATGCAGTTATTGTAGTCATTTAAAATATAAAATATTTTTATGGAGAACACATTCTTATTTTGAAGTGGAAATTTTTTAGTACATAGGTCTGTAATATTTTTAATATAAATTAAATGTACTAATTAGAAAGATATACGCATAAAACCAATTTATCAAAAAAATATTGTTGTTGCTACCGAGATTCGAATCTGGATCTCTTCCTATCCGGGGAAATGCATTAACCGATTATGCTACACCAACACAGTGAGTTAACAAATTTTCGAACATATATGTTGCTCTTATCGTTTCATTATTTGAAAGCCATCTTCTTTATATTTACAAAATCTCAAACACCTTTAATTCTGGCGTCTCCTGTCGAATTTTAATCAAATATATATAAGTACGCAGTATATGTATATAAATAAATACTCTGTTATTGTTTGAGACCAATTCCGACACCACACAGACATACACCCATAGACTGAACCTAGCCGGTAGCGTATACCCTGGCGTTCGATCCACCGGAGCCAGAACGCAGCGTAACAATTTATTAGGTAAAGCAACGATGCAAAAAATTGCAAAACACATATTGTTGCAATTGATCCCGGTCTACCCTAGGTCAATAATGACATGAAGGTGGAATGAAGAAGAAAAGGCTTTTGTTACGCGGTTGTGTTTGATAAAACTAAGCTTTACTAAGAGTGATGCTTTGGTACCTACATTGTCACCGAATGTGTACGAGAATTTATCTCTACGCTGATTTCATAAAGTGAGATAAATTGACCCTGTGAAAGAGTTCAGACTTTGTTAAATTGGGTAAAAGTGCTGAGTTGTTTCTTCATTTTATTTTGAAAGGTTTATGCTGTTTGAAAAGTCATAATATTTGATATATTCTTTATTAAGATTAGTTTTAAAACCGAAATTATATTGATACTCGTTCGAGCGTGTAATATTCGTACGCGTGTACCAAACTAGGTTCCCACTACTAGCTTGCGAACGCCGAGCATTGTCGAGCGTCACCTGTTATGATATCGTACGTTGCTTTGATAGGTTTATCTTGTTCATTATTTTGCATTGTCAATAAAAACTTTTTAAAATTTGTTTAATGCGTTTCTAACTTTTCATCCACTAAAAAGTATAAGCTGTAACACATCGTTATTTAATCTGAATTTTTTATTTTAATCACAAATGTACTTATTTAATATATCTTTGGACACTATTAATTAAGATCAATAGTCTATGAAGGTTAATAGTATGTGAACATTATTAATACTAATTAAATGTATTCATTAGAAAGATAAAAATATAAAATCAATTTTATCGAAAAATATTGTTGTTGTGCCAATGTCAAAAATAATGTCGCTGTAGCATAGTTGCATAATGCATCTTCCCCGGTTTGGAAAGAGATCCAGGTTCGAATCCCGATAAAATTGATTTTATATGTATATCTTTCTAATGAATACATTTAATTATTATTTAAAATATCACAGACCTATGTTCTGAATAATTACAACGTCACAATAAGAATGTGTTCTCCTAATAATTATTATTAATTAATAAAAATTATTTCATTAATTGTAAATAATAATAAGTTAATTAAATAATTCATATTAATTCATTCATTTATTCTAAAGTCTCCCAGAGATTTGGCGGTAAAGGTTGGTCTGCATCAATCGGTTATTCTACTCTGGATCCATAATACAATAATGACACAATGACAGTTAGCCCCGCTCTCAACTCTCTATTATCGAGTTTTGAGTTTCATTTGTTGACAAGATGTAAGGTAACCAACCCATCACAATCTAAGTTTTATTAACAGCGAGTCTACCTAATCAATTATATAAAGCACTTGAAAATTAACAATGTTACTATTTTGTAAAGTAGATGCTTTAGTTGGTTCTTAATGTGTGAAAAGTGTTAGAATATATTCATTAAATATGATTGAGAATTCCCAATATACAATTTTAATTAGAAAAATGTGCATTCAAATATTGATGTTGTTTTTAATACATTATGTAGTAACGGAGACTAAATAAATGTTCCGTCAATATTGACGGGTTACATCTAATACCTATGTATATAATAAAAAGTCTAATGAAAATAAATGTTACATTTTTATTAATTCGTGATTACTTGCGTCTTTAATTATTTAAGTGATTTTACAGGTAAAGTTAAATTTATTCACGTATTATTCATTTATTTATTATTATCTCGTAGAACCTTAAAAAATATCTAAATTAAAAAAATATATACGTCTAAATTATAATTAAAGATATCTACCGCATGACTTTATCGACTTTTTATAGCAGATAACCTTACAACCATAGATAAAAATATTATATATGATTACGCAGAAAAAAAAGTCAATTTTAAAATTGTATTTCAGTAAAATTAATCCGTAACTTAATAAATCTGTAACTTTACTATTGAAAAATTATTTTCAACCAACGTCTGTAAATCGTTAGAAACTATATCTGGTAAAATCTTAAATTTGTCCACGGGTCATCGGAGATCAAAGTCTCATTTCCTATCATTTATAGAAAAGACATTTTTCAGATCGGAAGCGTGTGTTTCAAGAAATAACCGATCTACGACAATTTATTTAATAATATAATATTTTATTTTTAAAAACATTATTATGACTTATATTTATTGTTTTATTTTTTGTTTATGCTTGTATTTTTAATTTTAGTATACAGTTTATATCCTGATGAAGGGATCATTGGTCTTGAAACGTGTTGATAAATTAATATAAATACATAGTGGTTTAAACAAGAGTTTTTTCTTATTATTCATATAATATGTTGTCACAAAGTAATTTAGTAGATATTGAAGAAATAATTTAATGCTTAGATTTAGTTTTTTACCACTCTTATAAAAGAAGAGAATTTTTCTGAAACTGGCAGGATTTTCATATACCGTAAAATTCAAGTATATTATACAAAGTAATTTGTATAATTTTAATAATTTATGTTAATCGCTTGTGATAGTTACTCATACTTGTTCCAGATTGTTAAAAATATGATAAATAATGTTCTCGGGATATATTAGTAATAAAAACATTATATTACTCGATTATTTCTCTAGAACATTTGAAAAATCGTAATATAATGATCTTTTTACTAAAATAATAAATATTATCTTCTAATAATCATATTGTTTGCGGACTATAAAGAGGCTGAACAATCCGATAGATTTATCGCGATCGTACTAACCGGTACAAAGTTTACGTTCATTTGTTCAACATCTGCACAAGATGTCTGCTCTGAATGAAAGTAACTAACAATCAGATCGACAAAGAAATAAAATTTAAAAAATATTAATATCCGATGGTAACCTGAATGCTTCACATTTTTTTTAAGAAATCGGATGTTTTGTCAGAATCGCTGCCGGACAGATAAGAACAGACGTGGAAAGGTGTTAAATGTATTGAAGAACTAAAGTGTTATTTCAGCACACAAGTTTATGTTTAAATAGAACAAAATAAATCGAAAGATAATACTCTAAATCTCAAACTGTGGGTGCTGAAAAGTTTTAAACGTTTTTTTCTTCTATATGAGTTGGACCGTGTGTGTATGTTAAGGTTATGTTTGCTGTCAGATAGAAGTTCCTAACGTCTTCTAGTCTCACGCGCGTTGTTTGTATGTCGCATGTAGGATGACTGGCGCTGTAACTAGAGCAGGGTATAGAAATGAAAGATTTCACTTATTGATGTGATGAATTATACAATTAAATTCTCGGTTGAACTTTGTAGTGGCTCGCTGGAGATGCTGTTGAATGGCGATGTCTATGACGGAACTGTCTGCGGAAGAGTGATGCTAGTTGCTTGGGATCCATATGGAGCATAATGTTTTAATGCGTCTACTGATGGGTCACTTTGGTTCGGGCCCTATATGTTTGATAAATGAGTCCTTACACGGCCTTGTCTATGGGTGCGTGCAGGGCCACCGCATTTGAAATTATTTATTTTTTTTATTTGTACTTTTAAGGTGCGTGAAATTATTGAATCTAAACTCGCGTAAACGACAATTTAGAGTTAATGCAGAGCAAGCTGTCTTTCGTTATGTCCACTGCATTTTATATGCAGAGTTAAATGACCAACTGATGCATACGACCTTCACCACCAATTTCGTAAACATTCACCTTTATGGAGATTCTGTGTGTATTTTTCATGGTGTGTTTTGTTTTTTTACCATGTACGAGTTGGGGCCTAAGGTCACTTTGTTATTTAAAAATGAAATAACTTTATTTTATATTTAACATGATATTTTACTAGGTATGAAGATTTTTTCACTAACATATCAAACAAAGAAAGAGGAGAATCAATAATATATTTAAAAAAAATGTTAAATCAAATTATTGAACAAAGAAGTTAATGATTTGCTTAGGAAGTTCGGTGATGCGAGTCAGTGAAATACTTATTAGTAGATGTTGTCACGTTCGGTTCGGTTTGATCGGGCATCCTATCCATGCCACGGATCGAACGCCAGGTCCCGAGCTTCACGTCTTTGACTAGCTACATCGGCTCTCACAAGTTACACGGGTACATCGGGTGAAGTCCACGAACTGGTTCATGAGAATCTCCTTCGTCTATAGGAAAGATTGGTACAAAATAATAACCAAATTGCTTTATTAACTATACTTGAACATGAATAATCCAATTCCCATTCAATTTTACTTCCTTGTTTTCATGACTGACAAATTTCCATTTCACTTTCTTCTCCAAACGCGTTTTTCTTCTTTCTTCGTTGTGCAATTCAAGAGCCCTTGAGATCCGTGCAGTAGGTAGCCAGCGCAGATCATCACCAGATTCTCGGACCCACCGTTGTAGATTTGCCCGCTCCGAAATATTCCGTCATCTCACCAACTCTTAGCAGCCTCGTACTCCCATCTTCCACTTTTTCTTCTGCATGCCGGCCAGCTCTCTTTTCATTCCACTTGTTAATAATGTCTGTTTTCGACATTTTTTTTGACCTCGTACTCTGATTGATCAATGTGTTAGTCGCTCATTGGTGGCTGAGCTGCGTCGGGTCATACACACAATGTGATATTTTATAATTGGCGTTTGGTGGGCTCCTATACGTGGACACGTGCATTTTATAACGTCACAATGTGTTAGATAATAATGACTGATACAATAATGAAGGAAACAATTATCAAATGACAACATTGCTAATACTAATGACCAAATAAAATAACTTAAACTAATGGTTAAATAAAATTAGTTATCCATATTAAAACTGGATGCCAAATTGGATGGCTACAGAAATTCGAAATCCAATCATTTTCTGTCAAAGGCGGATGCCTTAAATACAAAACTCCCGCATTTAACTACAAAAATTATTTTGTATTAAACTCAAACTGGAAAAAAAATTAATAACGTAAACTGAATATAAGTTAATCGTATTCAATCGCTATATTTATTATTTCGCAATGCAGAGGCCGTGTGGCCTCATCGATGGATTTTATGAATTTATTAACAGAGCGAACATTGCTTTAGATCGTTGAACATGTCGAGTAATAGAGTAAACTTTTTCGGATTTTTTCTACACTATTTGTCTGCAGTAATTAAAATGTTAATTAAATATTTGACTGTTTCAGGCTGGTTTTCATGAAAAATAAATACACAACCCTGGGAAGCTGGCTAGATGAGAGATTTTAATGTTTTATTTATTTATTGTTTGTTATTTAGAACTTAAGTGTTTTCCTCCGTAATCTTAAGTTAATTGAAACTATCTTCCTAGAAAATTTCACAATAATTATTGAAATACTCTCCTTTTAAAAACTACCTCTAAACTTCTGAAAATCTATTCAAACAATTCGTCAACTTTTTATAAAATGATTAACTTTAATACTCTTAAAACTAAAATATAAATATCGATAACTGTGAAATATTTGAATCTGTCAAAGTGGTTTGTACGTGCGTGTAGCCGTTTGATGACAGATGAGAGAAGGTCCACCGGGCTGAGTGGTCGAGGCGAAAGAGAGGGAGCTAGGCATTTTTCAATACTCTTCAGACTTTTTCGTTCCCCAATTGAATGGCATTAATGTGCATTAAAGCTGCGGTTTCAACAACACGGCACAACATGCCATACAGCGCGCGCCACCAATCAATTTATCGAAGGAAACATTCTATGAGCTCATTATTTCGCGTAATGGACCTGTGAATTGGCCACCAATATCGTGTGACTTAACACCTTTGGATTATTTTCTGTGGAGATATGAGAAGTCGATAGTCTATGCTGATAAACCAGAGACGATAGACGATTTGGAAGCCAACATTCGTCGCGCAATTACCGATATACGTCGTCTCCAGCTGCTCAAAAAAGTGGTCAAAATTCAATTTAAAAATTGCGCTTTATTCGAGCCATCCATATATCCAAAATCATATTTAAACATTAATAGTGTAACATTATCTTTCCAATAAAGCCTACACCACGCCCATTACCACGATTTGTATGTGTTTTATTTCATTATAAAGTCCTAAACCTCTAGAAAAAACACCTTTAGATTACTATTTTTACTTTTTACAATATATTTAATTTTATATACAATATTTTTATTTATAATAAAATAAGTGTGGATAAAAAATCATTTTTATGTGATCATTAACCAAAAATAAATTAGTACTTATGTTCATATATACACAATTTTCCTAAGAATAAATGTGAACAAATATGTTTTTCTGAAATGTGACGAATTCTAACGTTTTCAGAAATATCTCAACTCCTATGTAAATAATAATCGGTTACCTCATAAAATTACCTCTTTCAGATTTCTTGACATAACCACAAGTTTTATTTAAGAGTCAATATTTGGGAGTGCAAGCCATACTAATTTATTCAGAAAATAATTATTCGTTGTAATTTATGGTTAACCGTTAACAAGAGTTTCAATGAAATATTTTTATTTGTAATGCGTATTACAATATGTAGATATTGTAAACTTATCTTGGAGTAAGCCTATTAATTTATATATTTTGTTTATCGTTCTCCAATGAGATGAATTCCACTGTAATCACAAGATATTTGATAGGATTAGTAGTCGTTGTTTGAGTCCTTCAGAAAACGTTGTTTGTGCAAGAAACAGGAGAGAAAGATATCTTGAATAGCTGTTAATGGATAAATGATTGAAAGCTTTATTTCTTGATCCTCATAAACTATGTCAGATCCATCTTGATTAAGTTGTTGTGTCCACTTGTGTAAGCCCTCCATTTGAAGCAGATAAACTGTTCAAGTATTCGCCTCGCATTGGTCGTAAATTTGATTCATGAAAGTAGTGCAATTCCTGTTAGTGTTAATTATTGTCCGTATTTAAGTATGATATACTGCCTCTCGTGTTATTCAATTTAAATATTAATCTTGTTATTAGGCAACGATTTTCTATTAATGATAAATGTCGCAATTTTCTTAATTCTATATAATAATCTTAATTGTAATTTCATTTAAATACATATTGATGAATCACATAGAATGATACAAAGAATGAATCTTTCTTTCCAAATAAATAAAGTTGCCATCAAAAATAAAACCGAGAAATTTATATTTCCGGTTAAATACTTTAACCAGTATAATAAGTGATATATCTAATTTATTTTTAATTAATGGGGTATTCTGTATATTTTCAATAATTGCAACTTTACAAATAAAGAAATTATTTCATTTAAAATATAATATTTATTTATTTTTCAACAAAACTAAGAATCAATTACATCAAAGGTCCACGATTCAATAAAAAATTGATATTTTTCTACTATGTTTCTCTACTATATTTCTCTATTATGTATCTCTACTATGTTTCTCTACTATGTTTCTCTACTATGTTACTCTACTATGTTACTCTTCTATGTTTCTCTACTATGTTTCTCTACTATGTTACTCTACTATGTTACTCTATGTTTCTCTACTATGTTTCTCTACTATATTTCTCTAATATGTTTCTCTATGTTTCTCTATTAAGTTTCTGCACTGTGTGTATCTATTATGTTTCTCTACTATGTTTCTCTAATGTTTCTCTAATATGTTTCTCTAATATGTTTCTCTATGTTTATCTAATGTTTCTCTAATATGTTTCTCTAATATGTTTTTCTACTATGTTTCTCTACTATATTTCTCTATTATGTTTTTCTACTATGTTTCCCTATTATGTTTCTCTACTATGTTTTTCTAATGTTTCTCTAATATGTTTCTCTAATATGTTTTTCTACTATGTTTCTCTACTATATTTCTCTATTATGTTTCTCTACTATGTTTCCCGATTATGTTTCTGTACTATGTTTTTCTAATGTTTCTTTAATATGTTTTTCTAATATGTTTTTCTACTATGTTTCTCTACTATGTTTCTCACAACGTTTCTACCATTTTCATTTTTACTTTTACACAATTTGTGAAATGTACACAAATTATAGCTTGACGAGTGGATACCGATAAAAAAACGGCTCGATCCTCACATTCGGAAATAACAAGTTAATCTTGTTTTCATAACTTAGAAAACTTAGACATATTTTTTGTAATAATTAAGATGCAACTTCAAAGTACCTTAGAAAATTATCAACTTATCTGACTTCCACAAAATCCTACAATTATGTTTGCGTTATTTGATATAACTTAATAACAAATACAATTTTTTAAGCTATTTAACGTGGTTCAGAACTATTGAATTACCTTTTGTGCAAGCTCTAGAACTATTGTGCTTGGTTTTGATTCAACTAACGCCGTTAGTTGATCATTACCAACTAAAGAAGAACGCCCGCGACCATTTTCGCTCTAGTCCCCAGCACGAAATTTTCAAAACTATCATTTCACCATTCGTTCCATAATAGGACCCGTACCAAGAGCATCGATTAGTTTACGAACAGTTTCTGCTGCTTTACAACCCGTATTTATACTGATACAAAAAATTGCTCTTATTTGCTTATTTTACATCTTTAATTCAGTAGCCCAAAATCGATAATAAAACCGAAGTCGGTATTCCCAGAATGCAGACCAAAAATTCATTGACATTAACATAAATACTATGAAATGACACTTTCATTCTTTTACTTTGAATAAATATTAGAATATTAGGTTAAAATTAAAAAATTAAATACCGCAATTAATTTCGAAATATTTACACTGATTATTTATATTGCACTATTCATTTTACAAAATACAAACCAAATAAATAGATGTGCTTTCATAACATAATACCAACTTTCTCCGTAATTATCAGTTCGTGGGTATAACCGTTGGTCAATTGATCCGAACATGACATTTAGAACTGCGGAGGATCAATCACGACCCCGGCTAATAGGAACCTTACCCGAGAAGCGTGCAGCTCAACAACAAAAAATGAGCAAAGTCCCACACAGGCGACCCTAATTGATTTCTGCTACATGTTTTGTTACTGATTTACTAGACTTCCAGCCAGCTCTAGACTTGCCACGCTTTCCTACTCGCTCCTCAACGACTCGGCTATATTTTCATGTTCGGAGAGGGACGAGCGAAATCGTGAATTTCCTTCGCTCGTCGAGGGCAAGAGAGCGATGTGAACGATGACAATGCAAGTCGTGGTAGATCATAAATCAAAGACAAGGAATTACTAACCGATACAGTGTTGAGATAAGTCTGGCACATAATGTGGACGTAATGTTGCTACCGAGCTACCGGACCGTATCCGTGAGGGGAAAACAGTACCTGATCAAATGAATATACTGTTATGAATTTATCACAAATTACGTGATTTGCATATCTGAATCATACGTAAATTTCTACTTATTGATACACTAAGAGTTTCAGTAAGCTAAATAAAGAAGTAACATATGAGTCATTTACTTTCAAACCCATCTATAATCAAAATATAAAAATGTACATTTTTTTTACTAGGAAACAATTATTACAAATAACATAAGTAATAGAAAAAACAAAAACATGTTTATGTTTCGTGTCAAAACCCTTTATAATTGAATACTTAACTTCCAAACGGCTCAATAATGAAACTGACCAATAGTTTTTAGTATGCCACTGGCTTGAGTGATGAACATCTCTAAAATACGCGTGTCGAGTTTCAAATACACATATACATTATATATTATGGAGTGGCAAATCCTCCTATAAAAAAAAAATCGTAATTTTCAAAATCAACAACATATTTGTCATTTTTTCTTGCATTTCCTTTAGTATTGATGCGTACAATGCATCTTTGAAATATCTATTGAAGCATTTAGATAAAAATTCAACTTTTAAACGTTTTTGTTAAAAATCCGGTACAGGGGGGTTTGTAAAGACTCTAAGACTCTCTTGTAAAGACTATAAGAAATGATAGAATCAAGCATTCGAAATCATTTCACAACATTGCTTTTAAAAGTGAAATAACACGTGTATCCATTGGAAATATTGCAGAATATCAGTTCAACATTTGTCGATAATGTATTCGATTGCTATAGAGAAATGATGAACGCGCTTCCCAGGATAGGAAGAGGTCCAAAATCGAATCCCAGTAGCAACTAAATATTTTTTTTGATAAACAGTTTTTTTGTATATCTTTCTAGTTGATTAATTTAATTTGTATTTTTTTTTTTATTTCTACAGTCCTTAAGCTAAGTAGAAACATCTTAGTTAAAATGGTTAGGATGAGTGTTAGGGATTTCGGGAAACTGTTTCAGTATTTATTTATTCTTATACAGACTCCTTGAGAAGATCAATTGGAATCCAAACCATTTTTGGACCAGTAACATAGTTTTTTTTAAAAAAAAGATTGGATCTTTAGTGGAAATAAGTACCAGTGGAAGTAAAAGACTGAATGGAGAAATATTTGTAAATATTAAAGAACCATTCAAGAAAACTATGAAAAAGATTAATGAATCTTAAAGTATTTTGGGGAGGAATAGATATGTACATGTATACGTTTACATGTATCAGAAGGTTTAGTGGAGTTTACTTATGTGAATGACAATTCACCCCCAAGTCGGTTTATCGTTCGTTTTCGTGAATATACAGTATTCACCTTAGTTTACTAGATAAGAAGAGGTGGATAGTCAACATAGTAAAACCAACAGCTTTTACTTGAAAAGTACTGAGTTTATTGAATTACGACGTCAGGTAATATTTATTCGGTTGAATTTTAATACAGAGATCGGAGCGAAATTATATTGATCGGCTGATAGGAATGGCAGAAGAATAGCGGTTTGTCGCAGAACGCGCGATCAGCCAGAGTCGCTTTGAGGCGTGTGGCTAATGCCACACTGATGGTTTGATACTGCTCCGCCAGGTGAGTTCAGTACCGTGTCCAGCTCACAGTTGTGTATTCTATATACTTGTATATTATTAATCAGTGAACACATAGATTATAAAATGAAATTCAATAGATACATGTTAACAATTATTTCATTCATCACGTGCATATTTATTTATGTATTATTATACACACCCTATTCAGACATTAACAAAATTTGTAAAATAACAAAAAATTACAACAGAAGTGCAATACAAAGAAAAAAAATTTCATAATGTCAGTATATTTTTTCATAACCAAAATTAAAAATAAATATAAAATGTGAAGTAGAAATTTATCCGTCACCATTGAGTTGAGATACAAAATATTGTAATAGTGTAGTCCTATAAAGAATTAAATTGACAGCAAAAATGTCGACTACCTCCGCATATTCATTCCCCAAAAAATGCTTTCTGGAGACTGCGAAGTTAGCTAGTGCATAAGTTCTGACATTACCGCTGTAATAAAACAATAAATTGTGTCTCGATGACCTCAATGGTACGTGAAAGTCAAACAGACCAGCAATCTGGGGGCAGTCAATCATACCATTGATGATATTGTCAATAAAAGCGATATTGTGATTATTAAATATGTAACTTCACATAGATAATTTTCAAGAGTATAATACTCGTATGAACATGGATGGATTTATTTTGTAAAGAAATTTATGTTTCACGTAGAAAGGAGATAAATCTCAAATAGCTACATAACTTTTGCGTGATGAATTACAAAAAATATAATACGACGTTTGGGTAATTTGCATCTGTCGCGAAACAATAATTCATCCAAGTTTGGCGGGGGACCCTGGAACAGGGAGGAAATGACATCACAAGAAAGCGTCACTCGGTATTGACTGCCCGTTGATTTGACATTTTCTCATGAATAATTTTCACCACCACCACAGTTGCCGCGAAAATCGCTCGTAAAACCGGGGCGGGAAAAGCTCACAAAGAGACGGTGGTCTCGGGACTTACCGAAACATATTCGGCGGAGTGGCATTTCATTACACAATAAAAGACCGCAGATGAGAATGGCGCCCACCGCGGGGCTAGATACGTTTATAACGGGCGGCGTAATAAGAAAAATCACTTAAAAAGTCGCGCGCCAGTCGTTCGAAAGAAAAGGAAGTAGGGGGAGTGTGCAGGCCTCACCACCGCCGAGGAGTCACCCCATAGCTCAATATCGAGACGTTGTAAGTCAAGTATTATCCCAATGGCGAAACTGTCTACAAAATCGCCAAATAAAATTGATCAACTTTGTTAAGAAGGTAAAATATACCGTTTTTCTGTCTCACCAATTCAATGCACCTGGTGAATAAAAATGAAATGCCTTCAAAATTATTAAATTTCATATCTTAAAGTCTTCTTTAACAGATTGATAAATAATATCCTTTAACATCACAGACGTATTTATAACATCGGGTATCGCCTTAGTTCACTCAGCAAGCCTTAAAATTTATTACATATGAACAAATGTTTAAAAACTGAATTATGTATATATTCTACGAAACTATTTCTGTTATGTTAAAACGTTAAAAGTTTACATAGTTTTATTTTAGTTCAATCTTACTTATAATATGTAAACGCATATTAAACTGTAAGGTGTGAGTTATATAAAACAGTTAAAAGAATTAAATAATTCTGTAAATAATAATTAATTAACAAATAACGTTATTAATTGAATATGTGCATAATAAAAGGAATTTTGGAATAAACTGCTATTAGTGTTCCTCTTCTTAGATATTTTGCACTTTAATCGATATCAGTTTTGTCTAATACTTATACGAGCACCTATTTCACATATTTCTTTTGAAACAATAACCAATAGTTTAATAACAAAGCATTTACGTTTTGAATAGGTACCAACAATTGATCTTTTAAAATAGGTCCTTTTAATATCAAATCTCGGCCACGTTTAATACAATTTTTTTTACATTTTATATTGTGATTTAATACTGTCTATACATTATCATAGAAGGGCAGAAGTTACACTTTTTTATTTTTAAACCTAATTGACATTCGACATTTAGAATTCAGAGTGACCTTTTCAATAATTCCGTAGTTTCCTGCTTAATCCGAGAATCCACTTTGTCAAAGTGCGTGGAACAGGCAATGTTTTAACTTCAACCCCGCAAAAGTTTTGGGGAGAAATCTTAACGATATCAGTTGGTTGCGTTTTGTGGGTGTTCTTTTAAAAGCATAATTTTATATACATAATAAGTACGTACGTACCACAGAAAAATTAATATAATATATAACAGAAATAGTAAAAAATCGATTTTGCTCCAAAAACTATTACTGACAAATCCTTCCTTTAATATGACCCATAAAATAGAGGCTATACATATTCCGAACATTAAATCGTAAACGGCAAATATATTGCTTCGGCCCAACGCCATATGATCAAGTAATAAAAATCAAATCAAACGTATCAATTTACGGGTTGAGGTGTAGAAATATACGACCGGGAGAAACCTAGTGAAATTGGAAATAAATTATGTTATCCAATAATATTTAAGTTTACTCAAAACAAATCAACTAATATTATATTATTTTTATAATGATAATTTAGTTACATAGAGCAAACATGCGAGCAAGTTAAACTATAAGGGATAAAAAGAACGTGCTTACCTTATTTTTGGATACATAAATTACTCAACCTCAATGTGGAATATACAAGGGAACTGGTCCCTTGAGAAATGTGGATCATTTTAATCAAATTAAAGAGATAGAAAAACATTCTTTCATATATCTATGTCATATACATAATACGACAATATTGTACAGTTATAGAAAAATCTATCATACTGAAAATGATATCCATCTGAGATTGGTTATTAGGAGAGAGGTGATCGATGTGTCCGATATACTTAGGTAAATTAATATATTATACATCACACCATCCCTAGCAGTGTTCACGGAATTAAAACGTTTAAGGGAGGAATAAAATCGAGGAGGGTGGGATAACACAGCAAATAAATTTACAGTTTGTAGGGAATATGGGGGAATCGTGGATACGGTGGTACCGAGTTACCTGCGCCGCGGACACGAAATGTTGACTGAATATGATAGATCGCTTTTTAACTTTAAGAGATGTTTTTCATTTTGTACCAAAACATATAATCAAATTTTTTTTATCAGTTCTGTAAATGAATGTGGGATTCAAAAGATATTCATATTCATAAGTATTATATATTTGTACTTTGAACACATACTTATTTTTTAATTTTTACTATTTATATAAGAATTACTTGATTCAATTAAAAACTAAAGTTACATATTTTTTTTATATATCGCTCTACGACTCCAAAAAAGAGATTCGCTCTTGTGCTTGGAGAGCAACTTACACTGTAGTAATATTTAAAAGAGTCAGAAGTTTTGGAATTGAAATCTATATTTTTTTTTTTTTTTTGATTGTGTGTTTTAAAGTGTTTGTATATATATACTTTGTTTGTTTTATATCCTTTATTTTCTTAATTTATGGAGGAAAGCTATTGAAATTTTTTATGTCTAAATATATGAATTTTTTTTGGTAGTATTTGGTGTTATATTTTGAGATTTTAAAGTAATTTTGAAATCTTAAGGATGTAGTTGTTTCAAGATTTACAATATTATTTTCTTTGATTAATTGAATATATATCAAAAATTATTATACTCTGATAGCAATCTCGACAATTGTATTTATTACTTATTTTAATATTTTAAAAACATCAGTATTCATCATTTAACCTTTAAAAACATCAATTAACCTCCGAATCTGATCTCAGAATGACTTTTATGCCGAAACTAAGCGCGACCAAATTAAGTTTGACTAATGACGTTCTCATTACCGAAGCAAATGGTCTGGCGTGGTCAGGTCATGGGATGACAATACCAGTCTGTTGATCACTTCAGTCACGTGTGTGGATAGGGTACATAATGGAGCTTGTCGTTAATTAATTGGTTACCCCATTCGTATACAAATACGTGGTCCTGTCAGGGTTGGTCAAATACTGGTTGTGCAAAAATATTATATTTCACAAACCATGAATTTATGTAAAGAAACATTCAGATCTCAACGGAAACAAGACGATAATCTAAGATCTGAGAAATTAGTTATGAGAAACGTTATATCTGTAAGTTTTTAGTGAAACTCTGTGGATTTTCATCATTATTTTGTAAATCGAGTTGAAACACTTTGTTTTATTCCACTATATTTTATTATATTTAATTACTTCCTCTCTCTTATTCATTTTAACTCCACTCCCACCTCCCTTAACTCCGGACACACCTCTAATTACTGTCTGACAATGTTTTTAATTTTAGTTGAATTGTGTTTTTGATATTGGGAAGATGTTCCCGAAAACATTCTAACGTTTAATACATTAAAATATAGTGGAATAAAACAAAGTGTTTCAACTCAATTTACAAAATAATTATATCAATATTTATTTTTCCATGATTATTTATTTATCATTTTATATACCTGGATGTCTTCTTGTCCGGGTTTCGAATTAGAGAGGCAAATCACTAGTAGTCCAAAATATCGCTTAACACAGACTTTTAAGACAACAAATTACTGAAAATGATTCTTAACTTGAACTACCTGGCAGCGACAGAAACACGCTACGAAATAATACGGCAACTCAATATTAATAACTTAACAAAGTTTGAAACTCTAAAACTTATTACACGAGCTTGCTAATGACAGGATAAAAGACTATTAAATTATACAAAACACATGAAAACTATCAACACTATACATGAACTTCTCAAAACTATCACAGCTAAATGCAGCTAGAACAACAACATAGCAATCGCTACTCATTTGCAACAGATAAAACTTATACAACAAACAACTCAATACAATAAACAAGACAATTGAAGAACCGAGAAACATTGAAACCACCCTCTACATAAAGTGTACCTGTGTATAATATATATACATACGCATGTGTGTATATGGGATATAACGGTTTTTATGGACAAGATATCTCCTGTAATTATGAGAACGAACAAAAGGCCTGATTAGCCTTTTGAAACAAAATGGCTATACAACGACTTATCACAATAAATAAGACAATTGAACAGATTTAAAGAAGACAAATATACTAAACTATACAACTACGTAATATATACAAGTTACTGTAAGTTTTTGAATGTTAAATTAAAATGAAAATGCTACATTGACAGCCCGCCTTGGCCTTCTAAAATATATATTTTTTAAAGTATACTCGGACTACTCAGATTAACGATCAGCCTCGTTATCGCGGAACCTGGAAGAATGCTGCATAAATTTAACAGTATTCTTTTAAGAATTATTTGTATACTATCTTTTTGTTGTTGTACACAAAATAAATGTAAATTTCATATATTTTCATTTACTTACGGTAACTCTCTTTTAATTATTGTGAAATAAATAAAAAAATTAGGTAATTTAATAAAATTATATAATTAACTGTTTATTTAACCACATTCGTTTATTTAAACTTGTTTCATGTGGTTAAATTCAAAGTTACTTGTATAATTTTATTACATTATGTTTTTGCAATAAGTATTAAAAATAAAATAATGTGTTGACTTGCACTACCCTAAATTGGTCGCTGAATCTATGAAATACCCCGCATATACTACTATGTCCAATAATCAGGGCGATATTCTCCGTACAAACAGTAACGCGGAGACTTCTCGTTTGACGGTTAACGGGTTAACGAGATATCGAATGTTCAATACGCGGAGCTTACACAATACACAACATTTAAACAACGGAAACTATCGATTACATCGTGGATGATATTTACAATTTAATATGGAACATAATACCATCATGTGCTCCAACCAAAAACTAATCAGGTGGAACTTCACAAAAAGAGATTGGTACACCCAAAAGTCGAATTGTTGAAGCATCATTTTGGGAGAACATGAATTGTGCATTATGTAAAAATATTTTGTACATATTCTCAATACCTTATAATGCTATTAAGGGTACAAAACTATCCTATACTGAAAAGACTGAATAAAAATGGAATTGGGTTTTAAGAAATATTTAAATACAAAATGTATTTGAAAAATCTCACAAAAGTTTAAATACGTTGTAGAAAGGAAATAATAAGGGAAATATAGTAAAAAATATGACATTTAAATTAAGAAGAAAGCTGATAATTTATTTTAACCTTTCCTTTATGGTGCTAAAATAAAAACGCGCGATTCTGTATTGCAAACTCAGTATACATGTAGACTTTTACAATTTTAAAGTCAGATGAATATGAACATTTTACGTTCATAACTTACATTAATCATTAAAGTAATAGTTGACATATATGTAAGTGAATATATATATATATATATACGTAAATTATTGTGTAAAAGTGCCAAAAATGAGAAAAAACATTAATCATCGCGAACGACAACATACAAACCCATAACACACTTCTAACTAGGCCAGCGCACGCTCTGCCACTACTAAAGTGACGATCGGCATCCGGCACCCCGCGCCTCGCACTGCGCCGTCCGCACCTCTCCACACGTACAAGTATAACGTTAAGTTCTTCGAGAAAACATTTCTTATTGTTGCGTATGGTAAATACTCATATGATTTTATCCAATATATAAATATATTGAGGCTATTTGGACTACCTAATTAATGGATCCAAATAATTATAAAGGTAATCAGCTTAAAATAATTCAAATATCTATTCCCCCGCACCCCCTGGTTCTCCAAAAGGAAAGTTTCCAAAATAACAGTATCAAATATGTCAAGAATGAGAATTGGGCATTGCCACAGGTTTTTTTTACAGTAATCTCGTCAATGGTAATTTTCAACTCCCGGTTAACTTGTGCCATCTTCTTTCCCTTAACTCGCCACATTTAATCTATATAATAAGAAGTTTTTTGAACGACAATGATATTGACTTGTAATATAATATTTCATAGTATATATATATAAGATATTCACAAAATTAGAAACAATGTCAACTCAGTTTACATCATCGGAGAGGTAATGTTTATATGAATTGATATGATCTGAATCATACTAAATATGAAGGGTGAAAAGTTGAAAATGATTATGATGTATTAATGACTGATTGATGAAGTGTGTCAGCTATGTCCCATTCCGATCATCTTTCAAGGGGGTAGTTATAATACTGCTAGTATAATAGCACTTTTGGTATAGTTTTTTGCCTATAGCATAAGCATTTTTTCTGAAATAGAGGATTGTTACATAATTTTTTGTTACATAATATTTGATTTAAATGTTTTTATTTTTATAACGATTGAAAAATTTAGCAGGCACTAAATATTAATCTTTGTTTTATTAACTGATATACTATAAATTTCCGAGACTTTCATTACGCAATTTTCGAAAAATAAATTTCAATACATTTTTTCAATCATGACCGAGAGACATTGAAACCACCCTCTTCATAAAATGTACCTGTGTATAATATATGTACACACACATGTGAGTGTATGGGACATAACGGATTTTATCGACACCATATCTTGTGTAATTATGAGATTTCCAACGAACAAACCGGTCTGATTAGCCTTTTGAAACAAAATGGTTGACCGAAAAATTCAATAAAAGTTAAAATATACTTATATATACGCACTGATAATTTCTACCTGATTCTTGTTATTAGTGCCAAAAGGGATTTTTAAACTTTTAATTAAAGCATTAGGATTACGTAAAAAGTTCTAAGAGTTGAAATGGTTTATATTGTTGTGTTTTTTATAAAGATTATCTAAATTACAAGTAATTAATATAAAAGGTCATATCGTCACTTATTTGTATAAGTATAATTATTATTACAAATATATATTTCCATCTATCCGCGTGCAAATTTTTCGCGCAAGTATCCCTTATCTCTGGGCTTGCAGACGCCTCGGCAGATGGCCCGCATTGTTGGGCGGAGGTGGAAGTTAAAGGCAGTCGGCGGAGGTGGCACGTGGTGGTGGTGGCACGTGTGATGATAGGCGATGACGGGATCCAATATCACCCTGCTGACACAATGCCTTTTCTCACATATTCATACGCTTATAATGTGATATTCTTATATCATCCCATAATAATATTATTGCCTAGAGGGGAATGAACGTCTCGTGGAATCAACAAATACAATGAAATATAGGAGCTTTATAATGTATTTGATAAGTACATATATTACTCGCTCTTTTCGTATTTCGTACAACGGCTCGATTACTGACTACATTTTTAGCTTGTTCTAATGTCTTATCAATCTAGACCCCACTTTTATCATCCCATCACATAACATCTTTTAATAATTCAGGAAATAATCTTTTATTATAGCGAAATCGGAGAACGCTCTTCCCCAAATAGGAAGAAATCCAGGTTCGAATTCCGATTGCAACTATATATTTTTCCGTATATCTTTCTGATTAGTTTAATTTGTATTAAAATACTGCAAAACTATGTACTGAAAAAGCAACTTCACACCAAAAATGTGTTCTCTTTTACATATAAATTGTATTAAGGTTTCCAAATTTAATAAAATGGGTTAATTAATTTAATTCTGGCGTCTCCTATTGGGTTTCACTCAAAGATATTTTATATTCTCCTTAATATAAATATATTGCTTTTAAAAATGGAATAGTAGATGTACCAATTTGAAATATTATAGAATATAATAACATATAATCAAAATTCTTTCATATAGTATTATATATTCGAACATATAATCAAGTCCAGGTTCAAATCCCGGTAGCAACTAAATATTTTTTTAATAGATGTATACTTTTTGCATATCTTTCTAACTGATTAATTTGATTTGTATTAACATCTTTTAGACTGATAAAATCAAAGATTTATTTGAAAAACTTTTTAGATATTAAACTGTTAACGCGATCGATTAAAAATAATAGGTCATAACTTTCCTCCCCAGGCAGTTCCGGTTTGACACATTTGTGATTTCAAGAAGTGAGTTAGGTCCCCATCAACTTTCATACAAGTGGTACTCTTTTTGTAAAAATTTCTCTGATTAAACTTCAACAAATGCATATTCGCATATTTATGTAAATCAATTAAAATTCCAATTAAATTCTAGAATTATTTATTAAAATCGATAAAATCGGGTTTATTTATAATATCTAGTCGTACGATTCAGGGCAGCTACTGTCACATGCAAAACACGTTTAATACTATCTTCTCTCGTAGGCAACAACGCTGATCCGTTTATATAAAAAGGGGTTCCCAGCCGCCCCTTCAGAGCAGGGGCGGCCGGGGCACATGTGTTGGCGCCGATATTTCATCAGAAATCCGCGCAGTCAGGAGAGGAAACTTTGATTATTCCCTTCCCCGGTAGCCGCCCTACACTTGACACTTGTCAGGGTGGAATCAATCCTCTTACAAGTTTATTCGGCCTTGCCACACATTCTGATTGAACATTTATCTCGAGAGCTTCTTTGCGAAAAGTTTCATAAATTATTGATGGCGTTCTCCGAGACCTGCTAGTGTACCTAAAGATTTTTAGATTTTTGATTGGTTTGGCTTTCATTGGTAATGGCTGTGCAGTGAATGGACCGCTATGAAGATTGTGAAATTGAAATGAAATGAATTCCTGACGTTAATTATAAATATATCACTGTGCAACACACATTTTCATGCCAGCGATTATTTAAATGTTTCTAGCTAATTCTTGAAATTCAAGTTCAAGAAAAGTTTGCATCCACTTTCATCTTATGGGGAATGGAGTGTGATTATGTTACGAGATTGTATGAGTATGTTGTCGATTTGTCAGAAGGATTTACTTAAGTATGTGCTGTGGAGATGCCTCAATAATCACACATCACTCACATGTTCGTTTGATGATCGCGGAATATATTGTGAATGTATGTGTGACTAGAGCAGGTTACGAAATAAAGACTACTTACGGTTGTAACTGGATTTATTGTCAAGAATAGTATACAAATTTCGAGAAATACAATAGCCGCACATTGAAATATATATACACATAGAGTTTTTTCGCAGAGATGTTACCTGGAATGCGGCGGCGAAAAGAATGAGGCCCGAGAGCCGGCCTTCTATATATCTAGATGGTTGCGGATGCATTACGTATTGGCACCCGACGTTGGTGCTGGGTATTTTTTCGCCAGGTAAGAACTCTTCTTTTACGCACCGGTATATACAAGGCGCATTCAGGATCGTGATGACAGTGAAGGCGACAGATCTCCACAACCTGTATCGAAAAGTGGCAAACGGCAGTGGCGAAAACTCCTACTTGAGAATGCAAAGTTCCATGATGACAAAATCTATCACTGATTTTACACATTCATATATAAAGCCACTTAACCATTGTTCTTGTTGGCCATTCCAGACGGATTCAGTTACACTCCGGCAAGTAGTTTTATTATTTCTAAATAAACGATAAAACGTATCTCATTTTATACGTTCTTGGGATCTGGGGGAGAAAGACTATTAAACTTTTGTTGTAGATTGTTGACTGTAATTGCTTTATTGTCTTATCAACTTCACATTATTTCATATATATTATGTACATAGATAAAAATGTTCTCAAAGAAATTAACAGTAATAATTTGATAATAATATCATTTTCATACGACTGATGTTTGATTCGGAAATGTAAAAATAAAACATTAGAATAATAAAAACAAAATTTTACAGTTAATACAGAAAATTTTATGAATTACTTTAACCTTTACCATACCGTGATATAAAATACCCGTACGCAGCAGCCATGCTGTCAACTCGTGTTATCGTAAGATATTTGGAGTTTTTTTAACCTCTAAAATACGAAAAATACTTTTATTAGCTTTAGTGATTTTAAAATTGTTAATGCTATAAATTTATTCCAAATATTGGGCTTTAAATGTGTAAAAATGATAAATGTAATATTATGATTCGGAGAATTCATCAAGTCCTATACAACATTTCTTCTTATCTCTCTTCATTTAATCAGTGAGAAAGATATATACCTAATTTCATCTCTTTCTGTCTTACCAAAAGTGATATTTTGGCCGATATATTAATATTACAATAAATTAAATTGAAAAATAATTATTTTTATAAGATTCGCTTTACGTAATTTATTTTTCACTATTCAATTCAAAGCGTAAGTATTTTCCTTAGGATTATCTGAAATGTGAATATTATGCTGAGTGTATTTAATTATATATTGGGGCGGTAGATTTGCCTCACTGCATGGTTTGGGAAAGGTTAACGTAAAATAAATATTAAAAACCGTCATTTTAAACATACTTTACCCAATTATTCGTGCAACCAAAATCATATAAACAATAATGTTTGTAAATACTAAATTAATGTATTAATTATAAATATATACATATAAAATCAATTTTGTCGAAAAATATTGTTTTAGCGTCACCGGGATTAAAACAATATTTTTCGACAAAATTGATTTTATATGTATATATTTATAATTAATACATTAATTTAGTATTTAAAATATCACAGACCTATGTTCTGAATAATTACAACTTCACAATAAGAATGTGTTTTCCTTAATAATAATGTTTGTATAATATCAACTATTGCGCACTTAGTAGTTGTTTTCCGATTATTATCAATACTCAATAATAAAGTCGTACGTCATTATTTTTATTTAAGCAAACATTTATTACATTCAATTTAACGGAGACATATTTAAACGTTAGATATGCCGAGTATTTGCCATCAATTTACAATCGTTAATTGACTGAATTCAAGCTGTAAGTACCTGAAAATGCTTTTAAATTTATTTCTTATCTCTGCGTTAAAGCTAAATCATTAGATTCCATTGCTTAAATTGAGGAATTTATTAAATTTCCTATCAAACGAGAGCGAAATTGAATCTAATTCGGGGATATCGATAAATTTTAATGCATTTCCAATTACAAACGTCGAATGGCACTTATAGGTTCAATTTTTATCAACACAACGTTAGATAAGAAATAATTGGAACTGGGAATTCAAAGATTGCATGCTTTTAATAAAGAGCATACCGGTCTAATGGAGCGTGCTAGAGTGTTCCAAAAATCGGCAGCCGGTTATTTTTATGTGGGCGTAATCATTCACCCGATCACCGCGATACAAACAGCTTCATTCAGCATATTAACAGATGCTTGGTAATAATTATGCATGGTCTCAAAAAAGACACTACCACTAACATAAAAAATCCTATCAATATCAATAGTAGTATCAATAATAACCAAAAAAAAAAGGTTTAATCATCTCCATAAATACACACATATGTACAATTATGTCGTAAAGCATAAAACTATAATAGTATAATTGGTATACCTATACGCATTATTTTAAAGAGAGTTTATATAACTAGATGTTACTCGTCAAAAATTATGTTTTTTTTTAACATTAACTTACAAAATCAATAGCGAAATATTTGTATTATTTTAGTTAGTTTATTGTTAAAATTTTCTCTAATCAAACTCAATAAATTACACCATTTTTCTTGATCTCTGAATTTTGATGGTTAAAAAATATGCTTATTTATTATTCGATCAACGATATTTCACAATCAAAATTATTATTACCAGAAGTCGAAAAATCTAAATCTGCCTTTTTTTCTGAAACATTTGTTTCTTAATTACGTAGTATTTTCCTATTTTTAAAATACATCTTTATATGTATACGTTATTATTTTATAAGCACGGAATTGGCTTTTATATATGTAGAATTATAAATAGCTATTAAAAAATTGGTAATAAAATATTTCTAAAGTTTATAAAAATAAAAATTAACAAAAATATTATTTTATAAGTCGAACTATTTTTATTTAATAAAAAGGAAAAAACCATTGTACACACTAAAGTAATTAATAGATACTTGTATTTACAAATTAACTTAATTTTTTTTCACATCCATTGTTAATTACAACATTTTCATTTATTATTAATTAATATTTTATGTTTATTCAATTCTCATTTTAGGCTCGTCTATTTGATATCGTATAAAGCAATAAAACATTTAAAAAGTTCAATTGCTTTACATAATGTAAGTATCTCGAAATAAATAAATGTCAATATCGGAATGAAAATAATTTGAATAACAAATTCGTCTACTTCATTTTATATAACAAATCTGTGAGAATTGTGTAAGTACCTATGTAGTATATTCCTGCAGTTCATGAAAACGACCGGAAATACACCACATCAAGATGCAATTGATGCGTGCAGTATTCATCTTCAGGACACGGAATGTGATGATGGATGTGTGCACTTAAGGGTGAAATCTATGGACCGAGAAAGGGTGTGTAAGGACACATGAGATTTGTTCTACACGTGTCAATTTTAAAAAACTTGCAATTTACCTAATCTAGGAAAATATATCAAATGCTTTTTATGGCCGGTTATTTAATTTGCCTTTTAATTTAATCCCATTTTGTTACCTAAAATTTGCGATAATTAATATCGTTCCAGAAGTTACTTCTAATATAAAATAATTTTGAGATAAAAATAAAATATTTGTATAACAATTATTTGAGAATATGTATGAAAATTAAACATTTTAAATGATATTAAGATTACGAGTATAATAATTTTACAAATGTTGAAAAAAGAGATTGATAGAAAATAGATATTACACAAATTGTAAACGTGAATCTGAGAATTAATAATTGAATTTGACAGCTAAAATACAATATTGTATAAAACAAATATATACGATGACAATTTATCAAGATACAAATAAATATATCAACAATATCAACAGTGGCAAGAAAGACGTTAAATCATTTAATTTTTCGTTTAACAGAAAATTATGGGTCATAGTTTCTGAACAACGCATATCCTTTAACAAGAAAACTCGAAAGGTTATATATATACAAAGTTATTTTACATTAATTATTAAAATGTTTGACTACAAAATCAATTCTATAAATAGTATAGATATTATAAAAGGACACACGGGTTTGATCAAAAATAAACGAAAAATTTCGAATTTCGCGGGCAGTGTGTTACCGACTGAGTTTTTGTTTTTTTCTCAGGTTGGTGACTATGTGAGCGATATACGTGTCAAGTTTCAACTCTATTCAAGCGTAGTTTCCTTTTAACAGCCAATTGATTAACACCATTTTTGTGACGCACTACGATATTATTGTTTTTGAAAATGACCGAGTAAAGAATTTGCATTAGAATTGGCGTTAAGAATAAAATTAAGTATATTGAAGTGGTTAAAATATTACAGACGGCTTTTAGCAAAGAATCTATATCGGAAAGAAGAATTTATGAGTGGTACAAACGTTTTATAGAGGGCCGTGAAAACGTGGAAGATGATGCCAGGTCTGGACGATTAAACACATCAATCAACAATGAAAACCATGCAATAGTCAAGGAAATCGTTCTTTTAAATCGACGAATTCCTGTTAGAGAGCTCGCAGAAGAATTTAATATTTCGTTCGGGTTATGCGAAGCAATTTTAGTTAATAATAATAATATTAAGTTAAAAACAATAATAGTTTGGGCATGAGAAGACTGGCTGCCAAATTTGTTCAAAATTGTTAAATTATCAACAAAAAGAATATCGTAAAAATCTCCGAGGAATCGTTGGCTAGTTTTGCTACTGACCCAAACATGCTTCGACTCATCATAATAACAAATAGGTGACCAAATATGAGTGTATGGCTACGACGTTGAATCAATGGCCCAATCTTCACAATGGAAGCTACCTCAGGAGCCAAAACGGAAAAAAGCCCGTCAAGTTCGATTGAATGTGAAGGTTTTCCTTTCTGTTTACTTTGATTACATTATTATTTTGAAGTTTTACGACAATTTCGTAAGAATATACATCGGATTTTAGACTGCTTATTCATTCATTTTTGGTCAAAATGTGACCATAGTGCTGCGACAGCCTCCATATTCACCTAATTCAGCTGCCTGTGACTTATTTCTCATTTTGTTTCATCAAAATAATATTAAAAGGATAACGCTTTGACACCATAGATGAGATAAAACAAAAATCGCAGGAGCAGCTGAACACCATCTCATAAACAGAGATTGTGAGGTGTTTTAAGCAATGAAAAAAATTGTGGCATAAGTGCATTATATCCGACGGGAACCACTTTGAAGGAGACAAAATCGAAGTTGATCAATAAATAAATATTTATTTTAACAAACTAAAATTGTCGTCTCTTTTTATACATAAATACACGGAATCGATTTATTATTCAAGATAACGCATTGTACATATACCTACATAATATATAGGATAATAATTTTTTAAATCAACCCAAAATAATATATATGTTTAAACAAATGAAACTCATTAGTAAATAAAAATTACTGTAATCCACGCCGAAGTACTGAACAATGCCGTCTGCAGTTTGATATAAACTGTAATAATTATGAAAATGTAGAACAGAAACGTTGTTGAATATTTGTAATAGTATATTTTTAATTAGACCTACTTTAATTAATTTAAATGTTTTCAATTCCAAATATAAAAAAAAATTAATTTAATATCATTTAACATAAATATTGTTTATTCATTGTTTTATTAAAATAAATCAAAAATTAAAGCCATCTTGCAAAAACGTGAATGAAGAAACCGAATTTTTTTTCACAATATTCGACAATCGACAACATCACGTATATAACAAAATAGTACCAAAATTAACCACTAATAGTTTTTCAAAGACCAAATTACTTTGTTTAGTTTAACAGCTGGTATTTTTTCTAAATTTATACTAATTAATTTACGTCATTATAATTAAGAACAATATTTTATAGACTGGCTTAAATCGCGTATTAATAATGACTTAATTAGTCAGTGTTACATACTGCCACAGGCAATAAACAGGTAATTTATATTATAGTAGCATCCGATGCAAAACAATATTCGCTATAGGAGGGGCCGTGTCTCGGATAGTGTAACCGGTTCATCTGTATGTAAAGTACCCCCGCGACTGCAAGATTAATCGCCCCACGAATAATAATTTAAACCAAGATGTGCAGCGTTAATAACCCCCGGGGGATGGGAACTATTTTCTGAAACAAGATGCGAGTTGAAGGGAAACAATCATATCTTACGGCAGTCTGAGAAACCAAATCATCATCACATAGTACAATGTATACATTTTGTATATAAATACAGCATGAAAGGGTAAATTTAATCATATGAAAGTGCATACAAATGGATTCAAGCTAAAATCATAAATAATTGGACATTATGATCAAATGGGTACACATCTTTGATATGATACACTTGAACAATACCTAAGGGCATTTTGACATTAACCTAAACTAGAAAACTACACAGTGGTGTCACTGGAATAAGAGCAGTGAAATTTTACCTGCGATTTTAGGATTATGATGACAAACACGATATTATGAGCAAAATTATGTACAACTATCTAACAATACAATAATCTTAACATGCACCTTAACAGTAAAAGGAAAATATTGAATTTTCAATTATATAATATAAAATTTATCGCTTCTTCAAATTTAATTATAAATACTATTTTTACACTGTATAGAAAGCCATCGAACACCTGAATTACCAATTGTCAATCTAATGTATTTTAACAAATTGAAAATTTAACGCATTCTTTCTATGAATCAACTTTTTGTTTTTTTAAAATAGCTATTTTTTAAACAAAATAAATATATTTTACTCATTTAGATTACGCAGCTGTCGGTTCTTATAACTATAATATTTCATTTTGGATTTTTGATGAAGTATTGTATTTTTTTTTTAATGTATTTAAAAAATATGCGATAGATTGGGGAAAAATGCAAATTGCATGTCCCTATTTTTACAAACTTCGTAATTTAAATTAACAGACATGAGTAATGGGAGCACAGAAGCGATGGGTAGAGGCTAAAAAATCTAGTTCTGTTTAATTTTTGAAACTAAATCACGTCGACACGTGAGGGCGGATGTAATCACAGCAGCCCCAAGACCGGCGGAGGGGTGATCTGGTTTGGTTTATTTATAGGCGTACACCTGCTTCACCACCGGAGTCATTTATTTCTAATGCGACGTTCATAATAATAATTATTTTTATTGACAAGTTTGTTATATTTTATTTTTTAACACTGTCATACGATTAACCTTTTTTGACTTACTTTGAATATTGTCACCTAGAAACTGTTTTGATTTGATAAATAAATAAAAATGTGTAAAATGCGCATTAAATCAATTATTAAAGAGTGAATATTATGTTCCAGGACGATTTTTTTTGGCTACCATTTTGGTTTGGCAAATATTTGTCAGTTAGAATTTAGTGGTCTTATAGAGTAGTTGATTACAAGTCATTAAAATATTTTAACTAAATAATAAGAGGCAACGCTGTAACCATTAATGGTAATCGCTAATCACATAATGGAAAACTTCTTGGTGGCCGAATTGAGTCGATTGGGCCTGTAACACATTTAGTTTCAATAGGACGGTGCTACCTCATACACACCCCGAGATACGCTTAAAACTTTGCAAGAAATTTTTCCCGGCCGCATAATGTCAAAAAGTGGTGATATCGACTGTCCTCCTCGATCACTTGATTTGACAGCTCTCGACTATTTTCTGTAATATACTTGAGGTCTACAACAATTCCGATGCTAAAGGATAATATTTAAAATTAAATTCCTGAAAAAATACGCGAAATATGCGAGAATGTTATGAAAAGTATGGTTAAATAGCACGCATTTGTGTTGCTGTCAGAGGCGGCTAGTTGGTTGATGTTATATTCCATATATAATTATAATGAACTAATAATTGATAAATAAAAAGTAAATTTAAAAAATATGTTTTATTTCTTAGTTAATATTCATTCTGTATTATAAATTTCTTCAAATCTAGCACATTCATATAGATCAGGATGGCCCTGCTTAAATAATCGACATTGTATGAAAGTAAACGAGGAAAAAGTTGTATGTCAGGTATGTGGCTTTCAATCCTCTCTGCCTACCTCCGCGGAGAAATAATATCGTGATAGGTTAGTTCATTATTTTTTCTTTAAGCTGCGTGGTGAACGTCTTTTTTAGTGTTTGACAATTTTATTATCAATCGAGAAGTCAGATTAATTTATTATATTATTACGTATTTTTTTTCAACTATTTAAACAATTATGTTATATATCAATTATGAAATATACGAAAAATACAGCTCAAAAATATTTCTGAAGAATGATTTTTCTTTTTTGCGCTTTTGGCGATAAATTCCTACATTTTTTCGAACCCACATATAATTTAACCAAAAATATTAGAGAAAAAGTGATATGTAGAAAAAATGTATTATATATATATATATATATATATATAACCACATATCCTTTAATGAACTACAGAGTCACTTAATTTTTTATTATATCATTACTGCTTATATCTCTTTTTCTTTAACTTCAGAGATACAAATCAACTATAATGAGTTTGTTAAATTATGCAATTACACATTACACTTAATTATTTTGTATCAAACAAACTGAATTATTAAAATATTAACTATAATCTAGTTAAATTTATTTATCATTAATGGCTAATATATTGAAGAACCTAGCAAGAGACTCAACTCTTTTATAATATAATGTAAAAGGTTACATCTTCATTACTAAAATTATATTTGTACACCAATATAAAGCAAGATACTCATATACTTGACAATAATATTCCTGGTTTGATTCATTTTCATCGAGTCAATAACGTTTCTGATAAAATACTTGAACATCTGACAAAATATGATTGTAGAATATCATGTACATATATTAAAAGACTACATTGCTCGTGCATCAGAAATTAACATATTCTATATAACTACAAAATTATTAAAAATTTATTTTTAAAATAAACAAAAGTGGATTAAAAATAAATAAAAAGTTGGTGAAGTATAAAAATCATCAAATAAATTTTGAAGAGCAGCGTAATTATTAATGGAAATTCCTCAGATATTGTTCCAGAAATAATTCCAGAAAAGATCAGGAGAATACGGCGGATGTGAATTAACCTAACTAACCAACAAAGATTTTTTATTGCTACAAAAAAGCCACTTTTGTATTATTAGTAGCATTTAGACATATATCATGATGAAAAATCACTAAATTCCTAGTCGGTTTTCTTATTACGACCTCTAGGCGATGGAATTGTTGGCAATAAATGTCAGAAGTAATGGCTGTACTTCTCGCAAGCAATTGACTTTTTTGTATCACCAGATGCACATTACCTAACGTGAATGGACACCACCTTTTGCACTGAAAGTTGCTTGTTTATTAGAGCTCAGCCATTCATTTCGTGTTGTTGATGTTCATGAGAAAAAATACCACTTTTCGTTGGCGAGCTAAATGATAACGAGCAAGCAAAAATGCTCAAAATGTTCAATTTTTTGTCGCTTTCACTCATAACGTATAGATCCCATGTACCCGATTGACTTATAACATGGTGAATTGAAACGTTTAAACGATCGTCGTCAAAGTCAGATGATCTTCCTGAATGAGAAGAATCATTCATGTCAAAATGACCCTCTTTAAAATGAGAAAAATATTTTCGTGCCGTACGCTCTCCATTGTTGTTTTTCACCTAAACAGCACAAATGGATCAATTTGGACTCTGATGCCTTAACTCGTCGTTAAAACTCAAACAATAGGATATATCGGTAATATTCGTTTTTTTTTAACTGGGCACTCTATTATCTTCAGCCAACAATTAAGAAAAACTTTCAACAAATTTTTATTTAAAATATTTAATAAAACAATACTATTGCATTTTAAGTGACATTGACATTTATATCTGGCATTAACATTGACATATTATTATTATTTTTTTAATTCTAAACCGCTATTACCTTGTAAAACAGAAATTAATCCATCAGCTTATTACATTCATATGTTAATTTATCAGAGATGTTATTATTTCTTTTATAATTTAACAAAGAGTAAAAAAACATGGCGCAAACCCGACATTGTTCCTTAATCCTACGTGTCCTCGCCGAGTCTCACCTGAGCCCACCAATTATTATTATTGTTACATTCTCTTTCATCTGGTACTTTATAACTCGGTTGCAATGTTCAGGAAATCCTCCCCTCTACAAGGCCACACATGTTTCTTTAATCCTCGTGATCATTAAAAAGACCTAATCATTTTTTTCGCAAAATATCATATACTTTATCACATGTTAATAAAAATAATAAGATCCATCATTATATTTATTTTCGAAGAAATTTTATACCTTGGTGAATATATCGCACATTTCGCAATAATTGGATCGCCAAGTTATTAAAAACTTGTAAATTGAGAAATTGTAAATACGAGATACTCTTTGATGATACCTATTAAAAGTTAATAAAGTATAAAACCACCAGATAGGTACTATAAATCTTGGAAGTATGTATTATATATTGGGTCTTATATATTTATTTTAATATCTGAAAGCTATCATAAACAAATTATATTTTGTAAGTGCGATGAAAACGGTGCGGAATTAATACACCGTGTTGATTTATTAGTTTTAAAACATTTCCTTTATATCGTAGTATTAATATAAATTTGAGAAATTCATCGGTAAATCCCAAAATCATTTGCGATCTAAACCATGATCATAATTTACCAAATATTTCGCGGGAATTTAATAGAAGCGGAGCAACAACGCCTTACGATTCTCCGATGAAAGATGTTCTCTCAATATTTACGTCAAGGCAAAGTCATTTTTCATATTGAAACATTATAATTGTCCCCTCCGCCGGATAGGTAGGTGCTGCAGCGTATAAATTCGGTGAGGACGGGGCCATGTTAAGACAGGAAGGGGCGGGCGTGGGGTGGAACAACCCTTCATATTGAATAAACTCTTCGATCAATCCTCTCTTACCCTAGGCCTGAGCGGCCACTAGTGCACGGGAATTCGTCAATAGAAATTGAGTTACGAAAGGAAAAAAGATGAGGTTTATATATAATTTATTTTATAGATAATTTTTCAAGACTCAACACCACTATTGTTCTGTTCTTTGAGTTTGTATAAATATATTGAAATACACAGAATACCGATATTTTCCTTTGTTCGAAGAAATAATTAAATTAAAATATAAAGAGTCAATGTAGTTTTTAGATATGTAATTAAAAAAATAATAGCTATACGTGTTTATACCTAGTTTATTACACTAAGATATATGGTTTAACTTTCAGGTGAGATTTAGAGTAGTTTTTTTAATGTTTATTTATGTGTGTATTTTTAATATTTGCAAATTGAACTTTGTGATTCTTGTTCATTTTAAATTTGTTTTTAACCACTTAATAGGTTATTTTAATACAATGTATATATATAAATAAAACAATGTTCTAACTATACTTGAGTTTATTTGCACTTCTCGAGTTTCAAGAGAAACAGTAACTCTCAAGTAGTGCAAATAAACCAAAGTAGAATTATAACATTTATTTATTTATATATATTATATATTAACATACATATTTTTGTTTTAATAGAGGTGAATACATAATAAACATACATAATACATTGTTTATTATGTGGGATGGAGTAGACTTCACCTCTGATATATACAGCGTTGTCCTGGCTACTTTACTAGACTGAAGTCTGTGTTAAAGTAGCCAGTTTTTTTTCGTGCTGTTATAGTGTTATTTATCGACAGAAATAAAAAGAGAATTACAAATATGTATAAAAAAGGAAAAATAAAATAAAAAAGTATATGTAGTGGGAATGTTGTAAGACTGGTGAATTATTAGTGAAGGTATTGTATAAATTATATTAGAATGTTGGACAGCCACGCTTCTGATTTATCTTTACCTGATTGAATTATATATTGGGTCCATATTAGTATAATTTTATTGGAATTAAACAATTTTCAGTTGGTACTGAGTATGTTGAATAGTTTCGGAGCTAAGAACATGTAGAATCTTTGATAAAATGTTGTTGCTGCTCTCAGAAATGGTGTGTGAATGTTTGTTGTTTGTCGTGTGTTGTGTCCACAATTTATTGCTTGAGGAGGGTTGTTGTTAGCATGGAAATATTGAACAAGTCTCAACATAAAGATTTGTCTTATATCTAGGACATTGTTTTATTTAAATCCATCAATTTTAATTAACTAAAACTATATATGTCACGTTATTCTAATGTTTATTTGTATTTTTATAAACAAAAACGATGCATTTTTGCAAACAGCTGGAAGTTTCATCTATCTCTACAACTTTGGATTACATTATATAAATTCAATGTTCCATAAATATAATATAATGAAATTATAAAGCTAAAAATTAACATCTTCATTATTCACTTACTAAAGTATTATTATGGCGAGTACGGCTAATAAAGCAAAACTTTACAAAAAACTAACGATTAAATATAGAATTGTGTCTTTAAATATATATTTTTATCAAAATTGTTTAAAAAATAATGTTATACCTAAATATATATGTGGAATGTTTAATTTAAAAAATAAAATAATAAATAATTCTAATATTTCTGTTATTAAAGCTAAACAAGCGTGGCTAAAAGAAGATTTAAAAAGTGCATTTAAAAATCGTAATAAAATTAAACTTGACCTAAAATTATTACATACAGAATTAGTACATGAACTTCACGCAATAGAATGGGATTTATTTGATGATAAAGTCCGAGATTTTGCATCTAGAAAAGCCTTTAAGAAAAGAGTGGTACTTGATAAAAAACTTAAAATACTATGTGATAATAAACCAATATTATATAAAGAAAAAAATAATATTAATTTTGATTACACATTTTATGATCGTTTTAAAAAATTTTCTTCTCATGTTTTTCTTCCAGAAGAAATTGATTTTCTTTCAAAAGGTTTTAAATATAATTTACAATATAATAATAATAATATTAATAGTGTTATTGAAAATTTGGCAGTAGATATTGAAACAGCATTATATAAAAAACCAAAAACATTTCATTACAAAGTTACAGATTTTTTAAATAATCATCAAATTCCTATAAATTCAGTGAAGAACAATCAAGATATAATGCATGTTAAAAACATTCGAGAAGTTTTAAAAAAAGAAAATCTTATTTTAACAAAAGCTGATAAAAGTCATACATTAATAGTGATGAATAAAATTGATTATATTTCGAAAACTGAAAATTTCCTCAAAAGTGACCAGTTTAGTATTATGAAAAAAGATCCGACTCAAAAATATCAGATGGATATTAAAAGTGCATTAAAAAATTCCATAAGTGACATATTTACTGATAATACCGTATTATCAGATATAATTTTAATGAATCCTAAGCCTCCAAAACTGTATTCCGTATTAAAGATTCATAAGAGTGATATTCCAATAAGACCTGTGGTTTCGTATTGTAGTGCTCCAACGTTTAAATTATGTTCTTTTATTACTAAAACTATAAACAGACTTAATATTTTTAATCCAAAATATACTATAAAAAATTCGTTGCAATTAGTGGATATGTTAAAGGACATGGCTCTTCCCAACAATGTTAAACTTGTTTCTTTTGATATTGTTAATTTGTTTACTAATGTACCTATTAATGAAAGTAAAATTTTAATTTTTGATTTACTAAATTCATCTAATTTACCTAATAATTTGGTAAAAGATCTATGTCGTTTATTAAATCTTTGTATGAACCAAAATTATTTCCAATTCAATAATATAATATATAATCAAACAGAAGGTCTTCCTATGGGAGCACCCACAAGTCCACTAATAGCAGATATTTTTGTAGACGATTTGGAGAAAAAAATTTTTGATTGTGATTCTTCTTTGTTAAATAATGTTTTGTTATGGAAAAGGTATGTGGATGATGTATTGTGTATTTGGTCGGGTTCACAACGTCAACTAACCACATTTCTAAATTTAATTAATTCGTTTAATAAAAAAATACAATTTACATTAGAAATGGAAAATAATTCTACCCTAAATTTTTTGGATCTAACATTGATTAGAAATAATAATAAAATTGAGTTCAAAATTTTTAGAAAACCAACTTTTACAGATACTATCATACACAATGAATCTAATCATCCATTATCACATAAACATTCAGGGTTCCATTCCATGATACATCGTTTAGTCAATATTCCTATGTCAACATCCAATTTTAATATTGAATTGAATACAATTAAAAAAATAGCAGTTAATAATGGGTATAATACATGTTTGATAGACACTATTTTAAAAAATAAATTAAAAGAATATAATAATCAGTTTTTATATAAATCACAGATGAAACATAATGATAATAATGATAATTGGCGTAAAATTTTATACATAAATAACTTTTCGAAACAAATATCTAAACACCTACCACGAGATATTAGACCAGCATTTTACACAAATAATAGTATAGGAAATTTACTCATAAATTCTAAGGACAAGGATGGTAAATTTAACAATTCTGGCGTCTATAAACTTAGTTGTAAGGATTGTGCTGCATTTTATGTTGGTAAAACGGGTAGAAATTTTAATATAAGAGTAAAGGAGCATTTGAGATGTTTGAACAATAGTGGGTTTTCAGAATTTGCTAATCATTTGATAGAAAATAGTCATGGTTTTGATAAAAAATTGGGATTGTCAATTTTGCATATAAACGGTGTAGGTCACAAATTAAATAATTTGGAATCGTTGGAGATAAATAAAGCATGTAAAAGTAATCAGGAAATTCTAAATAGCCAACTAAATTTAACTACGAGTCCTATTCTAAAATTTTTTCCTAAAAATTATTCGACTAAATTTGTATTGAGCAGCAATTTGAGTTAGGTACTAAATTTACTTTTTAAATAATAGTTGTTTTTAAAAATTTAAAAATAGATTCTGGATAAATAGAAAAACAATGCTATATTTTTAGTTAGTTTTGACATATCCTGAAGAAGGAAAAGGTGTTTTCCGAAACCGGTAGATGTTTTTTAAACTCAATTGTGGTTATTAAACTAAGATAATAAATAAAAAATATGAATCTTAACCACCAAGTTAATATTGCTAATTTTAAAAGTACTTACTAAAACGACTGCAATTTGCATAATTCTTATAATTTATTTATTGATAACTTTTATAATTTCATAAAAAATATCATTAAGTTTCACAAATCCTTTCTGCAATAATATTGATAACGGGGGTTGGGATTACTGTGAAGGGCTGACAGTGTTCCTTTGCGGAGGAATCCGTATCTGTGTACCTTCACAGGGAAGGAAGACTCTTGACTCCCCTCCCGGAATGCTTGCTTTCTGTTGTTATTTTTCTATCAAACGAAAATAAAGCACCCATGCGTCCGGATGAAATGACGAGAGGAATGGTAATGCAAAATATTTCAGATCCTTTGTCAAAGGTGGTTTGATTAATGTTTCACACAACTATAGGTACACGCATTCGCATAAAAGTTTTTATAGAAGAACAGGAATCATAACAAGTCATTGTTCGCAGTACAAACTCAACCCCTGGAGATTTTTCAATATTTTGGTAGAAATCTTTATCAATACGGGGTGCAAAAACTATTCAAATATATTTAGATGTTATTAAGGAGAACACATTCTTATTGTGAAGCTGTAATTATTCAGAACAGATGGTCTGTAATATTTGAAATACTAATTAAATATATTAATTAGAAAGATATACATATAAAATCAATTTTATCGAAAAATACTGTTGTTACCACGGGGATTCGAACCTGGATCTCTTTTAATCCGAAGAATGTAGATTATTTCATTATACTAGACAAATACAGTGAATTGACGTCAATTTGTATATTTAAATGTGTTCATCAATATTTATAAATCAAACCTTGTAACAATTTTTTCACAAAAATACATGATCACTTTATTTTTAATGCAAATAAAAAGATTAGAACGATCTACAAAAAAATCAATTTATTGAAAAAATATTTGATTCTAACCTGAACCTTTTCCTACCTGGAGAAACGTGTTACCATCAGCTACATCAACCGATTACGTTTACGAAAAAATTCTAACTTATATTTTGTATATTTTTATAATTGATCTATTATTCCATTTTTAAAAACAATCAGCTTTATATTGCGATACCCAAGTACGTTCTTTATAGCTATAGTTAAATTTTACATAATTTCGGCAATAAACTATTATTCTAGACCAAACATTAGTGTTGAAAATGAATAGTTTAATTACAAAAACAAGATTCGTAATTAAATTTAGAATTAATTTACTTATTTTTTAAAAATATATAATTTACATTATCAACCAAAAAATTTTCCTCAAATAAATTCTAAAAGTGAGAATATTCAGTTTTCGAGTAGGTATGTAGTAATATTTTAAGACTCCAGACATGCGACGAGACAAAAACACGATTTCGCGAATGTAAATATAAAAGTTTTTCAATAAAAAATAACATCGATACCGGGGAGAGCATGAAAACATTTTTTTCTATTTTGTGAATATTGTCTCTGGAGAAACAGTTTTGTATGAATTCAGATTTTTTCCGACTCACTGAACCCAAACAAAACGCCGCACTGTCTGAAATCTTAGCTGTCAACACATCGCGTATTGCATTTTCAATCAAGGACATAACCGTTATTCGACATGAAAAACCCATCAAAATTCTACCTCAACCGTCGTCAGTCGAGGGTTGAGGCAGATGTGAGTGTATGTAGATATCTGATGGTCCATAAAGATCGTCGCAAGCAAGTCGGTCGTCGACACCAAACTGTTTATGACTGAATGGATATTGAAGAGTGCTGTGTTTTAATAGCGGAGATATTCTCTTGCAGAGCTGGTGAAATGATGAAATAGATGGTTTAAAAAATACCACATCGTCAGACATAATATAAAAGTTCTGATATAAATCTATAAACATAAATAAAAATGTTATTGAAAGTGTCAAATACTGACCTTTGTATAGAATATATGCAGTGGCGTGCAGTAAGTATAGATTTAGGTTATGATGTTACCAATGACATCACAGAATCATATATGATATATGTAATACAATATATCTTGTTTATAGGATTATGATCAACCAACGTCTTTAGACAAAATGAATTCGTCGTTTATTTGACCTTACAATGTAATTTTAGAGTACTATTAATAGTGTTTTTAAAGTTTAAGTTTTAACGTAAAATAATATCTTCTTACCTATATAAAAATCAATATGACGTTTTTAAGAAAACTTTCTATGGCTGAACATGATTATTTTATTGTTTAAAAATCCTTCACGTAAAGGAAATAATTATTTTTATTAAAGGTTAATATAGAAAATAGTTCTGGCAATTGCTTTTTGTTTTTCCCAAATCAAAAACAAATCTATCCACCAAACTCAAAGAATGATCACGAAATCAACACGTTAAAAACAGTAAGATAGTAAAATTCACGAATTTTTAAAAGAGTAAGTAGACACTTCAATGATTTGCACACGTTGTAAGCCTTTCTAATGTAATTCTGTTAAAAATAACAGCATAAGTAACGACTCCATACAAAACGGATTAACCGATTAAGAATTTTTAATTCAGTAAATGGCCAATTATACGATTTGAGTAATACACTAGCTTAAAAATAGAAGATAGTAATGTGAATAACTACAATGCATCGATTTTAACTACTAGCGCTACAGCTACAATGATGAGTTGTCGTGGTAGTTTATAGAACTAAGTCATTAAAGTTTCTACTGGTACACAGATGGCGCTAATTGTAATAAATCCGTAAATATACGTTCACGGTCCATATTATAGATTATTTCAATCATATTTTTTTCCTAGAATTTTTAGTAATGCACAGCTTTTTTGCTTATATGCAATACACGCCCCTGGATATATAATATTATATATTCACGATAACGAAGTTGAAAAATAGTACGGAAAATATTTCACCTTTAAAGTAGCAGTAAAATGTTTTGAGATTTATTATTAGTTTTTTTACTTTTCCATGAATTAATATTAAATACCAAAAGTGTTCGTAAACAGACGTAGCAAAAGTGGAGAAGTACTGTCGCATACATAGAAGTAGTTAAGGCAGTATACTGGCATGTGGAATAGATAATATCGTAGACTTAATATGCACATTTTTATTTATTTATTATATTATTTTATTTATTAGTATTCAAAATCTCCCGGTATGTAAGATTTTACAGAGAAGCAATACCAATATTGCTAATAAACTTACTTACAATTTTCGCAATTTTCTTCGCATGTTTAAAAGTTAGACTATGAATTTAGCGACATCCAAAAATTTCAACTTCTTGAAATTTAAAAGCCCTTCGTATATAAATATTTTTGAACATAACACATTTTTACTAATTAAAATGTAAATATATTCAGTACTGTTTCTTACGTTACAATGGTAGAAGTTCAAAAAATATTTTTGTTTAGAGAAAAATAAATATTTATGGCATTTCAGGATTAGTTCGGTGCCAAAGAAACGCCTGACGACCGTAGAACCGTATTCAGAGTGCAGAGAGATGACGCACCATCCAGCCCAGGGCGGGCGGCCACGGATGTTTTCACTCCTGGGCAGGGCTAGCTATCGCCCGTATGACAAGGGGTGTCTCGACACACTTTCACCCCACACGCCTCCAAAGGTTTCCCTTGTGTTTGGGGAAAATCAAAAGAAAATACGCCGTCGATGCGCCTCTCGTTTGAAGCATCTCTCCGCTGGTGCGGTAAGGTATAATCATCGGTCTAGCTCCAACAATGTTTATTCACACCCCTCAAAGTGGAAATTTCAATAATATTTATGTAGTGCAGAAATAGCGGCGCATCTCTTTTAGGGCGGAATTCAATGCAACTTGGGTCTCGTCTATCTATTGAAGAGGTATCTTGAGTAATAAGATTTTCTAATAATATTCTTCTAGAAAAGATACTTAAAACGTGATATGGGTGTGGGATCTTACAGAAGATTATCAAAACCACGTTAAATCTAAATTTGTTTATATTTGTTGTCTTACAAAATAAAACATGTCATAGTTTAATTTTATTTCTAAAACATTTTAGTATTATCAAATGTTTTCTCTCTTTTGAAATTTATCTCTTATCCGCTTGCCGGGAGATAAAATGATAGCTTATGTAAATCCTAATTATTTACTATTCTTTTAATACTTTTAAAATTAGCAATATTAACTTGGTGGTTAAGATTCATATTTTTTATTTATTATCTTAGTTTTATTAACCACAATTGAGTTTAAAAAACATCTACCGGTTTCGGAAAACACTTTTCCTTCTTCAGGATGTCATAACTAACTAAAAATATAGTATTGTTTCTTCACCAGAATCTATTTTTAAAATTTTTAATATTTTTTTAAATAATTGTTTTTTAAAAAATTTTAAAAATAGATTCTGGTGAAGAAACAATACTATATTTTTAGTTAGTTATGACATCCTGAAGAAGGAAAAGTGTTTTCCGAAACCGGTAGATGTTTTTTAAACTCAATTGTGGTTAATAAAACTAAGATAATAAATAAAAAATACTATTCTTTTATGTACTGGCCGTTGCGTGAAGAATATTTTACTTATTTAGAGATTAACTGTTACTGAAACGGTATTAAAAGTAATTAATTTAATTAACATTCAAGTACTCGTTTAACGAAGATTGTCCAATACTAAGGTAAGCATAATCTGACATTTACAAGTGCTCAGTTCTATTTTAATAAACTAGCTATCTGTCATAAACAATATTTTATTTCAATCTGTTATCTTTTGCAAATCGGCTATTCTGATTTACTAACGGATACTCGTTTTAACATCCAATCTCATCATCTTTTAATCACCTTTCTCCATTTTGAATAATCTTACTCATCAAATTCTTCGTAGTATAGACATGTGATATTATAGATATTCTAGCCCATCTCCTTCCCTGAACTCATATCTTCCCTAAATTCACTCTTCTACCCAATTCCACTCACTCATTCAACATACATTATACTCTCCAACTTCACTCTCATATTTCCTTCCTGGATTCATTTTCTTTAAATCTACATTATCTTTCAATTCTGTAGATCGTAATCTTTCCAAAGTTTTGTAAAATTTAGTACTATGCGGTGCTACATTATTGTATTTAATTAAATAAATATATTATAATGTTTCACTGTTTTTCGTACCAAGAAACATATTATTTTGCGACACACGTCCTTATAATATCTTGTAATATTATGCCCAAAAGCAATATCATGTTTTCATTACCCACTTTAAGAGTTATTTATATGGAAATAAAATAAAATCTAACCGATTATCGTAAAAGTTATTTATGACTGAAAAAATTAATAATATATGTGACGGCTAAGCTTATCATATTTGAGTTCATTTTTGCAATAAAAATTCTCGATACATTTATAAGGTTTTGTCAAATACATGCCCTAAATAATTTATGGTAGCCACGAACCTCATGTATAGAGAGTAGCAAGACAAACGGCTTCGTAGAAATATCACTCGACTCCCTCACTTTGAAGAGAATCCTCACTTTGAAGGCCTTGCTTTCCATCATACCGTAATTGAAATCAAACATCTTTACGCTCTAAGGGTGTTTGAGAGATTTTGTTCATAATCACATAGATATATACATTATTTACTTGTGTAGGTATCCCATAAAAATTAATAATAGATAATAATAATATAATAATAATAAAAAAATTGCAATATATTTCAAACGCTGATTTTGATTTCTCTAATAAAAAATTTTACTCATTTTAAATACTTAATCAAAATTTCAACACTCTTGCTTTAACCAGAAAACAGATATAAGATATGTACTTAAAAGTTAAAACAATACCCACAGTTCATATTCACTTGCCGCAAAAAGAGATGAATAATTATGCTAGGTGAAAACGGTATTAGATGTTACAGTATCTATCATATAAAATTCCCCTAAAAATTTAAGAAATATGTAACAATAAATTTTAAAAGATACAAATAATCCAACGACTAAAGAAACAGTAATATGTATCTTTCAGATTTTTTGAAAAACTAGTAAATCAATTTGCTGAATAACTACGTATTAAGTCTCTCGAAGACCTTTTTTGTTTAAAGAATTATAATGTACAAATTATATAAATAATATATTTGAAATAATATTTTATATTAAGTATAATACACGTAAGTGTCTTCAATTTCAATTAGTTTATTATGAGTTTAAAAGATTATATTTCTATTAGGAGAACACAATCCTATTGTGAAGTTGTAATTATTCAGAACATAAGTCTGTGATATTTTAAATATGAATTAAATATATTAATTAGAAAGATTTACATATAAAATCAATTTTATCGATAAATATTGTTTTTGCGCTACCAGGATTCGAACCTGGATCTTTTTCCAAATACGGGGAAGGTGCATTATCCAACTATGCTACAGCGACGATAGTTTTAGCGACAAATTTTCTAACCTATATGTTACCTTTTTAATATTAAAACATTTAATCGTTACATTATTTGAAAGAGCCGTCTCCCTTATTTTTACGAAATCCCAAATACCTTTGAGTAATCTGATAGCAGACGCCAGAATTATCAAATCATTTTTATTAAATTTTGACACATATATCAGAAACAGATATCAGATATAAACAACGAAAAATTGAACTTTTTTAATATTTTATATACTATGCAGGTTTTGGAAAATGTACATATAAAATGATAAAAATTAGGCCTATAAATGAACAGCTATCATTTTTACACCCTCAAACTTAAAATGATTTGATTCGCCTCGGTCGACCTTATAAGAAAAAAATTGATATGAAATACTACCAAATTTAACGTACCGAATATTTCTTATACTCCTCGTAAATAAATTTACTTCCTCAAAATATTCGTTCTCATTTTCGATTATATCTAAGCTTCCCGAAGGAACCGTGTCCATCTCCTGGTATTTGGACAGAAACAAAAAGGTCGATAATCCCTCAAAAATATATCCCGGGACACCCTAGAAAAGATATTTCAACTATAAACTTTCAAAACAACAGTGGCACAAAGAAATCAATATTGTCATGAAAGATTTATGACGGTTTTTATAAATTTTAACGGTTAAATTTATGATAATGTAAAGTTATATCTATTTTACCATATTCGGAATCTATACCGAACACATTTGCATGATATCAAAAGGTATTACTGTTTTTCGTCATTTATAATTTGACTGATTTATGGTTTTAAAAAATGGTTTACATCAAATTATAGAAAGATTTATATTTGAAAAACCACGTATTCAAAAATAATTTTAGTTTTTATCGTTTACGTTTAGTTCAGGGCTGAAATGCTATAAATTACGCACATACATTCAGTATATACCGTATAGCCAGTGGCGTGCAGTAAGCACAAACTTGGGTTATGCTTTTACCGACGATGCTAACTACAGATAGGTATACTACGTATCAAAAAAAAATGTTAGATTTTTTTTAATTTTGAGACTAATTATATCAATTTAATTTTAGAATATAATTACAAATTGTGAATACAACTGTAAATTTACTAAAAAATGCAAGTTTTTTTATTGCTCGATATCGAATTCTGCTTTCGATTTGCCTTAAAATATTTTCTACGATTTTTACTTCGGACAACGGTTTTAAAATATTACATTAACAGTGTTCAAAAATATTTATTTAAATAATTAGATTTACAATAGAGCATAGCCAAAACTTAATACAGTAATAATATTTAAAAAAAATTAAAATTCGCTCGCTTGACAGATGACAAATTATAACCTACAAATTGTATCTACGCAAACACCGAAATATGGAACTATAGGTTGGAATACAATAAGAAACACAAAACGTCTAGTCTTTCAAGTAAAATAAATACGTAGAAATGTCATTCTACAGAGTTTTCAGTAAGGAAACAAATAGGCAACAATTAATTTTTAAAAACAGCAACCTTAAGCACAAATTGTTTGAAAAATGCAGAAAATCCGCAGAAAAATGCTAACGTAGATTCAGTAAAAAAATATTTAGTTCAATACAATTATTATGAGGATTAAAAAAACAATTAAGGTTCATTCAAGATATAAGTGATAGCAAATCGCGGAGCAGAATGCACATGAAGTTGTTACAGATGCTTCGCAAATAACTCACGGCTAGACAAAAGTCGTGAGTTACGTCATAGACAAGGTTAAGCTAATCCGAGTAATAACGGTCAGGATTTTATAGGGTATTTTCGTAATATAAAGATTATTTTATTTTCCAGAATTTTAAGTAATGCACAATTTTTTTTCTTGTATGTAGTGCATTTATATATAGTCTGGCGTATAACCAACCTTTATTTTCCACATCCATGCACTCTCATAGACTTGGCCTTCTGACCTTCGGTTTGTAATTCATATGGCATTAACATTCTTAAATTCCAATTAATTTTTGTTCAATTTTAATGTTATGTTCATATTAATAAATCTTACATGCCCTCCCCCCCCCCACCCCCAACTCACGTATATACATTTTAAGTAAATATACCTTTGTTCATAATCCTTTTCTCAGTGAGGCTTTACATGTTAGATATATCATTATTTGTCATCATATTTTTTTATTTTTCTCATTTCATAGCGATCTTACTTTATATCCTGCCATTACACATATACATATTCATTATACATATCTATCTCATTAATACACATACCTAATATAATACAATACAAATGTGTGCATGTTTCATTGACACATATGTGTAAGGATAATGTCAACCATACATTTATCTGTGCTTGTATAGATATAAACTTTAAATAAATATTGTATTATTTACATTCAGTTTATTTTTCTATTTGTCCAAAAACCTCTCGGTAACAACTTTGCCACAATCTTATTATAAGGAAAAAGCAGAGGTGTTAGGTTTCCAATAGAAGTGCTCAACTACCATACAATCTGATGTCAGAATCACGACGTAATAAAGTTTAGCAGTTATCTGATGAAGTCGGCACAAACCACAAAAACACGATAAAGGAAACTGTCTTGCCGACGCCACATTCGTCGCCGTTTTATTTGTCCTGTCGCCGGAGCTATTTTATAAACAACAAAAATATAACAATGAATCATATAAAATACGTCTCTTAGGTATAATATGTCCTTGGTTTTATTGCATCATTAGAGTGTGAAACATAGAATGTCCTTCGGTGGAAGATTCAGTTTTTACATATTATCAATAGTGACTCAAGGATCATCCACTATTTAAAATATGACGCTATTGACTAAAAAATCTTTTTGTAACCATAATTCAGTGATTTACTGTGTGATAGAATATATGAATTACGTCAAATATAATGCAACGTTGACAAACAATTATGGAGTCAAATTTTAAATTAAGTTATTTTATGTTACATACAAAATTTACTTACATTAATAAAATATTAACGAGCTAGCGCGCGGAAATTCAGAAGCTTCGGAAATTTTTGATTAGTAGAATAAATTATTTTCAACTAACGGTCCGCGCTCGGTGTTGCTCGAGATTCAGATTTACATCAAAGCGTAGGTGATGGGTGAAGTGACTTGGGTGAGGTTAGGTTCTGCGCAGGGTCCTGAAAAGTAATTTGGAATGAAAACTTTAACGAGATATAAGCGTGCTACTCAAACGTGCTACTCGACGAAACAATGAGCAAGTCATTTTTTTAACGTATCATTTGTGCACCTACGATAAATTTAAATATGTGAAAAATCGGTGTGATAAATTGAAAGCATTGACTAAAGTAATCAAGTCAGTGTATCAAGCCACCTAACCTCAATTCCAACATGTATTCTGGTACAAGAACGGAAAGCAAAAAAGGGTATGGCCTACGAGGATTTTAATTACACTTTACGGGTCGGTTGTCAATTTAACTGTGCTAAATTGTAAACCCTTGTCGAATAAAAAAAATCCCTGTCGACGTAAATGAAAAATAAATTGAAAACAATTTCAAACTTGATGAAGATATTATTACGCAGTGGGTGACAATTTTTTAACCGCATTATTGAAGGTTGCAAACCCACTTTAATACATTACTTTAACGAGAATATAATTAACCTGCAAGCTATAAATATATAAAACAAAGATAGTAAAACTAATATTTTTTTATTATTACGCGTAATACTGTGTATAAGAATTCAGTAAAAACACGTAAAAAAAATATTTAATAATATGGAAAAAGCGGATAAATTATATTTATAAAATTGCCCAAAATAAGAAACTTTTTATTTAATAAAAATTAACAAAAACTTTGTGTTTAACCACGTGAATTTTATATGAAAAACCATCTTATAATATTTAAATTATTTGCTTAACCGTGTGGATTATTTTATTTAAAAATGATTAACCATCTTGCTTTTGCCATAAATATTATGTACCCGTCAATTTATTAATTTACAAATTGTTCGTGTAAACACAGCTTTATTTGATACAAAAAATTATTATAATTAATATAAAGAACAACAATTATTTTTTGACGTTATCATAATTTTCATAACGTATCATCAATTCGTCTTTGGTCTTAATTTTACCAAATAACTATGAATAGTTCCGAAAGGACAAACATATTAATTTGAATAAAACCATAGACCGAATTGTTGGGCTCGTCTTCCGCAACAAAATATAATTTAAACGAAAAGGCAAAAGATAAATTGTTCTCAGGTCTAAGAAATAAATTATAATTTCAGTATTCTGGAGATTTGTGTGAAAGTATCAGAAATATTGGATGGGAAATGTAAGGCTGCCTCCAAAGTTAACCTTACTCTCTGGGTAGTGGAAATTGAATGGAAATGTGTACTTATGATTTTACATAAAGTTAAATTACAGTGGTTAAAATATACTGATTGAATCTACACAGTGAAGATGCTGTAAGTAACAATAGCTGCTGCCGAAGCAGGAGAGAAATAGAAGAAACTGGAGAACTCGCAGCGGCCGTCGGTTGCCAGATGGCACATGCTGCCAGTACTTTACCATTACCCAGGTGTGTATCTCAGCTATGGGGAGCTTCGCTTGACGATCTTTAGATGGCGGCAGGCCACCCCCACAGTGTTTTATGTTTTGGAATAGTATTTGAAATCTTGTGTAAAAAAATACATAAAATAAAAATGTTAAATTGTGTAATAAAAAGACATGATATTTCTTTCCGTAAAACTTATATTTATGTATAAAAATGTAATGCATACATGATTTAGTACGAAACTTTGTTATTATGTTCCAATATACATAATTTCTGACCGCATTTAAAATGTAGGTCAACTTTGTGGACCTTAAGGAGCCGCCGTCACGCATTTTCCTCTATAGAATCTGTTCAGGCGTTTTCGCATTGATGAAATCGTGCAGCCGTGCATTCATACCCCACAGGGTTTTATAAACCCCGCATGTGCCGGTGTATTTTAGACCTGAGAACAGGTGTGGAAAGGGTTGATTGCTCTCCAAATACCAATGCGAATTCCACAACCTGAGGCTAAAAATGCGTCCTAATCGTGGCGAGGAAATCTGAAAGCCGCGCTACTCCAGTAAAAAATATTTTTAACTCCCCGTTCATCGTAATGCGGATGGTAATGAAATTACATTTTTACTCGCTACCGTTATTTCACAATTTATTTTCAGCTTTCTAGAATTTTAGAGCTTCAGTCTTGAAGGCAAATGGGAGTTGATGGAGTTTTGTATGAATGTGTGAATGCGGGGTTTAAAAAGCACCGTAATTTAAAGATGGAAGGAGGGTTGATGCCACATAACCGTCGACCTACGGAAGCGGTGTAAATTGTCAAATTCCCGCAACGTGTCTATCCGTTAATGGGGTAGCTAGCGCATATACACATATGGAGAGGAAATTGATTTCATTTACAAATAACTTCATTTCAATTTTACCATAAAACCTATATTATAAGTGAAAAAATAGATGTATATTTTTTAATACACAACTATAATTACAAAATTAATAAATAAATGAAAAATGTAAATGTGTAAATGAAGCATTATTGTCAATATTGGGTTACATTTCTTAGTTGCCTGCCTTTTATAATTTTTACATGGCAAAAAATACAAATATATATATATATATATTTATTAAACCATTAAACGGTAATATATATTATTAAGTACGCTATTCCCTAGATCAAATATTTACCTAACTGTATTTACTTATTAATTAACCAAGCTAAAAATGATTCCTTACCAATAAATTCATCGTTCATCTCTCAAAGAAGTGTATTACGGTTTAGTTAATTTAAAGCATACGATATATTATATTAACAAATTGAGTGGAATTTTTTACCATTGAAAACTTAACTGATTTCTACGAATATTTTTTAATTTAAAGTCAGTGTGAGGTGTATTTATTCCATAAATATTACTTATTACTGTCATTTGTAAGAATGACACATCTAATAGGAGTAGTTACATCGAAATATTTTTATGTAATATTACTTAATTGGAATATCATTCAGATATGCCTGTTCGAAGTTTTTGGGCAGTGTAACCCCAGTAGTAAATTATTTTTAACCTTAAAAGAGATACGCCTTTTTGAAAGATGGATAACAAATTGTTTTTGAAATGAAAATGACTACTTAGTGGCTGTTTTCCATCTCCTAGTTCCGCCCTTAGTATCATCCGGAAGATTAACATTTTCATAATATTAAATGTAACAGAATACGACGCACCCTTGGAAATATTGAAGTGTATCATTTAGAATTATTATTACTGTGTTTCAATTGTTTCGTACTATCTGTCGCAATTGCCTTGACGCCAGTGGCAGTGCCGTCGACATCAGCCTAATGGAGTATGAAGGAAGATAAGTTTTATAAATCTTGTGAATTGAACGCTATCTACCGAGTCGGAAGTACCCCAGATAGTTCTCGGAGATTTTGTATTACTTTACATTTCCGGGAAGTTTGTACTCGTTTGTAATTTAATTGTTAATGCTTTGACATTAATTTAATGTTTAAGATTATTTTGTACTTAAAATTAATATTGTACTTTAATTATTTTCTTATGCATAGAAAATTCTCTTTTCCCTTCGAGATGAGCAGAGACCTCAACACTTTCCATACTTGTATATTCTTTCAGACGCTCGTCAATTTAAACAGCAATTTTTTTTATTAAAGTAAGTACTTCTAATATCGATTCAATTTTTCACACTGGGTTTTATGTGATCATCCTCGAATTATTCACGTAGATATAAACCTAAATAAAAGTATTAAGACTTTTAAAATTAGCAATATTAACTTTGTCGTTAAAATTCATATTTTTTATTTATTATCTTTGTTTTATTAACCACTGAATTGAATTTAAATACATCTACCGGTTTCGAAAAATTCCATTTTCTTCTTCAGGGTGTCATAACTAACTAAAAATATATATCATTGTTTCTTCACCAGAATCTATTTTTAAAAAAACAACAATTATTTAAAAAATAAATTTAGTACCTAACTAATTTGAGTAAGGTTAGGTCAGGTTACTAATTTGAGTTAGGTACTAAATTTATTTTTTAAATAATTGTTGTTTTTTTTTAAATAGATTCTGGTGAAGAAACAATGATATATATTTTTAGATATATATTTATGACACCCTGAAGAAGAAAATGGTATTTTTCGAAACCGGTAGATGTATTTAAATTCAATTCAGTGGTTAATAAAACAAAGATAATAAATAAAAAATAAAAGTATTAAGAATTGATATTAATTTTTTTTAATGCAGACGATATTCATTTTATAGAATTTTATAGTTAATCAACACAATAAATCAAATACGATTTTTTTTTGGTTCAATATTTCATTTTTTCAAAAAATTGAACTAAGAATACTGCTTTTTCAAATAATTGGAATAAGAATTGAGTTCGGAATTAAATTATTCAAAATGAAAGTACCTACATATTTTTCAGACTCGAAAAAAAAACATTTCTATATAACATGCATTAAATTAAAGTATCGATATATAAATAAATACTTTGAAGTCAAAGAAAAAGTTTTAAATTATACCAATTTTCACTTCCATTTTTAATACTTGCTAAAATTACGGAGAAAAATTAATTTTCAATACGAAATTTTATTTATTTAACACACAGAAATATCAAATTTCTCTTTACGTGTTCTGGAGAGCTTATTCTGTGCTCGTTTCTTTTGGTATTGTATATTGGTGAGAGAATATTGCAATCATGTAGGTACTTGTTAAGTAGTCAAAAAAGTAGAATAGTCTTTAGGTCGTTTCGTTTGCTCATATTTAGCACAGATAGTGTATCTAAGTTTAGCAGATAAAAAAGTATACCACCTTATTAGTGCCGCGTGCCGTGTTACTCTTACTACTGGATTTATTCTTCTTTAAAATATAACACTACAATGGAAATTAATTTAATGTTTTAGATTATATTTTTATTATAAGTAAATTCATAATTTCTGTAAAGATTATCAAGATCTTATTCTTCTTTCTCGTCGCTCCTTCATGACTGAGAATAATGATTTTAAAAAATATATAATTTTTATTTTCACTTTGTACTACACACTAGTGATGATAAAATCGTTGTTTAAACCGTTATTTTGACTGTTATTGTGACTGCGATCGTGTTCTATTGTAACGATGATTGATAACTGATTAACGTAATTCTTCGAACAATGATTGGTACACTAGAAAGTAAGCCTCCGACAGTTAAATCTTAGTTACCAATCATCGTTCAATATCAGTTACCAATCATCGACACAATCACAGTCACGTAACGGCTTACCATCACTACTACACACAAACCATTTTTTAAATTGTATTACGACTAGTTTCGGAAAGAGCAGTTCTTCCCATCTACAGGTATAAATTTAACTAAAATTAAATACAGTTGGCAATTGGCTATCCAGAAAATTTTGTATTCGGAGAAAACATTAATGAACAATATCATATTTTCAAATCCTTCGCCGCTATTATTAGCCTTATGTGCCCACCGCCCCAATAGCTAATTGTATTTAATTTAACTTAATTACAATTTACATCTATAGATGAAAGACTGCTCTTTCCGAAACTAGTCATAATACAACTCAAGAAATTTTGTGTGTAGTACAAAGTGAAAATAAAAATGATCTTTTTTAAAATTAAAATGTTACACCACGAAGCAACTGACAAATCAATCAATGAGAATAGTGGTCTTAATAAACTCTCTCTCTTTCTTAATTATAATTCTCTACTTTTTTCACAATCTGAGAAGTTGTTTTTTTCACTTGGTCGGTCCAACGGGTGCGAGACTTTATTTTTCCTCTCCGTCCTTCGACATGGCCGACAGCAACAGTTTTCTCACAAAATTTGAGGGTATAGGTAATTTTTTGAGATTGTAGTTTTTGACGAACAAAGACATTTGTGCATCATACGGTTCACGATACCTGCAGAACCTACCTCTGGCATCATATCTCAAAGACATAAATTCACATTTTTTCCTTGCCATTATAGTTCACGATTCCTAAAGCAATATTACACAACCTTGATCTTAGTTATTTTAATTATTCCGCAGTCTTTCTATGTCATGTCAAGTCTGAACTCTTCGAAGAACTCTTCGCCGTACTCGTGCATCGTTTGATTATAATACGCTATATATATATAAACATCATGACTGTAACACGACATATTATTTTTTTAATATGTCATATACAATCTTTAAATTGTTAATGATTATGTAAATTATTAAAATATCATTGCTTACTCTAAGAGTTTCTCTAAATTATCACTTATTACGCTTAAATAAATATGTATTACACTTAAACTTTTCACCGAGTTCTCACGAGCTTTGTAATATTAAATGCGCTCGCTAAAAGTCCAGACAGCAGTGCGCGGTAGAGAATTTACAATTGTACTGAATAATTTCCCTACCGACTTTAAGAGTGGAGAAAAGTTAATAAAATTTTTAAATCCCTCAGCAATTGCTCAGCGGCCGGATGAAGCGGCGCCGATGTGCGCGATGGTGGAAAAACTATCAATGTTCTCCCTATTGATGGCTATTTTTGCTCACTGCAAACCGATCGAGCGAAAGTTTTGATGCAGTTGCATTTTTACGCGACACCCTGTAAGTTAAGCCTTTGTCGTATTTTCCGATAAGGGTGAAGAGAATACAGCGACCCCCAACCAGTAACAATGTTATAAAGTTATGGCAATATGAGGTAAAGTTTAGAGATTGGCAAGGAATATTGAAAGGTTGTTTGAAAAGTGATTATCGTTAACATTTACAAGTTTGGACTTTCTTGACTATGAATATTTTTATGAAATATATTTAACTTGAAATTATTACAACGGTTTTCGTAAAATATTTTTTAATTTTATCAACATTGCTGAATTTCTTTTTTTTATTATTACGTGCGTATCGCTAAAACCAACGTGAGAAGAATTAATTTGTAAATATGTTATGATGAATTAATTTATAATTAAAGAAATATTTTTCGAAAACCCCTTCAGAAATCCAGAATTTTATATTCTGAGATAATCAATATTAATTCCATCAAGGGAAATTTTTATTTGTGACATTTGTTAAAATATTTTTATTTAAAATATGAGTTGGGATAATGTTCATAAAACACTATATTATTCTCAGGAATTTTTATTTAATATAAAAAAGATAACAGTATGCATAGATTCAAACTACTACATTCAAATATGATTTTCTTTTTACTTAGGCCACATTAAAAAATTACTCTTCAATTGCATCTCACTGTCAATGGCGGGAAAAATTATCTCGGTGTCGAAAAGTAACCAAAGCATGCGAGATGGCCCATTAAGCCCTTATTGGTTAGGCGGGGGGCGAGCCGATATAAATCACCTTCCCTTAATGGGGATAGAGCTCCGGGCCTGTCTTAAGCCGCGGGGGGGGGGAAGCCCCCTCGTGACAATATCACTAGCAAACACGGACATGTAACGCAGTTAATCTTTTTATTTGCCAATGTCACTCGCTTAAGCTCAGGATAATTGGTATACGGCTGCAAGAATGCGTAACATGGGGAAGACGTAATAACGGGCACTGACCTTCCATAACACACACATATATATATATAATAAGTTTCCAAGCTGGAAGCACCATCTCGTGTTAGACGTGCGATCTATTTCTTGTCAAAATTTATAAACGGAGTAGAGATGGTGAAAGATTATATAAATGTAGGTGGATAATAGAAGGATACGGAAAAAACCTTGCTTTTTAGACCTGGTCACCAGACAAGCCAAAAACATTTTAAAGAATTCCATTAAAATGTACATATTTATTATAAGATGTATTTAATCTTAAATTTTCTCAACAATGTTTTATAAATATGTATGCATTGTAATTTAATAACTTTTCAAAAATATCTTCAATTCTTTAGATTAATTTTAGGTGCACATTCAAAATACAGAATATTTTGAGAACAAATTACATTTACAAAGCATAATAAATCATGTCGAACAATATATCGATAATTTCATCCAAAGTTTTCTGATTCCAATAGAAATTATTTGTGAAAATAAAATCAAATATTCCCGATTTATGTTATCCTCGATATTTTTAATTAATCACTTTTAAGAGGAGAATGGACATTTTAGTGTAGGGCCCGTTCCAAATTTGTAACAACATGATTCTTATAAACATGATGATTTGGAGTACAACTTCATACTGTACTAACTGGGACCATTCATTTGAGGTATCACTCATAGTGTTATAAAACTTGGGACAAAACGTCCATTCCTCATTGCTATAATTAATACAATTATTTTCACCGTCACGCTTAATGATATTTCCTCTCAAATGCTAGCCAGAAATAAACGAAAACAAAGAGAACCGATTTGTAATGTCTCCCTTCAACCGGTAATGACCGTGACGATGGAACTATTTGGAAAAATGAAAGTCTTGGAAAAATGAAATCACGGGGAGAAGAAAACTGCAGTAACGAGGAATATCTAAATCTCCAGCACTTAGCGTCTCTTACGAGCGTTAACGCAGATACATGGTCCAGGGACGGTGACTCATAAACCACCCTCATACTGTCTAAGGGGGATGTTTCATCTACAAATACCTACTTTTTACAAGGCAACATAGGTGCACTTAGGTATAAATTATTTATACACAGAGAAATATAATAATATTTTTCATCTCCCACCTATGTGACAAGCTTGACATAAATAAATTTTACAATAGATTCTAAAAACATCACTTAAGGGACGGGACACGATCCACGTGTTTTTTTTTTTTTTTTGAGATACAAAATTTAGTTTAATGTTTTCGAATCTTTTGACAAAAACTACAGCAATACGTGCTTTCAATCAATTTTATTATAAAATATCCATTCAATCTTAAATTATTTCGTTAAAAACAAAATATAATAAAAATATATTGTAATTATCACCAAAAAAAAATATAATGGCGGAAACCTATTTAATTTTTTTCGCAATAGAATTATCTTTGGTATATAGAATCACGAAATATTTCCATATAAAGACCACACATTTTGTTTATAAATTGATTGTAAAAGGTTCAACGGATTTTTGTACTTTTTTTACAAATTAATATTTTTGCATTGATTATTAAATATACCGTTTTCAAAAATGTCAAAATTCACGTTCAGTCTCTTATATTACAATATTCAAAAAATATTGAAAACATTGAATTATTTAATTAAAATATATAAGGGTACCTAGAGAATTGTTCATATGGTATTTAAAATGAACTATATGTTGGCGCCGTTTAAGTTAATTAAATTATATTAAGTTTCTGTCGTTTGACTTGTTTACTCACTCATGCATACCTTCTATTCACGATTTACTCAAAATTTAACCTGCGTGTCTCCGTCCCTTTCTTTCCTAACCTATCCTTAAGCACGAGGAAGAATGAAGATGTTGCAGTAATTAACACTCTCTCCAAATGCAGCAAATTCAGTGTGCACTTGGAACTTTATACGGACTAACTACCGTCGCTTATTAATTAACCGTTAACGCTTATTATCAATCTTTACTTTAATCCCACTAATTCACAAAAATAATCCTTTAGGCGAGTGTTAGTTTATACATCCCGCTCAAACGCTTGTTCTTGTGGTGAAGAAGGAATAAACAAATGAACCAGCATCCAGCAGACAAAAAAGTAAGTGCCTTCCTTTTCTTCCTAATATTTCCACCACTATACCTTATGCAGATGGATTGTGTCCTGCCGCCTCTTAAAACTCAGGTATATTAGTACTCATTATAATACTATTCATAAATAATAATATCTAGCTGATCTCATTTTTTAATAAACGTTTTCCTTTCTTATGGTTGGATGCAAGTAATAAATTGAGGTTTGTTTCCCGCCTCGCTGATTCACCCCCGAGGGGTGGACTTCTCAGCAAGGGACGCTCGATCATCTCATGATATATCGGGCGCCCTGCCCAACCTAGGCCGAGCAGACAATGGATGGTGATATATCCTTCCAATGCATTTCACTAAATACTATAGCAGAACTAAAGTTAAAACAATGGGCAAGAAGGGGGGCATTACTTGCACTAAGGTTTGTAGAAAAGAAGAGAATTAAATCGAGGAAAATCTTTTATTTCGTTGATTTATAATTTTTTTATTAATTCCAAATATACCAATAATTAAAGAATTTTAAGACAATATGAAATATTAATTTTTAAAAGAACATTTCTTGCGATCAAAAAATATTATTATTGCTAAGCCTACGTTCTTTGAAGATTTTTGAAGGTGAATTTATTTTAATCTGCGATATTTTAATCACTTTCATCTCCCCAAGGAGACTGACCGTGCGACCAAGAATATTGGAATTCTTGAAAATAATCTTAAATATGAGCGTCTGTACTATCCGTTCATTATTAAAGAAAAAAGAAACTTAATTTCTAATCATGTTTTATGAATTAAAAAAATATATTTTAACGCTATATTTAATTTAAACTAACAGAAAACAATTAGTTTCGCCGATTACTATTACTAAATAGTGACCGCTTTGCAGCCATTGCTAGAATTTCTGTAAAACCTATTTCTAATTTTGAAAATAATTTAAATACGTAATTTTCTGTGACACTCAACTCTGATACCGCCTGACTGTAGAATCTGGATTTCGTTAAATAAAGTGGTTTGTGTCGTAACTAAATTAATTTTTAAAAGTATAACTGGCCGATCCGAGAATTTTGATTACTGGATCTGGCGTCTTAACTACTGCGCCACGACCAGTTCTCGTAATGTATCAGGTGTGCAACATCGTACGAGTTACCCGCGTTTTCAGCCCATATAGTATCTATATAATCATAAACCTGTGCATATGTCACGTGATTACTATAAGATATTTGGTTCGGTGTAGCTGATGAATACTATTATTAAGACAAAACGGTTATTTGTTAAAACTATTTTCATTACATTTATACAAGAAAATATTTTATGCATTACCAATTAACATCTTAATACAATTACCAACTTGAAATTATTTCTAAAAAGTCAAAACGCAAAATTTATTCAATGATTTCAATATTTACATGTTACATACGACTCCACAAGTCGTAAATTCAGATATATATTTTTATGACGACGTGATGTCATCAACATTTTATTGCTTTTTATTTATTCGCTGATGTATGTATATATTTACATTGGTAGGTACCCACAAAATGTGTATGTATTTACCAGAGAAACACGAATATTCAGCATACATTACAGATAGACGTAAGCCTTCGGCAACAAAATATTTTCTTTCGCACAACCAGTGAAGGTTTATCACATGATGTTTAATTCTTTAGTCTCGGCATGTTTACTATCAAAGTTTCATTAGGTACATTACTTAGATACGTTTAATTGTTATTTTGGGTTTCGAGTTAGGCAGGATGACAAAGAAAACGGTTAGACTGGTGCGGGTCGAGTCAGAGGGGTCGTGGGTACCAATTGTTCGAAGGGACTGGTTAGGATTTTACGATAATTGAAACAATGAAAAGTGCCCTTGCTCACATTAAAGACTTTATAGTCTTCCTTCTTTCTTTGTTCTTTTGGAAAAGTGGCGATTCTGGTTTTTTTTTATTAAATACACAAGTTTATAATAACTGAAAACTATGAAATAAATATTTTAATACGTAATTTATTCGTGTGAGGCTAACGAGAAATAACACTCGTACATCGTATCGGATTTCTTATCACACCACGGATGCCACGATAATAACGCTCAATGTGGAGCCATGGAGAAATCCATTTTGTGGATTTCTAGTTAAACAAAATTCAAGGGTAAATACGTAGTCAAACCAAATACAAAGACTTAGGACACCGAGAATTTTTGGTGAGACGAGAGGATAAATTGCCTCGGACTGAAAGGCAAAGTGTGAGCAGTGAGCTTATTAAATACCGTGTTTTCTCAATTATAAGACGCATGTTTTGCCGATCTTGATGTCTCTGAATTTGGGGTGCGTCTTGTACTCGATGGCGTCTTACAATCGCTGTAAAATTCCACAGTTGTGATGAATCATCACTGATTACTAATAGAACTTAGTCAAAAAGTTATTCAGAAAAATCTGACACTGAATCTGAAGAAATTTCAGACTGATAATGATGGTATATAAATAATATGGCTACTTTTAAATTCTTTTTATTGTGATTTTACGACTTTGTCTGTTATAATAAAGTTAATATAATGGTTTTTTTTTATTATTGGTATACGAAAATAAAGATGCATCCTATAATCGAGGAAATACGGTCTATTTTCCTCATGTATAAAATGTAGACCGTACAGATTTACTATATCTTAAACAATCTTTAATTAGACAACTGATCAAAGCATTTTAGTGCAATTGTAGACTTTATTAAGTAAGTATCGCTGTAGATTATCTAAATGCCTATTCTCCTTGTAGATAGGTAGTCTAATCGAGAATAATTAAAAAATGTTAATGTATAATTTACTTGTATATTTTTTCTTTTTTTGTTAAAAAAATTATCCGCTAAAGTTAGATTTTAAATAAAGAATACTCCTGGATCGTTATGACTATGTTCAATATCTGTGAATATATTGTAACATAGCACCTGGTTATATTATCATACATTTTGAACAGATAAATGAATTTTATGAGAATTAAATATAAGTTCTCAATTAAAATATAGAATACATACTGACATCAGCTCAAGGTAGAAGAAAGAGCAGTGAAATTTGAGCATCGTTATTAGCGAAACAATTCAATTATAATTTTAATTGTATTCTGCAAAAGCTTTTCGTATTTGATTCGAATGTAATAATTAATTCGCCGTTGCATAAGCTCCGGAACGGCAACATGGTTATTGAAGAGATGTCAATATGTAGATAGTGACTAGTGGCCAAGCAAACTCGGCAGTCGCTGGTGCCTCTCCGGGAACGTTTGATGCTATCATTCCGAAGGCTTAGATATAATTAGTTCCGTAGAGAGCGCTACCTACTTTTAATGCCAGTCCGGGCCTTGTACATAATTCCCCTTTTGTATGTGCAATGCACATTCTAACAGCAAATTTATATAGTATTTACTTCATTTTATGCTGAGAGTAATATTCAAAGTAGGAACATGCACTTTACATGAACCTTACCTTTACCTTTACATTTACCATTGAAGTTCTTAGTTGCTTTACTGGGTTAATTACTTGCAACAAGAAAAATAACATATTCAATAATATCAAGAGCTTAAAATACCTTCGTATGATAAATTATTTATATTAAGTTTCCAACGACTTCAAACATAACGATTCGCATCTACTTACAAACGAAATCAAATTTATCAGGTCATAATAATTTAATAAAAATGAATTGATAATTTTGGCGTCTGCTATCAGATTACTCAAAGGTATTTGAGATTCCGTAAAAATATGGTAAATGGCTCTTTCAAATAATGGAGCGATTAATATATATCAAAAAGGTAACATATAGGTTCAAAATTTGTCGCTAAAAATATTGTGGCTGTGGCATAGTTGAATAATGCACCTTCCCCGGTTTGGAAATAGATCCAGGTTCGAATCCCGATGGCGCGACAACAATATTTTTCGATAAAATTGATTTTATATGTATACCTTTCTAATTAATATATTTAATTCATATTCATAATATTTGTTTATAAAATTACATATTTTTCAATCAGCCAACTGTCCAGTCAATCCATAGAAGTAATTCTGACATTCTATGAAATCTTTAAATTTATGATTTCGTTACGTAATAATAATATTTGAATTATAAACTATTTATAAAAATTAGACGCTTTTCAAATAAATTTTTTTTTTACATTCGTTCACAATTTGTCCAATTTCTTTAATAAAATGTTGTCTAATTTCTGTAATAAAAGGTAGGAAAATATTTAAAAAATATTACATATATTGATCCTCTTTATGTACGAAAATATTGTAAATAAAATATTACCACTTGTTGTCTAATACGTACATTACAGACGCATACATGCTTTGGATGCTCCGTATCCCTTGTATTCCAGAGTCAAAAAGGTTTGGATTTTTTATTTCGTTCTGTCTTTTAGAGACCAGTCATAACACATACTACGACACGGCGCGTGCACGGAACGAGTCGAAACACATATACATTATCAACTTTCGAACATCTGTTAATCGCGTAAACATACAGATACCAGCAATAGTGGATTATATCATTCGTTCCGTATCCACAAAGTTTGAAAGTATTCGACTTTCGCGCATGCGCATTCAGTTCCGCATATCAAGGTCTTCGAATACTGTATACGCATTCATTAACAGCATTCAACGTACAAGAAACGACTTTAATGCTTATGAGTATAATGCATAGAATTACATGTTACGAAGTGAGCGGATTGTTTTGAGGAATTTGTGTGACGTATTTTTGACAGTTTTGCTTGAATACTTAAAGCCGAATTATCTAAATATTGAATATCCTTCGAATATCTATTTAATTCATCATTTAAATAAAAAATGAATATAGAAAATGACATTGATACTTCACCAGCGTGTTCTAACGCTGTAAACAAAAATAATGAATTGTGCGAGTGTTTATGGACTAGGCTATAGATTTGTATATTTGATAGTAGGTATAAACTTATTATCCAGCATCCTTTCTACAAAAAGTTACCGACCACCACTGGTACATTAATGTAACGCTCATAACGTTAAATTTAATTAGTAATTTAGAAAATTTGGAGAGATCATAGTATTTTATAGGGAAGGTTTGAGAATAATATATGTAATTAGAATGGTATATATTTGAAAAAATAAATTTTACTCTTCCATATAAATAGCAATGAAATAGATTTAAGTAATATTTTGTTTCGGAAGTAAAGGAAAGAATGAATATCATTTTCATTTAAATAATATAAATAATGAAGTTATCGATATATCAATTACGTCAACTTTTTATTTCATAATGTAAGAATTCTTTCCAACAAAGTTCTATAAATATTGAATACACTTGACACAGTACAGAACTTAAATTAGAATACTATAAATAAATCATTGAATTACATTAAAATACTGACACTTTCATATAAAATATGTGGTTGAAAACATTAAATTTGAACAGTAGAATTCAATAAGAATTTGGTGCTATCAATAAAAATAAAAGGAATAACATTTTGCTTTTTTTATTATTAGTGTTATTGTTAATCATTTTTCCATATACAAATAACTACTTTTAACATTTTTTTACAAAAATATTTTGAATAGCCAAAGAGTTCGTGCATCAGCTTGTTTTAAACTTTTACATAGATATTTCCTTCATTTGTCAAATACACCAGATAGGTACCGACTGAGTCCACACGGAAAGCGTTCGCAGACGTGACTTTCAATTTTAATGTACACAGTGGAGACGTAGGTACTTATTGTGTATTTGCACATCGTTAGCCATGCTATTGACACAGTGCGGTGCATTCGGAGATCTCTTCTGAACCGACAGATGCCAGCGAAGAGAGACGACAAACGACGTATTGATTTGTCATTTAACTATTTTCTCCTTTTCTTTTCAACGGAAATAAGATCTGAAGCATTCACCAGAGAGTTTATAATCTCACAACTATCTGAATAGTACACAGCACAGTAATCTGACGTCTACTGACCAACAATAATTTAGTTAAACATTTTCAATCTGAGTACGTAAATCCCTTAAAGTAGGACGCTTGGTTTCCGCTTTTATTTTTATAAAAATACTTATTTTGTAGTAATATTATGTATTTCATTATATGCATTAATTTCAGCGGGATGACTTGAAAGAAAAAATATAATCTAAATTAATGCATGAAAATATTCTGACTTCCATTATTTATTTTCTATAAAACAATTGAGTTCAAACTCCAACATACGGAATGATAGACATGATTAAGAATCTAAAATACTCTATGAAAGTAATAATTGTTTTAACATACAACCTTATTGTATATATGTTTCGTTGTAAGATCCTGCGGGCGACTGCAGCCACGTCGCGCCAAATACTCAGTGGGCCAAATTCTCAAAATAAAATAACAATGTATTATCATATAAATAAATTACGTCATGACGTAAATCACCTGCTACTCAGCGACTAGTGCGACGTCAAGCCGTTGTAGCGAAATCAAGTGGAACTATGTGATATTGCGGTTAATAAGATCAAAATAGAAAAACGAGTATCGAAAGATTTAATCTGTGTTTATTAATACATTTCAGATTTTTTTGTACAAATGTCATTCCATGGCGGAAATCTGATCAGAGAGGTATTGATATTAAAGACATCCATATTTATTGTTTTATTATTTGTGAGGAAGAATAAATGTTGTGATACTTTTACTTAATTATTGCGTCATCGCCACTGCCCCCTCCTTACTTACACAATGGAGTTTTAAGAATATACTCTAAGATGTCATTTGAATGCCGGTCATAAACTTTCGTCCCACTAATGCCTCAGCCGCCCTTTTTAGATATTTGACAAAAGATATGGAATGGGGTGGAGGGGTTGGCAGTCGCCTATCATTGAAAATACCTCAAAACCTACCCGCCTACCAGCAGCTTCCGATTTAAATTAATTACTCAATTTTTGGAAATAGAATCACCAAAATAATAAGGACAGAGCGTCAGGACTATATCCGTCTACACTCAAAATATTTAGTAATCCATTTTTACACCAAGCCGGTTGGCTTTTAGCTTTCTTGTTTACTGAGGACTTACTAAAGAAACGTCTATTCATTTGGAGAAACCATCCCCCTAGCGGGCGAAGCAATAAGTTTTCGAGAACATAAATCTAAAACAATAAAATATCCCCCAATGTGATAAAATATGTGTAATAACAAAGAATGGTAGGCGACTAAAATATTTTATTTATTGGGAGTTATTGCCAAGTTGTCACAAGAGAAATCGTTAAAATCCTATGGAAAGTCTAATTTTTTTATTGCTCTGATTGTCGCCAAATTAATTCAGCGACCATGGCCAGAAGTCAATTGAAAAATAAACTAAATGTGTTATTTGTTATTTTGTTTAAGATATTATCAAATATAGATACTGTAAGTATTTGACATCGGTTGCAGATACCGCTGAAGTTTTTTTTATGAAATTTTACCACAAAATTAAAGAATGCAGTGTGGTACCTTTTCTCAAACATCGTAGAAAAGAAGAAAATATGAAGGTTCAGCCCATGAACAGTCAGAGCTAAAGTTGATGTTCCGCCGAACACATTGCAGGCCAATTAGATCAAATCTCTACTAGGGTAGAGAAATCTGATTAACACCTTAAATATTTGTGACATGGACATCAGTTAAAGTTTAGTTTAAAATCTCGCAGTTAGACTGGAGGCACACACAGTGGCGTAGCTACCACGCGGGCAGGCTGGGCAGCCTCCCGGAGGTCCGGGCACCCGTGAAATGGCACTCGTCAAATATTTACCTGTCTGCAGAAGAGCGCAAAGGAAAATTCAGAATAACATGTGTGGGTGACTACCTATATACGTAACAGTGGAGATTTCAATTGCTGTGTCGTACCAAAACACTTTTTTAAAAAACGGCACAACAAATCGAAAAATTCATATTTGTTGATGTTCTGGTCGCATCTTTGGAACATTTTTTAAATTTCTAGCATATAAGCAATCGGCGTTTATGGCAGAGCGTTCAGGATCCTAATAGAATTGATATTTCGATGATAGAACATTCCCCAAAACAAACCACACGTAAATAAAATCTCGATGTATTTAAAATTATTCCACCTTTGTAAGTCACACTGTTAGCTGTCAAAAATGACATCTAGATGATGATATAAGAATAGCGGATAGATAATAATACACATTTAATAATGCTATTTGGAATCGGATGAATGATTTTGTCTTAAAATTTGACAAAACAAAACCACGCATACTCTAATTGATAATAAACATCCGCAGAGACGTCGTACAGTCGCACTGAATAAGCTGTTGTTTCTTTAAAAATGATGCTGGCCAGAACGTTACAGTCAATGGAAAGCACTGTAGATCCAATATTACTGACTTTTTTCTTCAATTGAATAGTATTAATGTGGAAGAGCTGTGGTTTTAACACGGCATACAGCGCGCGCCAATTTCGCATAATTTCGCATAATGATTTGTGAATCGACCTCCAAGATCATGTGATTTAACACCTTTGAATTATTTTCTGTGACTACGCCTATAAACCAGATCACTCGGAAGCTGACATTTGTTGCGTTATTGCCGATATACATCCCCAGCTGCTTCAAAAAGTGGTCGAAAATTGAATTTCCATATTGTGCTTTATTCGAGCTAGCTGTGGCGCCATACATTAAATGCAAAAAAAAATGTTTATTTGTCAAATTGTCTATTAAGATTGCGATAAGTTTTAAAGAAGTATAATGATGCTGATATAATACAATACTAAATAATAACAAACAGGGATCACGGAAGCACTCAACATTTACAAACATAAATAAGGATGACGTCCAAATAATATCCATGGTCACGGCAACATTTCAAAATGAAGCACTCACAATTTACTATATACTAGTGATGAAAAAAAGAGCTACCTTTGACTCACTGGTATGATTGTGATTGATATTCGATAATATCAGTGATTGAAAACTGTGATTGTGATCACAAACTTGTATTCAAACTTCATTGTCGTAAAAAAAAATATACTAGCAAATATAATGAATATAATATGTATGTAATTTGAATGAAAACCCTTAAAAAAATTATGAATTTATTTTTTGGGTCAAATTCTCAGCATTTCGGGTCAAAAGCGTAAAACCTTTTGGTAGAATCAACTAGATGGCGCTTATCACGAATTATAACGTCATTTATTCGTGAATATTTTCGTTTCATATGCACATGCGCCTGATCACGGTTCGCAATCAAATATAAATAAAATAAATCACGAATCAAGATATTCTCAGATATTCAATCACTGATAGTGAGTATGACTCAAATACGAGTATATTAGTGAATGGTTCGTGATTTTCAGCGCATCACTACTATATACACACAATTGCTCTTCACGCGATATGTCACCCGGAAACAAACACCGTTGTTAATCGATTTTTTTCTCTGGCATAGGTATAAAATATGAACATACACGGACAAATAAATTCTGTATTTAACATAGAAACTAATAAAGGATTGTGCCTGTGAAATCCCGAGAACTGTAAATTATTAATAACCTTGTAAATTTTATTGTAAATATCAATTAAATATTTTCATGTGATATAATTAAAAATTTAAAAGATAAGATAATATTATTTTGACTAATAATATTACGACTTCTGTAAGTCTGACACTCGTTTATTACGCTGCACTTAAATACATTGCATAGAGTAAAATAATTAAAATTCAAAGCACAATATAATAGCTCGGTTCTATTACCACCTACCCGCGCTTCTTCCTCCCTCGAGGGACGTAACACCCCTAAAGAAAATTCTTGGCAACAAGACAAAACCTTCAGTTCATTCGATCTAGTGTAGTTACCGTATAATTTACAGGAGTTTTCTTATCTGTACCTATATATATTGTTTATTCTTCAGTTTTTTATGAGTATGCTAATAACTACCCTCTATTATGGTCTAAGTTATAATTAATATTAATCAGTTATACTAACTTATTATTATCAGAAAGCTGTCGGCTTCATCGATTACTTTTAGGTATCAAGTGGGCGCTTCTAGACCACTATTGGCTAATGCGCGGCCACGATCAATGATTCCGTGCCGATCGTATTAAAAATGCAGTGACCACAGTCGCAAAAATACAAAAGCCTGTTTTTAATCAATTCAAAAATTTATTTAGATACCCAATTAGAGATAGTTTGCAAATAATTAAAATAATTATATTGACCGCACCGCCTGGCCCCAATTGTTTAAAAGCGTGTCGTCAGAAGATAGAATATTAATGAAGAGAGATTTCGCTTAAATAAAATGGTTTGTGTATTTGCTAAATCAAATTTAAAATCGAATCACTTCACTCGTGATTCGATTCCGCTGCCTCCGGATCTAATTCTGTTTACTGAACTTTGTGCCTCGACCCACTGCGCCACGATCGGGTCTCACAGATGCGTCTGTATTGTACAGTAAATCAGATAACAGCTGTTATAGTATAATAAATTGTGCAACAACTGTTTAATTTATTCTACTGCTAATTGGTATGGGGTATCAGAGAGAATCAAATATATCTATTTTAATATTTTGGATCGATATTTTAAACCTCAAATGCGAAAAGAAAGTCTCTAAGAAAACAATATGAAACATAACCATTAATGAGAATTGGGCATTGCCAGGTAGCCTCACATTATTCAGATTGAACTTAATAGATTCCCCAATGTGTGAGTATGGTGCCGATAAGGAGACCCTTGACGATATCTTTTTTCCCTGTTCATTGCGGATCACAGGTTTTTTTTTACAGTAATCTTGTCAATGGTAATTTTCAACTCCCGGTTAATTTGTGTCATCTTCTTTCACCATATTTAATCTATATGATAGCAAATTATTTGAACGACGATGGTATTGACTTAAAATATAATATTTCCTATTCTATAATATTGTATTTTTTTTATAAAATAAAGTTTTAAGTTGATGAAGGGTGGATGGCCTATTTAAAAGAAGAATATTTATTTTAAACTAGTTTAAATGTTTTTTTATTTTGAGTGGAGCACTCTTTTAAGAACTTATATTTTGAAGAAAAGAAAAATATTAATAATGAATTCTTCCCACAATTAACCAGGAAACCATTTATAGCTTTCTATGAAGTGGAATGGGAAAGAAATTTAGTAAGTAAAATACCCTTCTTTCATTAATCTTGTATTTTTAAATGTTTTTTTTTATATAAAATATTTATTTTTTTAATATAAAATACTTTTTTTTATATAAAATAGATGTATTTGTTAAATGTTCAAAACTTAGCGTGTGGTTATTTTTTGTTTTTTTTTTATCAAAATAATAATTTAACTTTACCTGAATGCAAAAATCTATAATATTAACATTTTAAGAGTGTGTAGATTGTAAACTGACATATTTAAATATATATACGTTTTCATATATCATGTGACGAGCAGAGAACGTGGTATCATTATTTGAGACGTATCACAATCTAACCTAACTTAATGTTCCCCAGAGTAAAGAATGAATAAATTATGAGAAAGTGTAAAGCTGATAGGATTAAAAAAGATCGTGAATTCGAACTGTAAATCCGGATCGATAGAATCCAAATGAATTGCGCATTCTCCGAGTCGCGTGTCCCGCGGAATGGAATACGACAATTCCGGTTTTAAATCGGAATCACCGCAGGGTTGGGGAGGGAAGTAGGGAAACGTGGTGCAGGATGAGTTCGGTAAGGGCATAGGTGTTCTATTCGAAGGACCAGTGATCTCGGGAACCGGGATTCGGAAGGACTGCTCGCCTTATCTTGTATATGACGCCTCCGTAATCCCTACAGTCGCCACTGAGATCACACAAAATGGTACGCGGATGAGCCAATCTCCGATCCCAATTGAATACGGCGATGTCACATGTTCACTCACGGTACACACGCAACAAACAATACGTGATCAAAACACAATATCACAAAATACAGTACTGGGGCACTGGAGTTAAAAGGTCCACACCGCGAATGCTATTACGATGTCGAAATCGAACAAATATTGGTCAGATTGACATCTTCTGGCGTCAAGGTCACATTTCAGACTGACAAAACGAACATGAGACGACATATGAATGGGAATTTGGATGCGGAAATGTGTCAATAACATGGATAAAAGTGCGTTTACGAATTCCGAAAAAAAATTCCGCTTAGGTGGTCCGGTCGTAACGAATAAATTATAAGAAAAACGCAATTGTTGATGGCACCAGAAATAGAGGACGTTCGCGAAAGACTTTGCGTGACCAGGTAAAACAGATAATGGAAGTTTATCCTGTTAGAAACCTCAATAATCGACGAACTTCCATGATGTATGAATGTAGATGAAGATGTATGAATTTAGACGAGGCAAGAATTGTGTCAGGATTAGCGATTCTGTGTCGAGACAACCTGGGAATAAATTCCTGAGAATCCTATGATTTTTTGCTGTCTCGTGTCCCGGGAATAAAAAAAAATAGCCCGAGACTCTTAATTTTTCTTCATATTATTAATTTTAAACAAGTTGAGTTTATCCTAGAGTCCATTGACATACAACAGGTAGTGACTCAACGACGAGCGGTGCATGTGTAAGTACCTAACCATATATTTTTTTAAATGGAATGTTTCCATAGTTCATATGATCAGCCATAAAGATTTGCATTAAGAAGAAAATAGTCCAAAGATATATACTACTTAAAAAAAATTCTAAAATAAATAGTTTTGTTAGTTTGTTCAAACAGGGGATTATGTTTCATTGTAAAATGTGATCTTTCATCTTAACGGTAAATTCGTGTCATTTATTGAAACAAAATTAATGTGAGATGACATTATTTGAAAAACTGTATTATCTTCCGATATGTTTTTTTATTAATTGTATGTTTTTTACACATATAATATCGTTAATAGCTACTATACATCATACATATGAATATATATTAAAATATATGTTCTTTTTAATTAAATAAAATTTCTGGAAATTCCCGAGACTTGAAAATGTTGACTCTCGAGTTCCGGGAATTGAAAAAATTTTATTATACAGAATCCCTAGTCAAGACTAAAGAGTGTGGCACTCTGTCCTCTTTGGTAAGTTAGTTAGTTAACAGTCTAACAATTTTGTTTTTGGTGTTTATCAAATTCTAACAATTTTATTATTATTGTTTTTCTCATTCTGAATATACATTTTGCGTATCCTTGCAGAAACATCCGTCTCCCTTGGTCTATTTTTTCCGTAAATTTGCTGTCGAGTAACTAACTAAATTGGGTTTCTAACGTAATTGAAATCGATCGATTTACCTTAAACCGTTTCACAAAGTTCACTGGCTTGATAAAATGCACGATGTTTATTTTACTATTCAGAGTAGAACGTGACTAAATTTAATAAAGTTAATTTTTTGAATTTAATATTTGTCATTGTTGGAAATAACTCTTGTCAGATGCAATCCACGTACAATTACAGTACGTGAGTAATTCAATATTTGAGTTCCAGTTCGGTATCAGGTACGTCGCTTTATGTATCGTTATGTGACTTCATAACCGCGTCGTCATTAGTGCAGCAGAATGTAAGTTGTACTGGCTTTGCGGCTCACCGCCCAAACTGAAAGCTCCCTGCAAAAGCTGAGGTAAATTTCATTTGCCGGACCACCAGCAATATGGAATTACACGAATGCTTCTACCGGCATTAATTACGCGTGCAGTTACTGGTTTGGGAATAAGTTGCATTTTGTGCAATACGACATTTTATTTACACTTTCCCGAAATAATTTCGCATTATTTTTTTTGTAAATTGTTACGACACTGATGGTCGATTTTAAAGCGTGATCTTATTAAACACTCCTGAACTCAATAAGTAGTAACTCAATATGTTATGTGGGTAGCTTTAAGGTAGTAGTAAAAAGGAACCATCTCATAAATAACCAAAATGAGATAATCGCCATCACGGGAACTAATTCTAACTAATTCTTCATCATCACGAAAGTTTAAATATAAATTCTCGACAGGATCTACCTATTTTACAAAGCGCTAAAATGTATTTATATATAAGTATGTTATGTTAACATATTCTAATAAATACATTATTACCCCGCATCACCCAGTCATGAGACAGCAATTAGATGTCTAACTAGAAATCAGATACTCCCAGGGAGCGCGGATCGAATCCTATCGGTTGCAAGTCTTTTTAGAACTTTATGTTGATTTATTTACTATTTATTATTTTACATAGTCATACACATATTATTATATTACAGTATACGATATTAATGGTGGTATACACTCTGTATATTTAACGCGTGCTTAGACTTCAAGTAATGGTACTGTAAAATAATATTTATATGTTATGGTGAATTGTTAAATTGAATTTCACACCTATGGAAATCATTCATTTATAAGCGGTGATTACATTTTTATTATCACTTTTTATAATTTCTGCATCTTCTGTTATCAAAATATTCATGTTTTATTTAATTAAATTATATATAGTTGCATTACGAAATAAAACGTAATATTAGAGTGTTTTTATTGGTTATTAAATAAAAAGGGTGTAATTATTTGTTTTAAATCAACTAATTTTATGTTTTAGATACGGTTGCAGCGAGAGATTCATTATTTATAATTTGCCAAAGTGATAATTATAAAATATTAACATTAAATAACAGTTTTTTTATTTATTTTGGTATCATCATACTGAAGTACATCAGGATGTCAAATAACATACTTAAACAATTTATCGCTTCGCTATAAAATTATATTACCTATCTTTGAGCATTTGCTGATAGTAGGATTACAAGGTTTAGTACCACTAATATATAAACGCTAAAAAAATGCACTAAAAACGCAAAAAAAATGAAAAAGGACTTTTAAAAATAATATTTTGAAAGTTTAATGTATTAAAGAGAGCATTATTGCTAAATATCTAGCAAGAAATATGAAAAAACATTTATATATTAATAAATAAATATAATATATTTACGTAGGTACTACGTAGCTATTTATTATTGCACAGTTTCGGGTATCTGTAGGGTGTGTGGATTATTTGAAAACGTTAGCGAGTATTAAATACAGGATATAAAGTATGTAACAATTTGAAGGAATATTAAGTTAGGAAGTTATCCATAGGTAAGCCAAAGAATTATTAATGGAAAATTCCTCTGAACCAAAGTTTTTCAATTTAAGCTGGCAAAAGCGCAGAAAAAACTTTTGTAAATATTTTTTCAGAAAATCTTTTGGTGCGAGGTATTCAAAGAAAGTTGATATAAAATTAATTTAATGAAAATTTAATCACAGTAATAAGCTTTCATCAACATTTTATACGCTTGACTTTTAAAAACTTTATATTATTGCCAGTTTGGTTTAGAAATAAATTGGACTAAAACAAAAATAATGGTTGTGGATCGTGCTAATACATCACAACACTTTCTAAGTAGCAATTTATTTGGGGGCGCTGATCAGACAGTAGACAGAAAATTCTAAGACGCATTAAAGTAGCTAAAGTTGCTACGAACCAACTGCAAAGAATATAGAAAGAGTGATAAAGTAAGCAATTTAAATTATGTTTAGTCATAATCTTATTTTTCCAATATTTTCAATCAGCGGAGACTTGGACAGTCCGCAATAGCGACAAGCGTTAAATAAAGGCCTTCGAAATGTATTACTGGAGAAGGATGTTACGCATCTCTTTGACTCAACGACTCACGAATGCATCAATCCTACAACAAATCAAATCACAGCAAACCTTATCTATGACAATTCTTTGGCCACATTATATGTCAAAATGACAATCTAGAAAAAGAGATTATTCTGGGCAAAACTTTGGGCCGAAGAAGATCTGGAAGAGTCCCACAATGGTGAATAGATGCGTTACATCTGACTAGAGAGACACAGAGGTCAACTGCGTGTCCTAAGACCGATGCCACTATAACATGTCAATGATATGAAAAAGGAATGAAGAAGAACAATTATTTTTACTAATTGAATGTATATATTTACAATTAATAGATTAAATTAGTATTTAAAACATCACAGACCTATGTTCTGAATAATTACAACTTCACAATAAGAATGCATTCTCCTAAATAATTATTTTTAAGTTTTCAATGTTATTAATATAATGACATAAATTAGTATCTCGCCTTATTCCCAGTGAAAGGCAAATAGGACAGAACATTCTAAATCATATCCAAATCCATCCTATGTACGCTCGTAGGTTATTAAAGGCATTACTCTCTGTGAGAACTGTCACTTTGGATACTTTTAGACTGTAAATACATTGTTGTAATAAATTAATATTATTACACATATCTACTGAGTTTCACTCAAAAACAACTCGAGAATACAAAGAAAGGATAGAACCCCAAAGGAAATCTGGTGGTAGTTCCAAAGATACCACAAGGGAGATCGCGCTCAATTAGCTGTAGTCTGACTGATTATTCTTTATGCTTAACTTTCACGCACCATTGCGGTCATCGAGACACAATTTATTGTTCTATTACAGTGGTAATGTCAAAACACATGCATTAGTTAACTCCGCAGCTCCCAGATTGCATTCTTTGGGGAATGAATATGCGGAGGTAGTCAACATTTTTGCTGTAAATTTAACTCTTTATAAGACTACATTATTACAATTTGTTGTGTCTCGACTGAATGATGACGGATAAATTTCTTTACTTCACATTTTATATTTATTTTTATTTTTAATTTTGATTATGAAAAAACATGCTAATATTATGCTGTATTGCACTTCTGGTGCAATTTTTTATTATTTTACAAATTATGTTAATGCCTGAATAGAGCGTGTATAATAATAATAAGTAAATAGTAACACATCTGTGTCATCTAAGAAGACTTTTAATTATTTCTGGACTTAGTTCTATTTCAATCTCTCATCTCTTAGTTTCTTTTGATTATTCAACGTCTTTACGTTACACTGCTCTGTGTACACTGCCCTTTTTTCAATCCAGCATTGGGGTCCAATTTTTATAGTAACGCCGCTGCTCTTGTTGCATATATTTTAGATAATAATAACGATTAATAACAGCCATAATTCTCTTATCCCCTTCAAATAAACTTACTTTGAAAATACACTTGCTCAAAGTTATTATTATTCGTTAACGGTACGCAACGTGCTTAGTTGAGATCTGTAAAGTATATGATTCATGGCAGTGCTGTATTACATTCATCCATACTAATCATCAGTTTGAATTTAATCCTACTTATAAGAACGTGGATTTCGTCAAATTTGAGATACGTATAAATATTAAACAATAATAGTAAAGCTTGGTTGAAACATTATTAACGCTACAATGGAAGTTTGTGAATGTTATGCGCCAAATAAAACCGCTTTGTATGAATATATTAATCATCTTTTGGAAATAAACCTATAGTATCTTCATCAGGAAACAATGTATACTAAAAATTAAAAATGCGAGCATAGATAATGACAATAAAATACAAAATAATTTATTTGCAATGATTGCAATCTTTTTTATATAGGTAAAACTTGCAGAAATTTTGATAGCAGAATTAGTACTAATACTAGAAGTAGCACTTGACATGTCTAAATAGCAACAACTATTTCGAATTCACTAATCATATTTTGTAAATAAGCCATTATTTTGACATTATCAAGGATTTATAAATTTGCAGTTAGTTAAATTTGAAATTTTAGAAATAATTTTAGCAAATTTAATATTATAAATAATAAAATTCTTTTTGCAAATAGTCACCATTTAAATTTGTTTTCACGGTAGTTCCGAATTAGTTACCTACAACATTGATTTCTTTCTATGCTTGTATTTTTAATTTTAGTATATATTGCTTCCTGAAGAAAGAAAAAAAAGTCTTAAAACATGTTGATGTATCAAAAAATAGTGGTTTTAAACTAAGTGTTTTTTCTTGTTATTTGCTTAATATATTGCCACAAAGTATTTTTACAAATATTGAAAAAGTAAAAATACATTAATCGTTTTGATAGCGAACAACAAGACATTGTAGATGATAGTCATTATATTGTAGAAGACCGAAACTTCGATTTCAGAATAAAATTAATTTTCATTTAAACCGATTTCAGAATAAACGATTGCTTCAGTTTTCAAGTTCAGATGGCTGCGCGCTGGCCATGCCACTCAATTTTTAAACAAATTTGATGCTGATCCCGAAGCTTTTCTATACAATTGTCGCTGGTGAGAAAACTTAACTGTGTCAATAAAACCTATAGTCTATTAACAATCAAACAGTGGTTCCCATCTTGTTCTGTCAGTGATCCTGTCAAAGCTAAAGCTACTACTACATCAGTATAAAAAACCCACAGATGTTATATATATATATATATATTTTTTTTTTTTTAAATATACCATTTGAAAATAAATAAATATAGTAAAATATGCCCTTAGACGGTGGTTTAAATCAAAGAATCCTGCATATTAAAAAAAAGGATCAAAGAGTCTTGAATGACTCACTTAATGAAAAATTTTAAATTTGAATAGATTTATTTATTATCTATTTATTATAATTTTCTTTGAGACTTTTTAAGCACCCTACACATACATCTTTCTCCTCATTAATTTTTTTTCATTACGACAAATTTTCTGAATAGCGTAGAAAGAATTCTATCCTTTTTCATGGCATCTTTTCATACATTTCTATTAATTAATAAATTAATAAGGTTCTTCTATTTTGACGCCAGAGACCTCGACTCCAGTGTCTCATGACGGCCGTCAGCATTGGTTCAAACACACCCGTATCAGTCGTTATCAATGTGCAAGCAAACCTGCACCCAAATTTCATCAATAAAATTTTGAGAAATAACTACAAACCTTAATTTGCCCTGTGAAATGAAAGACTTACATCTTAATCGGGTCATACAAAATTCGTTTTTTTTATTGGCCACCCTAAACACATTGAACTAACCATTGTTTGAAAATCATTTGCTATAAAAATAATAACACAAAAAAATAATGGTTAGAAAAGTGTCTTTTTTTTCCAATATACATAATTTAAATATTAAAACTACACCCCAATACATTATTTTTAATAAATACTTTATATTTCAATAAATTACGTTAAACAAATACTCAATATGATCATATAATTTATATTTTAAATAAAACATGACATGGAAGAAAAAAAATGCAGCCCTTCCAATAAGAGTCTCTGAATGCCTTTTATAAATTTTTGTCACCCTTTAGTTCATTCAGTTGAATGGCGGTACTAGTGTGGGCGTCCCGACATCTATACTCACCAGAGCTTTTAATTAGACGCGTCTTTAAAAAGAAAGGTAATGTTGCATTTGTGGAAAAAAATTGTGGTATAAATTGTGTAACGTGTGAATTACAATTCTTCTCTAACGAATAATCAAATGCTATAAAAATGTATCAATATATATATTTTATAAAACAATTATTAAACGATTCATTCATGAAGTACCGATTTTTAAAAATATCTCATATCCTGATAATAATACAAAGTGTCTATAAACAAAATACAAAAGACAGATATTTATTTTTAAAAAAAAAAACTCCGCCGGAACCCGGGACACTTAAATTGCAGGTAAAATGTTCTTCTTGAACTTAAACTTCTTAAACTTAAAGCTAAATCTGTTAGGACTTCCAGTTCATTTTTGTCTCAGGATCTCAGATTCAAACCCAGACGGCATTTTTTTAGAAAAAAATATGGACTCAACATATTTATGTAAAAATTCATAATCGACACCGAATATTTCGCAATTACTGTCAAGTATTTTTTTATAATGCACTTGTAATATTTAACAATTGCAAATAAATAAAAAAACATTTTATAAACAATGTTTCAGGTACCAACGCAGAGATAATATTTTAATGTTTTATTTAATACATTACCACTTCTGCGTGTTGATTCTCTCGGTGATGCACATGACCACCAATTTGTGAAGCATCTGCCACTACGTATTTCGGTGTACATCTGAAAAAAGTAACATAATTACAAATTTTAATATAATAACCAAATGATATATTTAAAACGTATCTGACAAATTCGTTGCATTAGACTATAAATAAAATATTTTCTGAAATATAATATTTTAAATATGTATATTACTAAATAAATTCATAATACATTACAGATATGCGAAACATATGCTAGCAAATCGGTCATAATAGCGTTCAAATATGGAAAACGGCCAAATAATATCTCTCCCGTGTGGCTGGCTGAACGGGACGAAATTGAGCGTTCAAAATAAGATCAAATACCTTGGTAATATATTCAATAAAGATGGACAAGACGATGACGACATAGAACGACAGAGGAGATAGTTGAGCGTTCATGCAAATATGCTGTCACGGCGTTTCTACCGATGCAGTAAGGAGGTGAAGAGGATCTTGTTTAAATCGTTATTCACCAGCAAGCTCTTGTCGAAATACAAACAAGTGACGTACAACCGTCTCCGAATTCAGTACAACAACTCATACAGAATACTGTTCGAATTACCGCGTTATTGTAGCGCATCTACAATGTTTGCCGGAATACATGGATTCGTTCCGCTTCTGAAACATTGAGTTGCAAGCGTGGAGCTGCGGCTCGACCTCAGCACCAACTCTCCAGTGAAAGCGGCACTCTTATGGAAAGATGGTTCCCTGACCAGAGAATGGCAACGACTACAGAATAGCTACAGATACAATGATGGCCGTGACTGAAATTTAGTATTTATATTTTGTTTATAATTATATATATATATGTGTGAACCTTTTTTATTATTTACATTTTTTGCTTTTCTTTTCATAACTTAAATAATATTTTGTAATTTAAATGTATTGTATAATATGTATTATCTCTATGGCAAATCGGGTCTTTATAAAAAAAAACTGATCACGTTAAATTAAACGCATTATTATTATTATTATTATAATTTGTATGAAACTTGTAAATATATTATACTACGTAAAACGTACATATAACAGATTGATATAAAAATATTGTATATGTTGATGATCCACATAGATATGTATTTGTCATAATATAATATATTTTAAGAGAATCCTTCTCAAATTTAAATCATTTTATTCAAAGTAAGCGTTCCACGTTTAATTATCAAAGGAATGCATTATATCATGTCGAATGGAGATATAAATAAATTTCGCTCGACCTGTCAGCCCAGCTCCAGGCAAATAAGATTTGTCGGAAGCAAACTTCGTTTTTATTAACGTTCTTTTCTAATAAACTTACTAAAGTAGAATAGAATTTAACAAAAATAATATTATAAAATTTATTCTGATTTATATTTTTAAAATTAACGAGCAATATATATAAGCTTTTAATTAATAATTTAACATGTAATAGGTACGCAATATGTAATATTGTAAGATTAATTGTTATTATTTTTTAATATAGGTAGGTACTATATAAAAAAATACTTGTCTAATGGACCATTGCTAGTCATTTCTAGTATGAAAATAAAATGATAGTGCTGAAACAATACGAAGGTAGCAGTGGCGTGTCCAGGCAGGACTTAGTTGTAAAAAGTACTTCTGTAGGAATTATTTTCTGTTCTTAAAAAATATTAATATAACTATGATTATTCCAGGAATATTCTTTCCTATATTCAGCGAAGGGTTAGAAATTTTATAATATTAAATAATACCACATTTATAATGGATCACGTATACTCAAGTCCGCTTCAAAGCGGTTGTATTTCTTTTAAATTACCTACTTATGACTTGTTATTTCATTAAGTAAAAAATTGGAATTCTTAAATGCTTCTCGTATAGTTATAAACAATTTTACTTTTTTTATTTAGTTACAAATAAATTTGTAATATTTTCCCAAAAATATGTTTTTAATTTTGAATGTCTGTAGCAGATAATATCTAGTACCTAGTACCTTGTTCAAAACTTCAAAATGTTTATTGACTGAAAAATATGTTTTTCAACGATTGATTAACCTTCAAAAATGAGCTCTTAACAAGTTAAGAGACAGCTAACGGGTGCAGTGATGCCATTACATTCTCTTGTTCATCTTGAATTATAGTAATTTTTTTTAAATTCAATTTGTTTGATTTTTTAAGTGAGGTAAATTATAAATAAATATATAAAAATAAAAATGTTACGTGAAATATCTGAGTTAAAACAATCCCAGATTTCCACAAAGTCAAATAAATAAGACATTTTTTCCTTATCGACCATAAACCCTTTTGCCATACCTACACTTTTAATACAATTTGTCCAAAATTATATTTGATTATTGATACGGTACCATTAATCTTTCATCAGCGTTGTAATCGCCCGGCTCTTAAGGGTATGTTTTGAAAACACCACCTTATGAACAAATCATAATTTTTGATAATTAATCATAAAATTGTTCGCTAGTTCGAGGCACGCGAGCAAAATGGTGTACTTTATTTTACGATAGCGAACCACGATAACTAAGACCTCGAGGTTTAAACTTTTTAAATGAATTTTTCATTTGTGTGCCATTAAACTTGTTTATGGTTTAAGGAGGGGACCATTAAGAATGTTTTGCAATAACGAATCATTTTGGAATGTGGTAATGTGGTCTCGCAACCCTGCGGCTACCGTCAAGTGTTTTGATGTAGATGATAATTTGTTTTACCATCATCACTGGACGCTATCTCAATTACTTTAATAAAAGTTTCCATATATCGGATATAATTTAAAGATAAATCATCTTCGTTTTTTATCAAGTATTTACGTAACACGTATTTTCAGGCCAACAACATTAATTTTTACATTGTTTAATCAGGATTTTTAATACCTTACTACCTAATGTTTAGCATTGACTGCTAAACAAATGAATGAATGTCTCTATTTTTCAAGAACTCCACACTAAAGTCTCTACAATATGCAGGAAAAAAATCATTGACACTTTGGGCATTTGCCACAAGAGATGGAAATAGCCTAGAGAAATTGGTAATCATAGGCAAGGTACGATTTTTCAATATCGCGGGTGGAAAAAAGAGGAAAATACAGGGAAACGACACAAATCGATAGGAACAAGATTGTTTACAAATTTTAGAAAAATTATAACTTTCGGTAAAGAAAATAGAAATTTTTTTTTATATCGTGCTTTCGCTGATCCTGATAGTTTTATGTATCATAGTGCATGTGAAAATTATATGAACATATAATGTAAACAGATTTCTAGAATAAATTTCAAAAGCAAACATTAGAACAGAAACTAAACACTTTATACCATACAATAATTAATCTTACAAAATGTAAAAAATTAGGCAAAATACGTGTTACTTTTATGGTCGAATTATATAAACTGAATGTTTTTAAGTAAATTAATTAATTACTATCGCAGTGTCTAGATTTTTTCAATTTTTTTGGCGAAAATTATTTTTTTTATAAATTACAATATATTTCTACTTAAAATGTATATAAAAAAATTAAAAACCATCAAAAAAATGTACTAAAATTAAAATGTATATATTAAGTGGTAGTAAACAGCTGGGTTTTATTTTATCTATTCTTCATAAAAAAAATGTGTCAAAAATAACCATCTTTAATTTTGTGGAAGTCTGCCATGGTGGAATAAAACGCGGGTTCGTGTAGCCTTTAATTGAGAGAAAAGAAGAGTTCAAATATAGCGGAGCGTGGAGTATGAAGATTGAGCGGAAGCTTGGATCCTGGATGTAGATGTCGCTCGTGTCGTCGGTCGGTTGGGGACAGCAACGATGGCGGTGGATTCGAATTCGTTGCCCCCACAATTTAAATAATTTAAATCAATTTAACAAATAGTTTAACATACATTATAAAAATGTACAAAATGATAATTTAAAATATTTTTATGAACAAAATTAGAATAAACATATTAGTAATTCTCGGTCACACATTTAATGACAAAAGACATAGTATGCGTGCATATTTCTCATAAAATTGTTATATAATCGCCTGGCTTATTGCAATATTGCTATCTGGATATTCCATTTTTCAAATGAATCCACCGAGCCGTGCGAATCCAACCTGGGTAGTTACTTACACCGTACGTGTTACAAGCGCACACCATCTATTCTGTGTGTTTAAATATATATTTGTTCTCCATTTCTGACAGGTTTACTACACCTAGTGGAGTTTCATTGGAGGATGTAGAAAATTAGTTTCATAGAGATATATTATAATTTTGAAACACTTCCATTAGCGTACACATATTTTGATGAAAGTGCGGCTGACTGGGATAAGCCGACCGGAATATGCCATAACCGGATTACTCGGGTCCACAAGAGCGAGATTATCAACTTATTACTTCAAATCAACAGTTGGAAGAAGCAAACTCATTTACAATGTAGTTCCGAACACATAGCTTCACAGGTCTCATCGCGTCTGAAGTTTCAACCGTTGAATTGAAACATTGAGAATAACAAAGAGCGGTCGATTTACTATTTTAACAGCACGTTTCCGTTAACAATAAATATTTGAGTTGCCCGGAGCTCCTTTGATGCTCTGCTCCGTGAATATAGCAGAGATGGTAAAACTGGGGGGCGCACTTCTGAACTGCGGAGGAACCAAACTGTTGACCAAATTTCTAAATAACCATTAAAAACCAAGGATTTCAGTTTCTGTCCATTTTAGAACAATTTTATTAGGAGAATACATTCCTATTGTGAAGATGTAATTATTCAGAACATAGGTCTGTGATATTTTAAATACAAATTAAATGTATTAATTAGAAAGATATACATATAAAATCAATTTTATCGAAAAATATCGTTGTTGCGCCACCGGGATTCGAACCTGGATCTTCTTTTGTATTAATATCAAAAAGGTAACATATAGGTTCGAAAATTTATCGCTAAAAATATCGTCGCTGTAGAATAGTTGGATAATGCACCATCTTCATCTTCTAATTAATATTAATCTTAAGCATAAATTTAATATTGAGATTATGTATATTAGGTCCAATATTATAGTTTGCGCTTACCTACATCTCGCAGGCATAACAACATAAAATTCTGTTTTCCAGTTCAAAATTAAAATCATGATAAATGACGAGTATGTAAGAATTATATTAATTTAAATTGTTAATTGGAATTTCAGTAATCCTTCATTATGTTCGATGCTTTGGCGCGCCAATGATGTAAAAAAAACAAGTAAAGTTCTCGGAAACGTGTCGTCATTGGCGATGTGTTAAGATATTTATAATTTATTTTAGTGCGGTGTAACATAAAAAAAAGTGTATTTATAGAAAATTATACTTTGCTAGTGAACGCCACGTGGCTCGGTCAGTATTTCCGTAAATCATATTATTCAATATCGAAAATTGACTTAGCGACAGATGAAATTTCGCTAAATAAAGGGATTTGTATCTTAGCTAAAAAAAAATGGATAACGAGCGATTTGAATCCGTACTCCTAGAATTTCCTTTGATTTCTGGATCTGGCTTCTAGCACATTCAACAACGACCTATAATATGAACCCCGTCGATATTTTCATATTTATAATAAATGTGTTTGTAGCTCAAATATATAAACGATTCTATTTTGGTCACTACTTCTTTTCCCATCAAAAAAATAATGGTATAAAATATTGTATTTTTGTATACACCCCCATAATTCAAGATCATTCTTATTTGGGTATGCATACTATTTTGTTATTCTATATCCATATTTTAAAAATCTTATCAAATAAATAAATAAATTAGTATTTAAACCTTCCAATTGACTTAATTCAGATCTCAACAGATTTGAGAACCTTGGCAAGACCGTGTGCTTTATTATAGGTCTGTACTTAGTACTCACCCGCGGTGCCTAAATACCTAACGAGAGGCTTCGGTCCACACAGTGAATTTTGGGGTACAAGGGAGAAACGCCCTAAAATAACACGCACGGGAGCTTTTGTGCGCAGGGACGAAATATTATTTATCAAACATGTCAAAAGGTCTTTGTCAAAAACAGAAATATTTACATAATAAGCCTTTATACAATTTACTCAAAAGTGGTTTAATAACAGCAAAATATATCAATATTACATCCCCAAAAAAAATGTTCCTACTTGTTTTAAATTTATTTCTATATCTAACCATATAAAATTGTCATTTTTATATGTCATTAATTATAGTAATACCTCAATCAATATACAGAAATTAGTTCACTAAACTGAACTAAATGAAACTAAATTTACATGAATGTGAGAACATTGTTGAAATTAGTTCACTAATTGTGTGAAAGAACTTGAATATATATTATACTGGAACTGGAATGAAAATTTGATTGTATGCTGCATATCGTACGCCGATTATGCAGTATTAATGGTGAATAATGAACAAAAATTACAGAGGCCAGTGAGTAGAATATACGATGTATGTAAGGAAAGTGACCTTATTATGAATGTCGTTTGGAACAAGTAGATGAGTTTATGTATTTGGGAAGTATGTTCGATAGAAACGGAAAGGGTGACTGCAGGGAATAGAGTGAACGGCGCTTTGAATGGAATTATAGTTAATGAGAACTTGTCAACTGAGGCAAGACTAGCGGTTCACAATGGAGTCCTGGTACTGACACTGATGTATGGAAGTGAGGCCTGGAGCTGGCAGAAGAGGAACGAAAGAAGACTGAATGCAATGGAAATGAGACCACTTAGGCGTATATGTGGCAGATCCATTTATGACAGAGTAAGGAAAAAGAAATAAGGAAAGAATGTAAAGCTGATCTTAGTATAGTGAGTAAGATTAAGAAAGAATCACATAGATTGCTCGGTCATATGGAATGGATGAATGAGAGGAGAATGGTAAGATAGATATATGACGCAAGTGTTGATGGCAGCAGAAGTAGAGGACGTCTGCGGAATACTTAGGACGACCAGGTAAAACAGATACTGAAGGATGGTCATGTTAGAAATCTCAATAATCGTCGAGCTTGTATGAGAAGATGTATGAATATGGATGAGGCGAGAATTGTGTGTCAAGATAGAAGAGTGTGGCGCTCTATCCTCTCTGCCTACTAAAGCGGGGAAACGGCGTGGTGATAAGTAAATAAGTAAGATCACTAAGCATAATGTGTGTAATAAATATTATGTAATAGTGTAATTGTAATCAACCCAACAGTCAAAATGTTTAATAAAGTTCTGCGCTTCATATATCATTTAATAACTAACACTTGTTATGTCTCACTGTTACGTCAGAATGGTCCATTTTCTTCCTTATTATTAAAATTTTTCAATACGTATTAAAATCTGAATCTGTAATTCTAAAAGTTGGACTTCAGCTCTCAATATTATACTGTCAATATTGACCAAACACAAGACCACCACAACCGCGCCATATGTTCCAGTTAACAGTGCACAAATTCATTTTCGGTTGGTAACATCCATTTGGTATTTAATATTCCCGAAAATACATTATTATAATCGTAATAATATCAAGAAGTAATAATACTATTAGTGATAAAAATCAATTGCTAAATTAATTAATATTGAAATTGAAAAATAAATTGTATCTATTGTTTCCGAGGTAAGTTTGTAGAATTCTATAATCACGTATATGAAAATAAAACATTTGCTTTTTGATTCTACTCGTTTAATTTACGGTTACTTACAATAATTAAAAGCATTCAAAAAGTATTTAGAATTCTAATTAATAATGTTGTACCTTTTCATCTCATGTAAATAAAATTGTATAGCTGTCTCCTACAAAAGATATAAATACAAGTTGTTGAGTTAAATTGTTAGATTGATAATGCCCTTACAAGGCAAAACGCGTCTCAAGTAAATTAAACGAGTAGAATAAAAAAACAAGTGTTTTATTTTCACATATGTGAAATTTGATCATTTTTTTTTTATATACATATACTTCGATACAGGAGCGTTTAAGACCACGATATATTACACTCATTTTTTTATTAAGAATATACTTTTTGAACTACCTGACCTATCTACCTACCTATAAAATATAATAATATGTATTTTAATACAAATTATTTCGTGTAGTATAAAACAGATGAAAGTGTATTTAAAAAATGTATTAAAAACTAGCAGTAGCAATATTTTGTTTTTTTCCATAGAGAAAGTATTGTCTCTTTTAATTTTGCACAGCATTATAATATTTCGTCAATAGAAAAATAAGGATTATTTTCGGAGATAAACATCAGAATTTTTGTTTAAATGTTTTAACAGTAGGTACGATTATGGAAATTTATTCACGTGGGACAGTAGAGATGTTGTGTTTAACGTTTGGAACCGAAATACTAATTAGATAATTTGTACCGGACACCCTATCGTAATGCCTCATCAGAAACAAAAAACACCGCTTCTGTTCACACAACTGTCTGGGGGTAAAGGATCAAATTACATTTTTTTCTACATTTTTTCCTACACCGAAGCGCCGTATGCTGTCAAGTGAAGCATGAGTGAACTACTAGACGAGAAATCAACCAGAACAGACTGCTTATAGGTATGTGTTTTATATAAATATAGATTAAAAGAATGTTTATTCTCTGGACTAAACTAAGCATATTATTTATATTAATCGTTTAAATACTTATTTATGTATGTAACAATTTGCTTGTCTTTATGTTCAAAATAATGAAAATATAGAATGATAATAAATATAGGTAATTAATTTTAAAAATCGTATTATTTTTCAAATATATCCACGTATTTACACTTGTTTTTATATCAAAATGTTGCTGTTGTACCAAATAATTAAAAAATAAATAAATTAAATTTAAATTTAAATAATTATTAATAAAGGTGAAAAGAATATTAAAAATTTAAGAAATATGTAAATCCTGAAACAAAACTTAGATTCCAAACATCGCAAAATCTAATCGAATAACTGGCAAAATTGATGATTCTGTTGATAATTTAGTTATACCAGTGGATTACATCTATTTTCTAGAGGCGAAGCAGCCCAGCTAAGGCCCGATGTGTCGGTTAAGTTAGATTGAATAAAATAACTACTAATCATGTTAAAGGTTTTTACACAACATTTTCTTCTTGGGCTGTGATCTCCCAACAGGGAATTTATAGCCTTACTGATTTCTATCGAACATTATCCGCCTATCCCATTTTTGAGCGTCCCATAGGCCGAGCTTTCGTTGGCGTTTCAACATAGACTTTACGGATTGCTCTGGAATTATCACACCTGGCAACATATCCTACTCCGTTTCAGCCTCCTCAACTTTAATATTACTGAGGTATTTGGTTGTAAGAAGGCTTCGTAAGCATTTATGAGGATCCTCCATCGGTGATTATGGTATGGATAACCTTTAATTTCTTTGCTTACGTTATAAATATAGTTTTCCTTGTCAGTAGCTTGGATCCAAAAAGACTTTATAACTTTTAAATTCTTTTAATCATCAAAAAAAAACAAATATTCATATAATTCTATTTATCCACCTCTTCAATTTTCATATAAGTATGTATTAAAATGTAGCCCAAAATTCAACAAACTAAGATATTCCCAACATTGTCTGACATAGTAGAGACAAAAAAAAATTGAAATAAAGATACTTGAGTTCATGAATAATGTGCGGCAGGTAAAATTTGAAGTGAAATTTGTATCGGTTAGTCAACAGCTGACTGCGTCGAAGGACCCGACAGATAGACTCATTTCCGCTCCTGTATTCATTGCTGGATATCTATTTTGTCTGCGAGTGAAACTAACAAATGACCCATTATTAAGGATACTTTATACAATGGTTCCCTTCACAAAAGATCTAACGTCTTAATAACTCATCTGACGTTCCGATTGCTGATTCGGGTGTTTGTTTTTTTTTCAAGACAAGTTATGTCATCACTTAAAGATGATATTACAGAAGGCTGGTGTGTTTTAAGTTTCATACAGTACTTGTGTATGTATTTCACACGAGTGTATTGTATTACATTTGTATGATATCAACGATCAACTATGAAACAATGGTGGATAAACATTTTTTTTCGATAAAATGTATTTGGGTATATACTAAATTACATAGTCTAGCGATACTTGTGTATTTCGTACTGATACTAATTATTAAGGAAAACACATTTTCATTGTGAAGTTGTAATTATTCAGAACTCTGTGATATTTTAAATACTAAATTAATGTATTAATTATAAATATATACATGTAAAATCGATGTTATCGAAAACTAATGTTGTTGCGCTACCGAGATTCGAACCTGGATCTCTTTTCCTATCCGGGGAAGGTGCATTACTAACTATGCTACAGCGATTGTATTTTTGACGACAGATTTTCGAACTTATATGTTACACTTATAGCACAGACAATTTCACAATAAGAATGTGTTCCTCTTAATAATGATACTAATTTAATGTCTCACATATATATATATATATATATATATGATGGATTCTTTAACAGAAACAGTAAAAATTATTTATTTATTTACATATGTATTCGTCACATATATGAAATTTCGTTAAAAAAATAATTAATTATATTTAAGTATTAAACAATAAAATATATCGACAAGACTGAAATAACACTCATGTCTAATAAGAATTAAAGATCCTTAGGCGAAAATATGAAAAATATATTAGTAAAGTATAAGAACAAGGCTGTTTTATTTTATTGTAAATAAAATCTAAACTTTATTTATATTTAAAATAATTAAGGATTATCTCACTTAATTAATAATTAATTTTGAGTTAAGGATTATCTCACTTAATTAATAATTAATTTTGAGTTAAAGGCATTAACGTTTGTAAAAAATATATGTGTCAGAAATACCCCATAAAGTTGTCACCATTTTTTATAGTTTTATCTATTTTACTTCTTCAATATTTGCAAAATTACTTTGTGGCCTCATTTTAAATTAATAATTAGAGAAAATATTTTGTTTAAACCTCTATTTATTGATTATTCTATACGTTTCGACACTTATGGTATCTTCTTCATAAATAAGAAATTTTAGAAATAAGAAAAAGTGTCAATAGCAACCTAAATGTTATAAATAACCAAATCCTTTTAAAATTGTTTTTATATTAGTTCTTACTAATTCACTACTTTATAGTTTTGTTTTTATCTATGCTTGTATTTTTTTAATTTTAGTATACATTGTGTCCTGAAGATGATACCATCGGTGTCGAAACATGTAGAATAATCAATTAATGGTGGTTTAAACAAGTATTTTCTCTAATTATTAATTTATCTATTTTACAATACTTGTTTATTGATACCATTCATGAAGGATATTGATACATTCACGAAGGAATTTTTAAACACTCATTGTGTTTAAAAATTGTTATTGATGAAGTGTCGTTTAGGTCTACACAGTAACTCACATTAAGAATAATAATCGCTCTTATCTGGCTTAACTGATTCAAGAATTACGGCTTCGATATATATATAATATATTAGCGTCATCAAATACTGAATATCATTCATAGTTTTCAAGGTAAACATTCAAGGTATATATCATGAGCCATCAAAATAAAATCATCAATGACGTTGACCGCCCAGCGGACAAAAGGTAGGATAAAACTGCCTCCAGAGCCTAGCTAATCTAACAGTTTAATTCTGAGGGTTATTTTTAAATTAAGTGAAGATACTTGCATCCAAGTGATGTGCTATGAAAATAGCATTCACTTGGATGGCTGCTTGTAAACAAAATAGTCTACACATTTATTTACCCTAATAGTATTTATGTAATTAAATTCAATCATTTCATAATAGTGAATTGTTATCATTTTTATCCTGACTGGAGTTACTAAAACTATGATCGTAAAACTTACAAAAACTGGTCTGAACTTAAAACCAATCAACTGAATGTATCAAAGATTTCTCGACATTTATTATATATAATTGGGAGACTGAACACTCTCGCGATTCTACAGTTAATTATTACAGACGATAAATATTTTATGTATCGTCGAAAATATAATGTAAAAAAGTTATTGTCGCAACATTGTATTTAACTGTGCCATATTGTAACCGTACATACTCGTAATAAAATGAAGTCGTTAAAATGAATATTTGAAAAATTCAATACATTCAGCCCTAGATACAATGTCGTTTAATGATGTCGAGAGTCAGTACCACAAAACAATAAATACTACACGTTAAGCTAATTTATTGAAACGAAAAATATATTCGGTCGTTAAATGTTTTAAAAGATATGTAACATTCGTTTGAGAATATTTTTATTTCTTCGTGGTCCAGATATCATCTTATTCATGCGAAACGATTTTTATTGCATGTTTTATTTCTGAAAAATAACATTAATCTTTTTTTGAGACCCCTAGAAGCTACAGGTTTTCAGAAAATTTTCTCAACTGTTGAGATCTACAAAAATATTATATCAGAGAAATCGTATAAGTATTATATACTATGTACTTTTAAAATTAGCAATATTAACTTTGTGGTTAAAATTCATATTTTTTTATTTATTATCTTTGTTTTAATGGGATTGTTAATTTTGCATATAAACGGTGTTGGTCACAAATTAAATAATTTGGAATCGTTGGAGATAAATAAACCTTGTAAAACTAATCAAAAAATTATAAACAATCAACTAAATTTAACTACAAGTCCCATTCTAAAATTTTTTCCCAAAAGTTATTCGATTAAATTTGTATTAAGTAACAATTTGAGTTAGGGACTAAATTAGGGACTAATTGTTGTTTTTTTTAAATAGATTCTGGTAAAGAAACAATAATATATGTTTTCAGTTAGTTATGACACCCTGAAGAAGAAAATGGTGTTTTTCGAAACCGGTAGATGTATTTAAACTCAATTAAGGGGTTAATAAAACAAAGATAAATATATATATATATATATTATGTAGATACGTAATACAAGTTAAGTTCTCCCAAATTTAATAAAACCTAAATATATTGATATATATATTGACAACTTTATTTCATGCATATTACATAACAATTTTTATTTTTTACCAAACAGCATAGCAGTTTTACGGCATGGATAGCACTACAGTTAAAGTAATTAACATATTAAATTTAGGAAAAACTAAAATCTTATCACCAGCAAATTTTCTTTTAAATGTAATATAATAGAGAAATCAAATAATTAGATATCAATGTGTTTGCCTTTCAATTTTAGTGAATTAATTTTTTTTTTAATATAATATATTTGATATAATATATTAAAAAAATAAATGTAATACAATGGAGAAAACAAATAATTAGATAAGAATGTGTTTGACTTTATATTTTATGAATCTTTATTTTCCATAATGTTTAATAACTCTTTACTGATTTTATTAAAATATATGATGAAGCAAATACGTGGCTTCAATGTTTTTATATTACTATTTTGTTAAATTTCGTGGAACTGCCAATTCATTTAATCTATTCAAATAATAATTTTATTTTATATGCAAACTTAATGCAGGACTGGTGAAAATACTTGTATATTCAAAATAAATAATACAGAATGTGTCCACGAATGTACAAATTCATAAAAAAAGTAAATTCAGTACGTAAACAAAATTCAATTATTCCTCAATATATTATTTTTCAATATAGGAGACACAAAATTAAATGGAAAAATAAAAAGTACTTACTTACTTACTTACTTACTTACCATCACGCCGTTTCCCCGTGGGGGTAGGCAGAGAGGATAAGCGCCACACTCTTCTGTCCTGACATACAATTCTCGCCTCATCCACATTCATACATCTTGTCATACAAGCTCGCCGATTGTTGTAAAAAGTAATAAACATATACAGTATTTTTTGTAATTATTTATTGTAATTGTATTGTTTACAGTTTCAGTTTTAAAAATATGTCTTCTTTTTATGATTTTATGAAGATAAATTCGTTTGTTGGTTCCCTGATTTTATATTAAATAAAATTTTATATTATATAAAAAAAAAATATATATATATATATTTTTTTTTAATGTCCTGTTTATATATGCATGGTCACTATTAATCTCAGTTTAATGTATACAGCAGATTATAATAGACATACAACTGATCATAGTTGCTTATTGAAATTTTTTAATTTAAGAAATCCAAGATGTAACATGCATTATTTAAGAAAATTTACTTATCAGGGATCATGGCTACTATACTTATATCTGATAATATATTTAAAACTATCAACATGCAACATATTATATTATAATATTAGACTCCCGGTAGCAACTAAATATTTTTTCAATAGATTGATTTTTTCTGTATGTATATCTTTCTAGATGATTCATTTTTATTTTTTTCAATATTTTGAAATTTTTACAATTTTATATAATATATATGTTACTTCGATACCTCTCCAGAAAAAAGACTAGTTCTTGTGCTTCGTATTAAATACCACAGAACTATGTTCTGAAAAATGCAACTTCACAACAGAAATGTGTTCTCTTTAATATTAAATATATATAATACATAAATTGATGTTGTGGATTTTTGAAAACGGTGAAAGAATGCTGCTTCACTCAGTATAGTATGAACTCAAAAAGTATTTATACAAATTATCTAAATTACTAATACAATTTAGAGTTTCTTTACATACATTTTATAAAACTGCATAAATATATATTTTATAATGATAGTCTTTTTTATCTACTAAAAAGTGTTAAAAATAATAGCATATATATTATGTAGTTGTAGAAATCTATCACCTTCACAGTCAACATTATCACTGACGACCTCTGAACGCACCTCACATTTATCAGTGTGTAAAACCAGAGCTCCTAACAGCCACAAAAAACACGCCCGTAACCGACGCCACAATAACAATACGATCAGCAGCCGTCCAGGAGGCCGGCTTCTGAGCGCCACTCTTCTCGCTGTCTCCTTTCAGGTAACATCTCCAAAAAACGCTCCTCTGTATAGACTTTTCATTGTACGGATATTGCATATTTCTAAACTTTACAATAAACTTGTATCAACCGTAAGTATAGTTTCCATTTCTTAACCTGCTCTAGCCACATACATTTATTCAATACACTACGCGATATTCAATCTACATGTGAGTGAATTGTTATGGTTATTGAGACACTCATCACTCACACTACAACATATCTTTCTGATTCGTATACCATACACCCACACAAATATTAATTCACAAAACACTATCATAACCATATCCTCTTTTATCCCATATATTATACTAATGTAATATACATACACAGTAAACATAAAAACGTTATTGTTTTTAATTAAAATAAAAAAATAACTACACGTAGATATTTCATGAAATTACAAATAATTCAGGTGTCGTATCTTTATCGCATTTTAACCAAAAAAATGTAGTACATAATGATGCAAAATACTTCGTTTACAATATTTAGCTTGCTATTAATACTTTTTCTTATTCTAAAGTTTCAAATTTATCTAACTGTAAACCCCTAGAATTTATTTGTATGTATAATTTCTAAACCCTTGTTAATGTAAAAATAATGGTTTGTTTCCAAAAGGTGATTGGCGAAATCAGAATAGTTGTTGCTATTTAGGCATCTCAAGTGCTCCTTAATTTTAATATCAACATTTAAGTAAGTTTTAACTATATAAAAATAATTGTAAATTAATTTGTAGATCCCGATTTTTTTAAATATCGTCCTTAACCTTGTTATTTAATATATTATTGTTTGATTTGTTATTAGTGTAAAAATATGGTTGTATAGAATTTGGGATATGTTTTGTAATTAAATTTGAAGTGTGATTATTTAAAAGTAATTTTGCTAATATTGAAGAAAAAAAAAATTAATAGTTGACATACCCAATAGATTAGATTTGTATATAAGATTTGTCATTTAGTGAATTAGATAATTTAAAATAATCTTTACGAATCAAGATGGTTATTTATTCCTGTTTAACATTATAAATTCTTAGTCGGTCTATGAAAATGTAAATCATGCAACAACTGTTCTGCGTCAACTCTTTCCCTTGTACGGGAAAATCATTATGTATGAGCGTAGGATAGAGTCGTGACCTGGGCGCGATATTGTTGTTAATGTTTCAATAAAGGGACTGTGGAAGAAGCCTTAGACGACACCGTCCACGCCGGAGGGGAGTGACTAACAATCGATATCTTATTTAGGGTAACAACTTTACAGAACTTTACTACTACTGCGTACATATAAAACGATCTACAAATTTAAACGTAATACAGATTTGAACGTAGTATCAGAAAACTTAGATAGTTGTTTGTAACGTTAATGACACGGATGTTTTGTACTGTGTGGATCTACTGGGTTGATGCGAATGTAGGTGGTGGGATAAGATCCCGCGGACTGTATCGATTAAATTAGTGGTTAGTTGAAGCAATCCGAATTGGAACAAGACAGGAATAATGACAGATGGATCTGGCCTACCTTGATCTCAGTTCTGGGTTGAACGTCAATTTTCACCTCCAGTTGACTCGCAATTTTGTAGTAAAGAACGGAGATATCACTGCACTACGGATGTTGCAGAACTCCGCTTCTTTTACGTGGTCCGTTACGGCGCTATGTTAAAAGAAACACAGATGTTGACCGTTTCGTATCGAAATGCAATCTGTTCCCACGTCGGCGAAATCCCAAAGTAATTAGTTAGCCAGAGTGGGAAAGGTATAATAAGGTTTATTGGAAGGACAAAATGCACAGGGAGTAGGTACTCGACTTACGTCAACAATAGGTAATTGTCGTTTTTTGCAATTAAAAGTTTTTAATATTTTAAAAGAAACAATATTGTAATGTACCATGATATAGCGAATATGTGACGCGCGCATGTTGGTAAGAATAGAAGCGTGGAAGGGATAAAAAAAGCGTCACGCTTGAGCGCGTGCTCTCTCGCACCGGAATCGTAGATCAGAACACATCTAATATATTTGTACTTATAATTGTGAGAGTGCATCTCATATGTTTCTTAATCCTAGTATCAAAATTACAACTCGTTCTTTCTATATAAAATCAGGGGATTTCCTATATAAAATATTAACTAAATAAACAATATTTATTTAGTTAATTACATAATTTCTACTATTAACTATAACTTTAACAGCCTTTGAGGTCAGTCTAGGGTCTGAATCCACCATGACCCGGGGTTGCTCGTCATCAACTCCGATGGAACGTCCAGCGCGGGGCACGTCTTCCACTGATAAATTTCCCGAACGACACTTTTTAAAGCACACACGACTCGTTTGAGCTTTCTTTTAAGATACTTTCTTTACATTGTTTTCTTTTTACAACGTTCAATATCGCAAATGAATTTTTTCTCGGTTTTTCGGGGTTGTTACACGATTAAAGTTGAAAAGAAACTGAATAAATCAGGTAGAATATGTTCCATTTAAAAGCAATGACAAAAAAAATTGGTTCCGAGACAAAGGCCAACCATTTAAACTATCTCTAAATACTCGAGAGTACCGTTAAAACGACAACAACTTTCGTATCAGACTATTATATATCTCAAAAACGTATAATAAATTACTTAATATCTTCAGATATTTATATGATTTATTGATTTCTCTTGTTTCCGATTTCTAGCAATCTTTCCTTGCAGTTTTTTAGAGAATAGAGATGCATACACGGAATGAAGGTCACATCAATATTCTTACTATTTTCAAACTAAGCTAAACGCTTGTACTATGAAAATAAGGCAAACCCCCGACAACTAGATCACTAGGCTATCTTCTTAACTACCAGACTAATAAGCTTCTCGTTGGTCTAGATTATGAGGTTCAAATATTATACTTGAATTGACAGTGTCAAAATTTTAGATTTTTTATTGTTTAAAATATTTATTTTTTCTTTATTCATTCGAACCACAATATCTTCTTTCGTCATTCTGTCTATCTATCATTTTGAGTATTATTCTGTAAATTCACATCTCAAATGCTTCAAGTCACCTTATCATTTTCGTGCTTCTACACAAAACGAGAATATATAGCAATTGATGCTTCGTAATCATAATTTGAAGTTTAGATAATGACTGCAGAACATATTTTTCATGCGGATAAAGGTTGTATGAGCTTGCTCAATGCGGCATTGGATATCTACAAGAATATCTTCTTTCAAAATTAGCAATATTAACTTGGTGGTTAAAATTCATATTTTTTATTTATTATCTTAGTTTTATTAACCACAATTGAGTTTAAAAAAACATCTACCGGTTTCGGAAAATACCTTTTCCTTCTTATGACATCCTGAAGAAGGAAAAGGTATTTTCCGAAACCGGTAGATGTTTTTTAAACTCAATTGTGGTTAATAAAACTAAGATAATAAATAAAAAATATATCTTCTTTCATTTCATAGATATACAATGCATACGTACTTTTTATTTTCTCCAGTTTCGTTCCAGCAGTATAAATTCTTTCACCAGCAACTGCTTACTAATGAACGTGTGTTTTGTTTTACTTATACCTAATACACCACATACTACCAAATATACAGACATGAACTAACGCAAATTCCTTGCTCCAATATTTTTATTTTTATGTCACTTACGTTTCGCTTCATTAAATATCTCCGCACCAACATAGTTAGAAATCACTCAAAAAATGACGATAAAAATAATTCTAAAAAAAATAACAATCCAAGTTTCCAACTTTACACAGATTTCAAAGTACCAAGACATATACAAAAAAAATTAATTATCCAAATTTTTAAAATTAAAAATAAATTAAATATAAGAAGCATCTACAAGATTTAGAGACCAAATTGATATTGCAAAACTAAAATATACCGCAACCCAAAATCACTATATCTATACCTCTGATATGAATAGCGTTGTGCTGGCATTTTGTTAAGCAAACTTAACAAAATGTTAACAAAATTTAACGTTCGTTATACATTCTCTTTGTATAATAGTGAAAACTCGTGTATGTATCGTACGCTTGATACCAGTCCTGTTTACAATGTAAATCACAAGATATTGCGCGAGAAATAACCAAGATAACCGCTTTGGAGACATGCACAGACGGGACAAAGGGCATGCGAAGGATTCCGTATCAACCCATTGGCGTAATATACCCGGCAAGGATTTATAAGCAAGAAACAGCCAAAGGGTTCTCACAATGGGCCCCGCTGAGTGGCGCATTAATCACTACGCCACTGTCGCTAACTACATCTGCCAGTGACGTGCGGCGATGCGTGCGTGAAAATATTGCGGGGGGCATTTACATAATATTTAAAAATTTACAAAACGATAAGAGTAAACTTGTATATGGGACGCACGTCAGTAAATGTTCACCTGGATAGTTGACTACGGACCAATACTATTAAGTATTTATTGTAATATATTTTCACAGAAATTTGAAATTGAATAGGTATATTTGAGGTTAAAAAGAAACAATTTTAGCCAGCAATAAATAAACTTTTGTAAACTATAAAACCGTACTTATGTCAAATGACTGTTTATTTATGTTGAGTTTTCTTAATATTCGTCCGCTGTACGATATTTCATGAACAAAATCCAATGTGGGATATTTTGTATCAAAATATTTTTTAAATATACCTACTTAAAGAGTAAGTTCCTTGACAAAAAAATGCCAGGGCACCACCCTGGCCCCACTACGCCACTGATCATGATACAGGTGCAAGTCAATACCTAATACAAAATAAAAGATGCTATGTTAATGATAAACAGTATGAATATTGAATAATGTTAATTTCTTTAATCGGTATGTCCTTTACAAGAGCAAATAATTAAAATAAATACGTAAGGTAATTTATATTTCACTATACTACAACTATACCCATTTAAAAAATCTGTAATTGCACGAATTTTGTCATTCATGACGAAAATGAATACTGACTTAATGTAAATCGTACTTTATTCGGTGTATCCGTAAGTAAATTACTTAAGCATTGAAAACAAAAATTGTTATTATATATTATTATATTACAGTACATAGGTTTGAACTATTTGAAATAAATTCCATAATTCCATTCAAATTTAAATAAATTACTTAAATTATAAATTATTTTAATTGTATTTAAATAAAACTAAACCAGCACCCATAACGAAATAGAGCGTATACGAAATGTAGTTACAATCGTTGAAACGTCAAAACGAACTCCAATTGGTGCCGGAAATAATACTTACTATTCACATACGTACATGAAAGACAACTTATTTATTACCATTGCATGCATATTCATTCTTAGATTAAACAGGCTAGGGTCAGTTCCACAATTAATTGTAGTATTTATTACATACACATATAAAAATATTTTTTTTTTTACACATATTACGCATATTAGTTCATTCAAAAGTTTTAAATTAAAATAAATATTAAATATCCAACCCCTTCATTGAATCTGTAAATGAGATGATTTTCTGTAATGTTCAGCTACCAGGTATGATTCGCATTCTACATATAAAAGGTTGAGGTGAATAAGTAGGTGCGCTTATCCTTGCTTGAACTACCTTTCTTAACCCCTAAGCCCTCCCTAACCTAACCTTAGAAGGAATATGGAATCAATCGGACATATTTCACCAACTCCGCCCGATCGCCAAAGGCCTTGAAAATTATATTATAAACTGGGAACCTATGCCTCTTGACTAACTCGTGATCCATTGCAACTGCGTCAGCTAAATTCTATACATATATTATCCGCTGATTAGATCTATTTAATTCGAATGGACTCACGCATATAATTACTATTGTTTATTGATGTTGAAATATTTGATTTACATTAATATTAACGGCAATAAAAATATTTAGAAAACAAATCGTAGGAATTTAATAGCTATATAGATTTTATTAGAATACGTAGGTATAACACATATTACAATAATTTTGTAATATATGTCATACCTTCCAATTATAAGAATAAGTTTATTAAAATATTATTTATATTTAAGTATTTTAATTACATTATACGAACAACAAAAAATGTTTCTGAAAACCCAAGTGAGTTGATACGCCTAGTTGTAAAGAGTGTTTTTTTTAAAAGGTAGGCTTAAAACACATAAAAATCATGATGTTGGCTTTATCAAGAAGATAATTTTATACCATTAGTATTTAAATATGATTTAATTTTAAATATGGAGTAGACTAGCGACTTCACATATCTCCACAGAAAATAATCCAAAGATGTTAAATCACACAATCTTGGAGGCCAATTCACAGGTCCATTACGCGAAATTATGCGCTCATCGAATAATATGCCTTCAATAAATTTATTGTGGAGCGCGTTGTGGTGTGTTGCGCCATCTTCGCTCTTTCACATTAATGCCATTCAATTTGGGAACGAAAAAGTCAGTAATCATGGATCTATAGCGCTCTCCATCGTTTGTAACGTTCTGGCCGGAATCATTTTTAAAGAAACAACAGCGACTTCGGTGTGTCTCTGCAGATGCGTATTATTAATTAGAGTATGCATAGTGCGAAAACGATCCATGGTTATTCGAATTACTTGTTTAGATAGACGATTATGTCGACCGTAAAATTTACACAATTTGCAAACGTTGTTCTGCCGTAAGTCTATTCATAGTGAAATGGCAAACCAAACTGAGCACAAATCAGCTATCAACTGTCAAATTGGCTGTCGCTGGAAAAAGTTTGCCCAATTCGAATAACAAACCTCTAAAAAAACACAAATACTTTAACAGTTCCAGCTTAGCGCTATTGCTATGAAAAATAGAACGTACTTGGTGGTCTCCCTGGACGAGGCACGATCGCTTGGTCATGACGCGAGTATTATACCACTATACTAAATGCATGTTGAACTAGCACGTATTAAATCGCCTAGGATGCCAATATTATTATAAAGCATAATAAAACCCTATTTTAGTTTGACAGTGTATTTGATAAATAAAGAAAATGAGATTTTATTTTTATATGACTTTGATTAAACATAGCCAGATAGCGTATAATACATATCAATCTACAACCTGAATTTTTTTCATAGCCATGTATTGGAAATAACAAAATTATTCAACAGTTATATGTGAGTGTAAAAAGTGATTTAGATATGAGTGTTTAAAATGTCATAACTCGAAATAAGATAATGTTCAATTAGAACCATAACAGCTATTCTAACGACATGTTATTATATCTACAATTCTTTCCGAAATGTCTTGCCGCATATACCAGTAAGGTAGGTATTACTGCATTAACCTTGCCGTGAGGTGCATATAATATTCTTCACTTAAAGTCCAGTCAAAAAATTATGTTTAAGGAGAACACATTTTTGTTGTGATGTTGCATTTTTAGAATAAAGTTCTGTGGTATTTTAACACAAATTAAATGAATTCCGGTAGTAACTAAATAATTTTTCGAAAGATAGATTTTTTCTGTACATCTTTCTAGTTAATTAATTTAATTTGTATTATTAATAATTTATATATATGTATGTAAGTAATAGTTACATACATATTGGTGTGTCGCGAAATTATTTTATTGCATACCCTGCATTGAAAAATACATTAGAAGGTAGGTATTATTTTTTTTTTATACTATGTAGTCTAAAAGAACATGAAGGTTCCTGCATCTTTTTGTATATAATTTAAAAATGTAACTACCTTATTCTAAAATCAAGGTTAATTCCATTAATGATTTCAATTTTTTCTCAAGATATTCCTTTCTGCTCAGTGGACTAGTAAATACACTCGAGAATTTCTAATTGTAATGTCCGACCATCCAACAAGGTACACATTCACGCTTGGCCCAAATTTGTTACCTACTGTTGGATTAATTAATTCCATAAACTTAATTGGTCCACTAAGATTTGATATACAGTGCTATTTGTCCCATTCAATTTAGGCTCTGTATAATTTAAAACAGTACATATTCGTAAATTAATCACGCTAAAGGGTAACTACTTACGGAAAATTTTGCATTCACAATAATGTTATAATATATAATAACAAATAAATTTCTTGAAAGATATTATCACCGTTGTATGAAACGATTGTATCAGTTATCAAGCAAAGTGAAAAGAATCTAGACTAGTAATTGAATTTATATTGTATTGACACTTCTCGAATATAAGTGGTAAAAGAAACACTATTATCAAGAGAACAAATATTTTCATAGTAACCGCAGAATAAAAATATCATCCACAGAATAATATAATAAATGCTGAAATAAAATCCCAAGTATTTTATAGACATCCAGTGAACGTTTATTTGAATTTTCTATTTTTTTTCCATTCAAATATATACAAACGAGAGTATTTTTATTATTTAAATCATTTAATTTTCAATTTTGTAACTTGTATTTTAATTGACATTAATTGTTTAACGCAAAACTTATCTACAAGAGATTGTGAACAAAAGATTCTTCCAATTTTTTGCGAACATTATGCGTCAAAGTGACAGCCAGCCTAGTGATAAGAAGATTATTCTGGGGACAACCTTGGGCCGAAGAAGACCTGTAAGAGTGTCACAACGGTGGATAGATACGTTGCATCCGGTTGTCAGCTGTGAGGGCGATTCGAGACCGGGATTTTTGGAGGTGCATTACCAGCCGAATCTCATCTAATTGAGATCACTGTTTGTCAATAATGACATGAAGAAGAATATTGTTTAGATTGCACTGTTAGCTATAATGGATGAACCTGCCTCCTTTAACATGGACTTTGGTCTAGTTAATGAGACTATGAACATCCTTACATTATAAACAAAAAAACAGAATGAAGCTTTAAAATAGTTATTTTAATTTATGAGCTGTTTTATTTCCTAACTAGTCTCATACACACTGGTTAGATAGTACCGGGCAAGTTATTAAACAAAATTGAGAGCAAAGCATAAGAGTCGGAGAGCTGGAATCAAATTAAATAATTGAAAAGGAATTCATTTTAACGTGTAATAACATTTTTGTTGTTCAATAATCAAGATCAACGTAGCACATCCGTCTTAGGACGAGTAAAAGGCTACACATGGAATGGTTTTTCAAAGATCAAAGTAAAATAAAGTTATAAAATTTAGAAACAAATTCCAATTTGAACTTTTCTAACTATGAGCTTCAAAAACTAATAACGGAAAGATGTATCATATCTTGGGCATCACACAAAAATACAGAAAAGAAACGTATGGATAAGAGAAAACAGTATTAGTATTAGAGAACATAACATAGTAATAATAGTAGCATATTTAACTATCTACGCCAATAAAATTAAATGGCAACGGGCAAGCCACGTCGTTCAGTGGACTAACAATCATTGGACAAAGGCTGTTATCCAATGACACCCGCGAAGAATCAAGAGGTCAACAGGTTGTCCTAAAACCTGGTGATGAATCATCAAAATTTTCAGAAATACGCGGTAGCGAAAAACAAAATGTATATATACAGAGAAAAGTGGGAGACTTGAGATACTGATTTTCCTCCAGCAGAGGATATAAAATGGCTGATAATTGAATCCTCAAAAACTAAAAATAAAATTGATTTCTTAAACTGACAAAACAATTCAATTTTTGGCATTTTTAGCTCTCTCTCTTTCTCTCCCGAGCGTTTTAACCCTTTAATAATAATAAATGTTCCTGTGTAGATAGTTGGTTTAAGGTCGTTTGTTGTTAGGTACTCTCCTCTTTATTGTTAGACTCCAAAATTTATTTATGGTACCTATATATTATTATCGTACGGATAATTTTCCTATTTAATTTTATTAAGGTAAATAGGTTTAGTATTCAAATTTGCGATTAATCATTAGTAAAATAATGTGAGAAATGTTTATTATTTTGATACAGCGAATATTTACATTAATTTTCTTCCCATTTTCCACACAAATATGTTGAATACTCTATACATTTAAATTATAATAATCTATATAGTGTACACTAAAAACGAGTATCGAACCCTTGACCACATTATGAAACTTTTAAAGCAAGCATATCGGCCATATTATCAGTCCCCAACACAGACCGGTAAATGGATAGACATGACAGGAAGTATATATATATATATATATATATATGTGTATGTTGGAGAGGGGTTTGGAACATTGTGTGCGGGGCGAGGGGCATTCTACATACGTACATCCAATGAACAATAAATCCGATAGGTTATGATACATTTATGAAACAGTAAAAGTAAATAATCTTCGTGTAAACAAGACGTACTTTTTACATTAATGCATATCAATGTAAAGCGTCAGCGTTTAAATTTTCGTTCCAAACGAGTCATATTTTTTTTTTAAGTCACTGAGCTCTTTAATTGCGTGAGTGACACCAAAGTGATCACGTGGGTGTCACCAAAATGAAAATTTTGGAACTAGGAATTTGCGTTAGTTCATGTCTACTTTTTTGGTGGTCTGTGGTCCCCAATATAAAATTATGTATAAAAGTAAATTACTTCAATTTACCTGATACAATATCGATGAAATGAAATTCACTTATTTTCGCAGTAAGAATCCTGCCAGTATGGAACATGGCTACCAATTCTGTCTGTAAAATCAAAATTCAAAAAATCTTCCTTATAATTAATCTTACTTATTTATAAGGAAATAAATAATTATTCATTAACAGTATAACGTATTATATTCTCCCTGTGGGTTAGACTTGACGCCGATTATCGCCAGTCTCAGATACTCTACAGATATTTTTTAATGTATATAAAAACAAAATCATTATATTTTCATGTCGTTTGACTTATTGGCGAAAAATTTTAATTAGTATAAAATTGTCATTAGTGTAAAATAGTGTTTTAATACCAATTAACGACAAAGATTTATTAGAAAAATTCTACAAGTTCGTGTTTTATTATCTTTAAAAAGATAATTTGTAAGAAGGCCATATAAACATCGCCAAATCATTCTGGATCAGAGCGGTCGCACGCGCGAACTACTTGTTACCGTGCGACCGATGTCAACCGTGAGCACGTCGTGTTATTGAACACGTGTTCGACACGTTTCTTTAGATTTTTTTTCCATTGAAATTATGATAGAAAAACATAATATTCCAACCTTTCGTTAATGCCGTGGATAGAGCAAATAGTCTGTCAACAAGAACGAGAAGAACTCTTTTTTACACCGACTTCAAAACGTTGACATATTGCTTAAAAGTAACAACCAGTTAACCCAAGAATTGGTCGAACTAATGATTTGTATTATCATTCACAAGCTTAAGATAATCCAGAGTCTTGAAAAGGAGCATATGCATAGTGTCCGTGTTAGACATAAAAATAAATTAATGTAATACATTCGCAGTAGGACCAAGTAGAAGCCGAATAATAAAGCTGAATTATATGAGTCGTTAGACTAAAACAGAGTACTCCGTACCAGAACCGAGGTTTTGGTTACCCTTCTACTTACTGGACTAATTACATCAAAATATTTCTGAAAGCAATTGAATACAGAGGACAGAATAGTGGCAGTTATTCAACAGTGGCGAGCTAAAGGAGTAGAAGATAAGTGATTTGCATGGGAACAGTTGATTACTATTATCTTTTGAAGGCCTGATTTATTCTGACTTCTGTAGAACCTCGATGCTTGAGTTGGCTTAATAAAGTAATAACGAATTGTCATTAGTTATCTTTATTGCATTATTAGCCTTCACGAGAGACGATAAAAATGTAGTACAGGTAACCCCCCTCGATCGCAGGGGATACGTTCTGGACACGGTTGCGATAAGCGAAATTTCGCGATCAATGAGGGAGGAAAAAACACATTATTTATAAATCAAACATTATGAATAACAACAAAAAAAGACATACATAACATAATTCATTTATTTTGTTTCGCGTTGCAATAAAGAATCTAGATTCCTTTGTTTAATCTCTGCGTTTATTATGCAAAATTAACTGATAGCTGTCAAATAAGCCGTTACAACAACGCTTTACAGTACTCACTCACTCGTAATATTCGTTGTTTTGTTGTAAAGAGAAAGAGCCTTTTAAATGATTTTGACACTTCACTTTCGCACGAGAACAGGTTCCGAGGCATCATTTTCTTCGGACGTAGTATAGCAGTCCATTTATTGGATTCATTAGTTAAGGGTTCACCGTGTGATTTTAACAAAGTCACTGACACTGCAACTAAGATTATACTGAAGGATAGACCCTAATAATGCACTGGCTCAGCCGGTTTTTTTGTCTCACTCACAACTTTACATATATGTACGTGTATGATATGAATAAGCAAGAAAGATAGCACGCACGTTCGACCACTCATTATGACGATTCTTGGCATGTATTAAAGCCAGACAAGTGTAAAGACAATTTTTTTTTTAAAAAAGATCGCGATATATCGAATCCGCACTCGTCGGGTCGCGATGAACGGGGTTTACCTCTACTTAGTATTGAGAAAGTGGCTCAATTAAGCCGCACTTATTTTGTTGGTTATTAAAACCATCACGTGACCCACACTGACGTTTGCACCCATCACAATCAAAAGGTGAGTTAAAGTTTTCTCTGAGCTGAAGCTTCCCTCCCTGCCTCTTCAGGCAGTCCAGCTATTGAGGATTTGAATCTTACTCCAGCATCTGTCTTAATCTATCCCTGAAGTATTCTTCTTACTAGTTGATATACACTATCATAAAATATGGAAAAAGAAATAATGTGTATTTTAAAATACATGTTACGCAACATTATATTCATCAACCAGTGGTGAAAATTATATTACATCAACACATTTGAAATCTAGACGGGGAATGCAAAATAATATAAAAGTTATAAAAATACATAATAAGAATTCAGGGCTTTGGGGGTGGGTATATCACAATGTACATAACTTTGCAGTTACAATGGTCTTACCAAAAAGCGTACCACGGGCGTGACAGGAACTTTACGAGGCGGTAGTGTAACGATACAATGATGCATACCCCTTTTCCGAAACGAGCACATTCAAAAAGTCGGGGCTTTATTAAACCAGTAAGGGTCTATTTATTTACTTTTAAAGTGCTTTAATCCAAGGCTCTGTTTTTCTTCGAGGGCTACGATCGTTAATTTTATTTATGTACCTATTTAATAGTCTGTTTTGGACACAAGGACGTGAAGAAACCCTTATTTTAAGAAAAAAATAAAAATTATAAATAATTCAAATTGTTATATAATAGTCATTTTAATATAACGGTTTTACAAATCCGGTGGGCCTCTATTTAACAAGAGTAATAAAAATGTTTAGCATATTGTATTAAAAAGTCATGGATACGTCCGATACTATCCAAACATATTTTATGTATTAAGTTTTCGTGATTTAGGCTGTGAATTACAAAGTTACAATCGTAAGTTATAATCTCAAGCGAAACAGGTTATTTTATTTTTAGCCTAAAGGTTAAATAATAAAAAAACGAATAAAGTAGCCAACAGGTTAAGATGTAATAAAATTAATAATACATTAATTTATTTTTAATATTTGCAAATTGAATTTTGAGGTTCATGTTCATTTTAATTTTGTTTTTAACCACTTAATGGGTTATTTTAACGTGCCAACCGGTTTAACAATTTAAGTTAGGTACTTACTAGATTTATTTATAAATAATAACTATTTTTATTTATTTATTTTAAATAGATTTTTTTAAACATTAGAATAACGTGACATACTATTTGGTTTTTATTATTTATAATTATGAAACTTTTAATTCGTGGTGAAATTCTGTTTTAATGATTTAATTAAAACACTATATGGTTTTAGTAAGTTAATTTAACACCGTGAGAAATGAAGTGATATTTTCTGAAACCGGTTGATTTATTAAAATAATTCGTGGTTAAAAACAAAGGTAAATAGTCTATACTATCATTACTTTAAATGCTGATACATATGATCTAATATCAGTATTTTAATTAAATGCGTTTAGTTAAATACCGTACTAAATTATTAAAGTAACAAAATATCAAAACATCACGGATTACAGCAAAATACAGATGAATGGCACCAAAATTCTTGTTTCAATGTTGCGATGTAAAAAATAAAGATAATAAATACCAAGAAACGTAAGAAGCATTAGAGAGTGCAAAATCAGGGAAACTTTGGGCGCTTAAGCGTATAAGAAGATTGGCGGTCTTACTCCAAATCCAGGGATTGGGGTTCAAATCTCCGCGGTAATCTTTCTTTTTCATATATGCTCTCAACCCACAACAGCAAGGCCTTAGGGTGCATTACGTCAACTTTAAGAAAACAGTAGCGTGCCATTATCGCCTTTATATACCTACCTTTTCTTATTATCATACACCAAACTAATTTAAGAACACGAATAAGGTTGTAGAGAGTTACGAAAGGAATGAAAACTTGACTATTCAAGTGACTACTTATCACAGTAAATCCATTATCAGATTTCAATACTAGTAGTCAACCCCCTTGTCAAACTATTTATGATATTCACCTCGATGTTAATCTGAGTATTAAGTGAAAATTTACGTAGGTTTAATTCAACGAGATGGGGAAATTCTTAATGGAAAAGTATAAAGGAAAATAAATTGGCGTTCTGAAGAGATATCATTTAAACATTCTGGAATGTATGTAATAACAAAATACCGCAATAAGTATTTTATTGTGATATTTCCTCCGAAAATTATTAGGTTGCGTACAATGAACGCAAAATTAAATATATTTTTTTAAATTTTCAAAGAAAGCAAACACGTTGTGGACATACTTAGCCATTTTGGCATCTATAAACTTAATTGTTCAGCTTTCTATATAGGCAAAACATTGAGGAAAGTAAATATTAGAATACAAGAATATATTAGATGGTTAAACTAGTATAGGTTTTTCAGAATTTTCCGAACATTTAATTAATTCTAACCATACAAGGACACAAGTGGTACATAAATAGAATACAAGGACACAAGTGGTACATAAAAATGGAATAGGTTTTCGCCTTAACAATTTAGAAGTATTAGAAATTAATAAATCATACCATAATAATAGCCAGATATTAAATAATCAAATAAATTTATGCAATAGTCCGATATTAAATTTGTTCATGTGTAATCCCTACCCTTCTCTCCCATCCCCTACCTGATACTCTGTCCCACTTTGATATGCTGTTACCCTGTCTTCTTAACCTCCTATTTAAATATTGTACTTAGGTTAGTCTGTATACTATATTATCCTGAAGAAGGTTGGGTCCAACTGAAACTAGTTGACTTTAGTGTACGTGCATTATAAAGTGGTTTAAAACTAAACATCGCATTATTTAATAAACATTTTACATGTACACGCCCGCGAGCAAATTTCCGAAAATTTTGTGAAAACTGTAAACTTATCAGATTGAGAGCAGCCGTGATCGATCAATGTGTTCTGGAAAAACTTATAAAAATAAACCTTAAGTAACCAAACACAACAAGGGCATAATTAATTATTCGATTAGAAAAACGATAGCGTTAAATGTTGGCTACTTGTATCTCCAGCGCTTGATGTAGCTACGCTGATATTGTCTTGCTAGACCCTTATATTATCCGTCAACGTCTTGAATTTTTATTCAAGGGTAGATACTGGATTTGCCCCCAAATAGATCAACACCCCCTTAAGAAACCCTATAAAAACAACGCAATAACATCCGACTACTATTCTGAAACTTCGTGGGTTTGACTTTATTCCATGCTGGGGTTTCGATTTATGAAAGTGCATCGGTTAGTTACCACCCGCCAAGAATTTCTTTATATTTGCCGCACGAAGAGTTTAGAAAGAATTAATCTTCTACCCGTTGTCTAGCATTAACTTAATAACTCGTTACAATATTTTTATATTGTTTATCATTGTAAATTAGTAAAACAAATTACGTTCATTTTGCTAAACTTAATTAATATATGTATACATACATACATACATGTAAATTTACTGACAACCCTTTTCATAATAAACTGTAATAGGATTTATTTTATAATACACTTATATGTTGTATAACAAAAATGTATATTTATTTTATTCCTTTTTTTAAAAGTGTTAAGTATAAAATTGTAAAATATGGACAGTAAAAAATAAGGAGAGTATTTTTTTCATAAATATAAAGTGTAAAATCAAACTGCAGTGTTTTTATGAATAGAAATGTTTTTATAACGAACATCAATAAGATGCCTTAAATCCAACAGGTTTCCTGATAAATATCATTCAATATGTATCAATCAATATCTACTCGTATATTATATTTACATAATAGAATTCTGTGTCCCAAATATTACAAAAATCATGTAATCTTATAGGAGATAAAAATATTACACATTAGGTTGATTTTAATCTAGAAACGATCTTTAAATAGCTTGTCACATTATCCTCTATTTTTATTATGCAAGATTTTGCACACCACTGCCTTCATCATCACCTAATTAAAGGCTCGCCTTTTTTATTGTATATCTACTATATAAGTTTAAAGAGTTATATTTCAACAGTTTTTTGCTCAATACGATTAACTTTCTAAGCCTAAAGGAATCCTTCCTGTCTCGTTCGTACCTACTACGTTCATCACGACTTGACGTTTTTTCTTATACGCTCGCATTTTTCTCGATTCATCCATCCATCTTAGCAATCTCATTTATACAGCAATCAGTCTCATTTAATCTTACCAATGCCATTTTTCAAGCTTTGCCGGAATATGTAATAGGCTAATAATAATGAATTCACAAGTGATAAATTATGTATTTTATTGTATTTCCGAATGAAATTTATGAATACAAGTAGATTGTTTTATAAATAACCAATATTATTTTTAGAGGTATTTTCTTTTCGCGTTTATTGAGTACTATCTGTGTGTGTATGTGATACGATGAACTAATGATATATTTCGTGAAAAACACAAAACAATGTCCCAAAAAATGGACGAAAGAAATGAATCCAAAAAAATGAGCCGTAATTTAAAGAAAAATGTAGGTACCTATTAATTCCAATCGATATTATAAAAAAATGAACAACTTTAAATATGTATCCTTAACAAAATATTAGACCAATCCTAGCCAGAAATGAGTCTCCTTGAATCCTTTTTTTATTTATTTCAATTTATGTAATTTATTCAGATTTTTTTTTGCACCCGGGTACCTGTTTGCAGTCCTGACAAGGAAACGCGATAATGAAAAGAAAAATAAATACGAATTAATCAGGAATGTAAGTTCAAATTGAGCGTAGATAAGATATAATAGGATTTATGTAATTTTATGGACAGTATTTCTGATGAAAGGATAATCAAAATACACAGATAACATGAATTATTCAAGGTGTCAAAAACAACGTAATTACGAGCACGATTAGGCAATAAAAAAAAATAGAATTAGAGCAATAGGATCGTTAGCAGTGTTGCAACTCACGCATTGCAATGAGAATGCGCAGTATGGTTGTGGTTCTATGCAAGCTCACTCATTCGTCATTCGCTTATAATTTATTCTCATTTCCTATATGTTAAATATGCTATTGTTGAAGCAAACATCTTTGAATCGTAATTTTGTAATTAACACGAAACTTTTTCTATCACAAATATAAATAATTTTTAATTAGAATTATATTATATAGATTATTTATCTGAACATAAATTTATATACATGATATTTTTATCTGTCGTTAATTAAATCAAATATTTACGGACGCACCTTTAACATTATGTTAATATTCTGCAGTTATAACATTCAAATATACTTGTACGACAACAATATATAAATACGACATGCTTAAAATTCATTTTATAAAAGCAATTACACAGTAAATGCCTTTCTAAATTATTATAAAGAAAAATAACAAAACTTTTGACTAGCAATGCCACCTAGCGAGAAATCCTAAAACATGCTTGGATCTGTGTGAAACAGTAAACTTACAGACCGTAGCTTGTTTCATCTCGAAAGATGTCACTAAAATAACTGGTTTGAAGATTGACTAAACAGAAACAAGAATAATCTACGCTACGTTGTCTTTTTTTATTAATTATTTTCCTTCTACCTAGTCACACGTTTTTAAACAAATATGTATTTTACAAATAAAATGTTACGATTTTTTACTACTGTGATCTAAAGTTCACACGACTCGTACAAATGCATAATATCATTTTCTATTTGACATTTCACTATTTATTTAGTTGACAGTTTAGCCCATATCAAATAACAGGGGGGGGTTAATGTCTGTTTATTTTCTTACAAATACAAACAAGGGGTGATTGTGCACACCTATTTAGTTACATGTACTTAGTTAATACCCAAAAAACAATTTTAATTCATAATTATTCACATTATTTCAAATCGGCAAAATTGATTAAGTATCCCTAATAAATTATTTATATAGGTATCACAACAAAAAAAAAAGAATTGACGTTCTACTATATAAGAATTTGTATTATTTTTTACATAAAATAAATTTTAGTGAAATGTTAAAATAAATTTATTAATATTTTTAAACGTAACTATTTTTTTTATTTTCAAACATGGCCAGAGTTTCATGCTTATTTAAAAAGGTGATACGAAAAAGTTTACCTACAATCTTCACAGTCAAATACGGACATAATGACAAGGAAAACCACTCCATTATATAGGATTAGCACATGGTATCCCTAAACTATTGAGATTAATATTATATTTTCAATTATTTGAGAATTAAAAAAAACAAAAGATCAAAACAAAATGATGTAACACTCGATGCTTTACTATTGCTTCGGGTATATTATTCACAAGAATAACATTATTTCACATTCAAATAGTTATTTGTCAATCTTTCATTATTATTTACGTTATTTTTGTTCAAAGTTTCCTTAGTTACTTTTTTAAATAAATATTTCATAAATTAATACATTTCTGCAGTTTTTATATAAATTTAAAATTTATAAGTAAATGAGCAGTTTCCGATCCCGGGATCATCCTAATCGGAATTCCGAAAACCCGAAATTGTAATTTTGACTCGGGATTGGATTTACTAATACCCACCATTAGACAAGACAAACAATCAAATCAATTTCACCTTGATTGAAAAGTCGCCGCGTGCGATGAAACATGGGCTGAATTACATCTGCAGGCGATGAAATCGATCCTTCGACTTGGCTTACTCAGACCGTACAGAACCATTTAAAAATTTTAAGTACGAATTAAACTTTCCTTTGCGAAACAAATTTGTGAAGATAATTTATCTCCGTTAATTTTAACGGAAAGATAACAACAATCTATATGAGATTATTTCGTCATTCCATTCATAAAAACTGATTGATAAACAGTAGAATAAATAATAAATATTTAGACAAAGTAACTGAACGTTATTTCAAGAATGTCGGTTTGTACAATGAAAGTCCTTTGATTTCTGATAGTATAAACATTGTTCCGAAATCGATTTTCAATAAAAGATTTGTGATTCCGAATTACGAAATTTAAGCTAATTCCAATACTAAAAGCTCCAATATCAATTTCTTTCGAATACGTAAATGGTCCACCGCTTTCATCTGAGCCAACATTTATTTTTTCAAGGTATCGTAAAATCGCGGCTTTTGTTTGAAATAAAACCAATTAAATTACTCAGATGGTTGGTCGCTGAAAAAACTTTTGCTATTGTTTTTTGATTAAATTTGCATTGGCTTTAGTTTTTGAACTCAACTCAACCTACCTTAATTGTTTCAAAAATGCATTATTTTATGTGTCCATAAACCAAAACTGTCTTATGCATTCAAGATTCCTACATGATAATATCTTAACAGAAATTAATAAAATGCAACTAATATAAAATGCTTTATTCCGCAAATACTAGTAGGTACGCCAAAAAAATGTAATAAAACATATCAATTGCACTGCACTTGATATTTACACTATAGATATGTATAATTAAGAAAGATTGTTTTTATTTTGCTAAGGATATTATTAAAGCTAAATAATATATTTTTATTAATAGAAGAAAACTATTTTATCTTACCTACCAGCGAAACCTCATTTTTGCACGTTAAGCTATGAACATATTTATTTTTTTTCAAATATATTTAATTGATATTTAACACGACCATCGACATCAAAGAGGCTATTAATATGATGCAAAAATGTGAGAATTTGGATTTGGATATGATTTGTTTAATTAAATCTGATCACGATACATACCATTGTCATTATGAACCAACGTATAGATGCTGAATGGCAATCTTGCACCTAGGAAATATGTTCTTTAGTAGGTATGTTCCACGAGACATTATCTTATTAATTTCTGTATATATCTTCATATTTTGGATATGGAGGATAGTAGCTTATAAATATTAAAATAATTATTTATTATATTATTAGTCTAGTAGATTGTATAGATCTTGGTGGTCCTTGATTTGTACTTACCCCTATATTTTTCTTTGTTATACAAATATTGTATTTCATATGCGTCAATTAATTATACGCTAGGTAAGAGAACTGATCGGTTAAAAATTATTATCACGACAAAATACAATGTCTAATTATAAACTCATGGTTAAGGAATAATATTGGCGCATTATAATTAAGATAAATATAATTATTAATAAATCTGAAAACAGCTTTCTTTGATTCCGTCACCGGAGAGAATTTCTCAATATATCCAAGTGACTGGATCTTGCGGCAGGTCCAGATTATGCATAGAAAACACGTGCCATTGCTTTATTGCCTTAATGCAGGGGTCACGCGGTTTAATATAGCTGGCCACAGCATCCGAGGCCCGATCGCGCATTCAATCTCCGGCCCTGCTCGTTTCAGGACAACACGCGTGCGAGAACAGAAATAGTGCATTAGAGCGAGAGGATTCCCCGCACAGCGGTACCATATGCATTTTAATTATTTTTATGAGATAGGGTTGAAATTATTTATGTGTGTGCAGAGAACATTTACCCAGCATCACATGTTGTAGGTGTGTGAATGGCAACTAATAAATAAATGGGTTTAGTGACTGGAATCTTCGGGGGTTCCGAAATATTTCGCTGTGAAATAATTTTTTTTTATTGGTTATTGTATGTCGATTAGTTTAGTTTGAAGCAAATATTATGGTAATTATGACACGGATTATCCTCTTGCATATTTTTTATAACAATTTTAAATTACTTATTATTGAATAATTTTAATTTTTAACCAACCTAAAACAGACACTTTATTGCCTGCCAGACGTATAGCAAGTATGGTGCTTGTTTTTTTTTTTTTAAATATAATTTAATAACTATATTTTTTTTTTTTCAATTGAGAATTTATTTTCACATTTTATACGATTATTTATTTCAGTTGTTTGTTATTTATATAACCTACACACATTTAACAACATTTTTTATTTATATAATTTTTTTTAAATGACAAATGGCGTCAAAGTTATTCTTAATAATGTTCTAGTATCGTACTTATAAGAATTTCGTATGTGAAAAATCGTTTCTTAAGATTTCATTTCATTTTTTAATTTCCCACACAAGGTGCGTATTAAAATTATTTTATTAACAACTATGTTTTATTAACAAATATTACATTTTGTTTCATTGTCATTATTTTTTGCTTTAGTAACAAATATTTAAAATATTTTATCGCGACACTGATTTCCGACGAAAGTCAGACTGTAGGTTGGAGTTACCAGTTACCAGCAAACAAGATATTACGAGTTGATCTGCGCGACCCTCCGCGCGATGGGTCGCATTCATTACTTTTAGTTACTGTATGACACAAAAGTGACCCGGACCGCAGAGTAATAAAGAATAAGTTGGCCCAAGGGTAAGTTTGGTTTGAAATAAAAATGCCAATAAAAACATTAATATAGATTTCATGTTAATGATTCATTATTTTGTATCAGTTTATTGACTCGTACGAGAGACGTGTTTCACGTTGGGGCGTCGTCCGTAACACTGAGAGGACTGTAAAAAAATTTGAAACAACAATTATAATAATATTAAACCATTAACACTAATGAATGTTTCTAGATAACTACTTTAGTGTAAAAAATAGCGACTCTGTTTAATTAAAATAATATATCGGGCACAAAATTAATTATGAACATTCATATCTCGTTTATATTAGTTTGTGTAAATGGTATTCATTGATTTAATTAAACTTCTGTACAACTGTTTGAAATCAATTGATATTTTCTTATGTGTTTTGGTATCTCCGTTTAACAGGAGGTACCTATTAATGGGATAGAACAAATTTCTTAAAAAACGTAAACTTCTAAATTCTATTGAAAATAATGAAGAATCAATTAAATTGTATAGATATATTTCCTTAAAAAGACGAGACTTATATTTTCTAAAAAATATATATAACAATATTTTACAATACATTGTATATTATTGTTATATCATTATTATTATTATGTTATTCTTCTGATGACTCGCCAATCAGTGGATGTCGGCAATTCTCACCCATCATATCCTATCCTTGGCTCTCCTGATCTCATAGCTTAAGTTCCTGATTTTCCTTGTTTTTTGTTGATATTTCTGAACCAGGAAGACACTCTAATTTTTGCAACTCTCTGTCTTGTCTGGCACAATTCATTACTTACTTTAATATTTGTCTCTATATCTACAAAATAGAACTTTAACATTCATCTTTAAAGCCATATTTCGAATACTCTTTCTAGATTTTATCTCTGATTCTTCCGCATCCAAATAATATAGGCCGTATTATTTAACATTATTAATTTTTTAAGTTCCATATTACAAATGCCGGTATGGGAAACCTTTCGTCTCCTGAAAAGTGTCTAGCGATTTTTATACTAAAAGATGTTTTTTTTTGTTTTTCGAATTGACAACACCTTTTCCAGCGACACAAATCTTGACAGCTGATTTGTACTCATTTTGGTTTTCCATTTCACCATGAATAGACTTACGCCAGAACAACTCTTTCAAATTGTGCAAATTTATTTCGAAAATCGTGATTCAGTTCGCGGAACTTACCGTGCACTACATTCATTTTACAGTCGATATAATCGTCCATCCGACCAAGTAATTCGAATTACCATGGATCGTTTTCACACCACGCATACTCTAATTGATAATACGAATCCGCAAAGACGTCGTACAGTGCTCACCGAAGAAGCTATTGCTGCAGTAGAGCGTAGTATTGAAGATGACCCGAATGAGTCGAATCACCATCATGCACAGCAATTGGAGCTGTGTCCATCTACTTTATGGAAAATTTTGCGAAAAGATCCTGGTTTACGAGCTTATCCAGCTCGCGAAAGATTTGAAGCCGCTTGACCATCGTGTGAGTCGTATGGGCCGAAAACGAGATTGTTCTTGATCCTCAATTTTAACATAAAACTTTGTTTAGTTATGACGCTCAATTTTTTTTTAATCTCTACGTCAACAAGCATAATTGCAGCATTTAGAGTAAATAAAATCCACAAACCATTATTGATACCCCGTTACAACCACAAAAAGTCACTGTATGTTGTATTTTATGGGCTGGTGGAATCATTGGTCCATATGTCTTCAAAAATGATGCCGGCCAAAACGTTACAGTCAATAGAGAACGCTTTAGATCCATGATTACTGACTTTTTTGTTCCCCAATTTAATGACATTAATGTGATTTAACACCTTTGTATTATTTTCTGTGAGAATGTGTGAAGTCGCTAGTCTACGCCGATAAACCAGAGACGATAGACGACTTGAAAGCTAACATTTGTCACCTTAATGCCCGACTCGACACAGAATTTCTCTAATGAGATGGGCACAGTCCAAAAAAATTTTTATATAGTGTTATATAGTTACTAATAAATAATAAATAAATAAATACGTCCCCAGCTGCTTCAAAAACTGGTCGAAAATTGGACTTCCAGATTACGCTTTATTCGAGCCAGCCGCGGCGCCCATATACGCGAAATCATATTTAAACACTAAAGGTATAAAATTATCTTTCCAATAAAGTCAATATCATAGCTATTACCACGATTTTTGTGTATTTTCTTTAATTTTAAAGTTCTATACCTCTAAAAAAACACCCTTATTTGTTGTTCGCTTTCGCACTCGGCATTTACCTGTGATAATTTCTGGGATCTTATTGTGATTGTAGAGCTGTAGATATCTTTTCTATTTTTTTATTGTTTTGAATAACTTGCAATATTATATCGCTGAAGCTTCAAGAATTATAAAAGATTCCGCCTTCGTCCGCATCAGCTTAAAATACACTCGGTTTTCATGAGAAACATATATCGACAAAAGAAATGACTCCGACTCGTATTCTCGCTGGCATGCTCAAGTATCCTTCATCCTTGGTATTGTGAGTCGGTACTTCTGCCATGAAAATAATAGACTCCAAAGCTTTGCCCCAATTTTAGATGACTGACTCTATGGATAGTGGTTTGCTGTACATTTTCTATTGTTGTTTGTCCGTGTAAAGCAAACGGTAGAAATAAAAAGTTAACTCTTTATTTTATGACATACCTTAAATAATAATAAAACCATAATACATTTTTAAGTTCACATATAAATATAAAGTGATCGTTATTATACACCGCAAAACATAAATTCCCTTAAATCTAATAAATAATTAACTCATACATATACAGTACACTTCAAGTTCGGCGTGACAAACAGTGGTACCGGTATCCGGAAAGTTCACCGACTGGAATTCACTGACGGAATGTTCATCGACCGGAAAGTTCACCTACCAAAAACTCTACCGACCGGAAAGTTCACCGACCGGAAAGTTCACCGACCGAAAAGTTTACTGACCAGTGGTAAATTTGTCGAATGAAAAATTTACCGACCTGCAATTCGTCCAACGGAAAATTTTCCGATTCTATAATCTAGGACATTTCTTCACCAGCCAGTTTATCGCCGGCCGATTAATTATTTTGATCATCGCATTAATTCTTTTTTTTATGGCGACCAATTTTAGATTCAGTGAACTTTCCATACAACAAATTTCGGCTAGGTGAATTATCCATTCGATAAATTTATCACCGGTCGGTGAACGTTCCGTCGGTGAACTTTTCTATAACCAGTGGTGCCTATAGGAAGCGGTAGACGTTAAAGTAGGTAATCAAAGTCATTTATACAAAGTTAGATATTTTTAATTAATTTTTATGTCTATCCACAAAGTCTTACTATAAACATCAAAAATAATTTTAAAAATAAATTACAAATAAATCAAAACAACCAGAAACTTTACCTAATTCAAATATATAATTTATTTTTTTTGCGGTAAAAAAATATCGATTTTCAAAAATAGAAAACATTTGAAAATAAATACGTAATGATAATAATTAATATATTATTATATTACATTAAATTAGTTGTTCACGGCGTAGTATAATACAATGGCGAGGTTATCAATTAAATATCAAAACATTTTATACATTTATAAATTTCATTCGAAATAATATTAAATTTTTTTTTATTCTGTCAATACACTTAATAGTTTGTTCACATAAAATACATAAACAGAGTAATTAATGCTAGCTATAATGGACTTTAAAAAATGTAATTAAGACATAAAAAATGTAATAGAAATAATAAATTATCATATATCTTAAATTAAGGTTAAAAAAACAACTATACGTGGATACTCAGGAATGTATCCTAGGGCTACTTTAGTGGCAACATCCAAAAAATATATTAAAATTTTCAAAAACCTATTAATAATATAGTATAACAAATATAAAAATTGTTTAATACATAAAATAAAAATTAGGTACGTTTCTTTTAGATAATTTTATCTTTTCCAAGCAGCTAAGAATATTATTCTTCATATTCATAGCATTTGTTACATTTTTTAAATAAACTCGCAAAGTGTTAATAATCCTACATAGAAATACATACATATATTTGATTTCCTTATTTCCGTCCATCCACGTCGCAAAGTAGCATAAAACAAAGCAATCAATTATATCACGTGAATGTGTGCGGTTATCGCATCAAATAAAGTTTTTTTTTCTTTTTTTATGTCTTTGTTGATTATTAATTTCTCTTCGTCATTAAAAAAAATGTTTAGAAAATCCGTTAATTCGATACGTCAAGCGTACCTAAGAATTGAAAAAATAATATCTCTTTCGTTACAATTTTCATTAAAGTTTTCTACATAAAATATTAAAATTTATGGAAGAGTAAAATATGATCCCACTTTGAGGAAGATGGGTTTCATTTTGTGTGTGCAACGAACATGGCTTTCGTTTTATGTATGCAACGTGTGGTTCTAATCAAGATTTTATGCGGGATGAAAGTAATTTTAGCATGAGTACCTTACGTTTGACTAGTTGGATAATTTTCTTGCAAAACTAGATAACTAGAAACATAATATATTGATTAATGAAACATTTAATAAATGCAATATAAATTAACCTGACATTTGCAGGGTAATTTTACTTAAAAACTGTTATCTTCCTTGACAAATTTTAGAATTATTATATAATGGCTGATTTATCGTGATTTTACTCCTGAGAAAACATCTGCAACTTATGAATAAGTTTTAGTACTGGGATTGCTGTTCGTTCATTTGTATTTCTGGAAACTGTTTTATATATCCGGTTCACTGAATGAACATCCAAGACACGTCGAGCAATGTGTAAAATCCATATTCTGTTAGTCCGCATAACACTTTTCTGATTTTCATGAAAATCAATATTATTGTATCTAATTCTGTATCTAATTGTAATATTATTTAATCTTTTCTCGATTTATGTTTAATCTTAGTAATCTTCATAATAGATCGCTAGATAATATATTAAACTCTTTTGAAGATGAAAACTTGTAAACTGAATGATCTGGGGTCGTGATTTTAATCAGTTAATAAATGTACAATTATTAAAGAAAAAAGTTTGCCAAATGACACATAAAATATGTATTATTAATAAAATAACTTAATAATAAATTAACTTGTAATAACCGTCCCTCATTCTATATAAGTACTCTGCTCGTAAAGTCAATATTCGTGTCAAAAAACATCTTAAATGTTTAAACAGTAATGGTTTCTCGGAAATTTCCAACCATATTACTTTTAACTTTTAATAATAGCGCAGGAGTCAATATTCTCCATAAAAACGGGTGACCTCCGGTTGGACAATTTAGAAGGCCTCGAAATAAAAAGGTAGTAAATAGCGGTACGCCAATTCTTAATAATCAAATGATTTATCCATTAACCCTATATTAGGTATGTTTCCTTTAAAATCAATTTAATATGGATCAACACTGTATTTTCCCTCCCTTAACCTTACCCTTAGTTCCGTCTAACTATATATGTATTCTGTCTCTCTCTTTCACATATCAATTTATATTTTATCTCCTTCTTTATGCATATATAAGTGCGCTCTTGTTGTATTTATGATTAGTTTTAAATACGTTCCGATGAACCTCGAGATAAGCGAAACCGGTTGATGAATAATAAATTTAGTGATTTCATACAAAGAGATTGTATTTATTTAATCTAGTATATCAAACCACAAAGTGATTGCTTTTTACGAAAATATAATAAAATAATACTTGAATAGGCATTTAAATAGTATGTTAATACAAAAATAACACAGAGAAGTTAACAAAAAATCCTGGGTATTTTATTTTAATTTATATTGTATTATGAGCTTTTACAAAATTAATTATATAAAAAAACATACGCAGTTACACAAGTTGCATGGAATATATATATAAAATAGAACTGATAGAATTGACGTAAAAGAAAAAAAATAGAAAATTAAGCAAAAGAAAAACAATAAAAATTTACGTTTAACAGAAAAAATATAAATTTTGATTTAACACAGAATGATTTTATACCAAAATCAATTGCATCTTTGTCTCAGAACTCAGTATTACTTAAATGGTAAAAATAATAATGAATTGAAACCGTAAATGCTTTATTTTTTGTAAAAATATTATAACTGTGAATCAGATCTGTTAAAAAATATCAGTAAAGTGCAAAAACCACAACATCAAAAAATACATTAAGTACACGCAAGTATATTGTCAATTTTTTTCATATTTTCTTACCTTACACGTAATTATAGTCCAAAAATCTTATTATCTACGTAGGTATGTATTCATATGTACGTATCATTTAACAATCGAGGTAAAATATATATCGTATTTATTCGTGCAGCGAAGTTGCTGCACAATTTTAAATTTCTTAAGATATTACATTAATGTATTATGATTTTGTATGTTTTTTAAAAAAGAACACATTTTTGTTGTGAAGTTGCTATTTCAGAACATAGTTCTGTGGTATTTTTTTTTTTTTTAATTAAATTAATCACCTTGAAATACAGAAAAAACTATTTATTATAAAAATATTTTAGTTTATTTTTTCGATACTTTATTTCTATCTTGTATATCTTACTAATTGATTTATTTGTATTGTGATTTTTTCATTATTAAAAAATATTAAGTTATTTTTTACTATGTTTTGTTCATACTCACAATTTCTGCCCGAGTGAGACTAAATGACATACGTTCATTTACTGGACTACCTTAATTTTATACTAAATAAATTATTAGAAAGTTCAATTACATACAAGTACAATTATTATGTGCCAGTTAAATGTTAAACTTATTTATTTTTAATTGCAAATCTATGCAGGAAGAGGGATATAAAAAAACTTAAAGCCGTTTGAAAGTTGATCAAAATATTCCTAATTTATAAGTCTTCTCAGTGAACAATGCAGCCCTTTGATCAGCCAACGACACTGAAGACTCCTGGCAGACCAGTCAGACGAGTCGTAAATTACAGCGCGACAATTAGTATACTTCTGTTACTTCTTTCTCCGTGTTGCAAGTTTTACTACGTGCTCATGAAGAGTTTCAGGTTCAGAAAAGTTAAACTACATTCACTGGCTGACAGACAATATTTTAATGCCTCCTATAGTATTAATATCTCAACGAGGTATGTCATCCCAAGTAATCTTTGAAATATCTCTAATGTGGTATTTAAAGTGCTTCAACATATGCATCATTTTTTCAAATGAATTTCAGATAACTTTCAATTAAAAAATAATAATAATTTAATAACATTGGACGAAATTTGTGAGAGAAAAAAATTTTTTTACAGAACTAAAAAAAAACTTCTGGAATTGCCCTCGTTCATAATTTGTTTTATTTGGTCAAACCATACACATTCGCCATGAAAATCGATCGATCATTGCGCAAGCTATCTTTTAATCTTCATATAATTATTATACTTTGAATTAAAGCTCGTTTCATGACAATTGGGCTTCAAAACTAAACGCACAGCCGTAATACTAAGAACCGGTTTTGTGATCGTTAATAACTTTTTACTAACGCCCGTGGTTTGTGGGTTGTTCAGACGTCAAATTTAATATTGTCAAAGTACATATGGAAACGTCTATAGGTGTGACAAATAATTATGATATATGCTTTATTTTATGCATTATCTATGGATTTTTTCGCCTAGGCGTTCGATGTCTGTCACTTTGGTGGTGACATTTTTTTCGTATTATGTGTAATAATATATATTAAACTATTATCACTAAAATAGCGGGATATTTAATGATTAATTGTTATATAAGTTGTATCGCAGAGTAAAATGAGTTTGCTACGGGACGTACTTTTGAGAAGTAAATATTTTTTTACTAACGATCAAACAACCCGTTTTCGCAAAAAAATTTACTTTAGTAACCTTTTTTACTAAAGTAAAAAGTTACTACTGATCACACAACCGTCCCTTAGTAAGCTTAGTTCTGTTAGCCTTTATTTGGTATTAGAAATTTATTAACTCTATTTGTAAACCTTAAGGTAAGCTACCTGTGTGTTGGCATTTCTCCCAGGCACATCTCTTAAATATACAATGGTAATATATCATTGTAGTATTTAACACCGTCACTCATATGTTATAGTTTAGCATGCCATAAAGATTGAGACAGTCAAGGCGATCTCTCAGAAGATAAGTAGTATTGCAATATTTCCCCATACTAAATATTAATTGAACTGCTGTATTGAACACTGTACGCAGCTGCCGTTCTGGTGAAAAATCAATGTACATTATATTAAAATAGTACAAACATGAAAACACACCCTTTAAAAAAACCTAAATAATTAGATATTTTAATTATTTCAGATTACATCTAACTTATTCGATGGCGTAGGTACGCTATGCATATATCAAAGAACAGATTGTTTTAAATGAAGAAATTCTAAAACATTAAAGTTTTTTAAAATTCTAAATATGTACTCATAATATTCAAAGAAAGTTAATCTATTTAATTTTGTCTCTGAGTAGACGCAATACAATTTGCTACGTTAGAGCACGTTTTTTTTCTTTACCATAAGACGATTACAATTACGTAATTTTATATTGTATACACCTACAGTTAATTTTCAAAATTTTATAATGAACAAATAAAATAATCTCTACTAGCAATAAAATCGTCTGCCTTTCAATATTCCCTACTCTCTCATTTAGTGTTCTTACATATTCCATTTCATTATTCAAATTTCATTTGTATTGTATACCCATACCGTTTATTTTCAAAAATGTATAATAAATAAATAAAATAATCTCTCTTGGTAGGATCTTTATTAGCAAGAAAATTTTCTGCTTTTCAATAATTTCTACTCTCTCATTCCTAGTCTTCTTACATATTCTAATGCATCATTCAAATTTTCCTAGCATATTAAATATAATTAAACTAAAGTGTCGGAGCTAAAACTATTTATGTGTCGATAGACGTACATTGATTTGATTAACTTATTATAACAATTAACAACATTCAAAAACAAATAATAAAAGCAAATCCTTTATTTTTTCATATTTTTGAGTATATAGCATTTTTTCACAGAAGTGGTTCACAGAAGACTTTTCAAAAATAATACATTTATTTCAATATCTAATAAGAAACTGAAATCACATCGTCTCAGAATTTCAGTTAATGTTCTTGAGCACACAGCCAGCAAATAGTCTGTTTGTTTTTACCATTTCAGAAGCACAGGACACTGCCAGAGTAAACATCTTGTTCAGTGTATGTGATTGAAAGCGGTCCAGTGGTCGTGAAAGCTTCCCGCGCCGCAGCTTCCATTTTTCATCAAGATGCCAGGTCTGAAAACAGATACACCACCAGAGCAACGACGCCCGGCAGGATTCAGCGAGCTGTACTGTGAACCATTTTGATTTCAAAAATAATCATTTCTATAAAATGTAATAATAAATAACCCGTAGATTATCCATAAAAGCGTATAATGTAGTAAATGTATGAACTTGTTTGTCCATGTAAATATAAAAACGTATATTATTCTATTAGTAGACAAAGCGTATTAGAATAAGTATACTTGGATATTGTGAACTAATATTATATTATTATTAATCAATAAGTGCATTGTTAAGCCTGAAGACAATTTATTGACACACCAAATTATATACGAGTATATGGTTGGTGTGCAAATCTACTATCAAAAGGGTTCATTTTTGTTTGTACTAAATCAGGCGTGAAACCCATATTATTAGGTTGATGCATCTGCCGTTTTCGGAATGACAATAATGTGTATCATGAGTGGTTAATCTCGGACATAAATGCCCAAAGACAGTACAACATTAACAGCGACGTGTACCTGGCCCAGCTTGATCGCCTTTATCAGCTGAAAAGACAGCGCAAAAAGAACCAAATCGTTTTTCACTACGACAACGCTCGCCCTCATGTCGAATGCCGCGTGATCGAATCCACCGTCAGTAAGAGATACGATTTACTCCTCCATCCGCCCTACTCTCCCACCGAGGCCCCCACGGACTACCACATTAACCGCTCTCTGAAAAATTGGCAGGTTGGTAAAGTTTATGACAATTTGGAGGAGTTGATGGAGGATGTCAAATCGTGGATTGCCTCAAAAAACCAGTGCTTCTTTGCCTACGGAATCGACCATCTTTCAAGCAGAAAGGACACAGTAAGTAACGTTAATGGTGACTACGCCCCCGAATTAAAATAATTCATAATATATTATGAGTGTGTTTTTGTTTTTGGTTATATAACAATATATTTTTTTTAAAAACGGCGGATAATTATGTATCAACCTAATATTACACAACCTTATAAGCTGCCAGCCCGGAGCATGAGACGAAAGGCGTATCATATGCACCGCGATGCTATACACCGTTTACCTTTACCCGCGTCCCAGCAGATCTATTTCAAACCCTAAAGAGACCAGAAGGGCGACCACAATCGGGTTTCGAATATCCCCGAGTCAAACCATGAGCAGCGTGTGTAACTTTCACCGACACCGAGACACCTGATTCACCGATAGATATTTACATGGATAATAATCCCAGTATCAATGATAAAATACGACCCTCCGAATTAAAACCCCCGATTCAATGTATAACAAGTGGCAAATTCACGCGTGCAAAGAACGCCGCAATCGTAATATACTACTTATTACTTTAATCGGTGGCCACGTCTAGCTCAGTGTACATTCACATCAAAGTATACAGAACAAAACGCTTATAGGAAAGATTACCTGACGAACCATAATCGAAAGGAACGAGGCTAGACCGCCTGCGACACTTGCTGCTTAGGAAGCCGAGACACCGCGCTCCACAGTGTCCTATTCAATTCTTTGGCGCCAACGTATATCAACACTTTTTCACCGATATCTCTCCCGTTTTACCCTTTTAGCTTTTATAATATCGTGGTTAACAAATGGTATTATTGTTTAAAACTAGTGATGAGAAAAAATGCTACTCTTGACTCACTGGTATAATTGTGATTGTTATTCAATTAATCAGTGATTGAAAACTGTGACTGTGATCAAAGTTTTATTACTAATACGCATGCGCCGCATTATATCACCATAAACGAAATAAATACATAAACATTGCATTAAATGCATAAAAAATATATTTTAGCATATATATCTATTTTCCAATAATATCATCACAAAGATATTGAAAACATTTTTAAAAATGTGGTCATTTTTCGGATCAAATTCTCAGCATTTCGGAGTCAAATGCGTAAAACTTTTTGACAGAATCAACTAAATGGCGCTTAACACGAATTATAACGTCATTCATTCATGAATATTTTCGTCTCATATTCACATGCGCCGAATCACGGTTCACAACCAAATATGAATCACGAATCACGATATTCCCAAATATTCAATCATTGATAGTGAGTGTGGCTCAAAGATATCAGTGATTGACTGACAAAAATTAAGAATTACTTCAATCAAATAATTTTCAGACATAAACTAATTCATAGCGAACCAAATATGCTAAAAGCATCCTCCTTAAAGAGAAAACTTAGATGCCGGCCAAATGTAAATTAAGGAAAGTTATATTCATAGGACCACTTGAAATTTATGGTATATTAATTTGGAACAAAGTTTAAATTTCATTGCTCATTAAATGAGTACGTGTATATATTTACTACATCATATACGTGATTTCGTTTGTAATCCTGCATTTTTTCTGTCTTATAAGTGTATTTTTAAACAGTTCTGGGTTTAAGTTCCTTTAGCATATATGCAGTGGCGTGCAGTTGGCACAAACTTAGGTTATGCTGTTACCGACTGACAATTGTAAATTTATTACTTTAAAATAGACAAGTTCTTTTATTGTTCGGTACCATACTCTCCTTTCGATTTCACTTAAAATATTTAAAATGTTTCATTGACAGTGTTCAAAATCATTTATTTAATTAATTACCTTTACAAATTAGCATAGCCGAAACTCATAACAAAAATAATTGTATTTGGACATTTAATTTAATGTTGGTAATAATTTAACTTAATAATATCCTGAGTAATACAAATTCGCTCGCTAACTGATGATAAATTATAACCAATAAATTTTATCTACGCAAACACCGAAATATAAAAACATAGGTTGGAATACACAATGCACATTAAACGTTTAGTCTGTCAAGTAAAACAAATACGTAGAAATATTACTCTACGCGGTTTTCAGCAATGATTAATCCCTTTCGAAATCGGCAGCCTTAAGCACAAATTGTTTGAAAAATGCATAAAATCCGCAGACATCAATATGCCGACATATAGATTCAGCAAAAAAATATTCAATTCAGTACAATTATTATAAAGATTGAAAAAACAAGTTAGATTCATTCCAGACCTAAGTGCTAGCAAATCGCAGGGCAGAATGCACACGAAGTTCTTAGAAATGGTTCACAAATAACCCACGGCTAGACCTGGGTTACGTCATAGACAAGATTTCACTAATCCGAATAATAACGGTTAGAATTTTATAGGGTCTTTTCATAATAAAAAGATTATTTCATTTATCTTTATTTCCTAAAATTTTTAGTAATGCACAGCTTTTTTGCTTGTGTGCAATACACGCCCCTGTTCGATATATATTTATGTGTTATCGAAAGATAGATTTTTTTGTAACTTTATCTAGTTTAGTAAATATATCATTTTAATTGTACCGATGGGACATTTTGTAATGTGACAAGCGCAGAAGCTACGGCATGGCAGTACCTTCAATTCTACCATCAGAACTAGGCACCCCAGTCTACTGAGTAAGTAGTACAACACCGCAAACACACAGACGACAATCCCATGTACCAGCGCTAGAGCACACAACTCTGATTGTGGTAATACCTTTTTGTTATCTCCCAGACCACATTAAGGATTCGCATTAATGTAATTGGTAACGAGGTGGCGTTATGCTCACCACAAGCTCTGTTGTGAGCAGTTTCTTCGCTATTATTTTACCGTAAAATGTAACTGTGGAAATGTTTATTAAAAAGTCTTTTATCATCGTTCGAATAATATAATAAGTCACATACTTCATTTTTGCTTTTTGCGTTATTTTTATAACTCTTCAATAAGTATAACGCAGTATTAATGGCGAATAATGAACAAGAATTACAGTCTAGTAAGTACGTAAATGTACGATGTATGCAAGGAAAATGACCTTCAAGTAAATGTCAACAAGTCGAAAGTGACGGTATTCGAGAAGGAAGAAAGCTCTCTGATTCGATCGTTAAAGGGGGTAGGGATAAGGACTGAGCCCTCTTATCTCCGACGTATGAGGTAACAACAATAGCGTAAGATTTTTTGGGGGACTCTATTTGAGGAACACAGTGAAATTGATTTTTTCTAATATCAGATAATTTTAACTTTATATATAATTGTATAAAGTTGTAGCAAAAATGGGTAAAGGTTTTTTATACTACACTTTTTATTTCATTTATGGTTATTTTGTTTGATTTCGCTGAATTTTTATAGAATTTTTTTATAAATTTTGTTCAATAGGGTCAAGAACAAGGTAAAGAAGTAAAATGGGGCAAAAGATAATGGGGATCGGAATAGGGATCATACAGGCTGAGGGAGTTTATAGAAGGGTTTGGGATGGAAATTAATTTAGAATAAAATTTAGACGGTAAATCGTGTGTGTCATTTGAATGAGGGTATGTTTGAGTCTCTGTGAATGATTGTGTTTCTGACAAACCAGGGTGAGTTTGTGATTCTCCTAGTTTTGTTTGGATTCTAAAATGTTTATGTTACTTGAATCCTAGATGGATCTCGCGTATGTGAGTATAGGACGGATGATTGCTTTGTACAAGAATAATTTGTTTTGTAGGGATAGTGAAGTGTAAGAATTTAGGAGGGGGTATAGTCGGTTGTAAATACTTTTAGATGCTGAATATTTGGATGAAGTAGATGAGTTTGTGTATTTGGAAAGTATGTTTGATAGAAACGGAAAGGCTGAGAAAGATATCGAAAGGAGAGTGACTGCAGGAAACAAAGTGAACGGCGCTTTGAATGGAATTATACCTAATGGAAATTTGTCAACCGAGGCAAAACTAGCGGTACATAGTAAAGTCCTGGTACCGACATTGATGTACGCAAGTGAAGCCTGGAGCTCGCGGAAGAAGAACGAAAGTAGACTGAATGCAGTGGAAATGAGATCGCCTAGGCGTATGTGTGACAGATCTATTTATGACAGAGTAAAGAATGAAGAAACAAGGAAAGAAAGTAAAGCTGATCTTAGTATAGTGAGAAAGATTAAGAAAGGATCACTAAGGTGGGTTTGGTCATAAGGAACGGATGAATTAGGAGAAAATGGTAAGGAAAATATATGACGCAAGTGTTGATGGCATTAGAAATAGAGGACGTCTGCAAAAAACTTGGAATGACCAAGTAAATCAGAAACTGGACGATGGTCCTGTTAGAAACCTCAATAATCGGCGAGCGTGTATGAGAAGATGTATGAATGTGGATGAGACGAGAACTGTGTGTCAGGACAGAAGAGTGTGGCACTCTATCCTCTCTACCTACTCCCGCGGAGAAGCGGCGTGATTGTAAGTTAGTTAGTTAGGTAGTTTAATAAGTAAAACAATGATACGGGGGGCAAGTATATTTTTTAAGAAGTTCAAGAATTTCAGAATATTATGTACGTATATATGTGTTATAACATGGCTTAACTTTTTAACTTCTAACCATGAAATAAATCACATAGGAGCTTGAGAGTATTGACTTAAGATGTATTTTAAATGCTGAGGACTACTGTTCACAGATGGCAGAATGGTTTTAACTCAAAATTGTGTCTCACCAGGTCGAAAAGTGTTCGCCATCACGTGTATATCTCGGCGTAATACGCAAATTCTGGCGTCTTAAATCGTGCATTGCAATTAAAAGGTATATTATTTTTGAATGGTAAAATTCATGTAGATTTAATTATGGATTCTTATAAAATTTGTGGCTCTTCAACTTTGAGCCAAAGTTCAATAATCATACCGGTAGTCTGGCATAGCAGTGTATTATGAGAAAAAAATTGGTCAATTGTCAGTCTTCGGTCCTCTCCAAGCATAATACGTCGTAAATATTTACTATTTTGGCCTTTGCTATCATACTTGATATAAATGTACCATGATTATTTGAGTTATTCTATTACATTATATTATAAATATGTTTTCGCTTTAAGTCCAAAAGATTTGTTTGCTTATCCAACGACAAAACTTTTTTCTTCTAGTTGACAGTTTATAATATTTTATTAAATACAAAATTAAATAACGCTGACATTTTGGTACTTTAGATGACTTAGCCAGACTTTTAAATACGTGAGAGCCATTTTTATTTATTTTTCTGATATTAAACAAAATCTAGAAAACTTTTGTTCGATTGTGCCTGATGGGCTACTTAGTTGTTGTGGCTAGTGAATCTGGATCAGTCGGGTGTTAAAATAACTATCAGGAAGAGTTCAGGTTATTTTATTTTTCTGGTACAAAATAAAGTTTTCTACTCTCTTTATTTTACTCCTATTCTATTGAAATTTACTGTTTATGTCTTTTCAGTTCTGGTTCTCGAACATTAATTTAAAACACCCATAAAGGTACTTTAAGCATTTGACTATGAGTCTATTTTTTTCACCTTCTTCTTTTTGACACAAGCGTAACATCATCAGCTTGCGTTAATTCATGAGAGATGAAGTCCTTCCCACGATGTCTTATGTACAAAAATCTTAATATATATATATATATATATATATATATATACTTTATTTATGGTTAAAATATAGTCACTGTATAGTATCTTAGGTCACGTTGCTGAGTTATATCGTACACCTAGATCAAAACTAAGACAACTCAAAAAAACAAGAATTTTGAGTTATTATTGTATTCGGATACTCGTCATATACGCAATTAACTTAGCCCAAGTTTTCTAATAATGTCATTTTAAAATACATTTATGATCTTAAATGCTATTTAGTTTCATAACTTTAGTTACAGAAAATTGAGAAAATGTTTTTATTTTTTTGTCTACTGAAAAATGACTTTCTGAGTTGTCTAAATTTTGATCTAGGTGTGCGATATGTAAACTTGCAAATTGTTATTCGATTAATGACTTAAAAATTTAAAAATTATTTCGCGATAAAAATTCGATTAATAAAAATAACTATAAACAACGTTTAATATGAATTCCTTTGTACTTGCGAAGATTCGTATAAATACACAGCCATTACCTCTCGAGGCACCGGATGTTATCGTGTGAAAGGATCAATTGAAATTTAACAGCTACTTGGTTTAATAATCATTCATTTCAATATGTCAAATACACGTGCGCTATTTTTCAACTGCACCGAGCTAGAAAGGGAGTTGTAAATTCTGAGAACATTACACAAACTAAGATATTGCGTTTGAAGCGGATGCTTTCCTGTCAAAGCTCAGATGCTGACAGCTAAGAGCTATTGACCCTGATCGTGGAAATACTTCTCGCGACCCCAGGCCATAAATTTCGAGAGCATTCAAAAAAATTACTACCGTAAAACACGTAAAAGTTTGCGAGGGCCAACTCACATGTCTCGTTTATATTTTACGACATACGACTGGCAATCACAAACTAATGTTACGGAGTCGAGCAACAAAGTGCATGGAGACGGATGCACGTCGTTGCACTTTTAGTCAAGCTGTCAAACCCGCCCCGAATACTTTAAATAGAGCTAATAAGGAAATGTACGGTTTGTTTTCTTTTGGATTTAAGACATGAAGACGTGTTCGAGTATTTTAAAACGGTTACGGTAAATATTCTATATATTTTTTCATCTAAAAAAAATTTAAGTTACCTGGAAAATAAATTTTCTTAAAATAATTTGATACAAAATGGCAGAGTACGATACAAAGTAGCATTTTAAAATTACTTGATTATAAATAGTTTATTAGGTATTTATCGAAAAAGTCATTTATATTTTTTCCTCTTACAATAATTCTGGCCATTTATGAATCAGATCCATTCCTTTCTATTCTGGAATGTGATACGAATATGCTGCAGATGTAATATAGACCCAATCATAATACACTTAGTTTCATGAGTTAAAATATAATTTTAAATGTGATTTCTGAGTTGAGGCAAAATGAAATTATTTATATATATGGTCACCAAGTATGAATCCTTACGGAGAGAGTAAGATCAAGAATCTAGGCTGCCGAAATGAATTATTTTAGTGGAGTATCGGGAATATCATTATTGGACCGAGTGAGAAGTTGCGATATAAGGGAAATTCTCAGCATGGTATCCCTACTTATACATATAGAATTATCTCAATTAATTGGCTTTGACACGTTTTGGGAATGCCAGAGATCAGGGTCACCCAAGACTAATGTAAACGTCTTGATTAGTTAACATGGAAGATGAAAGCGCCTTATTGAGACTTTGGACCCCGACTTCCCTGTAATAAAGGAAGGAAAATAATAATGATGATTAACGTAACATAATAGCTGAATGCTGTAGTTTTAAAATATACATTTTGGCTTGTCGCAATTTCTCGCGTGCGCTTAAATCGTGTGAAACTGTGTGTATTATAAATACATTGAAACATGATGTATCCTTTTCATGGATATACCGGTGTCTGTTGTCAAAACCCCAATGAACAAGTCATGTAGACATCTAAACGTGTGTTATATTCGGATTAGTTTTGAAACTTAAGCCCTCCTTCATATTCCTCATGTCCTCACGATAAACGTGTTGTGCTTTTGTAATTATAGCGACAGTGAACACTGTATTGTGCGGATCGTGTTACCGAGATACGGTCTCAAAGGGAATTTCTTAGTATTTCAGGGTTATTAGATGCAGCCCTTCAACTGTCCTGATTATTTTTACAAAGAAAACATTATTTGTCGGTAAAGAAAAAGTCTCCAATAAAATATTAAATTTATAAACACGAAATAAAGTGTACATATAGGAGAGCGGTTTGGAACATTAATTGCGGGATGATGGGTATTCTACACACATTCTTAGTGGAAACATAAATTCAATAGTTTATGACACATTTATGCAACACTCTTTGAAAATTAAATCTTTGTATAAACATATTTTTTTACATCAATACATATTATATTGTCAGCGTTAAAATTTTTGTTTCAATCGAGTCATATATTTAAAAAAAGTCGCGGAACTATTTGATTGTGTAAGAGGTACCAAAGTAATCACGTGAGTGACACCAAAACGAAAATATTGGGACAAGAAATTTACGTTAGTTCATGTCTATATATTTGATAGTCTGTATTTATTTTAAATAATTTTCGAATTTGTTAATTTTTCAATACGGCAATACGTTTAGAATAAATTTAACAGATTAAATTAAGAAAAAAATAGAAAAGCTCGTCATTGACCCGAAAAAGACTATTTCCAAATTGATACACTTGGTATGGAATATTAATAACGTCAAAAATAGGTACCGAGCTCAGTTGATTATTTGAAAAAATTAAAAGTACAAAGAGCAATATTTTTTTTTATAACCAGACATGAGACAGTGTCAGATAATTACGGAATTATTTTTTCAAAATAGGCAGTACATATATGAATTACCTACGTTATTAAATGTGTGACCGGTGTAAATACCACCTTGCACACAGCATGGTGCTTATCAAAACCAGAGAAATAAAACGTATTTCTATTAATATTATATTTCAGTAGGTGTTTAATACTCGTAGCATTGAAGACTGTCGCACTCTGTGGTAGCACAAGCATTGTTAATATTTTAAGCCAGCTTGTACCAGAATCCCTGATGTTTGTTGTTGGCTGTAAGAAATGATCGCATTCAGAATTCAAAATCTACTAGACGAACATATAATATGCACATGGATGTACTGTAAAAAAATTCAAAATAATTTATATTTATATGCATGCAGTGGCGTGCAGTAGGTATAGATTAAGATTATATTATTAACAATGATATTATACAATCATATATTATATATATATATATATATATATATACATATATATACTTTCGTTTAAGCAACGTCTTTGGACAAAATAAATCCGTCGTTTATACGACCCTACCATGTATTTATTTATAATTTTAGAGTTCTATTAAAAGTGTTTTTAAAGTTAAAGTTTTAACGTAAAATAATATTTTAATACGCATATAAATAATATATGGACGTTTTTAAGAACACTTTCTATAACTGAACATGATTAATTTATTGTTTGAAAATCCTTCAAGTAATAACAAATAAAAATTATTATTTTTATTAAAAGTTAACGTAGGAAATAATTCTCCCAATTGCTTTTTGTTTTTTCCAAATTAAAAACCAATCCATCCACCAAATTTAAAAAATAATCATAAAATTAACACGTTTAAAACTGTAAGATAATATAATTCGCGAATTAGTAAAAGAGGAAGTAGACACTTGATGATTTGCACGCAGTTGTAACCCTTTCTAAACAAAACAGCACAGATAACGACTCCTTACAAAATATATCAACCGAAAGGAATTTTCAATTCAGTAAATAGCCATTTATATGACTTAAATAATTCACTAGCTTAAAGACAGAACTGTGTAATGTAAATAGCACTACACGGCGAATAAAAAAGAGCGCCATGAGAACAACGGTAAGTTGACGTGATACTTTTTAGAACTAAGCGATTAATGTCTCTACTGGTACACAGATAGCGCTAATTGCAAAATAATGTTTTCTTTTATGTTAATTTTTAAGTTTATATTTGTTTCTCAGAATTTTTAGTAATGCACAGCTTTTTACTTGTATGTACTGCATGCTTCTGTATGTATGACATTTAATTATATATTATAGGTGCCTAAAAAAATAATTACACGACATACTTAATTACATAACCTAATACTAAACTCAGCTTTTAGTTTATCCAAACCTGCTTTAATAAACATATGTAAGCTTTCGAGATTATAAAGAGATTATATGGATAATAAATTTTAGAAAAATCCAATAAGCGTAGTGTTTTATGTAGAAGAGTTTCCTATAATCGGATTTCAAAAGATTACACAGAGTTAGAGTTGAATGGTGTGGTTTTTGATATTTTAGATATCAAAAATTACATTTATTATTTTTGAATGTTTAACGTCCTAAAATCGCGTTTAATTATATTCTCTCCTTCTCTCGAGTGTCATTAAATATATATGTACGGTGTATACATAGCTGTAATCACATAAACACTATCATCATTATTTACATGCATAATGCTTTCTGGAATGCCAATAATCTTGTACAAGGAATCCTCTTCATGTCTCACCAAGACATGTGGCGACATCTAACATTCCTTAAATAGTTCAGCGCGTGTAACGCGTAACGTAGGTGTGTTTAAGATAATCAAATAATGCAGAATATTATGACATTTCTACCAGCGGCTGCTTAGACGATGACAAAATAAAGTATGGTCCTCGACGGGTCTCGAGCTTGAGGGATTTATTTATTTATTAATTTTAAGTACTAAATTAATGTATTAATTATAAATTAATGTATTAATTATAAATACATACATATGAAATCAATTTTGTCGAAAAATATTGTTTTTGCGTCACCGGGATTCGAACCTGGATCTCTATTTCCAATCCGGGGAAGTACACTACCAATTGTGTTATAACGCCAGTATTTTTCATGACAAATTTTCGAACCTATATGTTACATTTTTTCAAATTAATACACCTGTCGTTCCATTATTTGAACGACATTTATTCCATTTATTCAAATAATTTAAAAAAGTGTAACATATAGGTTCGAAAATTTGTCGTCTAAAATAATGTTGCTGTAGCATTGTTGGATAATGCACCTTCCCCAGTTGGGAAAGAGATCCGGATTCGAATCCCGGTGGTGCAACAACAATATTTTTCGATAAAATTAATTTTATATTTATATCTTTCTAATTAATACATTTAATTAGTATTTAAAATATCACAGACCGTATGCTCTGAATAATTACAACTTCGCAATAAGAATATGTTTTCCTAATAAATACAGTTTCACTGATATTGATTAGTGAAATTTTAAATCAATTGTTTGATCAATTTAATGGGCTAAGTTAGTGAAATTATATTTATACTAGTGAAAATATAACTTCACTAGTAATACACATTTGCTGTAATATATTATATTAAATAAACTCCAAAATAATGATTAGAAATTAATTGTTTTGATAAGAAAATAATTTGTTTAATTTGTTAATAAACTTAATTTATTTTAAAAATCATGAAAATACAATGCCAAAATAATTTTAATACTTAAATTAACACATTCATATAATTGTTTATCAAACACAAGAATCCATTATTATATCAACAACAATCTATTATTATATTTTAATCATCAATTATGATGAACTACAGAATAAAAGTTCAAAATTTGTCGAAAACGTAATCGATTGATACAGCAAAATTGGTTAACGCGTTTCCCTGTATGGATCCAGGTTCGAATCTCAGTAGACACAGATATTTTTTCAATGAATATTTTTTTCTGTATGCCTTTCTAATTAATTAATTTAGTTTGTATTAAAAATACCGCAGAACTATGATCTGAAATTACAACTTAACAACAAACATGTGTTTTTTATTTCATTTAATATTATTGTGATAGATTCTGTTTTGGTTTATAATCATTTGATTAAAAAAAATAACAATCACTTTGTATGAAATCACGAAATTTATTATACGTCAACTCAAGCTTCACCAGGACGTATTTAAAACTAATCATAAATACAAAAAGAGAGCACTAATATATTCATAAAGAGGGAGATAGAATATACAATTACATGTGAAAGACAGAGACAGAATACATACAGTTAAATAGAACATCAAGGGAGACAGAATATAAAATTATATGCGAAAGAGAGAGACAGAATACATATACAAATAGATGGAGCATTTAGGGAGGGGAAAATAAGAGAAACCGGTTGACGTGTAATAAATTTCGTTGTTTCATACAAAGTGATTGTTATTTTTTTTTAATCGAATATGTCAAACCACAAAGTAATTGATTTCTATGAAAGTATTATAATTCATTATTGAAATCTTATTATTGTTTAATTATATTATAATTTCGTTGTTGCTTGTCACGCGGAATAGCTGAGAGAGGTGAGGCTATATTTTGTATGTAAGATATCTCTTTATTGCACAAGCTAGTCGCTTATTTTGGCGCCTAATATTACATTGCTTCGTTATTATCCTTATTTGGTATTACATATTCACCTCGAACCTGTTTTACCGTCCATACTCAAGAGTGAAAAAACATGAATTATTTTATATCTGAACACTGATCATATTTTTGATGGTGAATAGTAACGCCAGTGCATCGGGGCAGGTTAATACACTCCCACATTCCAGTTGCCTTAACACAATACCTACTCTTGTATATATATATAAATATATATATATGAACATATATTGTTCCAAAGTAAAAACAATGTATTTATTTTTTTATCATTTTAATGAAAACACAACTTTTGTTGTGAAGTTGCAATTTCAGAACACAGTTCTGTAGTATTTTTAATGTAATTTAAATAAATCAAGTAGAAAGACACACAGAAAAAATATTTGAACCTGGACCATTTCCTATCCAGGAAAACGCGTTAACCAATTTCGTTATAACAAGCCATTACTTATTTCGACAAATTTTTAACTTATATTCTGCAGTTCTTTATAATTGATACATCTATTATTCCATTTTTAAAAGAAATCTCGGTAGCAACCAAATATATTTTCTTTAAATAGATATTTTTCTGTATATATTTCTACACTTGTATTAAAAATTATTCATACAGAATTCACATTTTTACCATTTAACCATAAATATTACCAAGTTTATTATAATTAATGATTAATCCATTTCCAAAATTTTTATTTTCAAGAGACGATGCTAAAGACACATAAAAATGCTAATTTTAACAAAAATTGCGTAGCTTTCTTCATATTCAATTATTCAATAAGGGCCTATCTCAGATACCTCCACTCTTCTCTATCCACTATCTTACGCATCTAACTGCTTCCTACGATACTTTTTTATGACTACGGTACTTACAAATTTCAGTTGAGTAAATGTATTTATCAACTAACTAACTTACCATCACGCCGTGTCTCCGCGTGGGTGGCCAGGGAAAGTAGAGCATCAGACTTTCCTGTTCTGACGCACAATTCTCACCTCATCCACATTCATACATCTCTCGTCGATTATTGAGTCTTCTAACAGGACGATATTTTAGTATATCTATTTCTGGTGTAACCAACGCTTGCGTCATATAGCTTTCCTGCCGTTTTCTCCTCATTCGTCGGTTCCATATGGCCAAACCATCTAATTGATCGTAAAACTTTTTTAAATATGAGTATATAATTTTTAAGTGTGAGCCACCCCGTTACGGGCATCGCCTAGTGGAGTGGGTCTATCCAAGCAGATTCACAGTACTCACCGTTCTGTCGTGCCGTGCGTGTGCGCCGGCGCCGGGGGCATGGGAGTGGGGATGCGCGGTGGGGCTACCGGAATCGGCGTCCCGCGGCGGCGCACGCGCCTGCCTTCCATGGCGCGATATCTGTAAGGCAGTCATCAAAAATAAAAGTAATTTTTATTGTTTAACCAATAATAAATAAGACTAAATCAGTGAACTCCACCACTGTTAAATCATTATGTACATAGTTGTGTAGTGGACAAGGTAACAATGGCCGACATTCGAACCAAATAGCGGCTATCAAAATTTATATCGTTTAAATATTTTGTAATAGGTTGATAAGAGGCACAAAAATCAACAAGAAGTTTATGACAACATCTATTATATTTTATTAGAAGAACACATTCTTATTTTAAAAACAATGTAGATAGCTTTCAAATATTGGAACGATAGATGTATTCATTTGAAAAAGTGTAATGTATAGGTTCGAAAATTCGTCGTCAAAATAATGTCGCTGTAGCATAGATGAATAATGCATCTTTCCTTGTTTGGAAAGAGATCCAGGTTCGAATCCCGGTGGCATATTTTTCGATAAAATTAATTTTATATGTTTATCTTTCTAATTAATTCATTTAATTAGTATTCTATTATATTTTATGATATCCGCATGTCACAATACCTGGCGAGATGAAAGGTTCTAAGGGCGCAGTGAAGAGCTCACGAGGGGTATTTTTTACGACGAATAATAGGCCTGTCGCTAGGGTGGGGGGATAGATCAGACTGTAGACCGTGGGGAGTCACTACCTGGCCACTGAGATTATTATGCAATATTCATACGTATTGACAAATTCAGACAATATTTATTTTGATACATAATTATTCACTTTTTCATATTCCACATTTTTATTTATCCTCATACAAATGCATCACAAATTATTTATTTTATTTTATATTTAAAAAACAACAAAAAGAATGTAGTTCCTATGTCATTGATGTTTCTTAAATATTACTTAATATTCGAACAACAAAATGACAAATTAGGAAAATTATTTAGAAAACTTCGTAGAATAATAAGTGGAGTTTTTTAGGGATACATACACAGGAATAGAAAACGATTAAAAAATAAAGTAAGATTTAAAGCTAAACAAATGGTATGGATAGCACAAACACAGATTTAAAACATAATATGGTTCTGATCAGTATTGACTTGAGATAAGTGCAAAGGGTGCAGACACACCTAGCCCAGCGCATAGTGAAACTCTACTCTCATTAAACATAAATAAAGAAAAACATAGAATTTTGCTAATTTATTGGGTCGTTGAAATATTGTTATTTGTATATTTTGTTATAACATTTTTAAAATGATATTTAATTTGTTTTGATTTGTGATATATGTACTCAAAATATAATAACAAAATGGCGTTATGATAATATTTGTGGGTATAAAAAAACTACCGAAATTATGACCAAATTATATAATAAATAAGAAGATATTCTCGGTCGGCCCAACATTCTAATATCCGTGCCCCAATTTCATGTTTCTTTATTATATCCCGTGCCATAAACATACGTAATTAGTACAATAAACCCCGTGAAAATACTACCAGCGTTAACGGTTTATCAGTATAAACTGAATTTTTAGGGATTTTTTTACCAAAACAGGAACTCTTTTGAAAAAGTAATATTTTTGAAACAAAAATTAATGATATTTGGTTTTCAATGGTGTTTATAAGACAGCAAAATTCACTTGCTACTTATTAAATATTACTCGGAACTAAAGTTAGTATGTACAGATTATTTTTAAATTTTACAACTAATTACTTCGGCAGGAATTATAATCGTCTACTTCGACAGAAATAAAGTTTCCGAATAAAAAATATTCGTATTTGGGAAAGCATAAAAAGTTATATAAATTTGGATGAATGTATAATACCTATTTCATGTATTTTTTATTATAAACACTAAATATGCTTAGCTGATTTTCTTGCCCATAAGACAAATTTCTGAACAGGTCTAAATGCCTAAACCTTGCGTTACTGCGTCTTGTCTATTATTTTCGAACCACATTACAAACATTATCATAGATCATTGCTCAATATATTATACGCGAAAATAACATGCTGCGGGACATTAACATATTTCTATATATATTCAATGCGTATAACCCAGCATATGTAGAAAGCAATGATCGCTGTGCACGAATATTAAAATTTACATAACTCTATTGATAATATAGTTATGTGTCAATGATAACATTTTTTATTAATAAATAATGTCAAATTAAATTAATCAACTAGAAATATATACAAAAAAATATATTTAATACCGAGATCGAACATGGATTTTTTTCCCATCTAAGGAAATGCGTTTATCAATTCTACTATATCAACCACGTACGTTTACGACAAATCTTAAACTTATATTCGGTAGTTCATTAAAATTGATACATCTATTATTCCATTATAAAAAATAATCAACTTTTTATTGCAATGTTCAAATCCAACTAAATTTTTATTTTTTATTAATAGATTTGAATTAAAAATAACACTAAACCATATTCTGAAAATGCACTTCACAACAAAAATGTTCTTTAAAATAGTGTCATATTTTCCAATTTATCCTAATCTCACCTAACCTTCCTTCACTCTAGAGAAAAAATCGATGGACTTAAATATATGTTTTGTTTACCACGACTACCACCTAATTCCTTGTCGCGTATTGAAACTGCAAGTATATTTATACATGAATTTAATTTACAAACAGTGAAATTTTTGTAAGTTTGTAAAATCATAATACGAAATATAAAAAACTAATAATTCTAATAAAAATTTAGTAATGAAAATGTTGATAAATTTTGTCCGTTTTATCATATGGTCTATCTAAACAATATTTCAGTATAAATGCAAGCAATCACATTAAAACCGTTAGATCCTGTTCTTTGAAAACGGCCACAGCCTTAAATCTGGAATAGCTTCAATATGAGACTACAAATTCTGCAGAGAACACTCAGCTATGAATGGAGACTCTTCATTAGTGGTACTCGAAGTGCACGGCGTCACCGCAACGTGACAAGATGCCACAAAGTGCATCAGACTGTAATGGAGATTAATTTGAAACTGAATGCAGCAATTAACATTTATGTTTAAGTGAACATCATGTGTTATGATATTATTGAAGGGTTTGGTGAACATGAACATGAATACGCACGGGTTTGTTCTATATTTTACGTAATATGCACAGACTACCAAATGTTTAGAATTGAACTAACGTGAATTCCTTGTTTCAATATTTGCATTTTTGTGTCAATCGCGCTCCGCGACTTTTTTTAAATATATGACTCGAATGAAACGAAAATTTAAACGCTGACAATATAATATGCATTAATGTAAAAAATACGTCTTGTTTACACAAATATTTAATTTTCGTTGAGTAAGTACTTTTACTATTGCATAACAAAGGCCGTGACTGAAGTAGTTATATATGTTATATTTGTATTTTGTGTGTATATGTGTAAACCTTAACTTTTTATTTATTTGTTTTTTTATTTATTAATATTTTCATTTTTTTTTCTTTTTCATAGCGTTATATTTATTTCGTAACTTTAATATATGACATAATGTATATTATCTTTATGGCGAATCGGGTTAAAAAAACCACGCTGTAATAAACACATTATGAATACCCATCGTCCCGCAATTTATGTTGCAAATCCCTCTCCTATATGTACACTTTATTTCATGTCTATTCATTTACTGGTCGGTGATAATATGTAATAATATTATTATTTATGTATTGCCAATAAACAACCAAGAAGTCATTATCTTGCTCATCAGAATCATTTAATTTTGGTATTGAACATTTTCTGAGTACCCATTTAGATTCTTAGCTTTTTTAATTTAAGGCTGTCAGAAAAACACAAGTACAGAATTTTTCATTACAAGTCAGAGTTTTACACAATCATGCAAATGATCCACAAAAATATATTGTACATATTAAAAAAAAAAAAAAGATTTGTCGTCAAATAAAGTAACCATTTTCTTATTTTGATTTTAAAATCAAAAAAATAATTATATAATGAACATTAAAAATGTCATAATCAACAAAATTACAATCATAAATATTACAAAAAATATAGTGAAAAATAATATGTTATAACTATTTAAGTAAAATTAAGTTTAATGTCTTAGCAAAATTTTAAAATCATTATTCCTGCTTTATTCAAAATATTGGTATATATTAATTAATCTGAAACTTTTTATGTTACAAATAAATGTTGAAAACTATACAATTTTACATTCGAAGAAAGTTTTTCAAATTTCCAGAGCTCCTTGGAATCTTTTAGAGTATCAGATGAAACCTGGTTATGTTAAATTGAAACGATTAATTTTTCATCAACACAATAAATCAAATACGATTTTTGTAGTTCTAAAAATCGTGTTTGATATATTGTGTTGACTAACAATGGAGTTCTATAAAATTAATACCGTTTATATTCGAAAAATAAAAGAATCAGATGAATTTTTCTCCATCAATACACATTATAACCGGTAAAAAATATTATTTTATCGAATAAATCACTTTGTTAGAAGACATTATTTGTTACAGAAAAATAACACATGTTTTTATAAAATAAATACGTTAGGTAAATTTTTATATTTATTTAACGTTTTAACTGTTAACCATTTTTGACAAGGGGTACACCAGATAGTGTAGGGTAGACTTTAAGGTTATTAATATGACATATTTATTAAAAGCCAGGAAGCTTCACAGACAACATAATAATTTCAAATGTTACATAAAATTGCGTTGATCTGCTTGCTTTGCAACGTTGAAAAGTACGTGTAATCACGCTTATTACAAAGTGTATGCAAAGTTAGGAGTGATATTAAAATTTAAATATATATATATAAGTATATTATTTTATATAAAAGAAAAACCAATTAATAATATAATTGTTTTACAAAGTTTCTTATTGGTACTGTGAAATTAAGATTAATTTACAGCTATAAGAAATAATTACTCAGCCATTGGAAGCATTGTTCAGCAATCAGTCACCGAGTTCAGATTTAAAAGAAGCTGTTTTGCGTCATTTAAAAATTAAGAAACAAAATGTTTTACGAAATATGGGTGATCCAAATTCAATCTGTTGTTTGAATCATTTTTTAGCATAATTGAGGCCCTATTTCACCAATAGCAGCTCGAATGTTAGCCCTAAGTGCTTGGATCGTTTCTGTAATATTAGCGTAGATCTTATCTTTCACTTATTTTCAAAGAAAAAAGTCCAGAGGCGTTAAATCTGAAAGTCTTTGAAACGAAAAATTACGAATCGAGAATTTTTTTAATATAACAACTCAATTTTTTCCCACTTTTCCCCACACTGCTAAAAATAAATATTGTCCATTGTATCAACTCATTTTCATTAATAATATAATTTTTGTTTGACATGGAATCATGGTGGTAAGCATCACACAATGAGGCTCTAAAAATAAAATATTATATGTACCGGAAAGAAATGACGTTTTATAATTTTTAATTGCCATGGATAAGGCCTAAATGATTCGTTCGATAGACGAGTGACTTGAAAGTTTTCATCTAATCTCTTTGGAAAAAATACAAAAAAAAAAATACACAGACACCCTCTCAATACTTTCACAAATAAACTTAAATATCTTTGTCCGATAAATGAGATCTCCATCCCTATTTCATACCAGCTCTGCCTAAAATGCTTAATTACTAATTATTTATTAATGTAATTATTTGTTAATTGAAGCGAACCTGAATATATTATTCATGACACGGGTTCAGTTCAAAGGAGAAATCGTATTATATTATAAACGGTTGATAGGTGTTCGAGCGTTTGCATTTTCCGCTTTGGAATGGCTGGACTATCGCGTGACACGTGATTAGACATCGTTGACCTTAGAATCCCCGCGCTTCTTATGCGGCGGTTCGTTCTTCTAAATTCTCAATTTGTAACATACATTTTTTTTACATGGTTTGTAATTTCTTAACCATAAAGTGTATTATGTAACATGTCATTTGCTTGTTTCTAATCTTGAATGATAAAAAATAGAGCAATATTTAAAATTAAAATTAAATTGAGTTTGTATCACTCTTTATAACCTACCTATACGATATTTTAAATATTCAATAACAGTAAATACATAAGTTTCTAGGTCATATTATAAATATATTTTCCAAATACTATTGTCAACGTGAGAGATAAAATATTTAAAAGTAGTGTAATTATTATGTATCCGTATGGAAAGCTACCCGGTAGCAACATTTAGCACGCATGAATTGTAAGATTCTAAGACTTGAGATTTTTAAGTGCCTGTATTGCGGGCGTCTTGTGAAACATGCTAAATTAATCCAAGCATCCCTAGCGCTAGAACTTCAGACTGTTGGCCTCTTGAAGCCTTACACAAGTGTATAATACACTTTAAAATATATAAACCTAATTACACCTCGATTGTTGAAGTGATAGATTAACATATTAGTTTAATATGAGATTCCATTATGATCAAGCATATTAATGTTGTAATAAAAATCTGATTTTTACCATAATTTGCAATGTTGTAGTATATCGAAAAAAATAATGAATTATTTTTTTGTACTGATAGAGTATAACAATAACTGTTCAAAGGTTTTTGGTGAAACCTTATGGAATTCCATAATTATTTTGTAAATTGACTAAAAACAGTTTTATTCCACTACACTTTTCATTGTGTTAAACGATATAACGTTTTTGGGAACATTTCTCATTATCAATATTATAGTTCAACTAAAATTAAAAACACTTTCAGACGGTAATGTATGATGTGTTTGGAGTTAACGGAGGTAGGGTGGGGGTGGAGTTAAAATGGATAAGAGAGGGGATGTAATGGGCGGTATTCGAACATTTATTGTTATTTTTATTAATTAATATTTATAAATTTTCTAGAATGTCTAACTTTCTATTTTAATTCTCTTATCCTTATCCATTCCTCTACCTCCATTAACTCCAAACACACAATATATTACTGTGTAAAATGTTTTTAATTTTAGTTGAATTATAATATTGATAATGTGAAAATGTTCCCGAAAAAGTTATATCGTTTAACACAATGAAAAGTGTAGTGGAATAAAACAGTGATTTGACTCAATTTACAAAATAGTATAATAATAATAATATGTAATTTCTCATTCGGTGTTGCTTATGATCCTTTATTCCACGCAAACTGCTTGAAATAAAGGATATCTGCTCTTCGCGGTCCTGGACCTTATTTAATGCGATGTGAAGAGGCTCTGGTCATCTCGCACACTGTGTCTCCTCGTCTTGTTAGAGATCGACCTCTCGCCCTCCGTCCTTATCCCACTGATCACCAATTTCTTTTCTCTTCTCTTCTAGCAAGTCTCAAAGTACGAAATTCTTTTCCCAGATGTTGTACAAAGACTTTTTTTGTACGTTAAGTTCCTGAAAAATGCGGACATTCTTTCGTCTCGTATTCCATGGTGTACACCACATATCGAAAGCGTCGGGTATGTTTCATTATTCTCTCAGGGTCCATGTCTAGACTCCCAGTATGGAAACTATGAGCTTATAGCTATGGAAAATACCAGGCCTTAACCAATTCGACTTGTACGTTCCTTGAGTCGGAGTGGTTTTTCCAACTTTTGGTCAACTTTGATGTAACGAAATGAAAGAGTGAGAAATGAAAAAAAAAGCAATTGAAGCACCAAAAATTAAACTAACAGAAAAGTAATGATGAGCTAAACTATTATTTTAACTGTGATTGTAAGATTTTTATACAATTGTAAAGATGTAACAAACTATTAGTAATTTGGCAAATAATCACTAAGTGTTCCGTATCCGTAAAAAGACTCTTTTACCGCATTTTTTAATGTCAACCGCGCATAATATTGTTGTCCTATCCTTGACCCTTCTTACTGTTTGCCCTCAGTGTGAATTGTCAGCCTGATGACACTAAGTGTCACTGGATCAATATTATTTCATTTGATTTTGACAATGCGATATCATTCGCGTTGTGGACCAATTTCCTCCGACGCAGTGGAGCACTATTTTGTGATCTTATGTTGTGATAATATTGTTTATTTTTGTGTGTACCGTGGATGAACTATGAAATCGCCGTCTTCAGTCGGGAGCGGAGATCGCTTACTATATTCGTGCATGCAGTGTATGATTTCGACGGCGCTACCAGAGATTTCGGAGGCGTCATACTCGAGGTAAGGCGGGCAATCCTTTTAAATTCCGGTCCCTCATCTTCGAAAAAATCCATTTCCCCTCATCAACCTCTTCTTATATCCGTCTCCCGATTTTCTTTACCATCTTACGGTAATTTCGACTTAGAACCGGAATTATCTTAATCCATTCCACGGGAAGTACGACACAACTAGTATACTAAAAACTAAACCTCCAACATTATAATTGAATATCAATTACACAATAATTGTTCAGCTCATCACTACAGGAAAATATGTTAAAATTTAAAACTTTTTAGATGCGAATATAGTAATAACACGTGTCTTATTCGGGGTATTGAATAAGTTATTACCATCGACATTATCTAAAGTGCATATCTGGCGCTGAGCTAAGTGCCAAACAGCGCCATCACGCGGTGCACGCGGGCAGAGCGATCTCTTTCCTTTGATGAGGAGAGCGTGGCTTTGCATTGCATTCTTAATTTTATCATTACATCTCTACTTGGCTACCCGCTCCTTTCCATTTGCAAAGCCTTTGCGGTTTTGAGTGGAGCTGGATGCTAGAAGAGTGCTTCAACAGCTCGGCCCCCAAAAAATACAGAACAAGACGTCATTTTTATTTTTTCTGACGATCTTAGTTATTTTGATGCCGTATGAAAGAAGTCACTGACCACGGCCTCTGCACTTTGATGCACCGTAGTAAAGTCAAAATATTAAATAAACATAAGTATTCTTATTGTACAATAAAATTTTATGTCACTATCATCGTATAACAATTTTTAATTTAAAATACTAATGTAGGGACTCTGTATAAAGCGCCCTTAAGGTGAATTTTTTTACGAAAATAGTACCACAAAAAATATCTAATGTGATTATTATTATTATTATTGTTGTTATTAATATTATTATTATAACCTATCTTACCATCACGCACATATCCCACAGAGGATATAGCGCCTCACTCTTCTATCCTGACGCCTCGTCAACATTTATATATCCATATCCTCATGTGAATACTCATCAATTATTGAGTCTTTTAACAAGAGTCATACCAGATTTTAGCTCTTCCAGTGCCGCTAACATTTGCGTTCTATATCTTTCTTACAATCCTTTTCAAATTACTAGACCAGATAAGCGATTTTTTTTCTTTATATATTTCGCCTTTGAACCTATTCTATGTTGGCAGTATTCATCCTTATTTAATGTAATTTATTTGTATAAAAAATTACACAAGCGACTTGTGACATCCGGCTAAAATTTTAATGACGATAAATTCTAAAGAAAGTTTTGAATAAGTTCTGAACAAAATTTTCTTTTTCCAGATTTGAATATAGGAACTTCCGCAGATATTCAATGTAATCAAAAAGTAAAGTTTATTGAAATAATTTAAATCATTTTTTAGTTGTTAGCAATACAATAATTTTCGGTAAATTGAAATTAATACAATTTTCTTCGGGCAAATCTTTACCTTCTTATTATTTCAGTATAAAGTTATGATAAATCTTTATAAGTAATTATTAAATGTTGAAAATAGAAATTAATATTGCAATTAAATAACCGCTCCGGGATAACAATTGCATTATAATTATAGATTTTTGAGCTTAATTCAATTATAAATCCGCTTTTATTAATTTAAATTACTCGGCATCCATGGTTAATTATTAGATAAATTAAACAAATCAACTACAAAAATATTTTTTTAATAATAATATTTTTATTTTTGTCACTATAAAATTAAATGATGAATTGTTAAGTATTAATAGGATATTTTTTTTGTCATTTTATATAACAAATAAATTTTTAGATATGCATCTTTTGAAAAGATTCGCGGACGAATTTGGTAACTAATAAAGTAATGTTAATTATTATAATTCATGTTTTTAAAAAAAGATATAAATTGTACTTTCTGAAATGATATCAATATTATAATACAAATTTCCAAGGAGAGAAAAATATGCATATACATGTATGGTGTTAATCTGATCTCTTTTAAAACTACACGACAATTTTCAAAACTGGACATGAATTATTATCTCTCTTTTTTAAGTATGTACAGTATAAATATATGTAATTAAATGACAATCAATGTTAAATAGATGACATAATTAATACTATCTCAATCCTTTATGATACAAATTATAAATATATACGAAAAAATATTGAAGCCCTGATAAATAATTCATGAATGCTCAACTGAATTTTGCATAAAGTTAAGTAAAAAATGTAAATGAAAAAAATGCTTTTAAACCCTCCATTTTGATTCTATATTTAGACTCATCAGTATGGACGAGTCATTATAAGGGTAGCTACCTACTCCCGCCAACCTTATACCACTCGCTATTGTTTTAAAGAAAGCCTTTTTACTTTACGCCCTTCAAAATAATAACGACACAAGTCTCTTCTCCACTTAGCTGCGGCCTTAATTATTGACATCACAGCAGTATGTACTTGAAAAGATTTAATTAAAAATACGGAAATTAATTCAGTTATATGAATATGTAAACATTTAAAATCGTAAAATACTAACGAGCTTGTGTCTTTAAAGGATGAAATAGCAATTAAACGTTAATATACTGTTACTTAACATAAAGTTTATTTATTACTTTAACACTATCATGAGATACTCTATACCGGGTCGTTCGGATTAACAATATTAATTTATTGCATCACTTAAACAAGAAGGAAAGAGAAATTTTCAATAAAATAAATTCTGTAAATGTATGCGTAACGATACAATCCAAGAAACCACTTTATATAATAAATAGTAATAAAATAATTACCTACTATTGCGTACGATGTTATGACATTACAAAGAACATATTTTTGATCGATAATCTTTTTTATTTAACAACCTCCACAAAATCTGTTCGACAAATTGAGCGCTTAAAGTCTTGTTTGAATAACAAATAATACGCATAATATGAAACAAGCCTTCTTTCGACATATAACATACATATATTTATCGAGTTTGTAAATAAGTGTAAGAACATAAATGTATCTATGTTAGTATGTTACGAACGTGATTAATAATTATCCGAGAATTAATGTACACGGTGCATCTATTATATAATACAATACCTACAAAAGAATTACTACATGGCGCACATGTACAAAGTATATATAAAACGTCCATATTGCAGTGCTATGTTCTCGGAACGAAATTTCCACGTTATACTGTACCTAAGAACACCAGTTCTTAGGTACGGTATAACGCCAGTTCTTAGATAGTATATAACGGCCAATTTATGTCACGTCCGCCACAAGAGTAAATAACACGTAAGCCGTGGATCGGCCTGTACAGGCTGTCCTGTAAATTGTGGTTCAAACGAAAACTATCCATAGCTAATACTATGCTTTATTAGAATAACCCATCATAGGTCTTATATGAATGTCACACGGTTTTCGAGATATTTTAACTTTTATGAATTTCTGAATAATTAATACCCTTTATTACTTTTTTAAATGTCATTTCCAAAACTTAAAAAATATAGCTTTCTGTCTGTTGATTATTATTTCTGATAATTTTTCCTACGGAACGTGTGTCACTTTTTTTTTAAAACAGAAACAGTTTTGCCAGGAAAAATGTTTAAAAATGTGAATTTGAACCATTTAACATTTTTCTACAAAGTTTAAAGTACTATGTTGTAAAAAAAAGAATCATAACCTAAGTGCCCATTAGCTTGAAAACTTTTACGTTTAATGCCAATTTAGGAACAGGAACAAAAGGAATATTTTTACTTATAAAAAAAGTTACTGCTATTTTAATGCCGATGGGGGCATTTTGTGAAAAATTCAAGGTAATCATTTTTAAATTGCAGGCCTTGCTTCTGGTGCAAACTTGCAATAATGCATTAAAATGTGCAGTGATTTGAAAAAGTGGTCATTGTTTCATGAAAATTTTACAAAAAAAATTGAATTTTTGATATTGAAAGTAGAATTTTTTTTTGTAAAATTTTAGTAAAACAGTGGCAACGAATATTAAAAGTACAAACTGAAAAAGAATATCATGAAAAAATATTAACAAAACTATGTATTTGTAGGATTATATATTAAAGTATTAATCACCTGTTGATAAAAAAAAGTTACGTAATTTAATTTGAGATAGTCATTGTTACCAAATAATTTTAATTCCTTGTTTCTCCGAGACCGATTTCTACCAAAATACTAATAAAAGCTAAAGCTCGCATAAAATAGCAATCCGAACAAGTGCTGATTACCGCTACGATTACTCCGCTAATCCCGATCCCTGTACATTACAATTCTCTTGGTATTATTCAATAAGGCATTATTCCTCGTTAAGGGGGGCGCTATAATGGTTTTGTGGAGCTTTGCATTTTTCCCTCGCAGCAAAAGAAGATTGCAATGACAGGAAGGTACCGAGTTCATATTACCTATTGTGTAACGTCAAGCTTCGTATTTCTCATTTTCTCTTTTAAAAGGGTATTAGAAGAAATATGTAAATGTTTGTGTACTGTGTAAAACAAGTCATTTTACAGACAAAAAGTGTGCACAAAGCCTGATTTGTTTATTTTAACTAAACACCATTCGGATATCAAATTTTAATGTCGATTATTTTACTGGATAAATAAATTTGTACCTGATCTCCCTTACCCATGTAAACAATATTAATATTTATTCCTGTCTAATAAGGAATGTTGTTATAATACGTTGAAAATAGACACATTAAGACTATAAAGACAAAAATGCGTAGAAAAATCACAAGATTTTTTTAAAACAAGTTATAAAATCTGCAATGTATTTGATTGGTACTGAAATCCGCACAAACACTGACTTGAATTTGATTTTGTAACATAATTATTCATTATTATTAATACAAATGTATAAATTAGAAAGATAAAATCAATTTATCAAACCAGGAACTTTTCCTATCCGGAGAAACATGCTGACCATTACATCATGTCAACCTAGTTAGTGTTATGTATGTACCTACACTCCGAAGCCACATCCTTATCTTTTAGTTTGTCAACCTTAACCTTTCTTGGTTTGAGGAGAGTTATGGGTTAGAACCATTATTTTAATAGTTTTGTCTAATCTTATTATCTATGCTTTCTATAAGCGGATGTGCATTGAAAAGTTTATTTCATATCATCTAATTTATGACTTTGTTTACCCGGATTTAAATTATCTTCTATAATTTTTAATGGGAGAAATATCTCCAGAATTATCTTTATAAACTATAACACAACCCTTCAGAGATCAGATCGTATCTAACATCCAAACAAGAAAGAACTGAAAGTCTGTTTCTTTCAATACATCTCTGTAGACACGCTACCTTGTACATTTGTGCACCTATAATATATCAATAAACGAGTTATTTACATGTACCGAGTCGTAATTTTAAGACCTCCCGAGGAAGGAACATAAAATTAGTTAACGACAAATTTTCAAAAATTGTGGCAACCAAAATATTTTTTTGATAAATTACTTTTATCTGTATATCTTTGAAGCGGATACATTTAATTTGTATTAAGATACCACGGAACTATCTTCTGTAAAACTGCTACCTCACAATAATAATGTGTTTTTCTTAAAAAAAAAAAAACAATATTATTGATTTCATTCCATGTTACAATGCAATATTTCAATATTGGGAAGCAAAAAGGATAGATCGCCACATATTTATATCCTGACATATATTTCGGTTTATCCACATCATAAAAATAAAGCATTGAAAAATTATTCGCTTTGACATTAAAAAATATATGTTATTTTCTTATATTTTTTTATAAAATGTCAAATGATTTGTTTCCCCCGTTGTGACATTTACCGAACGGTTAAAAGAAAATAGGCTACATCTGAGAAGCGGACGTGAGGGCAATACAAAATGTTACACATATTCGTATTTGAGAAAATATGAATAAACTAAAATGACAATTTAGATTTTCCATCCACACCGTAATAATTTATTTGATCAGTACAAAAAGAAAATGATGTGCCGATCATTTTCACAACCCTGAATATAAATATAAGATAATAAAAACTACAGTACATGTCGTTGATATGTGTAACTTACATATACTTGTACCAAATTAAATGATTCTATATAGTTTTATTATTTTAAGACAAAACATCGAGGTGAACACACAATCCTTATTTAATCTATGGAGTATATACCTAGGAGTCTATGAATGAAAATTGGCATTATTTTATAAATAGTCGAAAAAGGTAAATACAAGGGTCCCAAAAGTCTTTTTCATAAAAAAAAATCTGTAATGAAATAATGAATAGGTTTAATAAAAAAATGTTTATTTTGCATTTAAGTACAATTCCTGAAAATGTATTTCTTAAAAATTGTTATTTAAATGTGATCCATTATTTCGCTGGCACTCTTCTAAACGGGAGGCAAAATTTCTGAAAACTGTTCGGCACGTATTTTCCGTGATCAGTGCCATTTTTTCTCGAATATTTTATTTTAATTGAAAAAAGTCCATTGGTGTCAAGTCGAGGCTACGTGGTGGCCAGTTTATGTCACCTCATCGGGATATCAATTTGCCAGGAAAAATTTCATGAACAACTGGCAAGGACACACTCCATAGCGACCGAATTCCCAAGGACGCGTCTAGCGATCGGCATACCCCCCGCTATTCTCCCGCTCTTTGCGTTGGTGTAGCTAATGAACCAAAATTAAAAGACTTTTGGGACATACTGTATAATGGTTTGTAAGGTGGTTCATCTTTGTGTTAATTTTGTAACTTCGAACTTCGATTATTTCGCTTTCTATAGTTCTAGCGAAAATATTATTAAAAATAGAACCGTTTATTCTTAATAAATCTGCAAACTTAACTGTTTGTAGATAGGTTTATGTGTTATTAAGTCATCAGTTATAAAACGAAATTATAAGTAAATATTTTTAATCATATGAATTGAGATAAAAAAATTCAAGAATTAATTTTTCATTTTCAGTGCCGATAAATCAGTGTTTATTTTTAAAACAACATTCCTTTAAAGCTTGCATCAATATAAAAATCCTTAAAGTAACCACTACACCAGAAAGTATAAGTATTAATACTACATTCCATTTACATGCAAGCCTGTTGGCCGTTACCTACCTCGCTAGTTACATATAAATTGCCTGTTCTGAATAAATTAGGAATGAAAATAGAAGATCCGTTTGTAGCATAGTCGATAGAATTAAGAAAGGATCACTGAAATGGTTTGGCAATGTGGAACATGTAAGTGAGGAGAGAATTATAAGGTGATTAAGGCGACGGAGGACCTTGAATCACCAAGGCAATCTTAAGACAAATAAGAAAGACTTTACACGATTAAGTAGATCATATATTTGGAGGACGGCCGTGTTAAAAGCTACATGAGAAGATATTTGCCCATTATTATGAAAGTGGTTTTAGTCATATTTCTTTTGTTTCGAGATATTTAAAGATTTGCGTTTGAATTGATTAAACCATATTTTTATATTACACAATACAATGTTTCAAAATTTATTTAGTTTACTAGTTTTATAATTTATTTCGACATATAAATGTTGCATGTAACTTATAAGAAAATAAAAAATTTAAGGTTGAAATGACTTACTCTATTATCAAAATAAACACTAGCGAAATACTGTTGAACGTCGTAACAATACACTTAATATAAAGCTTAAAATTTTTCAAAATTCTTACAATTTTCATCATATTATTTAAATTTAATACAATGTGACGCTAAATAATTGATAAACTGATTTTTTTCAATTTCTTGACTTAAACCACGTTCATAATATCGCATACCTAGATCAAAACTAAGACAACTCAAAAAGTTAGTTTTCAGTTGACAAAAAAATAATAACATTTTTCTCCATTTTTTGTTAATAAAGTTATGAAACTGAATAACATTTTAGGTCATAAATGTATCCTAAAATAACATTATTAGAAAACTGTGGCTAAGTTAGTTGCGCATATGACAGAGCATCCGAATACAATGATAACTCAATATTCTTATTTTTTTTAGTTGTCTTAGTTTTGATCTAGATGTGCAATATGTGAAAGTAAACGAAGCGAGATTGGTTTGTTGGGACAGAAAATTGTATCGTTCTTTCATTTCTGCCTACTCCTGTGGAGACACCATATGATGGTACGTTATCTATTTTGAATAATCTTATTTTAATATACTATTTTTAAATTGATGTAAAATAATAACAATAATATTTATTTCAAATTATTTAGTTGTATATATTCTCGACCTCTGATTTAAGTTTACCAATAAAATAAAACAAATTTTAAAGTAATAGGATCAAAGATTTATGTTGCAACTCTACTTCACTTCTAAAATTCGAGTCATAAAAATAAGAAATATATCACTCAAGTGACATAAAAAAACAAATACAGAAAAAGTATATCAAACAAAAAATGTGAGAAATATATTCAAATCTGATTGAAAGATTGACGAACTGTATACTAAAGTATGATGTGTAAAGAAAGAACTAAAAAGAATAAATAACAATTTCGACTTGTTGAATGTAGAGATTCATATTTGTTTACTTAAAAGCTTCCAATAAAAGTCCCAGTAGTAGGAAACGCCGCTGCGGGTCGAGATTATAGTTATCAATTTCAGTACAGACGTCTTAGGTGTTTTTTTTCATTTACAAAAGTCCTCAATGCTTTAAGAATGTAAAAAAATACTGCACATTTTTTCATCGTTCATGATTGACACCCAACGTTCTGGCACTTTTCCTCATGCTTGAAGAAATCCGGTGGTTTAAAGGTGGACATTTCGTCAACCTAATTTTAAAAAATAGCATGATTGTTGAATAGAGAGTACAAAATATGAAAATCTGATGGAGCAAGACCAAGAGAATAGGATGGCTGTGGAATAAACTCCCAACCGAGCTCTTGAAATAACCATTTTTGTGATGTTACCATTATGCGGACGGGAATTATCATGCTGAAAAATCACTTGGTGTCGTCTTCCTGATTGTATTTCTTAAATTGCTACCTCAAAACCACGAGTTGTTGGCAATAAACTTCTGAAGTGACGTTTACATTCCTCATAATATTAGTAATAATATTCAATTCATGCCTCAACTCCTCGATTAAACATAAAAAATAATAATATATCGGAAATGTTCATTTTTTTCACTCTAATTTCTTTAGTTTACTACAATGTTTCTACAAATTGAAAAATTATAACATTACGTTATAGTACCTACCCGCCAATAGTGCCTTCTATGGTTGACAAGTCATGTAAATGGCAACCCTACAAAGAAAACTAGCGCTGTCGGTATATTGTAGAACGTAGTAATGACAAACATGTGTTTCAATGTTTAATATGAAGGGTAAGAATTATATCTAATGTTAAGCATCTGTGTTACGTGCGTCGTGTTATATAAGTGTGTCGTATTGTATTTGTTTCTCACAGAATGTAAGTCCCATCCTGAGAATGGACCTCCGCGTCAGGAGACGCCATTATCTAAATGATGTACCATTTCAGATGTTTTTGTAATGCCTCGGATGAGATTCCCGGAGGATTGCCCATGGACAGTAGGACGACGATCACGATTTGGATCCATCCGTTCGAATCATTTTCAGAACATGGGTGGAAAAACCCTTACTTAAATATCATGCCGTGAACGACCGTGACGCCGTGACGTCAACTCACAAATAACCCTAAAACTTTGATATTCATAATGCAGAAGCACCTATCCAGTGAAATTCAACCTGTTAACCTGCTAAAGTGAACATTTATCACATTGGGATGACTCCTCGACCGCAGGTCAATTTTTTCCACCTGCCGGTAATATTGTCAAATTGGAGTGAAAGGTGATTTATTTAGCTGTGTTTGAACTGATGAATAAATTCTATTTATGCTGCTGATGGAAGTTACTTTATATATTAAAGTGTAATGTAACGGAGTGATTTTTCGTAAATAATTCAATAAAATAAAACTATATCATTAAAATGATATTAATATATTACAGTCGATTCCGCTTAATCGGGCCGCCGGGTTGATTGGGGCAGCGGGCTTATTTGGGACGACATTCTGCATAATTGGGACAGTAAATTTAAGAAATTAGATGTTCTATTGTTAATTGTGAAGAGTTTTCGACAATAGATAGCAATTTACCATGTTACGATGAAAATAAAGATTAATTATTAAGGAAAACACATTCTTATTGTGAAGTTGTAATTATTCAGAACATAGGTCTGTGATATTTTAAATACTAAATAAATGTATTAATTATAAATATATACATATAAAATCAAATTGATTTTATATGTATATATTTATAATTAATACATTTATTTAGTATTTTATAAAGATTAATGATGCAATTGTTGAAGCATTAAATCGAAACATCAAAAATTAGATAATGAAAATTAGTTGATGATTAATATTCAACTATGCTCTTAAGTAACCAGGAGAAAAAAAAATATGGCTTGGTTACAGCGTTATTTTATACAGGAAGGCAATAAAGGTACGTATTTAAATAAAAATATTCATCATTTAATTTTAGGCTCGTTTCTGTTAATTGGGTAAGCCGCTTAATTGGGCCAAACTTCCTGATATCGATGTGTCCGAATAAAGCAGAATCGTGTGTATATCAAAAAAAAATTCCAAAGAATTCTTACCATGAAAAACGAAAACACTGCGAGCTTACGCACCAACCCAGTATATTTATAAATTCTTCATAGTACAAAGTGTTATGCTCCATGATTTCTTTTAAATGGAATATAGCTAGAGACCACCCCTGAAATACGGATGTACACAACAATGGTATAAATCCAGATAAATCTAGATACATATATAGCGTGCAAGCTGAACCCTTAAGAGCGCACAGCGTGAATAATTTTACAAAGAGAACTGCTCGTGTATTTAATTACACCGTGATTGAAATCTTCAAAGATCGACTTTCATAATGCATTAGGTAAATATAATTTTTTAAATCTCGACATAACGGTAGGGTCTAATTTTTGATAATAAATAGAGGAAATATCATATTTTGTATGTTTGTTATTATTTTATGTTTTCTAATGAAAATATATTTTATTGTGAATTTACAAATTTAGAACATGCACAGACCAATAAATTAATAATAAGGTGTATATATAAGAGAGGGGTCTGGAACATTAGTTGCGGGACGAGGGGAATTCTACACACATTCTTCGTGGAAACATAAATCTGATAGTTTATGATATATTTATGCAACTGTAAAAGTATTTACACTTCAAAAATTAAACCTTTGTGCAAACAAGACGTATTTTTTACATTAATGCATATTATATTGACAGCGTTTAAATTTTCGTTCCAATCGAGTCAAGTGGTACCAAAAGATCACGTGAGTGAGATGAAAATATTGAAACAAGGAATTTCCGTTAGTTCATGTGCCGCACAGGATATCACGCTCGCGAGAGCTATGCTGGGATGCGGCCCTGAAAAGAGCCCCTTTATTGAGCGGCCCTGAAAATAGCCTTTTTTAACGAGACTGCGAAAACAAACGGTCAAATCCTGAAAGCATGAGGAGCCTGGACCAAGGATGTTATGATGAAAAATACTGGGAAAATCGCCTGTGCAGAAATAATTAGTATAAACTATGTGTTTCGATATGTGTATATAATTTTTTAGTTTGTATTTATGTAACTGAAATAAATGAATCCGGGTGATCGCCCAACCTTGTAACATTTAAGATATCACGGGCACTCAAGGTAATAAAGAAATAAAATGCCCGCGATGTCTCTAGGTATAGGAATATTTGAGATATTTTATAAAAATGTGGCGCATAATAGAATCTGCTGGCCCGGGCGCTACGCCGCCCGACTGGCCTACAATGTCCACCTTTCACCGCCGGGCGGCGGAGGTAACAGGCCGACCGGAGGCAGAGCCAGGCCAGGGGACCTTGCGTGACCAGGCCCATCTCGCGGATAATAAATAGTGCGTCTTTCTTACTTCTAAGTTACTCTCGCCACCGCGCTTCTCGTGAACACAAGTCTGAGTTTTTATTTCTGTGCCTCGCCTTGACCCTGCTTCTATTCCGGGTTGGACCTGGAATACTGGCTGTTACCCTGAACAATGATTTTGGACTGCGAATTGGACCCTGCATATATCGCCTGTCCCACCACCAGAAGAGCAAGTCGGCGAGTCACCCTACAAAAACAGATCGTGTTTCCTGTACGGAACAGTTCATGTTGTCTTCAACCTGTCGTTCCATTATTTGAAAGCCATCTACATTATTTTTACAGAATCTCAAATACCTTTGAGTAAACCGACTTGCAGACGCCAGAATTATCAATTCATTTTTATTAAATTTTGGACACATTGATACAACATTATTATTAAAAAAATGTAACATATAGGTTCGAAAATTTGTCAAGAAAAATACTGGCGTTATAGCACAAAGGTAGTGCACTTCCCCGGATTGGAAATAGAGATCCAGGTTCGAATCCCGGTGACGCAAAAACAATATTTTTCGACAAAATTGATTTTATATGTATATATTTATAATTAATACATTAATTTAGTATTTAAAATATCACAGACCTATATTCTGAATAATTACAACTTCACAATAAGAATGTGTTTTCCTTAATAACTAAATAAGTTACGATGCAAAATACATGAAAATAATAAAATACGTAAGAACATAGTAAGACAGGAACATAAAAATAAATACTCAACGTTTATATATTGTTCTTATAATTATATATATAATATCTAAAATTTGTCATAAACTTTTCCGAAAAAAAAATTTACGAGTTCTTATCCCGGTGGAAACTAAATACTTTTTCGACAGATTTGTTTTGTTATTATTTCTGTCATCATTGCGACATTTGAAAATATATATAAATTTTACTTTTTTTTTCAACATTTCAACATATAATATTTAAGGAATCCGAGCGCTTTTTAACTGCTCAATAAATACAGTTTTCAACAATATTAATAATTCAAACATCCTGAAATACGGAATGAAGTTTAAATTGGTAAAATGTTATACAGATGTGACGTGATGTGACTTTTAACATAAAAAATATAGCAACGCATTAATAAATAGGCAATTGAAGATTTAGACTTTTCACTTCTGGATTAAAATCCAGGCACTGTATAATGATGTGTATATTTGAAAGATTTTATAAGGAATATCTCAAAACATAGGGTTGAAGATACGGAGAAATGATTTTGTTTACGTTTTCAGTTTCCATCACGATGTCTGATGATGGACACTATGGCAGCTCCGTTACTCTAAATATTTAGTAAACATTTTGACACGAATAATAAAAAGGATATAAAAATAACTCTCAATTTCAACATTCATGCTACGGTTGGACAGAGACTAATTATATCCACGTATTACAATTAAATCTAAAGGTTTAAATAAACCTTTCTATGTTACATTCTTCATATATTTGTATATATTATGTATTTAACTTCATCTTAGTACTACTTAGAAAAGTTATATATTATAATAAATGTTTAGTCGAATTTAATTTTTTATGATTATTATGCTCTTACATAACGTATATATGACTGAATTTTTTATTAAAAATTCAAATATAAAGACAAGAATACCTCGAGGACACATAATCATTTACTTTCATTTGATTCTGTTATTTGATCGAAGTTCTCTCTACTAGATCTTCGTCTTTCATCTTTTAATAAAATTACTCAACCCGTATAAATACGGAGTAACTTTATCGAGAGAATAAAACTTTATATGCTGGTAGCCATAACTTAATAAGAAAGTTATGAGAATAGAGTATTTACGTTCATTATTAAGAATTATTTATTGTCCGTCAAAAAAAACCACCTGTAAGGTAATTTATATAGAGTTGAACAGGTACATATACAGATTACAGATGGATTTTTTGGTCATAACACTTCAAAAAAGCGTTGTGTACCGATTATTATAATTAATATGGGATTAATATTATTTCATTCCCTATCTATAAGATTGGTTTAATGTTGAATTATTTTGTGGATAGAGAATGAAATAAAATTCAAATCTTAGTAATAATTATAATCTGTACATAATACATTCTTGAAGGGATTTTATATTTCTATCAAGAGTTCTTGAAATCACGATACGGTACTTGTGAATATTTTGTTTATTGATAAAGGGTATCCAGAGGAAAATGTTCAAGTTTAATATTAAATAAATAAAAAAACTATAATGTTATTCCCATTTTTTATTTATATAAAATGGAGTTTAACGATGCGGATTTTACGTTTTATAAACAACATCGTCTAAATGCCGTCCATTTCTCTCAAGACACTCTTGCAATCGGACTCTTAAATCGAACACGCGAGAGCAAAACGAGAGCAGAAACTTCACAGCGGATATTGTTCGAGAATTGTTGCTGTAAACTCTCAACTTAAGGCATCCCCACAATAAAAAGTCGCACGGTGTAAGATCCGGTGACCGAGGTGTCCAGGGTATGTCTCCGTACTTGTTGATCAATTTATTGGGAAAAATTCCTCTCAATTTCTCCATTGAAACTTTAGCTGTTTGTGGAGTGGCCCCGTCTTGCTGAAATTGTATTCTATTGTTGAACCCGGGAAACAGATGCAGTTGCGGTACCAAAAACTCGTCGATCATTCGGCAATACCCGTCAGTAGTAATTGTCTCTCGCTAGTTAAAAAAGGGCCGATTATCCTTCGGGCAGAAATTACACACCACACTGTCGTTTTTGGACAATACAACGTTTTTGATGGCGTTCCCTTGGATTTTCAGGGCACCAGTATCTCATGTTCTGTTTATTAACATAGCCATCAATATAAAAATGTGCTTCGTCAGTAAACAATATGTTTCCAAGAGTTCGTGTTGTTCCAAAACGTTCCAGCATCGTTCTCGCTAAGGTTTCACGTAAAGAATAGTCATTTTCGTTGAGAAGCTGCACGATTTCCAGTTTGTATGGATGAAACTGTAGTTTCTTTTTCAAAATAACGTGCACTGTTGATTTTTTTATTCCAGTACAGGCTGCAATCTTCCTTATTGATTTACGCGGATTGCGCATAATTTCACGTCGAACTTGAGGTATGTGTTCTGGCGTCGCTGCTGACGCTGGTGGTTCCGAAGGAGGAGTTTGGTTAACCATTGTCCCTTCTTGTCTGAATTTTTGAACCTAACACTAAATAAGTTGCGTGCTCGACGCATCACTTACTCGTCGAATATTAAAGTGAGTACAAAAAGCGCGACGCGCGCGAACCCATGAATCACAGCAGCACTTTAAAGCTTCCGACCAGTGACTCATTGCGACTGGAAAAAATCCACAAATCACACCCGTCGAACAATACCCCTCCTACTTACCTCACCCTGATGGTTTACGACCAATTACAATTTAATTTTGAAATTTTTCCGCTGGACACCCTGTATAATAAAGATGCACAAATGTAAGAGGTAGCGTGTCCACGGAGATGTTTTGAAACGAATAGACTTTCAGTTCTTCCTCGTTTGGATACAATCTGACCACTGAAGGGTCTTGCTACAGTTTATAAAGATAGTTTTAGAGATGATGCTCCTCTGGGAATAATAAATAGATAAGCTTTACATCTGGGTTCCGTACCGGGTAAACAAAATCATCAATTCAATGATATCAATAATTGTTTCAATGCGCATGCGCTTACAGAAAACATAAATAATAAGATAATAATAATATAATAATAGTATCTTTAAAAAGATTAACACATTAATTAATTCATGATTAGACAAAACTATTAAAAAAAAGGTTCCAGCTCATAAATCTCCTCTATCACCAAAGATTTAGGTTGATAAAATAAAAGATAATGATGTGATTTTGAAGTGTAATTACATACATAATAGTATCATGACCAAAAAATCGGACTATAAATTTCAATATTAGTAGTAATTTCAATTTTTCAAAGAAATTTTAAAACTAAGACTATGGCGATGGAATGCATGCAATATCAAGAATGCGCTCTCAATAACTAATACAATATACATACATCAAATTCACAATTTTAAATGTAGATAAATATTTAGCTGGACCATTTTCAAACAAAATTGTTTATTTTGTAGATCGATTAATTAAGGTAAAACGTATTTTGTTTACATTTGAATCCTTTTATATTCTCATTTAATATTCAGTTGAATCTCGATTATCGATTATCTCGGAATAGGAATTGATATATAGATAAATAAAAAGCATGGGAAATATTCACTATTTTAGTAAGTTATATACAGTGGAGTACAGATTTCAATTTTTTGAAGGGACCGACAAAAAAATTTAAACAGAGGAAAAATGTGTATTGAGAGTATTAAAATACATTAGCCAGTTCTCATCTGCATTGAAAATGTCCCTGGGAGCATAGTCTGTGATTAAAGATGAAACATCTGTCTGCTTTCAATCTTTAGCAATTTCCAAATCAACTTGAAACGATCTATCCAGCCATAAGGCATTAAACCTTGCAATCTTTAGTGGGGTTGCGATGCATTTCCAATTATTTGACGGCTGACTTGGAGATAGATTGCTGGACCGTGCACTGACAAACTACTCTTTAAGAACCTGCTCCTTTTCTTCGTACTTCGAAGTTCTTATGTACCTGCTTTATTATTGCATTGATGCATCAAATCTTTGTGAATAAATTTTGGACGTAAATCGTGGGAAAAACAAATGTAAAACACGGTGTTAAATATACTAAAATGACACAGGACTGCAGAAATAACACGTAAACGGAGGGAAAACGTGAATTCTGGGCAAGTAAAAAAGGGGTTCCACTGTAGTTCGTTTTATATCTAGTTTTTATGGCTGAATGATTAGAACGCCCACTTTGACGATAAAGATTGGGAATTTGATCCCAGAAGCCATCCAAGCTAGTAATGTTTTCACAAACGCAAACGTTTTTGCTTATTTTCATCGCCCGTACCATCTCTTCAATATTAAACAAATTATTATTATAATGCTAACATATCAAGAAAATGAAACACACTGTAATGAATTGATGGACGCTTTGCATTTTAACTCAGCATTTATGTAAAAGTACCGTATTATTATTATTATTTGAACCTTCACATCTCGTACACACTCGTAAGTACCCCTTATACACGTACACATATTCATACACGCTTGCACAAATTTTCATATGTGCCTACTGCTAAATCATTTGTTTCCTGTAATATTCTATTCTATTTTAGGTAATTATACTTTTTGATAAATTTAACAATTCTGGCGTCTATAAACTTAGTTGTAAGGATTGTGCTGCATTTTATGTTGGTAAAACGGGAAGAAATTTTAATATAAAAGTAAAGGAGCATTTGAGATGTTTGAACAATAGTGGGTTTTCAGAATTTGCTAATCATTTGATAGAAAATAGTCATGGTTTTGATAAAAAATTGGGATTGTCCATTTTGCATATAAACGGTGTAGGTCACAAATTAAATAATTTGGAATCGTTGGAGATAAATAAAGCATGTAAAAGTAATCAGGAAATTCTAAACAGCCAACTAAATTTAACTACGAGTCCTATTCTAAAATTTTTTCCTAAAAATTATTCGACTAAATTTGTATTGAGCAGCAATTTGAGTTAGGTACTAAATTTACTTTTTAAATAGTTGTTGTTTTTTTTTTTTTAAAAAAATTTTAAAAATAGATTCTGGATAAATAGAAAAACAATGCTATATTTTTAGTTAGTTTTGACATATCCTGAAGAAGGAAAAGGTGTTTTCCGAAACCGGTAGATGTTTTTTAAACTCAATTGTGGTTATTAAACTAAGATAATAAATAAAAAATATGAATCTTAACCACCAAGTTAATATTGCTAATTTTAAAAGAATTATACTTTTCCTAAAAACATAGAAAACAAATATACATATATCATTTACACGAAAAAAACATTTTTTTCTTGATTATTCTGCTGTAAGTCGATTTGTGTGGTAAATAATTCGTCGTTTATTTCTATAAATATTTTATGTTAGCTGGTATTCAATATCTACTAAATATTAATAATAATATTTAGTTATTCGCCGATAAAATACTACTGACAGATTATGTTTACCATTAATTTGTATTGATTGGATTCTGTTATATTATAATATGAAATATTATTAACATTATTAAGGAAAACATATTCTTATTGTGAAGTTGTAATTATTCAGAACATAGGTCTGTGATATTTTAAATACTAAATTAATGTATTAATTATAAATATATACATATAAAATCAATTTTGTCGAAAAATATTGTTTTAGCGTCACCGGGATTCGAACCTGGATCTTCATTTCCAATCCGGGGAAGTGCACTACCTTTGTGCTATAACGCCAGTATTTTTCTTGACAAATTTTCGAAACTATATGTTACATTTTATGTTACATCGGTTTACTCAAAGGTATTTGAGATTCTGTAAAAATAATGTAGATGGCTTTCAAATAATGGAACGACAGGTGTATTAATTTGAAAAATGTAACATATAGTTTCGAAAATTTGTCAAGAAAAATACTGGCGTTATAGCACAAAGGTAGTGCACTTCCCCGAATTGGAAATGAAGATCCAGGTTCGAATCCCGGTGACGCTAAAACAATATTTTTCGACAAAATTGATTTTATATGTATATATTTATAATTAATACATTAATTTAGTATTTATTATTAACATGTTGACGTTCTGCTCACTGTTGATTAATATTGATAGCTCTACATAATAAATATATGTACACGAGTATTTATTTATACTTATGAAAGATTTTTTATTTACACGTTTAAATACACAATGAATATTTTAATGGCATAATCAAATGTTTATATAATTATAAAATTGCTATAATATTGCTTCTTGGGAAAAAAATAAACGTTTTTATATAATTATGAAACCTTTAATCCTTATTACATATTGCGCTTCCCCATCTATTTCTGTAACTTTCTGGGTGCAATAGATGTAGTTTTATTATAGTAGTGTATAGTGCTTGGTTAGACGGCCAGGTTTGTGAGACACGAACAGGGCAAATACGAACGTGTTTTAATATCACTTGGTTAAGATTACCTAAATGCTTTCTCTTTTAGGTATTCAATAACAGTACGTAAATATATATTTAATTTGAAATGAATTGTTCATTGTCTTTATTACGAATAAGGAAAAAAAACATATTTTAGCTGTGGTGTGTGCTTATGTAAAGGTGGGATAATTTATATTACATCAACATTTAATTTACGTGTGATTTGTTTTGGAGAAAGTTCTATCATCTAAATATATATTCTATCGAGACCCTGACCGCAGGCCCTAGCAGTTAGCAATCGGCAATAGCCGATTGTTTATCTGCTAGTCATAATATATTGCTTCTTGGGGAAAAAATAAACGAATGTAATATTTATTTAATATAATAAGTTATATTAAACTCTGTTTGAAATGAATAAGTAATCCAATTAAATTATGATTTAAGCCGCATTTTATTGAAAAATTTCTGGAATATTGGCCTAAATAATTTTTAATATAAAACCATCAAAATATGCAATATTTTTAAAGTCACAAGTCCTATTCTAAAAAAAATTCCGTTAAAATGATGAAATAATTTTTCATAAAAGAAATTTCTAATAATTTGGTATCATTGAGTAATTTTCCACATCTTTCCATCATCGCAACAATTAAAGTTAGGTACTTGACTTATTTGTAAATAATAATTATTTTTATATTGATTTTTTTAAATATGTTATGGTTAGTTAATTCGACATCTTGAAGAAAGAATTGGTATTTTCTGAAACCGTTTAGAGTAATAATTAATTAAGTGGTTAAAGATACAAGATTATTAATCTAAAAAAAAGTAATGTATAACAATATATTTAGAATTTTACTTTTGATATAAAGGAAATATATGTTATATATTCACTAATTAGGAGAGCTTAAACGATAATCCTGCCTGCCAATATTACCCTTAATTAAAATAATGAATACTTATGAAATATAATAAACATTTAAAGATCCATCTCCAAGACGGTTCCAGGAATAGTGATTAGTGATTCACTGTTCTGCGAAAAGCATTCTTAAACGGCTTTACAAATCCGTCTGACATTGAAATCTTGACTTGTCTTGTTTTAAATAAACATTGCACATATTTAACGGATAATAAAATGATACCACAATGTACTGAAGACTGTCGGAGAAATCTGAACTTTAAATAGTGAGTAAGGGCTGGTTGTGTAATCAACAGTCGATTTTTACTACGGTAACTTTTTACTTACGCCCGTGGTTAAAATCGTTTAAGGGTTATTTAAACGTCAAAGCATATATGAGATGACTATAGGCACTACAAATAATCATGAAATACTTCTCCAATATTAGCAAAATTACTCTTATTATTGATAATTATGAATTACGCTATATTTTACGCTTTGTCATGGATCTGCGTTCGAAATCTCTCACGCAAAAATGCATAAAATCCGCATTGTATTAAATTACATTCAGTAATAAAATATTTTGTCCAGTGCAATTATTATAAGGATTGAAAAAAACAAGTTTGGTTCTTTCAATACCAAGTGCTAGCAAATTGCCGACCAGAATGCACATGAAGCTGTTACCAATGGTTTGCAAATAACCCAAGCTATAGACAAGGTTATGCTAATTCGGGTAATAACGGTTAAAATTTTATAGTTTTTTCATAATATTATTTAATTTATTTTTATTTCCAAAAATTTTTAGTAATACACAACTTTTTTGCTTGTACGCGGTGCACGTCCCTGGTATTATGTATTTATATGGCGAATCGGGTCTTGAATAAACAACCCGATCACGTTGGAATAAACATATTAAATTATTATTATTACTATTGCAACGTTATTCATAGTTATCTATCATTCGCTAACTGCCCCTATGCCGCTCTGAATACAAAATCTACATTTTGATATTAAAATAACTTTCAGTCAACGATTTCTAATTACATATTTTTTAATGAGTGTAAAATAAATAGGTATATTACTATTTCTAGCAAATGATTACTTTCTTGTTTGCACATTGCAATATCACTAGCGAGCCTTCTTCGCCGTGACGTCACCGAAGCCGTTTCGAACGCGCTGAAGAATATCAGATAAAATGATTTGAGCCGGACGATTAAAGCTCGGTCGCAGCGGAACCGGTATGTCGACTAACAGAGACCATGTGCGAGTGAGTAAAAATGTTTACTTTATTACCTCCTGTCGGTGAGTTCGGCTCAAAAGGTGTGAGAACGTATATTAAACTATAATTAGAATCTAAACGCGGCAGTTTACGCAACGGCAGTTGTATGATCTGCCGATGGATGGGTTATTTGAACAGCAAGAACAGACATTTTTCAGATCAATTTGTTTTCCTTAACCAGTTGATGTAAATAATGCACTCCCTTAATTGACGGCTCGAAGATATCAAAAGCAGCACGTGTTCCAGTTCTGAGAATTCAACATAATATATATACTCGTATGTAGATACACACAATTCTATGATTTCGAACTCAATACAAACGTAACTTTTTATATTTATTAACTAACTAATTTACCATCACGGATAGAGCGCCACACTCTTCTGTTCTTCTCGCCTCATCCACATTCATACATCTTCTCATACAAGCTCGTCGATTATTGAAGCTTCTAACAACAAAGTGAGCGGCGCTTTGAATGGAATAATGTCTAACGGGAACTTGTCAACCAAGGCAAGACAAGCTGTGCATAATGGAGTACCGACACCCTGGTACCGACACTCATGTATGGAAGTAAGGCCTGGAACTGGCAGAAGAGGAACAAAAGTAGACTGGATTCAGTGGAAATAAGATCACTTACGCGTATATGTATGGCAGAGTAAATAATGAAGAGGTAAGGAAAGAGTGTAAAACTAATTTTAGTGTAGTAGATAAGATTAAGAAAGGATCGCTTAGGCGGTTTGGTCATATGGAATGGAAGTGTTGATGGCACCAGAAATAGAGGTCATCACCGGAAAACTCGGTACGACCAGATTAACCATATACTAGAAGATGGTCCCGTTAGAAACCACAATAATCGGCGAGCTTGTATGAGATGATGTATGAATGCGAATGGGGCGAGAATTATATGTCAGTAAGGATGAGTGTGGCGCTCTATCCTCTCTGCCTACCGCCGCGGGGAAACGACATGATGGTAAGTAGGTAAATAAGTCAAGTTACGAAGTTATTGTAATACATGACTGTTTGCTGAATGGACTAGGTAATCAATAATTAATGATTACGTGAGATGATAATATATTATATAGATTTTTACTATCAATTATATTAAAATTACATTCTTTAATATCGTACTATATGTAAATATTATAGAGTGTATCTTTACACACATTAATATATTAATTGTAGGAAATCATATGTTGTAAATGTATTATTTTTATATTTATGTTTGTGGAACGGTAAATTATTCTAGAATCCTGCAGCTAAATATAGCGCATCGTCGCTGGTGGTAAGTTGTCTACCTGCTCTCAACCTGCCCTGAAGTTGTCCATGCTAATAATTTCGTTTTTATATTCAATGGCTTCGAAAAGTTATTATTATTAATTTGTCTATTTTTAAAGGAAATCCGCATTGGCGATGTGCTTTAAAATCAGAATTACGACACTTCTGTGTGCCAGCGAAACATGAAACGGGATAAGAAAAATGAAAGTAGGCTGAATGCTCCGAAAATACGATCAATGGGAAAAGGTACAACGATAACTGATCAAGGATTTAAGGCTTACACGAACCGAACATCATTTCTATATTTTACTTTTAATTTTCTGTTTTTTGAGAATACATTAGTTATTTTAATTATTTTATAGTTTTATTGATTCAATTTTCTTATTTAAATCATTTATTCAATTTTGTAACGCATTTTAATTGTAATTTTTTATTTAACATATTGTTTAGAATTCACTGTTAGATATAACGGATGAACCTGTCTCATTAAACATAGACTGCGTTCTAGTTAAGGAGACAGTGAACATCTCTTACGTTATGTACTTATATTATAGTAAATAATTAAATATAAAAATCTATTTTACATTGCTTGGATATTTACAGTAAAAGCAAAAGGTGCAAACGTAGTCACTATATTTTCTGTCGTTCTATCCTTAAGAAATTACGACATGATAATATGTACTATGCTCACATTGGATAATTGTGTGAATGTGAACTGGAATGTATGAATGTGGGAGCAAAAATGGCCTATTTGATTGTATGCTGTTTATTGTACGCCGACGACGCAGTATTAATGGCGAATAACGAACAAGAATTACAGAGTCTAATGAGTAGAATGTACGATGCATGCAAGGAAAGTGACCTTATCATAAATGTCAACAAGTCGAAAGTGATGGTATTCGAGAAGGAAGAAGACAACGTGCAAAATACTCGTAGGTAATAAATGTTTGGAACAAGTAGATGAGTTTGTGTATTTGTGAAGTATGTTTGATAGAAACGGAAAGGTGAGAAAGACATCGAAAGGAGGGTGACTGCATGAAACAAAGTGAACGGCACTTTGAATGGAATTATACCTAATGGAAATTTGTCAACCGAGGCAAAACTAGTGGTACACAGTGAAGTCTTGGTACCGGCGTTGATGTACGCAAGTGAGGTCTGGAGTTGGCGAAAGAGGAACGAAAGTAGACTGAATGCAGTGGAAATGAGATCGCCTAGGCGTATGTGTGATAGATCCATTTGTGACAGAGTAAAAAATAAAGAAATAAGGAAAGAATGTAAAGCTGATCTTAGTTTAGTGAGTAAGGTTAAGAAAGGATCACTAAGGTGGTTTAGTCATATGGAACGGATGAATGAGGAGAAAATGGTTAGGAAGATATATAACGCAAGTGTTGATGGCACCAGAAATAGAAGACGTCCGCACAAGACTTGATACGACCAGGTAATCAGATACTAGAGAATGGTCATGTTAGAAGCCTCAATAATGACAGGAATTGTATGAGAAGATGTTTTTTTAATTTCTTCTTTATTACATTTATACATATAAATAAATTTTATTTATATATATATATAAATAAATTTTATTTATATCTATATATATATATATATATATATATATATATAAATTTTATTTCTTGCCAAACTGCATGGCAGTTTTACGGCAAAGGTGGATGAGGTGAGAAAGTCAGGACAGAAGAGTATGGCGCTCTATCTTCTCTGCTTACCCCAGCGGGGAAACGGCGTGACGATAAGTAAATAAGTAAGTAAGTAAGCTCACATTGTTTTATAAGAAATTTGAGTGTGTCCGCCCACACATGTAATATTTTTTTTAAATTTAAAGAAAGGGTGTTTCATGTGTGAGTTGAAAGACATATCCAGGAATATATAATACAACGGAACAATGTTTGAAATGTTAACTGCGCTATAATAACAGAAATGGCGCATAAAGCTAACCTAATTTTAATGCTGCCGTGAACACCCAAGAAAAGTTTACGGCCTTCCTTTGGAATGGATCCATTCCGCGTTTTGGTAGTCAATAAGTTCCAGGCAGTAAAATATAGCACGCCAAATAATTCCTGGAAGTTTAAAATACTAGATGCAGCAATCTTCGACTGCGGTCCAATTTTAATGCATTTGTTCAGAAATTCACTCGATATAGAACTTCGTTAATGGGGTTCTATTATCACCCTTTCTAATTTGTACACGAACCGTTTAATAAAAGTGAGTACTCATTAGTCATGGAAGATCAATGTATGGTACTGAATTATTAGCCCAAGGTTCTACTCCTTCTTCTTAGTCCTCGCCTTATCCTATTCATCTGGAGTCTGATACTCTAATCAATCTGCTTCATTTTATTTTGTTCCGGGCTGCCTTTGTAAATACGTTCAAATATTTAAAATCGCGACTGACTGAACCTCACCATGTTGGTCTAGGTTTTCTCAATATACTCCATTCGGTCTCGATACTCATACTTTTACGAATCTCCCTACGCATCACATGTCCATGCCATTTGGACCTTCTTATATTTTACAGGAATATGAGCCACCATAAGAGAAACACATATATTAACATTTTCAACTTAATCTAATCTTGTGACTTCACCAGTCGGGTCGAAAGATTACACTCCTTACTCCTTATCGACATATAAAAGATTACATTCCATTTCCAGCTTTGACGATTGAACTTTTATCTGAATCAGACGTGAGTGATCCTTTCACAAGTGATGAATCATATATTTATAGACAATGAAATGCTTTATAAGATCAGTTTGTTTATACATTCCGAGAAATATAGAGAGCTCGATAATAGAGAAACATATAAAATCAATGATGTAATTCCAAATCAAAGATTGTTCATATATATAAAAAGTTTAATAAATGACATTGTTGAAAAACAGCCTCAAAACAATAACATGTATACTTAAATAAATTCAGTTATTTTATGAAATCCACACAAATTGATAGACTGAAAATGCTGCTGACATTTTAAAGGATGGGGATAATCTACGATGAATCATTCCATCGTTGCAATAACATAAATATCTAATGCAGTCTTTAAAAATATGTTTGTGCATCAGACTAATCGAATTCAGGGCTCAGGTAAAAACTACTGAATGATAAAAATGTATCCTCAAACATTCCCAGACCACTGCCGAAATGCTCCCATTGTCTCAAAATTGGAACGCCTCGCGTCAGCGTTCAATTTGGCGGGAGTTAGGTTTTTGTTTATTTTGCTTTCTGTTGTATTGGGACGCATTGTGGAGTAACCGTTTTGGTGGTTTTGAATTCGACAATTCCAAATTTGGCAAAAACTAAGCATCCGTGCAATGTTGGTAGCGTGGTCAAGAAATCCTTGCAATAATTAATCGAAATCACTAACCACCAAATACATAGACATAAACTAGCGCAAATTCCTTGTACTTCATCCACGCGATCACTTTGATACTACTTACACAATCAAATAGCTCTGCGACTTTTTTTAAAAATATGACTCGATTGGAACGAAAATTTAAACGCTGACAATATAATATGCATTAATGTAAAAAATACATCTTATTTACACAAATATTTAATTTTCGAATAGTAAATACCTTTACTGTTGCATAAATATGTCGTAATCTATCGGACTTATGTTTCCACCAAGAATGTGTGTAAAATACCTCTCCTCCCGCAACTAATGTTCCAAACCCCTCTCCTATATATAATATACACTTCATATCATGTCTATTAATTTACTAGTATTTTGTCGAAATCAAGGTTATTGGCAGTGTTTTGAATACTTTGTGCCTGCGTGCATAACTAACCTTGTATCAATTTCAATGTACAAAAAAAAATTGTATCGTACACGGATACATGTAACAGCAATATTCTTATAATTTTTCAAAAAAAAACTATGTGCTTATGCTGTGAATAACAGGACCAACTTGATCCAACAGGACACTTGATCCTACTTTCCACGTCGATAATATAAAACAATTGAAATGTTTCGTGACGGCGTCCGTCAAACTAATAACATATAATATGAATAGTTGTAAATGCGCTCATCAGAATAACATTTTAAATGTAGTATTGCCATTTCGTTAACGAAGTCAAAAAACATTTAATTTTAATAATTTTATCGATTAACTTTCAGTAAGAAATATTCTTACACGTCAACCCTTAAAAGTACGCTGTCAACAATGGAGCCTCTGTGTACCCACAATTAGTCGCTCACTTGCACTTTACATGCGGGTTGTTTGCAACCTTAATGAGGAAAACACATAAAGCGCTTAACTTTTGACGTAACATCAGGTAATCAATGGATTATTGTAGGTATCATAACTACATTTAGTTAGGCAAATAATTTGGAAGTCTATCATTGATATATAAGTCCTGCAAAATTGAGAGATTGTTCACAAATTATGAATCATCTAATTCCACAGCAGTTACCTATTAAAACATTTTTTTTAAATTATTGTGACGAATTTATCCAATTTGACAGAACGGGTTTTCACAAAATCTTGAACTATCTACTTATAAATATCATTCATAGTTACTTTAGGCAACATCAACAGATGTAAGTGTTGGTGGCGGATGCAATTCCTCAACGCAAATATATATTATAATCAATGGTGTAATGCAAAATAAAATAGTACCAAGGAGGTATTTGATTTTAACCCTTCGCCTTTTTTTCGATATATTAAAAAAAAATCGAATATTTAAAAAAAATGTTAATGTAAATTTAAGGATAACTATGTATTTAAGTTGAGTTCACATATTTCATCCATCTCCGAGTGCATGTGGTCAATGGTTGAAAGAATGGGAAACAATTCTAAACAAAAATAATTATAAATTTCCTCGTAATGACTTTCACATTTTGTGAAATACTCAGGTCCTATTTTTTTTGCATTCTCGTAATATCCGTCCGCTGCGCGATATTTGATGTACAAAATGAGGTATAATTTGTATCAAAATATTTTTAAATGTACTTGATAAATAAATTTCATGTCAAAAAAAGTGCCCGCCCTGGTCCTACTACACCACTGATTATAATGTCATGAGTAGCTTGTTGGTGTAGTGGTCAAGACGTTGGTCCAGTGATCTAGTGGTCGGGGGTTCGCGCCTCGTTCCAGGACACCAGCAAGTTAATCCTATTTTCATAGCACAAGCGTTTAACTTAGTTTGAAAATAGTAAGAATATTGATGTGACACGTATTCCATGTTTTTCCGTTTCCTTATTTTCTAAAATGTGTACCTCAACTTAAAGGAACGACTTAAGTTCCCATATCTTTTATATTAGGTCATATATATCCTTCAATCATTCATTCACCCTTCGCTTCCCACGATACCTGCCAGGTATTTAAAATATATATTGTAAATCTTTCTACATCAGTGCCTTCAGTGTGGTTTAGAAAATAGAATAATAATGCCTACGTGTTCTCAAATACCAACAAATAAATTAGTTCTTCTATCCATATAATAGTAGGAATGATTAATACAATATTTTAGTGGTTCTAAATCCAGCGTGTTAAATATTCCCTTTGTAGAATCATTGAGCCGTAGCCTGTATAATAACGAATGCAAAAACTAATCATCGTACTTCTTAGACAAATACATATTCAATTATTCAAAAGGATCCCCCTCGTATCATTAAATGTTACACGGTGTTCCTAAATAATACCGAACCAGCCGAGTAGCCGAACAGCACGCGTTGGGAATTAGAAAGAAAAAACGTTGAACACGCTGTTAACATCATTTTTTGCTTATAGACAGATACACAAGGGTGGCTTATAAAAAACCTCCCCACGCTAAGGGGAGAGTATGAAAGAAGTTCGCGCGTCGCTGGTTGAAGTGCTGAATTTCCAGCACGCTCAGTTAAAGTGGTGCAATTTTTAAGTCTATTCTGTGACAAGTCTATGAATCCGGACAGGCTGACTGGTACCTACCATTATTGCCAGTAATCCGAGTGACAGATGTCCCGCGGATGTTTGATAGTAGGTATTCCTTGAAAGCGGATGGCCTGTGAAATAGAAATCACGCGAGAGAGCGGTTCACAGATAATAGATAGGTTTTAAGGGATTTTTTCCTGCATTGAAATGCAGACTCGGCACCTTTGTCACATATACGACTTTTAGACAAGCGAGGGATTTGAGGGAATTACCAAACAACACTCAGAGCGGAATAAAATATTGCACTTTTGCAACTCGTCAGCGTATTGAAAACTTGTTCGGTATATATACTACTAGTAATGTATTTCAATCATGCTTCGTACTCGTCAAATAGCTGGGCTAGTACCGTTAGCAAGTGAAATGAATACAGTGATCTCTCAGTTGTTTACCAGAATTTCATAATTTTATGTGGGTCAAGCTCAGCAGATCTCTGTAACAAAAGATATAACGTTAACCCATATAATTATAATTCAACTGCTTATTTCGTAAGATTTTTGATCCATCATTTATCGTCTTATTTATAACATTGTTTATATTAGATATGAACGGTAATAATACGTGTAGATTTTATTTTCTATGTTTAATAACTTTTGTTATTAAAATATACTGCCTTGCAACCGTCGTGCGTCGAATACCATATGCGGTACTATAATAATAGATATAATATACGGTTACTTATTTTCTGTCGTTAACAATATTTAAATTGATATTATTATTTTTGTTTGCATAAAACAGGCGGTATTTTTATTTATTTTAAGCACTAAAAAAACTGACTACTTTAACACAGAGGGCAGTCTAGCAAGGTAGCCAGGACAATGCTCCATATATCACAGGTGGATTCTACTTCATCCCACACAATAAACAACGAGTATATACTTAATCGCAATATAATTGTATCTTATGTTTATCATGTTATATTATAATGTATTCACCTCTGTTACAACAGAAATATGTACATCAATAAAATCTAATAATTAAATAATAATGTCACTTTAAACATGTATGTACTTTGATAAATAATATCTAACGGTATGACGTATATTCCCAAAAATTAATATTCATAAAATCTGTCATGAGAAAGATGTTCATAGATTAATAGAACTTATCTTGATTTTGGTTGCAAAAATAATAAAAAAATATTAATAGACTTTGTTTAAGTCATCATTAGTTTTTCCATTGTTATTATTTAACTTCAATATCATATCCTCAAAAACAGTAAAATTAAAATAATTTTTATTTTTGATATAAACATAAGGATATTCGGAGAGATCACTCAGTTAATATGTAACTGTTTACCAGAACAATTTTAAAACTATTTTTTAAGAAAAAATTAACTTTACTTCCTCGATCCGATCTAAAGGAAATCAGGAGCAAAGCCTTAGGATACTACTCAGTGCCAAAATTTAATACAAAATTCGCCCAACTTACTTTCTTATTTTGTGCTCCAAGAATATCTAATAAATTGCCACTAAACCTTAAAGGGTTTAAAGTGATTAATGACTTCAAACCAAAAAAAATAATGTGGTTGCTCGAAGTGGGTAGAAAGCAATATAAACCAATTTGTCATTTGTGCTAACCTAACTATCCACACATTCTTGTCACCGACTATTGTATATTACTGACAATAATATTTTTATAACTTTTTTCAGTATCTTTTTGTAACTTCTGATTATACTTTTTTCACATAACTTTTTCTAGACCTTAAAGGATCTAAAGTAATTAATGACTTTAAACCAAAAATAACGTAGTGGTTGCTTGATGTAGGTAGAAAGCAAAATGAAACATTTTTCATTTGTGCTAACCGAACTACCCGCACATTCTTGTCACCGACTAATGTATATTACTAAAAATAATATTTTCATAACTTTTTTTCATTATCTTTTTGTAACTTCTGGTTATACTTTTTATAACTCACTTATTTTACTTACTTACCTCTTAACATTTACAACTTTTAAAAACTGTACAGGTAATTGCTTTAGAACAGACTACGTCTAGTAAAGCAATTACCTTTATTTTTCACATGTACTATTTATGCTACAAAAAAATAATTTAAATTTCTTTTGTAACGCAATAATATGTCTAAAAGGTACATACCTACTCGTATCTCAATACACGTGGTTTGGTTTTGGATTTTCACAACACTGTTATTTTTTGTCATACAGCATTTGCACATGTTTCCTGCTATTTCAAGTTAAATAGTATTACGTGTAATTAAATAGCAAGTGTGCTTTGCTTCTAGTGGTGATAAATTTAATCGGATCACAGAAGTGAGATGATTCTCACTCTGCTCCGAGGACCGTAAAATCCCCTTTAACCTCGTGTGGGTGGACTCCTATCAGCAATTCTAACATTTGCCATTAACCATAATATTTATTACACCATTACAAATTGAGTTAGTTTAATATTACTCACATATATTATTTATTTATTGTTGCTTTAGTGTTTAAGGCTCTCGCCTAGTAATCTAGTGGTCGGTGGACCCAGCCCCGTTCCAGGAAACCACCGAGTTATTTATATTTTCATACCACAAACGTCTATCGTAACTAGTTTAAAAAATATATTAAAAATATTGATACGATACGTATTCCATGCGATGTGTTCGCATCTCTATGTTTTTCAAATAAACAAAATTATCGACTCGTTAATACGACCCAGATATATAGCACATTTGACAGTATAAAATGATATATAACATTTTTAACTAGATCAATGTATTTAACAAGCGGAGCGTGCATTCCAAACATTCAGAAAGGCTGTGCCTAACTAAAATAAACAATCAATTAATTAAAACTAAATTGATTTTATATATTTACTCATCATGGGTAGTCATATATGGAGTGTGTGCTCCCGAAAAGAAATTAATTTCAGATGTCAGGATTGTGGAAGACGCCAATGTCACGCCATCGTTTGTTTCCTAATCATCGCCTACATCGTTCCATTTCTTCTTCTTCCTTCCACGAGTTAAATCTCCTTGCTGGTAGCACCAGCATTAGAAATAACATTTTAAAAAGGTCTTAGCAAAAAATAAGTTAATGAAAGAATGTTATTGTACTTTACTGATTGTGTGAGAAAAGGAGACAAAGAAAAAATATAATCTATAAAGAACAACCACGACGATATTCTAAGGTGTTCCATAATTTTACTAATAACTCACTAGTCCTACAACACTCCCACTCCACATATTTTTGTTATATTTTTATTTTATTCGTACCTTTTTGTTCATATTTGATTTATCTTTTTATTCCAAATAACACCACAACAGCACGAAAAAAAAAACTGGCTACTTTAACACAGAATTTAGTCTAGCAAAGTAGCCAGGACAACGCTGTATATATCAGAGGTGATGCTACTCCATCCCACACAATAAACTATGTATTATGTATGTTTATTATGTATCCACCTCTGTTAGTACAAAAATATGGATGTCAAAATATATATAAATAAATAAAAATGTACATTTCTCAAAATAGTAATGGAAATAAGCATAATGTAAAAAAAATACTATTTGAAAGGAGGCTATACATACATGCATATTATCTAACGAAATACACAACTTTCAGACAAAAATAATCAAGATGTGTGTAAAAATTTCGTACCGTTATGGAATACTCTGAATAAATGTTAGATTTTTTCAGAATATTCGATAAAAACATATTATATTTCGCTTAGAATCCACCAGTGACACAATTTCAATGAAACTACTTAATTTTTTTAACAATTAAAGCAAAACTTTCTGGATCAACAAAACTGGTACAATTAAAATTATAGCACTTTATTAACCAATCTTTACTTACTTTATATTCAATAATAATAATATAGTAATAAAAATTATGAAGTCAACCAAGACTGTGATAACATATTTGAAAGAATTTAAATTTTGTATACCTATATAGCATTTTAGATCTATAGTTTAAAAATACTTGTCCATCTCCGTCTGTCCTCGGGTTTGCACACATTATATCACTGTATTTGTTTTTAAATAATTGCTAAATAAATGTCGTTCTAAACGCGAGTCTGCCTTACTGAATATTTTATCAAAATGTTCGAGACTACTGAATTTACGACCCATCAAACCATGCACGTTCCGACCGCCCTGTTTGGCGACGCTTGTACGACGCGCGCTGTGTATTTTTCGGTACAATGGATCATTCAAACGATTCGACAATAGAAGGCACACGTCCATTCTGCAATTTCTATTATGATTTCTACCCCTGCGAGACAAAAATGCAAAGTATATACTCACCATAGGCGGCCCGAGGATTTAAAAACCAAATATTTGTATCGTGACAAGTGGATTCTACTTTCCTAATATTTTAGATAAAATATTACACCAAAAAAATGTCGTCTCGATAGTTTGTTTATCTCCCGCAATACATAAAATAAGTTTTATTTTAAGAAGAGCACTTTATTGTTGTGAAGTTGCAATATGGTTCTGTGGTGTTTTTAATACAAAATTAAATTAATCAACCAAAAAAAATCTATTTATCGAAAAAATATTTTAGTTGCTACCGAGATTCGAATCTGGATCTTTTCCTATTCGAGGAAACGCGTTGTCCAGTTTCGCCTGTCAACCAAGTACGTTTACGACAAAAGTTTTGTGTTTCTTGTAAATCGATAGCAACTAAAATATTATTCTGTATATCTTTCAAACTGATTCATATAAATTGAATGGATATAAATAAAACAATGTTATAGCTTCACTTGAGTTTATTTGCACTACTCGAGTTTCGAGAGAAACAGTAACTCTCATCGACAGGTGAAGAATTAAACTAAATACACACAAATATAGGCGGCAAGGCTTAAGTGGTTACTGTTTCTCTTGAAACTCGAGTAGTGCAAATAAACTCAAGTAGAGTTATAACATTTTTTTTATTTATATCCACCCATTTTGATGATGAAACTCTACAAAGTTAAGGCTGATTCTATCAATAATTTAATTTGTATCATAAAATAAGTTATTATACGTCTCTTACCTACCTAAATTTGATTAATTAAATTACATAAAACGCGCAGCTCTGATAGCGCGTGTTACCTCTTGTACAGTACGGACACAACTGATTTACAAAACAAAAAGCTTAAGGCGAATAACACTTTTGCAGACGCCATTATATGAAACATCATTTTCGCAGTCATTTCGCTAACTGAATTGATCATTGACGTAGTTGCAAATCAGCATAAATATTTATAATTTGTCAAGCAATCACCGGTACAATAGAAACTAAACCTTTAACCTTAAAATTAAAGTTATCTACTTAAACAATCGTAGTATATCTCACCACTACTTCGTACTTTTCCGAACTGGTACTTGGAACTGTCATGCCGATGTTTCGGCGCGGTATCAGGTGCCAACATGAAGATACACCATTTAGTCATATATCATCTTCGTCAGGGCCTCGTAACTGAAATTAGTGACCCCTTTAAAATCATCTTGACCTGGCTCTCCACTATCTGCATTTTTTTAATGATCGCAGGGCTGACTGAATATTGACCCCATCAGCTCCTTCGCCAAGACCACCAATATCTCCAATTTGTATGCTCTGTGCCCCAAAAATTGTAATTTACGCCTTAAGAATATTACTGACAGCCATTCATCTATGTGGAATTTCTGGATAATAGATTGAATTATTCTCCCAGCAGCACATTGAATCCTAAGCATTCTACCCCAGAACCTTAGGAGGTACTCTCCATATTTCTGCATGATGTTGAATCATGGACCTCGAGTCAAAGAATACAGAAAGATTGATGGATTCGACTCGTACATATTATTATTTTTAAAATGTGAAAATATCCTATAGTTAAACTTAATTTTTTTTCTGCTGTATTCTGCATAAAAACATTTGAAAATATATTTATTTCCTTAGACAAGCAGAAAACTGTATAAGCATTTTTTTAAATAAGTACTCGTATTTCATATTTTATGGCACGGTACCAATATTAATTTTTAAACCCATCAACTTTTCCGATCGCTTAATTTTTTTTATAATATGGTGATAATGGCTTTATAAAGCGAAATACTTCAGATGATGATTAGTTAGGAAACGTGATAACTGACACGTTATTTTCAAATTACCATGTGTGCAATCTATAACGCATGTGGTAACCCGTAACTAGTACAGTTTTTTCAAAGCGAATGTTTTCGTAAATATAAATCTGAATTAACAATTTATACACAGAATTCCATTTCTTAATAGCAAATTAATTTTACACAAAAAAATTTTAGAAGTTTATAAAAAATGTTAATCTTGCAAAATCTTCGTAGCTGCCTAATGGAATATTATAATAAACCCTACTAAAACGAAGACTAGAAATAATGTCAATAATATGTAGGTAGGTACAATTTATTGAAACATATTTAGATTTTTTGTGTATATTTATAAAATATACCTTATATACCTAACATAGAGCTATAAAATATTAATAAAAATTTATAGTGACTTGAAATTAAAAAAAAAATTACTATGGTGTTCCAATTCCTCCAGATATTTATATTCGTAATAATTTTAAGATATATTTAATGACTGTCTTATATATTAATACTAGTCTTTATTTCTATCTTATGTATCTGATATATATATATATTTATAAAAATAGAGATGCGTACACGGAATACATGTCACATCAATATTCTTACTATTTTCAAACTAAGCTAAATGCTTGTGGTATGAAAATAAGATTAACTTGCTGGTGTCCTGGAACGAGGCACGAACCCCCAACCATTAGATCACTAGACCAACGTCTTGAGCACTACACCAACAAGCTACTAAAAACCATTTTACTTCCATAAAATGTTTATACACAGTATATAGTATAGTATAGTATTATATTAAGGAGGATGCCATAAAATTCGAAACATTGGATAATTTTCATCCGCAAATATTTATAAAAAAAAGAATATTACTAAAATAAAATGCAATAAAGTACATGTAAAAGGAATCTGGTGTTGGGTATAAAAGAACGTCATTATGCTATTTAACGGTTATTAATAAAATACTAAATACAAGGTCTTTTATAAATGCATGCTCTCAATCAAACCACGCTATTTAGTCGGTTATTCCTATCGCGTGCTTAACTGGAAAATAAATACCTACATAAATAAATAAATAGCTGACTCAACCATTTGATAGACATAATTTTTATATTCTTTCAAAATGTTGTTACCAAAGTCATAATGTATTTTAGAAGTTAGTTACCATTTTTTTAAATATATAGACTCTAAATTATATAGACTCGACAAGCCTGGCTTGGGTTATTTTAATACCATCATTGATGACCAATCAATCAACTTATCCTAACTTAGACAAATAATAAATATCTCATAGAGACGAAACTATATGTCATCGTAATCGTTTCTCTGGCATTCGCACGACGTGTCCATGCCACCTCAATTAAGATTTTTGTTTTGAGGTTTCGTTAAAAACTTTTTATTTGTATTTCTCTATCTTGTATTGTGGATTTTTCTGTCGTATAATGGACGAGAACTACAGATTGTTTATTTCATATATTTTAAAATAAAAATATAATTACGTATCTACTTCAAATTTAATTGGAGGGAATCAGGCATGTTAAACTGTAATTTCTCTCAATTTATTGAGACTTTATAGTTTATAGTCTAGTCTAGAATATTCTCAGTCGTTCAGCAGGTATTTCAGTAATTTTAAAGCGTTTTAATTATTATTCCGGTAATAAAGAGTTTATTTTATAGTCTCTTCATATTATTTGTTTAGTAGTGCTATGTGTGATATAATAAAATATAATTGTAATAAGAAAATAATATACGTTTTTAATAACGACGATAATTTTTTTAGAAATATTTAAATATGTCCAAGAACACACAATTAGAGGATTTTCACCTACAAAGGCACTATTATTACAAGTAATAATACGACCTTACGAATTGTCTTCGGCTGGCTAAAGTGATCACTTTATACAATGTAACGTTCACCATTCCACCCAATCAACCTCTATATTAACCAAATTTTTTAAAGTTATGTTAATGTGTGAAATCACTTCAAATACCACTACACTATCGTCGTCTATAGATTAAATTTGACATTAATTTTCTTTATTATTGTTCGAAAGCCTTGTAAATTACCCATACTTCCATTATTTTCCATAAATAAAAAATAGCTTCGTCTCCATGAGATATCTATTATTTGTTTGATTACAACTAATTTTAACTAACCTAATGCAGTTTGATATTAAAAAAAACCTTTTTTAAATGTATCTAGCCGAAAGTTTAACCTCTCAATCTTTTTTAATAGAACGATTTTTTTTTAAATACTTTTTTTGTTATTGTCAATTTTTTTGTGTAAGATTCTAAGGGAATTCGTGATACCACGCGCCCCCAGTGAAGGGCGGTGTAGTGGTAAAAGTGGGACTAATGCGCTCGTCGCCTAATGCATCCCTCTTGAGGCAGGATGCAGGAAACCAATCTGTCAAATTCTTAAAAACTGCAATAGAAAAAGAGAGAATGCAACGCGGTCTGCTTTATTACAGGTTACACCCAACGTATTATATAATTCAATATATTATATACTATTTATGATTGACGATGATATTGCATTACTTAACTAAGGCCCAAGTTTTTACTTTAGTAACTTTTTACCATCCCCCGTGGTTAAAAACGTTTGCGGGATGTCGGTACGTCGAATTTACTATTGTCAAAGCATAGATAATAAATCTCGCCTCATAGTGTGGCAAGACAAATAATCATGAAATATGTTTTATTTTATACTGTGTCTATGGCTTTACTCGCCTTTGCGTTCGACATCTGCCACACTGCTAGCGAAAAATTTTCCGGTTATATGCTAATGTATATTAAACAACCAGATCATCATCGGACGAACTCTCATCACTAAAATAGCGAGATATTGAAAAATTACTTGTCATATACTACAACATTCAAAGTATAAATGTGACAGATGACTTTTGAAACAGCTGCGAAGAGTCCGCCATTTTTAAACAACAATTTTCGGTTTTTATAATCTGATATCCGAGAGTTAAATTTGTTAACCATTGCATTTTTTACGAACGATCGAACAATCCGTCCTCGCCAAAATTGTTACTTTACTACACTTTATAAAAGACAAAATACGGAATGAAAGGAAATAGTACAAGTTGAGTTTAAGACAGGGTCAATAATTTAACCCGACCAAAGATATCATATTATTCGAAAGGAGAAAATGAGGGTCTCGAAAATCGAGACCCTCATTTTTATTTGGTTTATAAAAATATTACAAAGCGTCAATTAAATTTTACCTGTATTTTGTGATAAATAAATAATAGATACTAAGTAAAATTACCTAAATTGATTTATTGTAACGATTTAATATTTAAATGCAAAATAAGCGAAGAATGCATGTCTGTCAGCAGAACTATTTGGTGCTCTATCCTCTCTCTTTTTCTTCCAAATGTGCGTAATCAAAATTATTAAGACGCGAGTATTGATAACACCCGAAATAAAAGATGACTGCAAAAGATTTGACACGATCAGGTAAACCAGATACCAAATGAATTATGATTCAGTTAGAAGCCTCAGCAATCGGTGAACATGAATGTGAATATCAATAATAACATGGCGCTTCGCCGTCTATTATCTATGACTTTCTGGATATGACGGCTTCGGACGTAGTGTCATTATGGCTGTATAGTGCTCGGTTAAACGGCCAGGTCTGTGAGACGCGAGCAGGGCAAAAATTCACGTGTTTTAATCTCCACCTTAAGATCACTTAAATGTTTTTGTCTTTTATATATTCAATTTGAAATGAAGTGTACATTGTCTTTATTACGAGTAAGAAAAAACATACATGACATCTGTCATCATTTCTTATCTATGCTATTAAACTTTCTTATTGAATTTTGACATTTTATTCCTTATCTGATAGTACCCACGTGTATTAATGTAGATGAATCGAGAGAAAAGTGCGACGTTTTATCCCCTGCCTACGCTTGCAGAAAACTGCGTAATGGTAATTCCTTATCTGATAGTACCCACGTGTATTAATGTAGATGAATCGAGAGAAAAGTGCGACGTTTTATCCCCTGCCTACGCTTGCAGAAAACTGCGTAATGGTAAGTTAATTAATAAACTTCACGTATCGCAAGTATGACATAATAATATGGTCACACTGCAAGTAACTATGTGTGTACTTATAATTAAAATAATATATAATTTTATTACAACAATTATTCACATATAATGCATGGTTACCATTATACAATCAACTCACAAAAATTATTGAAACTGAACATTGCAACAAAAATATATCCATAAAAAAAGATCACTTAGGTGGTTCGGTCATATGGAACGGATGAATCAGGAGAGAATGGTAAGAAAGATATATGATGCAAGTGTTGATGGCACCAGAAATAGAGGACGTCCGCGGAAGACTTGGCACGATCAGGTAAACCAGATAATGGAAGATGGTTCTGTTAGAAGCCTCAACAATCGGTGAGCTTGTGTGAGAAGATGTATGAATGTGGATGAGGCGAGAATTGTGTGTCAGGACAGAAGAGTGTGGCGCTCTATCCTCTCTGCCTACCCCCACGGGGAAACGGCGTGATGGTAAGTAAGTAAGTAAGAATTCACTTACATCGTGAGAATATATTGGCGGAAATGGAATTAGAAGATGGAATTGGTACCCACGTCAAACTTTAACGGCGATTCTCTCAATTTTATCATGTGCGAGTGTGACGGGTGGGTTCCTATCGGTTAATGCCGTAGATATTTTTGTTCGAAATCTTGTCAATTTATCTTTTAGATTTGAAATAATATAATACTACAGTTACTAAATATTGCAAAATCATTATTATGCACGGCCTCAGTGCTGAATCAGGGCGAAACTAATCTTCCACTCTGGACAACTTGTATAATAAGCATTAGATATATGGAACAGTTTCAGCTCTGTTCACTGAGATTGTCGAAATCAAAGCGCTTCATTTTAAAATGATAATTGTGATTATAATAAATTAAATATAGTACCTACATCATAAGCACGATGAGACTTAATTTTAATTTTGTTCATATTAATTATATTATAATAAATTTATTATTATTATTATTCAATTTCTATCTAAGCACTGATATGTTTATAAAATGTGTAACTACTTTAGCAAATTAAACCATCACCCAAAAGTATTCTCAAAAATGACAACATTGTATTTTATTTTTAACATGTATACAATCATTTAAGGCAGCCATTCTCAACCTTTTTTCTTCGGGCCACATACGAGTGTTAGGTAAGTTACGTGGGCCGCAACATTATACTGATATGACGAAAAAAAAATTCATATAAAAAAAATAGTATTGGCTAAAACCCGTTAGATTCAAGATTAGGGTGCCGCCACTTGATAAATCAAAAAAATATATTTTTAACTAAAATAATGATAATAATACTTATCACTTATCAGCATACCAGCCAATACTACCTCAAACATTAACAACAGTGTATTTCCCTATATGAATTTTTTTTTCGTTATATCTGTATACTATACCTCAAAATACAATAATGAAAAAAATAAAACTCGAAACAAATTTTTGATACTGAGATAATTTTTTTACTATTTTAGAAAAGAGCGAAGATTGTCGGCGCGTGTCTCAAGATATTCAAAACTAAAAATGCCAGATTTTTTTTAAATCACGTTCCTGATGATAAATGTGTTGTAATAATAATAGTTGTCATATTACTAGTTATAAATGAATAATTAAAGTTCTTACCAATACGTCGCAGGATTCCTAAAACAAGTCACATTCACATACTAATCACTAGCGCACAATACCTATAATACAATTCGATACAGACAACTGAAAATATTTTCGAATTAAAAAAATGTATTTCGATCGACAAAGTTTTCGTTATCCCGCCGATCACAGAAACGGATCACAGCGAGCCGTGCGCCCCACGTGACGGCCGCGTGTAGACTGCAAGAGTCCCAGCTTTTGGTGCGAGTAAGCCTTTCCTGAGGATTCATGCGGGATAAGTAGGTACCACATTAAAGTTTTTCTTTTAAAATTGCGCCTTACCTCGCAATAATCATATTTGAGATTTCAACATCTTGTCTTTTAATTTTAGAATACTGTAATACCGATTTCACTGTCATAATTAAGGTTAGGTATATTTAAATGTTTTTCTGCCCGTGTACTATAATTGACTTTTATATTATTACGCTTTTAACATGGACTATGTTAAGAACAGCGCCCTAAAAAATTTAGTAACATTCTTATATACTCGCACTTTTACCTTATGTATTTTACCTTCACCCGTACCAAGGTTTTAGGAGGTGCCGAGTATCGAACCCGCTACCTCCGAAATACAAATCGAGTGCACTACCATCTTGTAATTGCCCTAATAGACTGTAGTGTCAAATTGTCTTTATTTATTGAGTTAAATTTTAGCGCACTGATTTATAATTTGATATGCCTATGTAATTTATTTTCACATAGGCATATCAAATTAATTAATTATAACCTCTGTTGAACTTCGAGAAAAGCTAAATTAACCATTATTAATAACGAGCATAAGACACTTGTAAATAGCTATTTTCACATCTTGACAGCGTAATGTTCCCGCCCGTCACGAAGAAAACTGGGGTTCGGTTTTCCGAGACTTTTTTTATTTAACTATATTTATGATTAATTTTTTTTTCGAACTAGAAAATCATTATATGCAATGGTGGTATGATACATGCAAAGCGTTTTTTCTCTCTGATTTAATTATCTCTAATAAGCAGTGGCGTGCAGTAGGCATAGATTTAGGTTATGCTGTTACCAATGATATTATATAATCATATATAATATATGTACTACAATATATGTTGTACACAGGATTATGAACTTTCGTTTAACTAACGTCTTTAGACAAAATGAATCCGTCATTTATATGACCCTACCATGTATTTATTTATAATTTTAGAGTACTATTAATAGTGTTTTTAAAGTTTAAGTTTTAACGTAAAATAATACCTTTTTATCCATATAAAAATGTATAGACGTTTTTAAGAACACTTTTTTATGGTTGAACGTGATTCTCTTATTATTTGAAAATCCTTCACGTGATAACTAAACGAAATAATTATTTTTATTAATAATATATTAATATTTTAAATAGTTCTGCCAATTGCTTGTTGTTTTTCCAAATCAAAAACAAATTCATGCACTAAATATACCTTGAACTTAAAGTACAGTCATGAATTCAACACGTTAAAAACAGTAAGACAGTAAAATTTGCGAATTACTAAAATAGGAAGTAGACACTTCAATGATTTGAACGCAGTTGTTAGTCTTTCTAATGTTATTCTGTAAAAAAAACAGCATAGGAAACGATTTCATACAAAACGGATCTACCGAAAGGAATTTTCAATTCAGTAAATAGCCAATTATATGACTTGAGTAATTCACTAGCTTAAAGATAGAACAGAGTAATGTGAATTGCTAATGTGAATGCACAAGAACGCCATGGCTACAGTGATGAGTTGCCGTGGTAGTTTTAAGAACTAAGCCATTAAAGTCTCTACTGGTACGCATATGGCGCTAATTTTAAAAATAATGTTTCTGTTTATATTAATCAAATTATTTGTTTCCCCGAATTTTTAGTAATTCACAGCTTATTTTCTTGTATGCACTGCACGCCCCTGCTAATAAGTCTGAAGGATTATCTGAATGGTATATATTGATAATTAAAAATTAAATGAGAAATCCTAGTGGCATAGCAAGAGTGATCGGCATGGAGCCCTATTTTCTATATATAGAATTCTCGCAATGGTGTGTAGACATCGAAATTGATGTAACCATTATATTTCAGCCAGCGGCGTAACCAAAAACATTGGCCATCGCTGCAGAGTGGAAAATAGGCATTTGGCCTCAATGGAAAATGCAAGGGCCCTGAATAGAATACGTATTGTAATAAAATATTATACATTAGAACATCTATTAAATGGTGATAGAGACACATGTTGCACAAACCATGGACGACGAGACGCACAGATGAAACATCCGCAGGAACTTACTTCAATAAGGATAGACTCTCAACCATTTACCTAAGACGAATCCTTCAATTTTTTAGGCAGAAGGGAAGATAGCTTATAGAAGCTTATTGTGGTGGGCTACATCGAAGGACGAAGAGGAAGAGGAAGATCCCCACCTGTTGGACCGACCATGTGGAAAAGGCAACAGGCACTTCTCTGGTGGCAGCCCTAAGATCTGCAATATTCCCAGAGCCATTTCTACTATTAGGCAAGACTAGGCAGCCGCCTGGGGCGGCAAAATATTAGAGGTGACAAAAAATGGGAAAAAATATTTTTTTCAAATCAGAGAAAAAATTTAACAAATTAGGACAGTAAATATTATTAGAGTAAAAATTAAACAATCGAATTGCTGTCAAAAGTACACGGGACAAATAAGTGACCTCAAGATGAGAACTTTCAAAGAACTCATAGATTTGTGCATCAAATTGGAAATAGGTCTAACCCGGCGTAGCCCTGGAGGAGCGCCATCTTTTCTAAAAGACATTGACGCGACAGTACTCTGAACTTTACTCTGAACTTTAAAAAAAAGTCGTGCGTCCGAATGTGAAACCGACATATGCCGAACTATATGTGCCAAAACAAGTTAGAAAATGGTTTTCTTAACTTCTTCGTAACTCTTCGTATCCTTTTGACTTTACCGATATCAGTAACAAGTGCGGAGAGGAGTTTCTCAAAGCTCAAATTATTAAAAACCTATCTGTGCAGTTCCATGAGCAAAGAGAGACTCGTGGGACTAGCCACAATTTCAGTAGAACAAGACATGGCTTACCAGCTTAACGTTAGAAATCTTATTAAAGACTCTGTTAAAATAAATAAAAGGAAGGTACCATTGGATTAAGAGGAAGAATCCAAAACACCATTGAAGTTAGAAGAGAGAAATTTAAAAACGAAATAAAATATCAAAAATAGTGCTTATTTATTTATATAATGTTTGATGTGTTTTATTGATTAATTTTGAATAAGAGTTATTTAATATCTAATTCGTTCATTTTTCTAGCCTGGATGACAGGGGGAGAGAGTAATGGTAGTAAAAGGGAGAGGGTGGCATTTTTCAATTCTCGTCTAAGGCGGCAAAACACCTAGAAAAGGCCCTGCCAATCACGACACGCATAAACCAAACAGATTAAAATCAAAAAAATTCTAGCACGAAAATATCAATCATGTAGGTCAATCGCACGTAATTAGAAGAACTAAAGCTTTGTTTCGTAGGCAAACTTGAAATTGGTCGATATGACATTATCGTTTGGAAGGTCCTTTTTTAAAACAGAAAATGAACGTTTCAAAATTTTACAATTTTATACAAATATGTCTATGGCAAACGATAGCCCAGACTTAATGCCATGTGTCTCTATGCTCAAATTAAAGTGTTTGATGGATAATCTAACTGTCTCATGGAGCTGCGCAGATAGGTTTTTATTAATTTGAGTTTTGAGAAACTCCTCTCCATACTTGCCGCTGATATCGGTAAGTCAAAAGGTTACGAAGAGCTTGAAACAAATGAGGGAAACCATTTTCTAATTTGTTCTGGTACAGATAGTTTAGCACATATTCGGATTTCGCATTTGTTTGTATTCGAAGACTTATTCCTGAAAGTTCAGAGCAGAGAGCTGCCGCGTCAACGTCCTTTAGACATTTGACATTGATCTCATGGCAAACAGAGTCCCAGGTACAAAGATCCCTTGCTCCTTGATTTATTGCAGCAACCTATGCGGTAATTGGGTTAGGTGGTATTCAACAAAGAGAGAGAAGATACTGCTGGCACGTGGCAGGGATCTGCTTTCTTGAGGCAGGGTTTTTAATAATCTAGGACTATCTTTGGTCATCTAAATCTAAATCGGAAGAAAGAAATTAAGTCGTATGTTGAGAGGGTATTTATGGTGGGGTTCGGGTGGTTTGAGAATCCGGCATAAAAACGTTTGGCGAGATGCTTTATGTGATCCCTTATTAGGGGGATGCCTGAGTCGTGGTGCACGAGTGTAACTCTCGACCAGCTAGGCGCACCCAGGGCTAACCGGGTGGCTTTACTTTGGAAAGTTTGGAGTCTTTTTATGTGACTTCTGGAGGCATGAACCCAGACGGAGGCTGCATAGGTGAGAATAGGCCTGAGAATGGACTTGTATAGCGGGAGCTTGTTGTCAATGGACAGTTTACCATTTCTGCCCATTAGTGGATAAAGAGCTGATAGTGCGCGTGAAGCGGCAGCGATTTTATTCTATACATGAAGGCTCCACGTGAGTTCGGTGTCCAAAGTCTCACCAAGGTACTTGATGGACTTGGTCCAGGAAATGTTTTCGCCGAATATTCTTATACTGGGCTTGTATTAGGCTTTCTTGCGCGAGAAAAGGGTGGCGGCGCTTTTCGAGGGGTTAATCTCAACACGACAATTTTTACACCACTCTTTGAGTTTGGTGGCATATCTCTGTGCCCGTCTATTCGCTACTGTTGCGTTTCGAGAGGTGAACAGGACTGCCGTGATGTCTGTGAACGTGAAAATGTCCTTTAGAAAAAATTGGGTTTACCCAGGGGTTAGATCTGTTTACAATTTGATGCACAAATCCATGAGTTCTTTGGGAGTTTTCATCTTGATGTCATTTATGTTGTATAGAAAATCAAATAATCTTGCAATTTTATTCAACTGTCACTGTCAACTGTTTATAATTAACATGTCAAATATTGCAAAATAGTAATTTACTATGAATTTCTCTTTGGTGTCAGCGATGGGTTCATCTTTTGATTCGTAAGCGAACAAATTCATTTTCCTCCTTATCTCGGGCTAAAAAGTTGGCTCAATATTGATTTCTTCTGCTAGCTCTCGAGCATCAACCAAAACTCTCTCAAATTGCATGCTATTCCACATGTTATTAAATTCTCATTTGTATTTTGAAGCGTATTTATTGTTTTCTCAAGAGCAAAGTGCTCTCCTGCAGCAGTTACAAGCTTTGTCTCCTAATTTGCATAATTTTTTCGCTGTTTAATTTTAAAAAATCTTCGGCCACCTAATCTTGCCTAATAATATAAACGGCCCTGTTGATTATACTGGCGGTAAGATGCCTAAAAGTCAAGAGAAGAGAAAAGTTCGATCCTCGTCCCGGGAGGGATATCTATAGGAATATTGATGTTACATACTTGTATTCAATATGTATTACAATAAATTGTAATACATATTGAATGAAAGTATTTTATAATCTAATTTTGAATCTTTAATTTTCTGAACTTAAAATATTTAAAAAGTTATTTATTGTGTAATAAGATTTCTCAATGCTGAACGCAAACAAATAAAATAAGTGTATTAATTTGAAAAATGTAACATATAGGTTCGAAAATTTGTCAAGAAAAATACTGGCGTTATAGCACAAAGGTAGTGCACTTCCCCGGATTGGAAATAGAGATCCAGGTTCGAATCCCGGTGACGCAAAAACAATATTTTTCGACAAAATTGATTTTATATGTATATATTTATAATTAATACATTAGTTTAGTATTTAAAATATCACAGACCTATGTTCTGAATAATTACAACTTCACAATAAGAATGTGTTTTCCTTAATAAATAAAATAGAATTAGCTGTTAGGCCAGCTCCGCTAGTGTTGATGTCAAAAAGATTCCCGGCCAGTCAATCCAATTCTAACTACGCAGATAGCGTAGAACGCATAAAATGTCGTCGCGTTCAGTTTAACTGTTAAACCGCGAATTGCAAGTGACTCCAATCGAACATAGCGATGAGTTTGGGCAGAGACCGACGTCGAACGTAAATAATTAATTAATATTGAGGAGACTCAGCAAAAGCCTGAAAAATGTTAATAAATATTTTAATATGATTTAGATTAAGATTATGCGCGATCATCACACTGAACTAAATGTAATGGCACAGCTTTCAATTAAAATTTTACATTTGTAAAGAACTATGTGTTTTGGACTATGTAGCCCATCATCTGCCCATGCAGTTTTGATCAGGTCACAATGACAGATATTATAAATCACACGGCAAATGATTGATAAAAACGCGCCAATATATAGTATTAAGATCTAAGTACTTACCTGTAATAATATTTTGCAATAATATTTTTAGATCGTTGTTAAATTAGTTTTGAAACATGCAGGTACTTATCGCTTTTGGTGGTCTAAATACTTGGTACTTCTTGATTGATCAGGGCGATGTAATACATATAAATATATTTTATTTTATAATTTGCAATCGTACCTGAGTGTTATAATATTAACATAAGTGCGTCATGTAGTTATAATACTATAATACAAGACGTAGGCCTATATCATGATAGCCTATGTAAGAGCAAAAGAAATTACCTAATTAATGAGACATAAAAATAAGTCAAACTAGGAATTGAAAAAAACATTAGGCCAGAGACATTTTTAATATATGAAGTGTATTGTAATTAGCTCAACGAGTGTGTCGCGAGCACTATTTTATTGTTGCGAAACTGCAAACATAGCCCAGGTAAGTTTGATTGGGCTCTAACAAGGCTTGGCTGAACTAGAAGACTATCAGGCAACAACTTATTGCCTTAAAACTCAAAAATACGTGTAGCTGAACCGATTTTATTTTCTCCGGCGTATTTCTCTAGAAAGGTTTTTAGATGAACTAAATAGTATATCATCACGGTATAACATCAAAAGGCTGAGTAATATGCAAATAAGTTGCGCAACTCTTAAAAAATAGATGTTTTGCACATCAAAATCAGTACAGCCGTTAAACTATAAGAGATATGTAGAAAAGATCTACGAGTTACTTTTAGGCTTTAAAATTCTACAAATAACTTCATAAAATAGCATATATCCCAGATCCCATATCAATAGATAATTTAAAATAAATGGTTTATCTATACCCGGGCAACGCCGGGTTTTTTTATAGTACCTACCTAATCCATTTTCGACTTTTTTATTTTATCGAATAACCCTATATTTTTGTAACCTGTATATATAATAATACAATCGACTAGCTCCACAATTTCAAAAAATCAGTTATACCCGCTCGTATCGAAAGTATTAGTTTAAATTGTTGAGTGACACCTATGGTCGAGAATAAACATTAATATATATTCAGTGTTGTGTTTTACATTCCTTCTGGAAAACTTTAACAGATGTAAAAACAAAATATTAGGACGATGTTTCAATAATGCTTATATTTAAATTGAAATCATTTTAAATGATAAAAAACAATTATAAATAATAACATCTTTGAAAAAACATAAATCTCTGTCTGTAAGTTGTCACTAATGAGTAATGAACATCGATAATAAAATACAGATGTCGCTTTGTGGCCCTGGCCTTAAATAATAAATTAATATAATTTTTCGATTTATAAAAACATATGATCCTATTATTATTAAATATTTATTACATCATTTACATTAATTTCATAATCTATTGGAAATGATTATATAAGAGAAAAATACTTTCACCCCATTCACAAATTCTTGATAGGGAGTAAAATTTACCAAACCAAACCCTCGGTCCCGGTAGTCCCGGTACCCGGCAGTATACACAAAATCCATAACTTCAAGGTCATTGACACCACAAACGTTAATGTTGCCATTTTATAAATTCTGAAATGTGTGTTTTACTTTTTATCCGATTTTAGAGCATTTTCGTATAACGAAAAGTGTTGTAAAATAAAGCATTATTTTTCATTGCATATTTATAATAGGAAAGTGACGTTCAGCTTTCAAAATACTTATTGTTGTATATCAGACCCAAGTAAATTATTAAATCGATAACAGTTGGCAAGCCTTTTCTACAATGAACTTAGCGAGTGAGTAAGCGTGCCGTGTCTTAACGTTTCCTACATTTTTAGTTATATTTGGTTTAACTTTTGATTTTGTGTTGATAATCACATGAAATTCAACCTTTGATTTCTCAATTTGTAATAAAAAGTGATTTTGAATTTACTATTCTATCAAAAAGACGCTAGTTAATGGGTGTGGCTGCGAGGGAGGGGGATAAGTGCAGCATCTATTGATTTTCTTAGAGCACACGCTTGGCACATGAAATCAGTGATATTACTAAGAAACCTCCAAAGGCAATATTAATAGTGTATATTAGAAGTGAATTATAGTGCATTTATATATTTATTATTAGAATCGTAATTTAAAATAAAATCGTGCAAGATGATGGCTAAACCTTTAGACACATTAAACGCCAACCAGCAAAACCAAAATGGTGGCACAATTCAAGCCAACAAACAGGAATCGAAGACGAATTTGATCGTCAATTATCTCCCTCAGACGATGACCCAAGAGGAAATAAGATCACTGTTTTCGAGTGTCGGTGAGGTGGAAAGCTGCAAGCTAATCAGAGATAAGGTGACCGTGTTTCCAGATCATATTTTGAATGGTCAAAGTCTTGGATACGCTTTCGTCAACTACCATAGGCCAGAAGATGCAGAGAAGGCTGTTAATACTCTTAATGGTCTTCGACTACAAAACAAGATAATTAAAGTATCCTTTGCCCGTCCTAGTTCTGAGGCTATTAAAGGTGCTAACCTTTATGTGTCAGGATTACCCAAACACATGAACCAACAAGACTTGGAGGGTCTCTTCAGTCCCTTCGGCCGCATTATTAGCTCTCGAATTCTCCATGACAACATATCAGTAGGGCATTTGATACCTGGCGGAGGTGATGACAACATACAGGGCCTGTCAAGAGGTGTTGCTTTCATCCGATTTGATCAGCGCGTGGAAGCCGAGCGAGCGATTCAAGAGCTCAATGGCACTGTTCCTCCTGGTGCCACTGGACCTATTACTGTGAAATGCGCAAATAACCCAAGCAACAACAAGACACTGGCTCCACTCTCTGCGTACCTCGCTCCGGCTGCCGCACGCAGGTTTGCCGGACCCGCGGGTAAAGCACTGCTTGCAATAAACAAAGGTCTTCAACGGTTCTCTCCCCTGGCTGGGGATCCTACATTAATCCCTGGAAATGCCCTCGGAGGCTCAGGATGGTGTATCTTTGTCTACAATATTGCAGCCGATACTGAAGAAAGCGTCCTGTGGCAGCTGTTTGGACCGTTTGGAGCTGTTCAGAGTGTAAAGGTTATCAGAGATCCTGCTACCAACAAATGTAAGGGTTACGGATTTGTGACAATGACGAATTACGAGGAAGCCGTCGTGGCAATCCAATCGCTCAATGGTTATACTTTAGCTGGGCAAGTATTGCAAGTCAGCTTTAAAACAAATAAAAGTAAATCTTAAGCTTGTTGTATTAAAATTAATTTTACTAGGTAAACAACAATTTTATAACTAATAAAACAATGCAGATGTTTTTATATACTTATTGGAAACTTTTCTAAGAGGTTAATATAAGAATCCTAATATTGTCATGATTTTTTAGTCTATGACGAGTGGATCACAACTGTATTAGAATTCATATTAGATAAAAATGGTGCAATGTAGTTCTCCATTACGATTCTCATCTCAGACATTCGGAAAGGCAACCGGGACATGTTTGTTTCCAGATTTAGCGAAATTTTGAATGGGCGATTGTAATTTTATACATTTTGAATGTTTGGTTGTCTTTTCGTGTGACACTCCATGTTCTATCTTCCTACATAAGTACGTGACATACTATTCTCTTTGATAAGTACCTATAATATTGATATTACCAACCCTTCTGTTGGTGCCTCCTAGTTTTATATAAACAATCGTATATAAAATATAGGGGCTTGATGGAAGTCATCAATTGGGTGTATTGAAAGTGGATATTTTTAATTTCACCTGCAACATAAAATCTCAATATTTTTACGCACATTGTGATAATAGCTAAAAGTAATAATTCCTTATTTGAATATAAGGCGGTACCATACTAATCTGAAGAAACGTCTCTCTAATTTATTTAAGAATACTTAAATAATATTTATGTCTAACTTATCTACACTACTCATATGTTTGTCTATCTTTGTTGTAATTTATGTCTCACTTGTGTAATAATTATATTATAGTAAGATAAATTGCAAAAAATTGTTTTCTCTCAATCAATTGTGAACCATCTTCAGAAATTGATCGCTTGAAAATATATATTAAATTATTTTATATGTATGTATTGCAATTGGCCATTTTTCCTCGTGCAAGTAGCGTAGCTTTGCCTGTGTACATTTTGAAAGGTTATAGTAAAACTATTTACATATGTAAGTCAACCAAATATTACTAAATCAGTAAGCATTTTCTCAATGAAAAATAAAATCAAAATTTGAATTGACCTGTGTTAAAAATTAATCTTACCTGAATGTGGTTTTATCACATGAATCGTATTTTTCGGCCAACATTGGATTTAATATTAATGTTTAAAGGAAATATTAAGCTTTCCCATTAAGTTTTCTTTGGGACAAACCCAGCTGTTGTGAATTTGTGTTTTCACTGTGGATTTATTAAGTTAGTAAATAAGGTTAAATTAAGTATGAGCCTAAGTTTTATGGGCAATCAATTATTGAAAGTACTTACATTTACAAATCGAACTAGTCAGCAATTATTACATTTGCGCAACTCTAGGAAATCTAAGTATATCTAGGATGTATTGTAAGTTAATTAATTTATTGCTTTATACATAATTTTTCTAATTTCATGACCAGAGTTTACAAAACCATGTTTATTTAATGTGCTATTTAACTTTATGTACATCTGCAATTTATTTCTAACAAAGTTTTTTTCTTTACAAATAATATGTGTGTCCTAAACTAGTCACGTGACTCCAATCATTGGGGAACAGATGATTTAGACATTATAAGTTAATCATTGAATATGTTGTGTTGTGTTGTCATATGTTTCATGTATGCTAACTGAATCAAGCAGTTATGTCTATGCATCGAAGAAATTTTGGAATATACCTGTCCGAAATCTAGACCAATTATTGATTATATTATTTAGTGGTTTTTTCTTGTTAGCATTGAAAAATATGATACATTTTTTTTTATTTTACTTTTATATAGATTTAAGTTCATTTTTATTTTAACTTGAGTTATTCAGTAGTTTAAATTTAATTGATTTTGTTTATTTCATTTGTATGATTTACTTTTAATTTATTTTTTTGGGCAGGTATGGGTTAAATAATGGTGTGGCCTAGATTTTAGATAGGGCTTGATTTATTCTGTCATGAAATATTTATACAGAATGAACAAAACCTTCGATGTTTATTTGGTTAAATTGTAAAAGTCAACGAATGTAATCTTGGTAGATCCAATTTAGATTATTATTGATTCTAGCAATAATAAACACCTCAAAATTATGTTTTTGTTTCATTTTCCTCACATATTTCCCATTTTCCTTCCTTTTATTATTAATTTAACCTCTGATCTATGCTATTCCATATTTGTGAATATAATTTGTAAAGTTGTAAAGAATTTTCAGCAATATATAGTCAATTTTACAGGTTTTATATGTAAGCCATCTGTATGGTGTGATACAATTCACTAAAAATTGTTTTACCATGTTTGTTCATAAATTATCTAGAAAAATTCAGATTCACCCAACGTAACGTTGCATACCAATATGTGCCTACCCACTCCTTCAATATGTCATACAAGTTAACTCCTTTCAACAAAGTAACCACATCCACTCTATTGTTTGTTTTACTTGTATGTTTTCTTCTAACCATAATCATTTTACACTCAATATAATAATTATTTTTCTGAAATTCTGCTTTACATTCTTGAATGATGTCAAAAACTTCTTTCAGTGGGATGTGCGTCTTTCAATTGCTATTTCTCAAATGCATTTATAAATACATAATTTGTCATTGAATTGCATATAACAAAGTATCCAAGGTGTCATAATACGTGTTAAGAATGGTAGGTATTAAATTGAAAAAAAATGCAAATAATATAACAAATCTGCTTTTAGTTGAACCATAGGTAGATACAATATGGTAATTATGTATTACTTATATTTTGAAATTGAAGTTGATAAATCGAGTATGTATAGGAAATTCTCAGTCATATTTAAGTACACAGATTCCCTCACAGCAAGGGTACTAGTTGCTATAGATCTTTCTCTACCTCTTTAATCTTAAAAAATCTGCACATTATGTTACAACAGAATTGAATTTAATCATCTTACTATATATCATAAGTTGATTATTATAAGAATATAGTAAACAACAAAGTATTGTAATAAATTGACGGATGTGATTTTAAAGTATTCTTAAATATATACATATTTAAAATAAAAAGTTTTTCTCTTTCAATGTGTACACCTAAGGGAGGCAGAATCACAATTAATGGTCAATTAATATGTATGTACGCCAATTAAGAGAAACTTAATTGCTACAAGGATAAGGGAAGCGTATTGAAAATAAGGGTAGAAGGTTTTTCTTAGCTAGTTGAAGTACATACAATTGATATTTCGTGAAAGTAGTGTGGATGGTATAAGAAGACAAGAGATAAAACCTGGCCTGAACAAGTTTGGGAAGGCAATGACAGGATTAAAAATCGGGCGTGTTAGGAGACTAAAAAATGAGAGTGATGTTTTTTAGAAAGGAATAAGTAGCCAGAAATATAAATATGAGAAATGTATGTTTCAATATATGATATGTAATATTCTATCCTCTCTGCCTACCCCTACAAACAGCGACGTAACGGTAAGTGCGTATGTAAAAGAATAGACGATTAATACGCAAATTTAATCATTTTATTTTGGAACTCCCTCTAAGTTATACCAAGCGTGTATGACCGTCGAATCTGGTTGACAGGTGGGATAGGTCAATGATCCTAACTGGACAGAGCACGTGGACAAACACCCTAATTAGAGTTTGAATAGAAATATGACATAAGAGAGGAAAGTTCATTTATACAATTTATAGTGTCTGTTTTCTAAAAAAAATATAATAAGACGCCTTCGAATTCATAATAAGCGTGATTTTTGTGATTAAGTTGAATAACATTTCCGCGAATCCCTGACGCGCGGATTTTTCAAAATGCGAATCAATACATTTACACATGGCTGCCAATCGAAAATTTCAGTAATATTTAGAATATAAAGAGTTAGTTGAAATATAGTCCTGCTAAACGGGGTTTATTGTGTCACATCCAAAATCCATTAACACATATTCGAAGGCAAAATATTTCATTCAATTCTAATGCAAAGCAACAAATGAAAATAAATATTTAGAATTAAGGATTCGATTGTCCACTGCTTTATACATACCGTCAATAGTAATCTATACATTCATATACAGTATTATTATAATTTAATGGCGTAACCACAAAAATTAGGCCCTAATGCAGAATGGAATAAGGGAACACTAAATAAGTGTTATGTAAAAGATATACGACTATTAGTATTGCGTGGTTTATCCTTAAATGGTAAAAACAAAATTAGTATCTTGTTCATTATAATATTTACACTTTCATAAAATAAAAAAATGAATCTTTTTAAATATATATATACACATGCAATTTAAAAAATACTTTATTCGCTTTAAGAAAATTTTAGTTTTACAGCGGTGGTCTGGTCCTTTAGCAGACACTGCTATTTTATACCTGTAAATTGATAATGTTTTCATATTTTTTCGTAATGTACGTTAATAACGATTATTTAAGTATTATAATTCAATTTCTTTCTGTAGTGGATTTTAGAAATTATCATTCTGCTGGGAAAGGTATTGATACTCGCAAAAATGTCGATTCCAATTGGAACATTTGGGCCCCTATCTAAAGTGGACCTAATGTACTACATTGGTTGCAATGGTACAGTTACGTCACTTGTAATTATAATCGATATTGTGACATGTTTAATAGTATTAGAGTCGATATTGTGTATGATTCATGTGAGTGGAAATATGTCATAATGGAGGGCAGGCTAAACAATCCTTTTTATTTTATTAAGGTACATTGGAAATAAATTTTAAAACTTCACACGGATTAAACATGATATTAAGCAAGATTCAGCATTGAAATATACGGATGAAACGTGAGTATAGTTTTCTGGTAACGAATTTATATCCACAAGGTTTAAAAGTCTCATTACGTAGTCGGCTTTGGCAAATTTTATGATCATAAAACTTTGAAGCAACATACATCTTCAAATTTTATTTTAAGAGATCCAGTATTTATTATTCAACGGAAGTCATAAGAAAAATTAGCTGATCTAAAATATTACATATCGTTAGAACATAAAATATTCGGCAAAAACCTTATAATCATTGAATAAATCCATTATTTAATGATCACAAATCTAAACGTATTATAAAAACATTTTCACTTGTAAAGTACCTCGTATTAATTATTATGTTTTTTTTTTTGTATAAATGTATGGATTTAAAAAAAAAGTATTTATATACAATTTAGTACGTTTATAATAACCAAAATAAATTTGTTGCAGCATGTAATTTGATCTGTTGAATAAAAATATTTTTTTAATTTCCCTCTCCATGCATAAGAGCTAGTTTTTTTTTTGGATTTTGGAGAGGTAAGTGATTACAGAACATACAATTTTAATAATGTACAATACTCAATTAACTCATATTATAAAAATTGTAAAAAAATTTAAAATAAAAAAACTCTCATGTGAAATTTATCTTTAGAGGCGCTTTTGCAAAATAATCTTCAGAAATAATAAAATAACTTACATTCGAAGAAGACTAAAATAAAGCTTGTTTGAGCCTTAACGTTTCCGATATTTCTTTATGAAGAAGAATCATAAACCTCTAATGCATTAGAAAAAAAATGTTTTTGAAATGTGGTGCTGAAAGCAAATGTTGAATATAACATAGATATAGCCCACGAATATATATCTTTTCGAAGAGCTTGATATAAAATACAGAATTTTTGTTCTGTATAGTATTTAGTGCGTACTTCAATATTTTGTATTAAATGCCATCATGACAATGACATTTTAGAGAAACTTCTCTTTGGAAAAAAATATCGAAGAGAAAATTAGGGAAAAATTGGCGACCAAACAGTAAAGTAAGTTGATACTCAAATATCTTAAAAAATGGAAGCTATTCAAGAGTAGGTTGAATAAAGAAGGCTGTTGGAATACTCACAATCAGAAATCTACTGTCAATAAAATGCTGAATGGATATAATTAATTTTGACAATAATTCTAAATCAAAAAATTATTATGGTTGCTACACATACATTATACACACACCATGTTTTATTATTTTCTGAGTACCTAATCTTGTTATATTCGTGAATATCACAACCTACCCTGGTTTTCTTTGGAGAACTTTTCATGGCTAGAAAACAAGAAACTGATATAAAATCTCAACACACAGCCACAGTAATCTGTAATTCTGTAACATCTGACAAGTGTTTATTAAGTAGTATCTGACATTTCCGTAATTTACAGAATGAGTATTTGCATAAATATTTTCTGAATATACATTTGCGTTTCTTGATTTATTGAAGAATAAAATTAAACTAAATACATATTTGTGCCTACAACCTTTTTTTATAAAATATACCCTATAGAACAGTTTATCCACATGATGTTTAGGTTTGATAGTTGACAATATGCTAGCATTTTTTAAATTGTAATTTTTTCTTGCGATTAATATCTTGAATAAGATGAACATGGATAAAATGAGTAAGATCGAGTTGACATCTACCATCTCTAAACAAAATGAGCAATTGAAAAGATATGAAAGCAGATTAAGAGGTGAGCTAAAAATTAATATTATGGCATGTGTGCAGTGATAAAAAAAACTGCAAAGTAACATTTTTAATATATGTATATTTTTATAGTTTAAAATTTTCATGATTCATGGTCCCATTTTGGAGCAAGATTGTCTTTAAACTAAATATGTTTGAATATAGTTTCCATCATAGTTAAAGGGCTAAATTGTGTTATAAGTAATTATGGCGATTTTAATATGAAGTGTTTATAAAGAGAAATAAACAATTAATAGGGTTTTTATGATATTTACATTAGGTTACTTAATTTTTATACAATCATACTGTACACAATAAAAATTATGGTTGTAAAATGTGAACGACTACGCTAGTTTTGGATTTAATGTACATTGTGACTTTTAATATATTTGACCAATAAAATGCAAGAAAGCTGGTGCACATGTTATTGCACCCTATTAATCTCTTATTTTGCTTTATCAACTTGTTAAAGTCACCATAACTCCACATCCTTTGGTACCCGGATCTTAATATTTTATATTTAGGCGTTTACAACCAGTTTTTACTTAAAACAACAATTTTTAGCTTTTAAAACTGTGATGGGATGAATGCATAAACATGTGCGAGATTGGTACGATTGATAGTATGAAAAAGATAAATGTGTCACGTCGCGGTCTCTTGCCTCTGAACCGTGAACTCCATAACATCTTATATTTACCTGTATTACATTGTATCAAAGCATACTTTTGTCACCACAAACAGGTATTATTCTGACTACACAATTCTGACCACACAAAAGGATATCATCATCAGTACGATATAAAGATATCACATAAACAATTGCTTAAAAAACACAATCCATTCAATTGATGTGAGGATTCTTATCCTGTAAGTTTTAAATTCTCAAGGTGTTCTTGTAATCTTTGATGAGTGGTTTGGATTGTCAGGTGGTTTGATAAAACCCGCCGGCCGTACCGGATATAATTCATTAATGAACACCTTCTACTGTGTGCGTTTACTGTAACGTGAACTGTCATAAATTTTTTTTTTACATAAAATAAAAATGTATTATTAAGTATTTAAATTGTTTAAGGGTATTTATAACCTATGATTACCTGTGTGTTATTTATAGATACTTAGATAAATAGAATCTAGTTTAAGAATATAAATGTTGTATAATATTTATATGCATTTTTATAAATAATTTCGAAAGCTATATTATTTTTATTACAGTTAGGCTTTGGTAACAATATGTGAAATAATATTTAAACTTGGTCTGCGACTCTAATTCTTAAACATGAATGTTTAATAGTACAATAAAAATATTTTATAATACATCACTAATTAAAAAATAACATTATTCTTACTAGATCATGAAATATATGTTCAAGTTCTTTAGATTTGAGATGATAACTGCGGGAAGTTTAGGAAACATTATTTGAACGTCAAAATTTTTTTCAAAATGAGGCGTAGATTATGATTGCTAGTTTTGCATAAAAAATTCTAGGTTAGGTTTTAAATCTTTGTATTTTTTTTTTTATAGCATCTGTGTTTTTATTCATGGGAAATGAAGTGGCTAGGTACCTATTAAGAATTTATATGAAAACTTAAAAAACTATGTCTAATTAGTACGACTGTAAATTAATTGAAAAATATTCTATTTACACAAAGTATAATTTAATATTGATCACCAATATTTTCATATGTTTTTCAGATGTGGTCACAGCATACAAAGGACTTGTTAGGGAAAAAAAGGCTCTTGAAGCAAGTTTGGCAGCAATTAACAAAACTGACGAATCACCTGTAAAAGGTACTTATTAATATTTTTTTAATTCATTACGTGCATGGTTATGCCTAACATTGCCAAATCTATTGAATTTTTTGTAGATTTAATTAAAAATGTAAATAAATTTTTATTTCACCATCCATAGAGATGACGCTACTATATTGGTGATTACATTCACATTATTATGTGTGAAAAATTTATATAAATGACACAATTTCCATTATATCAATGATGCTTTCAACGAGTGCGATGAAATGTGAGGAATACATTAATATTAATTTTTTTGTAAGCTAGCTGGCTGCCACCAGTAAAATCATCTTCTTTTCTGAACCTCGTCTGGTAAGGAATTTAGGATAGAGGATTATATCTAATATAAATTAAATGAATCAACCACAAAGATATACAGAAATAATTTTTTTTTTTCGAAAAAATATTTAGTTGCTACAGGGATTTTAACTTAAATCTCTTCCTATTTGGTGAATCTACTTTCAATACTAATTAAATGTATTAATTAGAAAGATATACATATAAAATCAATTTTATCAAAAAATATTATTCTTGCTACTGGGATTCGAACCTGGATCTTTTTCCAATCTGGGAAAGGTGCATTAACCAACTATGCTACATCGACAGTACTTTTGATGACAAATTTTCTAACCTATATGTTACACTTTTCAAATTAATACATCTATCGTTCCATGTAATCCAATATAATAAAACGATAGATGTATTCATTTGAAAAGTGTAACATATGGGTTCAAAAATTAGTTGAAAATATTAATGTGTGAGATGTGTATGTTATATAGGTACATATTATATGTATATTAGATATATTATAGTGTGTAGAGATTTCTGGGCTATTCTGTTGTGTGCCTATGACCACTCTCGCCAATATTTTGAAATTACTGGCACTAAAGATTACTGGCATTTAGTTTTGCAAAAAAAATAATTAAAAAACTTGGAACATCCAGGAAAGTATCATATACTTAATTTCATAAATAATAACCACCAATATGATTGCTAACGTTTCATAACCGGACATGCACTAGAATAAGAAACTTTGCAAATAACTTGTTCCCTGGTTGGCTGTTTTATAAAATACTGTGCATAATGCTTCTATCTTTTTTTTAATGACTAGGTAATCACTGTCCAATATATGATTTATTAATGTTTTTTTCTGTTACTGAAATGTTTTTCTTTTAATTTTCAGGTGATTCATTGACAACACTTACATTGTCGATGGCCACATTAGCTGCCGAAAAGGAACGTATGGAAGAAGCGTTTCAGAATGATAAAAGATTAGCTAGAGAACAGGTAAATATTATTTGGGATCATTATTATCCACAATTATACTATGTACTATATCCTTTGTGTTTATGCTTTTAATAACATTCTGACAATAATCATATCAATTAAAAATTGCTTTAGGTGTACATATATATAATTTTACTTATATTTTGTTTTTCTTACTGGAAACAAAGAAAGGTATTTCCGCATTGAAATATCGATTCTATCGGCAGTGGCAGTGAATATTATCGGCCACGAAGGGCGCATAATAGATGCTCGCAGGGACTAGCAAGGTTTTTTGCTAGTTAAAAATATTACAATTCCATTTAGACCTTATTTTTGTGAAATTAAGGAAATCAAAATCTCTCACACTGACATTTATAGTGTAGCAATCTTTAAAAGAATGTAAAAAAAAAGTGAATACCAATTTTGATTCTTGTAATTGTGTAAAAAATCGGTTCATTACTGAATCAAATTGTTTAGTGACTGCCAAAAACTAAAGCTGTGACGTATAATAAGATAATAAGATTCTTAACTTATTTTTAGAATGATAAAACAATAAAAGATTTACAAGAGCAGTTGGATTCCCTGTCAAGAATCAGACAGAGTGAGCTGGAAAACCTGCGAGCAAAACTTGCATACGAAATACAAGATAGGGAAAGGGAACACACAGAACACACTTTGTTGATTAAGTGAGTATGAGATTATTTTTATTTTAGCATACACAATAAGGAAATGGATTTTGATGAACTGGTACAGAAGGTACCTGTATAAATTATCATATAGGAAAACTTAATTTCATTTGAATCTTTTAAATTATGAATTTAACTTAATTAAATCGTATTCTTCTTCTTTTTTTTGGCATTTCATCCCTATGAAGTGTTCTTGCCATTATTTAGTAATTAATGTTGGATTTACATTGATTTATACATATAATGTTGAGTAGTCGAATTGGGTATGGGTGAGTGTTTTTTTAAATAATTTTTAATATATACATATTTGAGTTATTATATGTTTGATTTTATTTTAATTGCAAGTTCGCATTGTTCTGTTAAAGTACTTCAATTTTAAATATAAGATGTCTAGTGGAAATTTTTCTGTTTTTTTTTAACCATAGACAAACTGTCACTTTATTATTTATTGCCTTTTGATTGATGAGTTTTTGGTGCTGCAATTACAAGATGAGGCAACTCGCAAAATGTTTCTCTTGACTTACTGATGTGATTGTGATTGATATTCAATATATCAGTAATTGAAAACTGTGACTGTGATCACAGTTTCATTACTAATATGCATGTGCTGCATGATATCACAATACACAAAATAAATAAGGAAACATCATTTTGAGCATATTTACTATAATATACTTTAAAGCATTCTAGCATATATAATTAATATAGGTCTAATTTCATCATCACAAAGAGAATGAAAACCCTTAAAAAATGTGAGTTTATTTTTCGGGTAAAATTCTCAGCATTTTGAGTCAAATGCGTAAAATGTTTTGGTAGAATAGACTAGATGGCGCATATCATGAATTATAACGCCATTCCTTCATAAATATAATCATTTCATATGCACATGCGCCGAATCACGGTTCCCAATCAAATATAAATAAAATGAGTCATGATATTCCCAGATATTCAATCACTGATAGTGAGTGTGACTCGAAGATATCAGTGATTGACTCACGGTTCGTGATTTTGACCTCATCATTACTCGACACACAGATGCTAGCATCTTAATGAAGAAGCTGAGGGCAATTTTGACAAGAAAATTAATAAGCAAGTACGGAGACATACCCTGGCTACCTCGATCGCCAGATTTAATGCCTTGTGATTTTTTTTTGTAGGGATACCTGAAATCTAAAGTGTACGGTAATTAACCTCGAACAATACAGGGCCTACAATAACACATCTGGCGTGAAATCGCTACCATCAACCTAGCATTTTTTCTCGCGTATTTGCCAAAACGATGGTTTGGTTAAAAGAGTGCATTGCAAGCGCTTTAACGACATAAACTTTAAATAGTGAAATCCGCATATCTCTATTACCTGCTAAAATTAATACATATAATAAACTTATTTGTTTGTTTTTATTTCAATTTCAACACTGAAAAATTTCCACTGGACACCCTATATTTCTTGACTAATCTTTTCTTTAATGGTGGTTCATAATTGGGAATGTAATTAATTAAATAAACATCTTGCTTGTGTATGTGTTTTAAACGTCTTGCTTGTGTGTGTGTTTTTTCCCTCAACATCAATTTTATAAATGTTATACAGTCTAATGTCCCCAGTATACTATTAAGTTCATATTTGTATAAAGTTATTGTCCATTTTGTCTGGGTCTTTCTCTCTATTTTATTCCCTCAATTATATATCTGAGATATGCATTGTGTTCAAGGATGTATTCTATCTATTAGTTTTATTTTGCATATTGTATATTATGGATTTCTTTTTTGCATTTTCTCAGTACCTCTTAAATTGTAATTCTCTCCAACCTTCTCCAGCATCACATCTCAAATGTTTCCAACCTGTTTTTTTCACACAGGTTTTGTTCAGTACAGGAACAAGACTGTATCAAATCGCTTAGGTGCTGGTTCAGTGCGGTCCGCTCTATCTCTCGAACGCCGATATTCTGCTGTATGCAGTGGTCCAAGGGGGTCCAAATCGTGTCCAGTGTAGTCGCAGAGTCGTGATTATCTTCCAGGATCAGTCCAAGTGTGCAAGCCAAAGGTCAAATCCAAGGGGAAGAAAGTCCAGGTGAAAGCAGGGTCAAAGTAGAGATGAATGAAACAGTTTTCTAGTAGTGAAGTCCAGCGGTGCAGGCGAAAGCGAGGCAAGTGATTTTGCAACCGCTGGACCGTTTATTTATATTATACCTCTAGCCCTGGGAGCTTATGGCTCTCTCGGAATGCTGGGACCAATCAGGATGCGCAAGCATCCCCCGCGCCACCCCGATTCGGTCCCGCGCCGACACCACCTGGCGGCCAAATTCGGCAACATCGCTCATTTTTTCTGTCGTCCGGTACGGGACGGCAGATTTTGTTTCGCGCTTCTAAAGAAGCTCCCACAATTTTATTTCTAATTTTCCAGGCATCGCGAGTACTTTTTCTTACAGAGTTTGGCCCTCCTCGCGATGCCTGATACATTTTATCTTGGGCGATAGCCCAAGGAATTAATAAATGCACCTTAAACTTTGAAAAATCCATTTTCACTATCTAAACGATTTTTAAGGTGCATTAAATTATCCCCGGGCGATCGCCCTTTCAATTCTCTATTTATTCATATAATCATCTTATGTCTAACAATTTTTTATATGACAATATTCCAAAAAAATGTAATGCTGCAATCTGACGGCGGCCGGGGCGTGGCCTCGCCTCGCGGCCTGGCCCCCCTCTCCCCGGTGGACAACTGTGTTTCCAAAGGCGGCTCGTGCCAGACGAAATATTGCCGTAAAGCGGCCAAGTATGCTTTTTCGTCCGGCCGCGGTCGGCGCGCTCCGCGGCCGCATAGCTGTGCGGAACAGGTTTTATTTCCATACTGTACTACCGTAGTAGAAACCGGTTTTATGCGCATTTGGATATATCATGGGTATTTTTTGTGTTATTATTGTTTTAAGGCACCCAGTGTAAAAACAAATACAAGCATGGCAAGGTAAATTAAAATAGATCTTAAAAGATATAAAGAATGTAACTATTACTAAATTAACTTATTATCGTGGGCGGTCAACAGCAAAATATTACAGATTTAAAAAAATAAGTGATTGTGTTATGTGTTCTTAATTAATCTTAAATTCTTAAGAATCGTTATATTTTCATTCCCAAATGTATGTGATAGTTAACAGAGATTATTCCTAATTTAAATGTTTAATACATACTCGTATAATAATGTTCATTAAATATAAATATTTATTTTGAAAGAATTGTTATAATTTATGAATTCTGTGAACAGATTTTTTTTTATTTCATAAAAATAAAGAAAATGTTTTTTTTTCATTGAAAAAAAAAACATAATTTTGGACAATCTGTTTACACTGCAGTTATCATATAATGCGGGTCAGATAGGCCTCTCACAACCTGTGTTATAACCGACGTTCACTGTATATATAATTTCTTTTTCTGTTAATTTGAAGATTTGTTTTTTTTTTGCATTTAAAGCTTTGTTTATTGGTTTGTTAATTTTTAAGAAATGTAACAAAATTTGTAGAAAAAAATTGTCATTTTATTTTCTTATACAATATACCCTATTTAGTTTTATATTTATCTGCCAGATAGGGCTAATATGTTAAAAAACATTTTATTTGGACTTGAGCACTCTAGTTTGTATCTATATATAATTTTTTTTTCTTATATTAATTTTAGAGAACTTCAAATGAAGCTTATTTCAGAAAAAAGATCTAAGGAAAAATTAGAAGACAAATTTGTTATTACATCTGATAACACAGGTTAGTTCTTTAATAATTTTTTTATTTTTATTAAAAATATAGAGACACGCATAGAATATGTGCTACATCAATATTCTTACTGTTTTCAAACTAAACTAAATGCTAACTAACTTACCATCATACTGTTTTCCGTGGGGGTAGGCAGAGAGGATAGACTCTTTTGTCCTGACACACGATTCTTGCCTCATTCACATTCATACATCTTATACAAGCTTGTCGATTATTGAGCCTTTTAACAAGACCATCTTCCAGTATCTGGTTTACCTGGTTGTGCCAAGTCTTCCACAGACGTCTGCTATTTCTGGTGCTATCAATACTTATGTCACATATCTTCCTTGCCATTCTCTCCTCATTCATTCGTTCCATATGACCAAATCACTTTAGTGATCCTTTCTTAATCTTACTCACTATACTAAGATCAGCTTTACATTCTTTCCTTATTTCTTCATTCTTAACTCATTACTCTGTCATAAATGGATATACACCTAAGAGATCTCATTTCCGCCTACTATTTAGTCTACTTTCATTCTTCTTCTGTCAGCTCCATGCCTCACTTCCATACATCAGTATCGGTACCAGGATTCTATTGTGTACCGCTAGTTTTGCCTCGGTTGACAAGATCCTATTAGCTATAATTCCATTCAAAGCGCCGTTCACTTTGTTTCCTGCCATTACCCTCTTAAACGCTTGTGCTATGAAAATAGGATTTTCTCCCTGGTCTTTCTGGAATGAGGCTCGAAACCCCCATCAATGGATCACTTATCAGGCGAGCTTCTTAACTATTAGACCAACAAACACGTTAATAAATTTATTGATTATTCTAAAATATTACCAAATATTAATTAAATGTATTAATTAGAAAGATATACATATAAAATTAATTTTTATTGAAAAATATTGTTGTTGCTACCGGAATTTGAACCTGGATCTCTTTCTAATCCGGGGAAGGTGCATTAACCGACTATGCTACAGCACACAGTACTTTAGATAACAAATGTATTAATTTGAAAAGTGTAACGTATAGGTTCGAAGATTTGTCTTTAAAGTACTGTGTGATGTACCATAGTCGGTTAATGCACCTTTCCCAGATTGGAAAGAGATTTAGGTTTGAATCCCAGTAGCAACAATATTTTTCTATAGAATTAATTTTATTTGTATATCTTTCTAATTAATACATTTAATTGGTATTTAAAATATGTTCTGAATAATTACAACTTCACAATAAGAATGTGTTCTCCTAATAATAAGATATTTCCTTTCTTACAAATACTTTTTTCAAATTTTTATAACCCATCTGCATATCAATATTTTGGGAAAAAAACACGCACAGAAATACTAATTAAATTAAAACATTTTTGTTGATAAGTTGGCCCGCCCCAAGGGGCGACGACATGGTTTGTCAAACTGCGGCGCGCTCGATTATTTATATGTAAAACAAAAAAAACAAGCGAAAGAAAAAACAGAAAATAAATAATATAAAAAGTTACATAAGAAAATCTTCATTTAGATCTTGTACTTTCAAAGCACAAATAAATAAAAATATCCTAGATAGGTCCGTGACACGATAGTTTTTCATACACAAAACTATACGAACATAATAACATTAATAAATATAATTTTAATTAAACTCGTAGTTAACTTTATAAATTAAAGTTTTTTTGTGTTCATGGCTTAAGTTCTATATCATGAAATAATGTACACATAAATAAAAAAATACTAACACACTAACAGGGAGAAAGGTACTAAACCCATTCACTCCGCTAGTATCTAACTACTGGAATTATACTCCATCATTTCCTTTGCATCATATTGCATTGTGTAGATAAGATGCCAAATTACTATTTACAGCAATAAAAAAATCAACATCTGTTATATTTCAACAGAATACATCTCAAATATGTAATACTCAAGTACAAAAAATATGTAAATTTACAGATACGACTCACACAACTGGTCCATAAAAGATAGATTTAGCACTTAAGACTGATAAACATGATGTGTAAAAATAAAATATCAAAATAATAATCTTGAATCAAAGAAGTCCTTTGTTTCATATTACATATCATTATCACTCCTAAAAAAAATATTTTTATGATAATATGGAAAGGTAAAAAACCATTATTTTATATTTAGGGAATCGAAGAATTCCAGTTGAAATGTGATGTTTTATGAGTTTACTAGTAGGTATTTTCGACTATATCTATTGTTTTTCATGGTATAGATATCTAGCGAATATGCCCAATATTGGAAATTTTATTGAAAAATATTCAGCTATTTATGAGATATTGTGAAAATATATAATACAGAAAAATAATAATAAAAAAAGGCAACACGCACTAAAAAGTTTGATTTTTTTAATATAAATTAGAGAAACAAATCAGAATGCTCAAATATGACTCATACTTGAGAATATGGAGATTTCAAGTTCAATCACAAATTATTCATCAAATAGGACAAAACTATAACGTTTAACAAAAAAAATTAGTAACATATAACTAATTATGTATCTATATGATACAATATACTTCGGAAATAGTCACAAATTGATGCGAAAATTAAAAAAAGTACCTCAGTAATACACTAAGTCAACAATGTAATCTTAAAAAAATTAAATTAAATTATGACAGGACAATCCTGTGCTTATATTGACAGATTGGTGGCTGATATGCGGATGGGTTAAAAACAAACATTATTTTGATAAAACAACTTCATCTGAGCATTCTGCAGTGGGTTGATTTTCATTGTAGCTAATAATGTGAGCCCTGAAATGTGAGCTGTAACATCAGCTACTACAGAATCCCAGAAAAAATTCAATTGTCATCTAACCGCCATGAAAATCTACAAATCTATTTATACTCTTTTATTGTGGTTACTTTTCATTATCTTTCATAATTCTGTTTTTATTTACTTAGTGACAAATTTGGAGTTGGAAAAACGATTTCGAGATTTAAACAATGAGTTAGAAGCGACTCAGAGAAAACTTAATCGAGCGGAAGCTAGAACTTTGGAAACTCCTCAAATGCTGGTCCAACTTCAAGAAGAAATTGCTCAAATGAAACAAAATCATGTAACGGCCTTGCGAGAGGTAACGTAACTATCAGGAAATATCGAGTAGTGTGGTATTGGTACCACATATACACAACCTTAAGCATTTGTGTATAGCTAATCTAACTGACTAACATTCCAAAACTTTACTGAACTACAAATGTGGACGTTAGTTAGTCAGGTTAGTTTAGTTGTGTACAAAGTATATACAATGCTTAAGATTGTTGTGTACATGTGTATGGTACCAATACCAAGTAGCACTACATATCTGATCTCTTCATTATTTTTTCTGATTTTATTGTTAGAATAACTTTTTTAAAATTATTTTTTGCTGAAATATTGTGATGCAATAATTTTCATTAATCAAACACAAAATTAAAATGTGCTGTTTAATTTTAAGATATTCATATTAAGTGCCATATTTCTTTGACTCTAATATGCACTTTTTTCACAATATAAACATATCTAATAATAGGGTGTGTCTTAGAATCAATGCATGCCTTGCAAATCCATCAACATTCTCTAATTATATTAGAGATTAAAGTAGTGTGAGTGATTCACGTACTTTCAAAATATGAAGCCCAGAAGGATCAGATTTTCATACTGATTCAGAAGGAAGTTATGAATGACATAATAAAAATACAATAAAACTCCATTATTTCGTGTTTTCACGTAATTCACACTTTTTTCAAAAATTTTATCCCTGAAAATAACATTTCATACTCTTTTTTACCGATAATTCGTAAAACCTTATTATTCATAGTTCGTATGCATTTTTTATACCCAAAGTAAATAATTTGTTCACACAATTCTTATATTCACGTGTTTTTAAATCCAAACTTGCGTGACTACGCATTCATAATCCCTTCGTAAACATCTGTAGCTAGCTCCACCCCCTAACCAATCACGGCGCACTTTGAGCTTGTAACTCGCAAAACCGCAGCCGAACTGAGCGATACCATATGTATACCCAATTCTTCAGTGCGTTTTATAAGATTTGAAGTTATTTCGACAATTATTGATCCTAGATCAAGAGGAATCGTTGGCACTCACATTTTCACTTATCAAATTTAAATTTAAGGCGCGATTTTCAATAATATCTCAAATTTTCGCATTTTTTTTACGAAAATGTGGATTTTTAGTTTTCATTTATATCAGAAGTTATACACTAGATATTACTTTTTTTAAAACTATTATACAGCACCTTTATACTCATTTAAAACTAATAAACAATGTTATTTGCCATAATTAAGACAATATAAGCATTATAAGACCATTAGATATATATTCCGCATGCCACAAATATGTCTAAATATGGAAATTTCTTCCATCAACGTAATATATTTTCTCAAGCCAAGATTATGGAAACAAATCTCAATTAAGACAAATTAACAAAATGTTAAAAATTAATAGATTTATAACCATTCAATTTGCAGAACATATTATCAATTTTCTTCATTTTAAAAATACTTTGTTTTAGTGAAAATATATGTTTTTAAATAATATATTATATTTATTCACGTGCATTGAGGCTTCATCTACTATTTAAAACTAAGTTTTATATCCATTTCTAGCTATATATTATCTGATTCTTATAAGAATTTAACTATTATCCTCATCATGAAAGCATATGTCATGTAGAATTTCTCCAACTTAAAACTGTAAAAATGAAAGCATGCCCTTAATTCAAAAAGTTTGCTCTTCACCATCTGTTACAAATGATATTAGAATTACTTACCCAGATATTTTTTCAATAATTTTTAAAATTTAAATGTCTTTTTTTTGATCTTTCGAGTACAAAATAATAAGCTTCTTATTTCCTTCTGTCTGTGACATCCATCTCAGCTTCGGTCTATTTTCTCTCTGCATCACTGATCAAAATTTTCTTTGTGGATCCTTCCAGCCAGTTTAATTTTCCAATTTTATTTTATTTGACACATCGTAGATTTCCACAACTTTGTCTCCAGACACCGTTGTCATTTATGGGGGCCGTGAATATAAGAATTTTTCTTTTAAAGTTGTCTACGATGTTTCCATTTTGTTTTCTCAGTGTCCAAGTTTCCGACTGATACATGAGCACGGGTTAATTAGTTTTATTTTAAGATCATTAATTCACTGTAATGTTAGCTGTCTATCTTCGGGATTTGGCCTTCTCCACACGTGCTCTCCACCGACTCTTATCTCTGGCCATTCTTGTCTAGTTTTCAGTTATGGGTAGCCTAGTGTCTACCCGAGTTTCTTTGTGTCCAAGTCCCGGGTTCGTAATTGGGATTTTTTTTTACCATGTTTATTTTTACCCTACGACGAACCCTCCTCCTTTGTTCGGGCTTGGGACCGGCAGCAGTGTAGGTAGTCATTTATCATTTCCCATCACTACTGGCGGAATTAATCTTAGCTGTATAATTAATATATATTGTTACGTTGCGATCTGGCTCCTGCGGATAGAACACTAGCGCGACGTCACCGGCTAGGCTCAGTCTGTGGGTGTCTGTGTGTTAGGTGTCAGAGTGGCTGGCTAGGATGGATGGAAATGGTCTCAAACAATAAAAACACTTGATTTACACATTAGTCACATTTAACAATATGTTTTAGTACCACAACAAAACCCGACATAATGATTTACATAAATAGAGTCTTTCATCTTCTTTACACACCTTAGTTCTATCCACCAAGTGTGGACACTAATGGTTACCAATTTGTCACACAAGTTAATCAAGAGTTTGGGGAGAGCTGGTTCGCACTACATTACCAGGAGTGATGTATGACCGCCGTGGTCCCGGGCATCACAACGGCCTTTCTGAAATTCTTCTCCCCTTCTGAGAAGTTCCAAGCGTCGCCATCTCGAGCAGTTCCGAGTGGGATGACCTCAACATGCTCTACTGCCGTTCACAGGGTCCCAGCGAAGAGATTCTTCTCACGTGCGGGTGTCACAAAGGCTCACACTCTTGATCCACCGCGCCTATTCCAATCCTATGTTTACAATGTCTTTTTTGCCATCCTGCTCAGTGAGACGCTGCCCGATACTCCACTTTCGCCAAAGTCCACTCCCCTTCCGTCCAGTCTTCTCTCTAATCGACCGCGTCCACTCAGGTCGGTACAGTAGAGTGCTCGGGGCCGCTGTGTAAATTTAAAATGTCTTTATATTATCCAATATAAAATTGTGCTGAGCCTACACTTTGCTATCATTTTGGTTGCACTGATATGTTTTGAGTAAAATATGACTTATATTTTATATATGTAGTATTTAAAAAAATATAGGAACGTCTCAAAGCAAAACGAGTAGAAGAGACTGCCAAAAGAATGTGTGCCAGTCAAGAAGAGCGTGTTGCTACATTGGAAGCGAGACTTGCAGAATTATCCGAGACAGTCGGAGAATATGATAGGCAGAGAAGGCGGGATCAGGATGTAATTCAGCAGTTGAGGAACAATGTTGCCACCAATATTGTCAGGGAAAAGTCTGAAGATAATGCCGAAAGGGAGAAACGAAAATCATTTGTTGAAGATGCAATTAAAGGTATGTTACATTTTATTAATAGTTTTTTTTAAGGTAGAGGAAAGATGTACATAAATATAATATTTTGAAGATATGGAGAGAGAATATAGAATGCCTGACATTTCTATCTTGACACACATCTTTTGCTTCCGTACACCTAACACTAGTCAGTTTTTAAGGATATTACTACCCTTCACATTGTTAATGCGGTCCTTAATACAAAAAAAAAACATCAGAAAAATAAATGTTGAAAAATTTAGTGGTTTACAAGTGATTTGTTATTTATGAATACAGATAATTCAATTAATACATAGTTTATTGGCTTCATATGAAGAGTACAAATGTGCATATTTTTTCTTTGATCCTTTGTTGCTCCTGCAGGATGGCCCAAAAAAAGTGAGAACATTTCGTAAAATGTGATATAATTACATCAAAATTAGTTTAATTATATCAACAATAGCTTAAATAGTTTACTAATTTACTTACTTACCTATTTACCTATATTACATTTTATTTTGACAATTTCCGGTCGCCATTTTTGAATATTAATTTTCCCATCGTTTATATTTGGTTTTTTCAAATTGTTAATAACAAAAATAACAATAACCACTGAATAACAAAAATCACTGCAGAAGACCGTATTCTAATCAAAAATTTGCGAATTAAAAAATGTTTCATCTCACACAACCAGAAATACAATCAGCTTTTTTTGTTGTGAGAATGTTAATTTTATCGAGCCAGGCATATGGCCACCGAACAGCCCAGATTTAAACCCAGTAAATTATGCAATACGGGATGTTTTGATGATTTCTGATTAGCTAAATATTGTGCAAAAAAAATTACATTAAGAATTATAATTAATTATATTAGGTTTTGAAATAACTCATCTGTTACAAGATGTTCTCACTTTTTTTGGGCCACCCTATATATGTATATTTAAAAATTAATGCAATCGATTCTGACATAATGATGAACTTTTTTAAAATATAATAAAATTTTTGTTTATCTGAAAATAATGTATTTTTGTATTGTATCTATTGAACAGATGAGTTGGATGCAGAAAAGCCAATATGCATGTCATATCTACGGGAAATAATTGATAAAATTCACTCTTTAAAAAAAGAGCTTATTATTGCCAATGAAACGATGGGGAGTCCTATAGATATTTGGAATATTTTTAATATAAGTGGTTCGAATGCTCAGAACATTCATTCTGCGTGCAGAGCAGAATTAGTAGCGCTGAAGGCAGAATACGAACTTTATAAGAAGCAGCTCTCTCAAAATTATTCCAGCACTGAAATGACACAACAGAGGAATGTCAACAGAGGTGAAATAGAAAAGTTGAGATCACATATTAAAACATTGCAAGACAAAGTAGAAATCCTCAATCAGCATATTGAAGAAACAGAAAAGGAATGTGACATCAAGATAAATGAACAATTGGAAGTAAGTACTCGTAGATATTTACACACAGAGTTCGCCAGGGAAATGGTTGATAATTAAAATATGATTATAAATTTAAAAGCATTTATTAATACAACTGAGATATGCGATATAAACAATATCGGCAGTGTCCACAGGCTTAATTGAGTTAAATACACAGTTTTTATATCTCAGTGACAAAATCTGTCGGCAACGTAACCATCTTAAACCCATACATTTTGTGTATAAAAGGTTTCCTTTCGTCCACCTCTATCCAAAATAGAAATGACAGATTTTGAAAGAACCAATCAAAACTACAAATTTCTAATTTCAAAATGGCAGTTGTACTTGTTAGAGAAGCCATGACAAAATATAATATTTAATATTTTAGCATAAAAAAAAATTTTACTCTAATTTTATTGTGTAATTTAGAAATGAAATTTGTTCCGGAAGCGGAGTAGCAAAATAATACTTGTGTTATTTCACTTTTATTTGTATCACCTAAAGGAACATGCCATTCAAATTAAAATAATATATATATTTTCCCAAATAAGTGGTGGATAAACTCGATAAAATATTTTAATTATAAAAAAATGTTTTTATTATTAATATTTTGACACTTTGTCAGTAACATTTACAAAATGACCATTTATGTACATCAAAACTGTTAGCATCTAAATATTATTGAAATAATGCTGGCAGTGTCCAAATGTGGGAAACAAAAATCACAAAAGTGTCCATTTTAAAAAAAGGTTTTTTTTGAAGAAACAGTCATTTTGAATATGAACCGGTTCAAAATATTAACCCGTTCAAAAAAGTTCTAGGTGAAACAACATCATACCACCAATTGGCGGCAAAATTCATAAATTCAAAATTCACAGGCTAGCTTTTTCTGAATTTAATTTTTACAAAAAAACCATGAAAACGTTTGTATAACTAAAAAAAAATAGAGCTTCTATTTCATCACAAGCGTCCATTGACTGCGATTTCATACGGTTTTGAGATTCTAATGTCTATGGCAAATAATATTAAGTTTATTAGTTTTAATTAGTGTAAAGGTCTTAATAGTCTTAGTAGGTAATAGTTTTTTTTTAAAAAGTTTAATTTAGTGTATAACTTCTGATATAAATGGATAATAAAAACACACATTTTTGTGAAAAACACAAAAATATAAATTATTATTGAATTAGTTGCAGTTGATATGTTTGTTTAAAAAGTGAATCGTCTCTATTTTGTTATATAAAACTGTATGGTCATATCAATATCATGACTCTAAAAAGGGTTTGTAAGATTTTAACTTAAACTTATCTATTTTAAATTTGTTTATTATATATCAATAATATTTTTTTTCATAATAATTTCAGCGCATGAAGATTGAGCGAGCTACTTATAAAGATGAGCTATCAGAATATAAAAGTAGAGTCGTTTCATTAGAACAACAATTACAAACTCAGAGAGAAAGGTATTCCACTCTGCTTGGAGAAAGAGAGGGTGAGATACGGGCGCGCCATGTGAAGGAAGAAGAAGGGAAATCAGATAATTCTAGACACCATGATATTAATGGTTCATTGCAGGTATTAATAATTCTTCACACAGTAGTAGAGATGTATGATGTATTCTAAGAGTTTAGAAAATTATTTTTTTTGTAACTGGAGTTGAAAATGTTTAATATGGAGAAAATATAAAAAAATATTCTGGTCTAGACAAATTACTATGCGATTTCATATATTTAATTTCTTTTAACATGTAATGAAGAAAGCTTAACATGAATATATTTTGCACCTCAGAAGAGCAAAAATATATTTTGACCATGATGTCATTAAATTGTTTATTAATTATGACTCACTTTCTTTTGACTGGCAAACCTTTTGGGCTTGGCATGTCAAAATTTCAGAAAAATCTAATTTAACTTTGCTGGCATGTCACCCTTTCCCAAAAACAATATATTTTTAATTAAAATTTAACTGGAAAAAATATGGACCCCATATAGACTTCTGGTAGTGGGATACGTGTTCTTTGATAACCCTGATATTAGTGAACGCTGGCATGTCGTCGAAAACGCTGTGGCATGTCACCTTTGACACGCGTGTCATAGGTTCGCCATCACTGGACTAGGTCGACATTTGATATGGAACAACAGACACAAGGATGCCACTTGCTGCACACCACCCTTACTATTTTAAGACGCGGCCTGGATTAACTGGGCCGCATTATCACCAAATTGTTTATGACTTTACGACTTAACTTTCTATTGACTAGTCCAGGATCTGTTATATTATATAATACTGCACTATTGTTAGTGCTTTATTGAAAAAAATACATGTGTATTTAATTATTTCAGGAAGTATCTGCTCCGCCACACATGTTACATTATGCTCATGAATTAGCACGAAAAGATTTAGAAATATCTGCCCTTAGAAAAGAAAAACACCATCTCGAGGGGCAATTCAGGTGAATATAATATTTTGGTTTTTCACATATTACACAAAAATATTTAAAAAGTATTTTGTAAAACTTCCATTCTCTTGATAATAGTATATATTTTATAATTGATGGATCATTTTTGGTTATACATATAACAGAGATTGCCAGCGAGATGCAACTATTGACAAGGAAAGATTCAAAGAAGTCAGAAGAAATTTGAAAGAAGAAATCGACAGGTAATTGTGTATATATAATATGTATGTGTATATGTGTATGTATAAATGTTATTTTAGAAACTTGTTAATTTTTTTTTTACATTTTAATCATTATATGTATTGCAAATATAATGTATATCTATGTTGAACTTATTACATATAAGACTATATATTAGGGTTGTCCAAGAAAAAATAATTTTTTAAAATGAAAAGCAACCTTTTTAAAACAAATTTATTTCAACAACATTATTCTAAAATATATTCTCCATCATTAGATGTGACCTTCCATCATTCAAGCATTTTTATTGATTCCTCATTTATAAAAATTCATAGGCTTTGACCCAAAATACTCTGTTAGAGCCGTTTTTACTTCACTAACATTATGAAGTCTTCTTCCATCTAAATAATGCTGCATAGATTTAAATAAGTGGTAATGAGATGGAGCTGGATCGCGGTATATGGAGGGTGATCCACAGTTTTTCATTTTAGTATGTTAATTTTTTCTTGCATTATTTTGTTCTATGAGGATGAGCATTATCATGTTGCAAAACACAGGTCTTTTTATTTTCAACAACAATTGACGTAATCAGTCCAGCTGTTCACAGTTCTTTTGTGCCGTTATTGTTTCACTTGGTTTGAGTAATTCAAAACGAATTATCGCATGCAATGTCCCACCAAACAGACAATAGGAACTTTTTTAAAGTAAGGCTGGATTTTGGGGCTGTACTAGTTACCTGCTTCATTTATAGCCATTACATTTTGTATCTTTTGTTATCCTACAGTACCCACTTCTCATCCCGAGTTACTATATCGTGCAAAAAAGGTGAATTTGTTTCCTGTGCGGGTAAAGAATTGTTCACATTCATACGCCTGCCGCTTTGTTCTCTTTGCTTAATTAATGCGGTACCCATATCCCATGTTTCCAAACCTTCCAGATTTTTTTTAGAGCATTTTTGGACACTGGACCATGAGAATTCAGTTTTCTTGGCTCATTATTAAATTGAAATCTCTGGATTGGGCTCAATTTCAGTAGTAATTCGACCTTCATTGACAATTTTAGATGTTCCATGTTGAGGTTTGTCTTCAGTAATAAAATCTACCAATTTAAATTTCCTAAATCATTTTTGGCATTGACGAACATACAATATATTGCCGTAAACTGCAAATGTTTCTGGACACTATTGTAAATGAGCTTTTTTTATAAAATTTTATTTGTGGAATTATGTTAAGTAGATAATGAAAAAAAACACTTCTGACACAAAGACCTGCAGTCAAGCTGGCAAGCAATTCACGAATTAGTAAAAGGGAAGTAGACACTTCAATGATTTGCACGCAATTGTAAGCCTTTCTAATGTTTTTCTGTTAACGGATCAATCGAAAAGAATTTTCAATTCAGTAAATGACTTGAGTAATTCACTAGCTTAAAGATAGAACAGAGTAATGTGAATTGCTCAATGCGGCGAATTCACAAGAGCGCCATTGGTATAGCGATGAGTTTCCATGGTAGTTTTTAGAACTGAGCAATGAAAGTCTCTACTGGTACACAGATGGTGATAATTGTAAAATAATGTTTCCGTTTATGTTAATCCAATTATTTCATTTATATTTGTTTCTCTAAATTTTTAGTAATGTCCAGCTTTTTTGCTTGTATGGACTGCACGTCCCTGCAAATAATATACATATTATTAGCATTATTTAACATTTTATTTAGTAGAATTATTAATATGACTAATTGTGATGTATTTTTGCAGATTGCTTCGTAGTCAGTCGAGAGAGGGCGCAAATCTGGAATATTTAAAAAATGTTGTGTTATCTTTTTTACTTTCCACAGATCTATACAGGAAAAAGCATATGCTAAAAGCAATCGCTGCTGTTCTTCATTTTACTGAATCTGAAAAAAAAAATGCTTATAAGGCAGCATTATAATAGTAAATGTACAGGTTTCTAATTACATAATTAAGTTATTAATTATGAAATTATTTTTATATTGAAATTAGTTTTTCATATCAATAGAGTGGAAATTTTTCTTGGCTATTCTGCCATGTGTTTCCAACCTCTCTGGCCAACATTTTGGATCCCATTTCGGGGTTCATCATCAGGGCCGAACAATGTGTATGTTGTGTTGGTGATTTTATTAGTTTTAGTAAACCTGAGAACATTTTCAAGCATCTTTGATTTTTTTTGACCAAATGCTATGTTCATTTTTGAAGTGAAACTACAACCAAATAGATTAAACAGTCTCAAAAAAGAGACAGCTTCATAATATTCCCTTAAATAATATTAAAATTATACAATGTCAATGTTTTTGATGCCTTGAATCATAGGTATGTTTTACACTTTTTCTAAGGGACTTGACTAGTTAAATAGAATAAATAAGAGAGATAGTAAAATTCATTTTAAATGACTGACATAAGTAAGTTATGTACCTATACCATTCATCAGTAATAATTATTATTCATATTTAAATAATAAATTAAATGTAATATTATTGATATTACCATGACTGTAATTTGGTTTTAACTCACAATTTAAACTTTTTCTAGTACTCATTATTATCAATACCATTAGCAAATAATTTTTAATTGTTAAGCTGTTACAAGTGAAATCAATATTCTTTTGACTAACGATATGCGTTCTTTATCTGACAATTTTTTTTATCTGTAACAATTTTGAAGGTTACTCAATTTTATTTTAGAAGTTGCTTAAAAATATTGTACAACTTCTTTTACTATGTAATGCTTATGTAAAACTATTTATTTAAAATAAATATTACTCCACTAGTTGAATGCAGGAATAAGTAAAAAGGAAATAACAATTTAAGAGTTTCTTCCGTTTTAAACATCTACACATTTATTGATAAAAAATTAAAAACATAAAAATCAAAACATACATTTTTGATTAAAATCAATTTTTTGCATTTCACTATGGGAACATATAAATATTAAAAAATATTTCTTTTCACAATTAGTTGAAAGAAAAAATATTATTTAAACTCTTAAGCATAAGTGAATTTAAAAAAAAGAAAGAAAAGGGAAATCACTTTTATGGGATGCATTTGAATATATAATATGAATCTAAATGACCATACAAACTTCTAAATTTTTATCTTTGCAGTAATATATTTTTAGTTCAGTTGTATATGCAGCGTCCCGATTTGCGTCAGAGTTCGGTTCCAGGAAAGTGTTTACTTTAATAAATAAATTTTAAATTACAGTTCCATACCTCACAGTTTAAAATATAATTCAATTTATTCAAACTAAGTTTTTTTAAAATTGTTCCTGTTTTGAACTAGTGGAGTGATGTATACATACATACACAATGGATCCCAGATTTTAAGTATTTTTCAAAATATGTGATTATAAAATTATTTGCGATATAACATTAAAAAAATGTCTTTTTAGCTGTTCTCAAAAAAGTGTTAAATCAGGGTTCCACTGTTATTTAGCGGATAGCTTATAAAGTATTTACATAAATAAGATACAAGAAATGAGACAGAAAACCAGTAAAAATAAATATATGTATACATACCTATGTAAATATAAAATATTTTTTTCTCTTTGTAGGTGGTGTGATTATAAAATAATAATAGTGTTTTGATATTTATGATTGTTTCAGTATAAAATGTGATGTAAATGTATTCAACATATTTTTATTTATATTGTATTATATATGTACATACATACACACATTTTAAACTTTCCACTAATTTATTATTATTCAAACATACCTTTCCTCCTAGAAAGTATTAACGGGCAAGGTGCAGAAATATTTTTGTACAGAAAAAGGTACTTGTACATTGTATTGTACTTGTACATTGTAGGTATTGCAATTATTTTTTCTGTAAACCGGAGCAGAGGGTACCTGTACCGTAATTGTCTCTGAGAAATTTTACATTAAACATTAGTAGAAAGGCCCAGAATATTACTGTCCACCCAATGTGACTAACGGCACTAGCTCATGGTGACGACTATCATATTCGAAAGTTGGGTAGTATAGTATTGTTATTACAAATAACTTGGTAGTTAGTTATTGGTAAATGATCAGATACTGGGTACTAATAAAATGGTGGCTCTGTACATCATACGCACCCTTTTTAAAATAAATTTCACCTTGCTTACAATACTGTCATACTCAATATTTTATTGCGTTATGTTGGGACTGATTTTGCTGAAATTTTATTTGAAAGAATTTGTATAATATCATAATAAAATATGTCAGTAAAAGCTCTCATAATATGACCGATTCCATCTACATATTCCAATAAAGTTGAGAGGGTGTTTTTAAATTTATATGAGAAAGATATTTAACTGACACATTGAAATGGATAGGTTCTTTGAGGGCACATGTGTATTTATTGCATCTTTTAATAATATTTATTTAATATGTCGATTTTATTCCTTCTCGATTGATATGTGTAAATTTTATGACTGTATAAAATTAATTAAATAAAATTAAATATGGCTAACATAGTCTAGTTGTTTGAACCTATTAATAGTTATGCAACTTTATGTTATTATTGTTGCTACTAAAGTAAAAGGATTTGTATTGTGCATTGTAAATTCTTTGAAACTGAGAAAAGGAACAAAAAAAAAAAGATTTCATTTTCATAAATAGATCCATATATATACAAACATATGTATGTAGTTTCTACCTTGTATAATTGGTAAAGTGTAACCTCTTTCTTTTTTTAGGTTATTTCAATGTTTTAATTTATTAATATGTACCTACAACTAGATATTAATGGCATTTCAAATATGCAAAATAAAAATACAAAAATTAGGTAATTTTTTATGGTGTGTTTACTTGTTTAGTTTTAGTAAAATTAAAAATTGTATTTATATTTAATATTGTTTAAACCACTGTGTTGTTTTTACGTCAACCGGTTTCGATACTAACATATCTTCGTCAGGACTGGCGTATAACTGAACTATTCCATAAAATTTAAACAACATCCATTACGGGGTGTAAGCAGTCTTGGTAAAAGTGGGGAGGTGATTAACAAGGGGGTATTGAAATAGGGAAAATATTAAGTAGCGGGTTGTTAAACTAAAAATTTTATGCTACAAATATCGACAATCTATATCTATAAAGAAGAGAGTCTGTTGGTTGGTTTGTTTGTTTTTTATACAATTCTATAGTTTTATTCTGAGCTTGATGAGATTTTGCACATTTAACCCTCAAAATAAGAGGAAGGTTACTATTTGCATGAGATTTTGAAAAACCACCCCCATCCCCCTTTCCCACCCCTTAAAGCAGAATTTTGGTACTTTTTGATGAAGTTTTGCACACTTGACTGTCAAAACAAGAATGTCACTGTCTATGTGAGATTTCAAAAAACCATCCCAATTCCTCTTTCCCACCCCTTAAATCAGAATTTTGGTATTTTTTGATAAAATTTTGCACAATTTACATTCAAAATAAGAGGAAAACTATTGTTTACATCTAATTTCGAAAAAAAATACTATACCCATCCCCTAAATGAAGTCTCTTTACTCTGCATGAAACCCAGGCAACACCGGGTACTTCAGCTAGTATTTAATAAAATTATTTGAAAACTATAAACTAACTATAAACTAAACTATATATCATATTTGAATTCAACACATTTTTTTATATCCTTGTAGACAAAAGTAGCAAGCTTCAGCAGTTATGACATAAATACAGAACCTTCTAAAAAATTTTTTTTTTTACTATTTCTTCTTCGCTGCTTTTAATTGACCATGTTTACCTGAGTTTTTTAAAATGTTTTTTGAACTTCATAAAAAAAACACATTAATTCCGGGAAGACTATTATAATATACAGTGATGCCTCACATAACGTACTTAATTCGTTCCAGGAGCAAGTTCGTTATGTGAAACGTGTTTTCCCATAACTATACATGTTAAAAAATTAAATTTGTTCCGTAGCATAAAATATAGTACCGTAACATAAAGAAAATACTCACGTTTTTTATTTTTTAGTCAGACGCAGATTTAGGAGAGTCTACCAAGGCTCGCAGGATCAAATCCTCTTGTTCCATCCTTTGCTTCTTGGCTGCTGGCTTCTTGAAAAACCTTTCCAAGGTTGTCTGTTTCTCTTTCTTCTTCAACACCTGCCGAAAATAGTCCAGTCCAAATAATGCAATCCGTTGTGTGAAGCAAGGTTCGTTGTGTGAGTCGCGTAATGGAGTCGAACAGAAAGTTCGTTGTGCGCAGCGTTCGTTTTGTGAGGCGTTCGTTATGCGAGGCATCACTGTATATGTATTGTCTTTATAAACTTTTTGTTTGTAATTGCTCCAATCGCAGCAAATTTGGATTAATAAACCCTTGGTTTTTTTCTATTGCAAACATACCTAAGGGGCCACTATTTTTTAGTGGCAGTTTTGATAGAGTATGTAAATGAGAAGGATTATTTATTTATTTGACTATTGCAAACCCAAAAATTAAGGGACCGGGAGCGTGTGATACACTGTTAATAATTTCTTTTGGAATCTCGATCTACGTAAAAAAAACGCACACATTAGCTTAACTGAGAATTTGACTGATCCGATTTATCAGTGCTATGGTGCACCTTTTTTAAATGTAATTAGAAATTTTGATTGACATTGAAAATGAATTAACAATAAAGTTTAGCTATTAATGAATTTAACTTAATTATTTTTTTAATTTGGGTTTTTGGCATCAAATAAGTAATGATGGTCGATTTGAATTGAAAGTGTTGATAAGATAGGTTATAATTTAAATGAACAGTTAAGCGGCCGGTGTAAATTTATTTTGGGGTATTCGGACGCTTACATATAGCGTACTGATATTTCATAACCTATGATTTTATGGTTGAAGAGAGCTCTATTTTACACCTAGGTGTTTGCATGGTGCATTCAGGTTGTGGAAGCGATAGACATCCACAGATACTATAAAATTGTAAGTCAAAAAATAATTCCATATACATATGTATGTATTTTTCAGAAAGACTATCAGGTGTATAGTATTTACACGAATAGCTTGTTGAAAAACACCTTATAATGTTTTCAAAATTTATTTTCAATATTCTTCTTTTTCACTACATTTCAATCGTAATTCATATTTCATATGTAAAATGTTTTTCTTCTTCAAATTTTAGAAAGCAACTAATCTACTAATCTTGCGTATTTTATGCTGAGTAATATGTATTATTCTTGTTTAGCGATTTACACCCATTTGTACAATACATTATTTCATTAGCTAAACCGTACTGCGAAAGTACATCTTATCAGGATAAAATAATTTCTAATATGTATGTGTTTGTGTTGAATAGTGATTAAACACATATAATTATTATCAGAATGCGAAAGGTGTATCTCTAATTTAAGTAATAGACTATCAGGATTATTAACAGCATATTTTCAAGAAGAAATTTACTTTTTCTGTCACAATTTTATTTTCGTTAAATACAGTGCGTAGACCGGTGGAGGTATACTTGAAGAAGGAAGCCAGGACTCCTACCAGGTTGTAGTCCAGGGGTGATAGTGATGCGTTAGTAATCAGATAATGAATTATTACATGTGAAATATTTTTTTAATTGTTGAAATGTGATGCAAAATAATCAAACAAAATATTTATCGCAGAAACCTAAAAAATCTTTACACAAATGAATATATTATAATATCGGTATAAAAATATAGTAATTCATTAAAAAAATAATATATTTGAGTGACTTTTCAGAAATCCTGATAGGCAAAATTATTTGAAAAATTTATTGTTGTTAGATAAAGAGTTAACATTCAGAGTTGATGCCTATCCTAGCAATATTGAACACTATAATCTGATTGCACAATGCAATACATTTTCTCATGAAACTGTACAAATTTGTGGAAATACGTTTCTAAAGTATTCTGTTTTTTAATTTTGTATTTAAATTTATTCTTACTTTCACCGCAACATTTTATTTTTATATGCACGTAATAATCTGTAAAATTAATAAATATATAAAAGATAGGAATTTGTGGTGTATGTTTAATTATTTACACTTCAAATAGCCCTTGGAATAATTATAAATAAACTATAAATCAACGAATTAAATGTTTTTTTTTTTAAATGAACCGAATTGAACTAAGGCTAATTTAAAATTAAAGTATTATTTTCACATATATTTTAATTATTGAATATTTTTATGACCTAGGTCAGGGGTCGGCAGATTTTCTAATGAGAAGAGTTAAATATTAACTAAACAGAATCTCTAAATTTTTATAGAATCGCGACATACATTTTCACTGCAGCTATATAAATTTTAATAATGAAAAAAACGAGATAAAATCAAGATTTTTATTTAAAACTCAAATTCACGATACAGTTGTAGGCTACTTAGTAGAATGGAATATAAGGGCGTTATTAGTTTCAATAGCTCAGTGCACTACTTATAAAACAAGAAATCCTAAATAATTAAACACTTTTTGGGCTTTGTAAAGTTTACTAGTTAGAATGGTGACCTTGCATCGCTTCCGAAAGCTTTGCTAGTCTGGCAAGTAACTTTGTAAATTATCTCGGTTAATTTGCTCTTGCTTTGCTTATTTTTTTTACTTGATTCATGGAATTCATGTTTGTTAGCATAAATAGGTAGAGTCAAAGATTGTGAGAATGGCAAATGCTAGTTATTTTATTGTGTCATATGTTTCAGGTAAACTATTCCATGTATCATAAATATTATTGTAGATGAAAATATAAGCTTGCCTATGAAAAGAGCCGTATGCGGCTCGCGAGCAACAGTCTGCTAATCCCTGGCCTAGGCGATATTAAAGAATTACTCTTTATTTATTTGTATATAAAAGTTCTCAAGTGCTACATATGGTAGTGAACCTGAAATATTATTTTATTATTTATTTATTTATACATAAATTGCCTTGCATAGTTGCTTTCATAATTCCAGCCTCACTGGGCCATGCCCATGCTGAGGCAAACATTTTATGCATTTTTACATGTAGATATTAGTCTAAAAGTAATAATTACACATTAAATTAATTAAATTGAATTAACATTATAACAGTCCCTACACAATCAGTTGTCACTTGGTGGGTAGTATAGGATTACACACTCATACAATCGGATTGGAAAATCTTCTTTACCTGTACTCGCACATACACTACTTTGATTCTGGACATGCGTCATGGTGGGGTTCAGAGTTTTTCATTCAGAGTTTCATTCAGAGTTTTTTATCCATTTTTTCATTCCATTTTTGAAATAATTTGGTTTCTCAATTTTTTTTATACATTTTAGAAGCAAATCAAATATTTTGGGTGTAACACAAATGTGGCTTCTATGACTGTATGTAGTCTTCATCCTGGAAATTGCTAAGTTTTTCTTCTGTGAGGTTCTGGTGTTTTTGGTATTTTCGTAGTGGCCTCTGGAGTCTTTGTTATTAGATAGTTTAGGAGATTCCCTGCACAAATATGGGCCATGTCCATTACATTTGAATCATTGAAAAGTGCATCCAAGATTGTTTTCACTGGTAATTTGAAAATTACTTTCAGTTTGTGTTTTTTGCGCTTTTAGATACATTTTGTTGTATATTCCCCCTAATATCCCAAATTCAATGGTGGATTGAGCTAAAGTATAATATACTGTCATTAGAAGTTGACTTCTCATGATATTTCTTATGTTTTTGAACACATATGTCAATTTTTAAATTCTTTTGTTCACCATTTCTATTTTAGGGAATTAATGATTACTCCCAGATATTCTATTTTTGGACACAAACATAATAGGTTTGGATCATTCTTTTCATAGTCATAGTCATGTTGTTTCAGGATTGAATTGGTTGATGGCCGCCCTTTGTTGGCCGCCATATGTCTCATTTTTTCCATTGAGCGTAAGCAAGTTTATATCTAGCCATTTTTAGATTTTTCTCTTAGCTATATGTATTTATTTTTTGGTAGGCGTTTTTCCATATATGTGATGTTATTATTAATATAACATTTCTTTATTAGATCACATAATTTGTTTATGTGTATAATAAACATTATTGGGCCTAAAATGCTATTTTTGGTAGTAAGTGTTTTGTTTGTATTGTTTATTCTAACATATTGACTTTTTTTACTCGTATAGCTATTGATCCAGTTGAGTGCTTTATTCTCGGCATACATTATTCACTATAAAGTTAAAATTGGAAGCAACAGGTTGCTTCCAATTTTTTGTGTAATAAATAATCAAAAGATTTCTAGAAACGTTGCAGAGCATTTTTTCCCTTAATCAACATGTTTTTTGATAAAGCTTGTAACTGACGCTATTGCATTGGATGTAGTTTTACAGACAGAATTTAATTAAGTTATTTGTCTATAATTACTCACTTTGTTATTTCTTCCTTATGAATTGTTATTCTGACTCCATGTTTGAGGTATGATGGAAGGGCACCCTCATTAAAGCTTTTATTTATTAAGTATTCTAATGGGTTGATAAGTTCATTTAGTAATTGTTTTATTGTGTTTACCGATCGGATCCAGGTTCTTAATTTTATAGGATTGAGTGAAATATATATTCAGTACTGTCACATATATATTTACTATACACTTCTCTAGTCAGACCTCAGGTAGAATATAATTTGGTAATATGGTCGCCACAAATCATTGTTCACTCGACGGCGGTTGAAAGAATCCAGAAAATGTTTATAAGATTCATTAATTTTAAATTAAATATACGCTCTGAGGATATCAATTTTGATTATATCTCCTTAGCTGTCTGAAATTGTTAAAATTATCAGTGAGACATGTGACGACCGACCTTATATTTCTATACAGGATCATCAGTGGTATGATAGACTGCTCCCAGATTGTTGGTATGCTTGAATTTCACGCACCATTGAGGTTATCGAGACACAATTCATTGTACTATTACAGTGGTAATGTCAGAACTCATGCATTACCCAAAATGCATTCTTTGGGGAATGAATATGCGGAAGTAGTTGACATTTTTGCTGTAAATTTAACTCTTTATAGGACTGCATTATTACAATTGTTTGATAGATTGCTTTACTTCACATTTTGTATTTATTTTAAATTTTGATTGTTATAGGACACGCCGATATGTAATTTTTTCTTTGTGTATTGCACTTCTGATGAAATTTTTGTTATTTTATAAATTAATGCCTGAATAGGGTATGTATATTAATAATAATAATATAAACAGGAATTATACAAACATACTATATTACGAAGGTACATATTATAATATATACTACATATTATTTTATTAATTAAAAAAAAACTATATTTTTTCTGTATTATGTATATGAAGTATATTTTCAAAACATATCTTTGTATCTCCTCGACCTTTAGTAGAACATTCTGTTTGCTTGCAGCTTGCACCTGTCTGGCCACAAATCAGTCATGTTTGCTCTGTAATTATTTAATGGACTTGAATTTATCCCCTAAGTACTATCATCCTGAGTATTTTGGTGGAGGCTTTAATGTATAGAATTTATTTCGCGGACAATGTGTAAATTGGACACCTGCGTGTTGCTTTTCCTGGTTTGAAACTCTGTCATAATTATTAATTATAAAATGTTATCTTTTTTATTTTTGACATACAATATTTTTTGTATTTAAAAAAATTAATACATAATAATAATATTTTTATTAATATTTAAAACAATGTTAGAATCTTAAAGACTTGCATAATTGTTACCTTATGTTATAAAAAAAAAAACAATTGTTTGATTTTTCCAAATTATTGTAGATAATGTATTTGTGTTTATTATTCCAGATTGAATATTTCAAAATATATATGTGATTTTATATTTATAATAAAGGTATTATATGAAATACACGTTTTTTTCATTTACCATAGAAGTTTACAGAAATTACACATTACATTGATTCTAATAGAAATGTTCTATCAATTATAAATAATGATGGTATCTCATACCAGCTAAATAATTAAGGTTGATATATTTTTTACCATTAAATAAATTTTTTAATAATTGTTATGTATTTGAATTACGAAAAGACAAGATGAAAGGACGTAGAAGAGGAAAAATAAACTGACTTTCAGGTGTTATTACTAAATGCATCAACACTATTATTAAGCTGAATGGTGGTATTACATAAAGGCATTACAATAGTACCTTCAACTTAACCTTTTAGTCTAAATAAAACCTGTAGTCAAGGATGATTAATAGAGTAAATAAAAAAATAACTTGTATATATTACTAGGACATACAAGTAAATAAATATATTAAAATAATAATTACTAGTAGAAAGCAGACCGACGGCCAGTATTTCCGTATAATCTATTTTTCAATGATGAAAATAATTAAAAATATAAAATTTATCATAAAAAGATACCTGCACATATTCAATAGTGATAGTATGTACAGGAATAACAGTTATTATAGAAAAAAATAAATAAATGAAAATAATATGTATAAATATTTTTAATGATGATTGTAAACTGATGAGAATAATGATTTTACAATTATTGATCTACAATATATTCATGTTTAAAGGGTTTATTGAGAGTATATATATGCGTATGTACATTTGTATAATCCACCACGCGAAATGATCGTATTTCATGTTATCTACGCGGCACGAGCGACCGCACATCCAATCGCCTACCAATTCGTAAAACGTTTGTTTTTAATTCAATTACCATCGCGCGCACATAAATCGCCTTTGCGAAATTTCGTTCCAGCTATGCGTAGGTTGAATTGTAATTTCCCCGGCATCACAATGAAATTCTGCGGTCTCTATGCATGAGAAATTGTTTCGATGTTTTCCGGACGCACCCTGTATGCAGCCAGGGCCGGCACTCGGGGCTGCACTATGATTTCAAAGCTTCTATGTAATTTTGGCTAACGGGACAATATCTGCCGAACGGGACTACGTTTGCCGAATGGGACTATGTGTCTTGAATTGGATACGCGGTCGTAGACTGTAATTTTTACCAAATGTCTATAGGTTGTTAAGGCATGTAACCTCAAAGTTAGATAAATATTGCTACAATATAATAATTAGGACTGGAATGTATGTCGTTCTATCATATACTTTATCTTTACCAAGTGTTACCGATGTATGTATTTAATAAAACAATATAAAATAAATTATCTTGTAAGATACAATTAATAGCGTACTCATCTTCAGACTATTAAACTTGAGAAAAAAATTACTTATTAGCCCGAATATAACGCGGTCACAAATATAATGCGGCGCTTGAAATTTTGAAAAATGTATCATTTCATTATTTTTGGGAACAAACATAAAACAAGATGGTAACTAAATATATCTAAATTTATTTAGAGGTGATATTTTAACACACGTAGGTATTATATGTGAAATACTACTGTGTCTTCACAGCTAGAAAAGATTTTTTTCTGTTTGATTTCCGTCATCCCACGTTCAGTTCTACCAATATTATTTGAAATGCAGCTCTTTTTGAACTGCTTATTTTATCCAAGTATATGCCATTAATGATTGTTTACTTCGGGTGCTTACGTTATATTTCATTCGAAGCTTAAAAATATTTTTTTTTCTGCATTTCTTGCGACCATGATCATGAAATTCATATTGTATCTACGTCTATTGCCTTTCCTTATTTGTAAACTCCATAAACCTTTCCTTTCGATACGATCATTACCTGGATTCGTTTTAAAAGTTAAAAATGTTTGAAAAAATATTCGCGAAGCGCATCATCGCAATGACAATGTGCGGAGTGATCGCGTATTTTTTTTGGTAGGTATCGAATTTCAAAATAAAAACTTTTTTTATAACATCGAGTTATGTTCGGACCGATACTATTCGTTAAAATAAATATAAATGCACTGGAATTCTTGTAATACCTAAATGTTTTGTTAAATACTGAATGCCTACCGTATTACATAAGAAACACATAAAATACTCTTATTTGTATTTTTCTTACATTAAGAATAAACCAACTCTTGAAGGAAACGTACAAAGGCCATTTAGTTATTCTAGAAAAGCTCAAAAAATCTATCAAAATACTTTCTAATAATAAAGTTATTAAATTATAATATTATATATAATATATATTTTTTAAAAACAAACATAAAACACAAAAAAAGATCTGATTCAGATTTCAGATAAACACACTGATTATGTTTTCACAATGTTATCACCTGATAATGAGAGGGACTGCAACTCTCGAAACTTGTAATGAAAATAACCCAACGTGTGTGTAGTACAGAGTTTTGTTATGAAAGTTAAAATCAACTTTATTATATTATATTAATTACTTATATATTAATGCATGATAATAATGTATGTTTGAAGACTAAAAAGTCATAGGGAGTGACCTATTTTTACTTCGCTTTATTCTTATTGGATCATATGAAACTTTATCTTCTTCGTATGGCGTGCGATGGCACACGCAAGCTTTGTATCCGATTAGGATTACTGATATATCCTCAAGGCGAGCGTAGATAGGGTGGGTATCTATGATAAACTAAGCTGTTTAAGGAACTCTGCACTCAGATGACTCCTTTAAGAGTATGCGACAAATATGCACACCGGATGTAGGATATAAACTTATTCTCGTACGTAAAACCTTAGTCTATTAAGCTACGACAACCACCTATAAATATGATTTTTTATTTAAATTTCATTAATTTACATATCAACGCTATCGTTGAAAAGAATTGTGACGACTTTCCAAGTATCACCAGATTCCTTAGGGTCCTCTGCTTACTGACTGATACTTTGAGTCCAGTTCTTAGTAATAATAACTTAGTATGTCCTGATAACAATATTAAGTTTATTTCAGCAAGTATTACAGTAATTATAAATTATACACTTCAGAGATAGACTAATTATTCAGGTGGAGCTGTGATGGAAGAGACCCGATCCCCCAGAGACGGCTTCTTATAATGTTTATCTCCCACCACTCATCTACTCACTTTCCTGACACACACACACACACACATGCATGTAAAAAGTGACAGTTCTCACAAGAATATATATTAAATATAATTATAAATTATTAGCGTAAATCTGTTCTTGAAAAATCTATTTCTTGTTTTCAAATGCGGCTATATCCAATGAAAGATAAAATGAAGAACATAAAGATAATTTGAACAGATTAATATTTATCGGTTTTAATTCACTGGTGATTGAATTTACAAAGCGTTGTTAACGGTCAACTTCTCTCATAAAAGTTATGGAATACAATATCTGCCGGCGCTACACCCCTGAGCGCAATGGTCGGCGGGAACGCAAATTAGGATTTTAATGCTGCCCCATTACCGCACGCTTTATCGCCGGGCGAGGCTTAGCCTCCGACTGCGCGCCGTCATTTTTTTTAAACAATACAAAGTAAACCAAATCTCACCGGTACAAAGGGATATATTTTAATCTCTAGACCGTTCCCAAAGGAGTAAACGAAAACGTTGTTTTTTACCAAATGCCACGGTGCTAGCCCGTTCGCTAGATCCATCTAATCCAGGTCTTACAATTTCATTCGGAGTGAGAAATGATCTCATGCGGATTCCGGATTTGATACGAAGTCATAAGCTCTTTGGTATTAAAAAATAATTTTATTTCTCGTGTAATTCTTGCACCGAGCTGCTGGAAGAAATAAAACTTTATGCGCATATTTATTTACCGATTAAATACACTCATTAGTAAGTATGAATAATGATGTATATTTTCAGGTTTCACAATCCTGGCAATGAAAACTTTCCTGAAAGTTCTTTATTAACTCACGATATTATTTAAAAAAATTTCATTATATAACAAATTTGTACTAAAAATAATTCTATAATATTTTTACCCTCTTTCTATCACCTTTAACCTAGAGCAATTTACTTTTAAAACAATTTATAATATGTCATTCAGATATATGCAAATAATAACATCTATTATTTTAACTCTTTATGTATGCACAAATTAATTTAATAATAATAAAAAATTAAATGAATTAAGAGAAAAAAATCTATTTATCGAAAAAATATTTTAGTTGTTACCGGGATTTGAATCTAAACCTTTTCCTTTCCAAAGAAATACGTTATCCAATTTCGCTATATCAACCAAGCAGGTTTACGACAAATTTTTGAACTTATATTCTCTAGCTCTTTGAAATTGACTCTATTTAACTGATCTCTTATTCCAGTTATAATATAATTTTTATTGGGTTTTATTAAAATTTTTCTAAAAAATTGATCTTATATATACGAGGGTGATTTGATAAGTAATTTAGTTTGATATTAAAGAAAACAATTCGAGTTTTCTAACCTACTTTATTTTTTGACATAGTCCCCTCGAACTTCAACGCACTTACCTCAACGTTTCTCCAGTTTCGCGATTCCTTCGCGGAAATGAGTTTCTTCGGGGCTTTCAAAATACTCGTTTACTTCCTGTATAACCCTTTCATTTGACTGAAATTTTCGTCTTGCCAGGAAAGTTAAGGGTTTCAGGAATAGATGGTAGTCCGAGGAAGCTAGATCTAGTGAATAGGCAGGATACGGAAGCAGTTGAAATCGTAGCTCGGCCAATCGACTTGACTTGAATGCACCGGTGCATTGAATCGACACATGTTTTTAGCCATTCTTGGGTGTTTCTCTACCATTGCCGCCTTTGATTGGTCCAAAAGTGATGCATAGTATTCTCCGGTAATGGTTTTCCCCATTTCGAGGTAGTCAATTAGGAGAATTTCTTTTGCGTCTCAAAAAATTTATCATCTTTCCAGCGGATTGAAAGCGTTTCACCTGTTTTGGAGCCAGTTCGCCGTGTCTTGAGTGCTGTTTTGTATCCGCGATATAGTGGTGTATCTTGGTTTCGTCCATTGTCATAAAACGACGCATAAATTATTCTTTTCAAACATTTATTATCGGCAGATCTTTGTATGTGCATTTGCTTTTGCTATGGAGTTAGTAAATGCGGCACCCATCTTGCACAAAGTTTTTTCAAGTGCAATTCATTATGAAAAATTACGTAAACTCGATTAGTTGAGATGCCCGTGGGGTCTGTTTACTAGCGCACGTTCACTCGTCTGTCGGATAATCGATGATTTCGGGTGTCACAGCTGATTTCGGGGCTCTAAGACGTGGTGCTTGTTTTGTTACACTTAAATTAATTTACCCAAAGTCAAACAATTTCATAGGAAGTATATGAGTCATCTGAGTAGGGAAAATTCTTTTATGAATTTCCTTCGCTGTTTTTCCTTCCAGAAAAAAAATTAAATCACACCACGAATTCCAATTTTATCAATTTTTTACTGTTACTAGAAACACTTGTGTTTAAGCAAAGAATTACTGTCAGAATGATTTGAGAAACTTTATGATTACATAAAAAGTGTCCTGTAAATAGTGGTACAAATGAAAACCATCAATAGCTGAGACCATGCCCTAATAGAATAATCCATCATGGGTCTAATAAATGTCATACGGTTTTCGAGATATTTGAATTTTTATGAATTTTCGAATAATTGGTACCCTTTGTTACTTTTTTTAATGTCATTTCCAAAACATAAGAAAATATTACTTTCATCATCAATCATGTTTACTATTATTTCTGAATAGTTTTCCTATGAAATATGTGTTAATTTTTTTAAAAAAACTGAAAAAGTTTTGCCAGAATTTTAAAAAAAAGTGAATTCGGGCCAATTAAAAATTATTAAATTGAATTTTTGAAATAGATTTTGTTTTGTAAAATTTTAATAATACAATAGTCACTTTTTAAATTACTTCACATTTGAGCATGTTATTGCATGTTTGCACCAGAAGCAAGGTTTGCAGATTAAAGAAAGATTACTTAGAATTTTTTCACAAAATGCCCCCCTTGGCATTAAAATAGTAACAACGTTTTTTCTAGGTAGAATAAACTTTTTTTTTCCTGTTCGTAAATTGGAATTAAACCTAGAAGTTTTCAAGCTAATGGGAACTTAGGTCATGATACTTTTTTTTATACCACAGTGCCTTAAGCATTGTTGAAAAATGTTAATCGGTCCGGATTCACATTTTTCCTGGCAAAATTGTTATTTTTAAAAAACAGTGATGCATATTTATTAGGAAAACTTATTAAAAATAATAATCAACAAACTTGTGATGTGACTTTAAAAAAAGTAATAAAGGGTACCAATTATTAAAAAAATCATAAAAGTTCAAATATCTTGAAAATCGTGTGACATTCATAAGACCTATGATGAGTTATTCTGATACGGAGATAAGGCATGATCTCAGCTATCGATGGTTTTTGTTTGGACCACTATTTACAGTACACCCTGTACATAGATGACGTTAGCGCCATTTATAAGTATGCGAACCAAGTTACTTATCAAACCACCCTCTTATCTCGATTAAGTCGGTTGATCAGCCTGACCCCACATCTTGTTTTAAAACGGCGGCCAGTTAAAATGAATAAAATTCGTAACTTGTTAATATTGGACCTAGAGAAAATGTAAGAAGTACTAACATACAGACGGAATTAACCTAATTCTTGACACCAGCGCTGGTAGGGATTTTTTGGATGTTTGGCAGATGATATTATTATATATTAGGGGCGTTTATTTCAGTCGAACTCAGATGCAACGAAGACCCTTCGTTCTTTGGAATTACGACATTTTCTAATTATAATTCTTTGTGATTCCATCGCCGATATGTAGACGTCTTTATTCTTCTTCAGTGTTAACACTGTTGAAGAAGTTGTTTTGAAACCATTAGAATTTTGCTTTAAAATGACAAAAGTTATCGTATCAACAAAGTTAGGAATCTAGAAATAAATGTAAGGTTTGGTGAATATGAGGCAATACATTAAACGACCGCTAATGCAATTGAAATAATCTCGTCTCTAAAAGAAAAATATTGGGCAAACCTCGGTTGGGTTATTAAGTGACCGTAATTTAATGCAATCATAAACACAAAGTCGCCTTTTCATGTTAGTCTATTATTCCAATATTCGGAGACTATCTTGGTAATTCCGAACATTTGCAGTGTTCTATGGGGAACTAAAGTATATTCGTGAAGCGCACTCATTATAACTGTGAGTGATTCTATAGGAATTCTCATAGAATTAAATCATTAGAATTTTCCTCGTTACATCGGTGAATTTGTTATAAGCTCGTTCGTTATAACCAAATGTATTTTAAAATGAATTGCAACCTAGCGCAATTATTATCGCATTACTAACTTTGTAAACCGTCGTTATATTCTACGGGAAAAGTATTTAATTTTGATTTATTTCACGGGAATTCGAAATGTTCACAACTTTTTTAAAGTGTGAATTGCACGCCCCTGATAGAATAATATAATGTATAGGGATAAAGGAAAACATACTACATATGTTAATATATAAAATTTATTTGGCATACACATACTATTTTGCAGGAACGACGAGATATGCTTTTCTGATGTTTATAAATAAAATAAGCAGTCGTTAAAATTAAAATATCTTTTAATGTTCGTGTTATTTGGCAGAACCAACAGATAATTATTATACATTGAATATTGAATATGTACTGGTGTTAAATGCCAAAAAATAATAACAATGTGCAATTAAAAAAAAATCACGACAACGAATCGGAAAAAGCTGAAATTCTAGAATTCATTTACAATGTAAAATTTCAATTACAATTTATACATCCCTGCGGAAAGTACTACATTTAATATATATGCACATCACGTGTATTTTATGTGACGTTAGGGAATTAAAAGTTTCTTTCTGAGTCTATAAACTTCGGCGAACCATTATATTAATACCCCGCTACCACTAAAAGTTTTACATTTTTAAAATGCATCAACAACAAAGTATTTGAGTGTACAATTTACTGGTTGTAAAAATGTTGGCAAATGTTCAGGGGTGAATTGGGTCGTATGTATGTGTGTGTAGTGGCCTATTTACGTGAAAAGTATTTAGAGTATTTCGTACACTGTATTATGCTGAGCAATCTATATGATGGATTAAACCTTTGTTTCTCAAAAATGTTCTGTTTCCCTTTAAATAATACCAACGATTTCTTCATAGGTTGAACTTACATATTCCTACGTTAGATACATTGATGCACTCCATCTCCTCATACAAAGTATTCCGCTGTTCGAGAGAGGTTCGTAAAGTTTCCGAATACTGTAAACATTTTTCACGATTGAACTTTTATGACGTCATCAGCGATGTACTTGAAAAGTTATTGTTAAGGAAGCCATAAGGTTTTAAGAAAGTTTACTATCCGAATATTAGTATCGCGTCAATAATTCCAAGTTACGTAGTTTTCAAATGAGATAAAATATTAATTTAAAAGTTTTCAACAAAGATGCCGGTTTTAAACTCTTAACATGTGCATTTTAAATTGGGCTATAAAGCACTTTGAAATAGGATCGTGCTGCACAATTACCATCACATGAACTATCCATATTTTTATTGTGTAGTAATTGGTAGTGTGACCGAAATGTGATGATACAGATGGTGGACAGATGATATTGATGGAATATTGGAGACAATTTCACGATTTCAATATGACATTTTCAATAACGATGGTGTTTATTCAATAAAATGACATCGTTCTCTATTTCTTCATCTTATATGAAATTGATTTAGTTATGTGGTTGCACAAATGGTTGCCTAGTGGCTATTGAAAACAACGCGGCATAGTAAATTGTCAGATGCCAGAGAGCCAGATGCTGAAAGTGGGCAAAGAATCTCACGACAAAGAATGGTTGTATGGAAAAATATACATTATATGAAAGTGTATTGAATTTTATAGTCACCAAAAGACATGCTGCCCGCTCGGTTGCCTTCATAAACCTGGTGCCGTATATTCCTCGTTCCATGTAGACGGAAGGAGGGCAACAACAAAGCTTTGTTGCAAGCTGGGCATCGTAAAGGTAGCCTCAATGTGTTTCTTTACGCAATGACTCCAGATAACAAACACCGTGAATTTCATGTCGTTAAAATTTTCTCCTTTATGCCGATACATTTCTATCTGATAATGAAATGTAATCAATTATTTTAATTAACTCAACAATTTGAGTATGTATTTTTTTGGCATTGCATTTTTAGCATTGCACTTTCCATATTCTTATTTTCTCGTATAACGTAAAGAATAAAACTTTAGCTGTGAAGAAGATTTGTTTGACTAAAGAAAATCAATATGTCAAATTACAAAGGTTCAACTGTCTATCAATGTATTGTGTTTATGTAAACGCCTTTGATAGCTGGTTTCCAGGTTTCCGATTAACAATAAGCACACATATGATATATGAACTGCATTAACCTTTTTAAATTTGCTGTTTTCCTGGTCCGATGTAATTGTTATTTTAACTGGGTTGTCTTCTTTAGATTTCGACTGACGGAAGCGCGCACTGGTGGCTTATTTGGACCGCCGGACTGATCGAAGCACGGGATGTAATAAGAATGACGCCTGTCGGTTACCATCTTCTTAGCTTCCAAAAAAAGATGGCAATACTCTCACACACATACATCTACATTATTATAAACTAGGAAATCCAGTGGTGGTAATCGAAATAACAAGGCGCGTAAGCATATATAGATTATCACATTATATTTATTAAATATATCAATAGATGTTAATATTATATAATATTATATTTGGAAAAGTTAGCGATATTTTTATGAAGTTTTCCACCTTGGTTTTTTTATGAATCATCGGAGATAAATGAAAATTCTTATAATAGATAATCATAATTTGATACGAAGAAAAACTAGTATTTCTAAGCATCTGAATGTGTTTTAAGAATTTTTCAGTCATCCCACAAATCATGAATACGGAGTCCGCGTGTTGATTTTTCAAGATTTTGATTGAAATATTCGTTGAAATAAAAATTGGAAAAATAATAAAAATGAAATAACCTTGCAAAGATATGAATTATTCATAATTTATTGAAAATATTGTAGATAATCAATAAAGAAATCGGAATTTAATATTTCAAAAAGCATTTTAAGTTTAGTAAGTCGGTTAGAATTTTTTTTTTGATCAGCGTAAATAGTGTAAAAATATTAATACATTAACACGAATTAAATAAATGAAGAAAAAACATATTTATCTAGATAGATTTTTTCTGTATAGGTATCTTTCTTATTTATTAATTTAATTTGTGTTAGAAATACCGTAGTTTTGAATTTGCAACTGCATAACAAAAAATGTGTTTTCATAAAAAAAATTAGGATATATTTTTAATTGCTTACTGAAATTCGGAAGAGTTGTTGTTAAAGGTTTTGGCACCAATGTAAAAATGGTACCAAAACTTCATTCAGTACCCTTGCCTTCTACACTAGTATTTTACTGTATTATGACCCGTGTCCACGATGAACTTTCCATGACCCTTTGATATCTGAGAGTCGCTAAAGGTACGAGCATACTGAATGCATAATTTTAATCTGTACGCAAAACATATGGGATGGTGAATCATAAATCGCTTTGGGCTCAAGTGCGTACCGTCTTTTATTAACAATCGAGTAGAATTTCCGAGAGAAATCTCATCCCTGGACGTGGGCCATTATAGCTAACAGTTTACGGTATACTAGCTAGTGCAAATATTATACTTAAATTATTGAAATTGATGGAATGTTATCAGTGCGAAAATAAAAATAATAAATCAAGATTCAAAGGAAAGTAATATAAAGTAAAAGTTAGAGAAACAAACAGTTTAATTAATTTTTTTTTTACTTTTTCGTAAAAATATTCAACAATAATTTTAAGGAGTATCAGCGAATTATGATACAATCCGCAAATAAATCTAGTACATAAATAAAATTAATAACAGTTGGTTTGCACAAAGCAAACTTTTTTTATTTTCAATAAATAAAATTTATTTTGAATAAGTACGTTAAATTCAACATGTCTCTTTTTTTTTTTAAATATTTGAGTAAACAAAAAAGTATTATCTCGTTAAACAGATCACACTAAATACTTATACAGTCCACCTTACAGTCAACCTAATTTCTGAGGCCACGTGAAATATGTATTTGATAATTTATTTTTTGATTTTGATTGAAATATTCGATTGATAATTGATAATTGATAATACACTAACTTGTTTGGATCTATCAGTGACACTTTCAGAGAAACATAATTAATTTATCCGACAGTTAGAGTGAAAATTGCTGGAAAATTCCATTTGAATTTAAAGGATATTAATAAATATCTATATTCAGTGGTTAAATATCAGGGGCGTGCACTCATGCAAGCAAAAAAACTGTGCATATTACTAAAGATTGCGGGAAAAAGAAATTAACAATCCTTATCGTCTGAAAGGACCCTATAAAATTCATGCCGTTATTTCACGGATTAGCGTAACTCGTTTCTAGAGTTTTTGATTTTGATAGTTATTGCGCGTGCGACGTCATACCGATGCTGCAAGATAATTTGATTGTTTGCGTGCACCAAATTTTTTATTCAATCCGCATAACAATCTTATTTAAATTAATATTTCCCTACTGAATCTGTGTTATATTAGGGGTATCATTACGACTGCCAATTTTAAGCAGTTTTTAAGCAATTCTTTTTTACTGCAGTCTGTTTTTTCAAAAGAGATTATCTTAATTCTACAGACTAAACGATTTTTTCATGGTGTACTCCAATATCATTTAGTAGGTTTTATGGTGATCGTCAATTATCTGTCAACCGAGTGAGTTCGCATATTTGGGTCGTTTATCAACAAAAATATTGAAAAAATAAATGTTAATATATTTTTTGTTTATATTATATAAGTTTTTGGTTATGGAGATTTATTATATTAATTATTCGTTTATGGTAGTTTGTAAAGCTATTGTAGTTATTTAAGTGAAAGTTTTGATATCTATCTTAATGAAACATTCTAAATATACGTCGTATGAAGGAGAAATCGTAGATAATATTTTAAGCAAAAATGAAAGCGGAGAATGACCCGAAACAATAAAAAACTTTCTTTTTTTTTGAAGTAAAGAATTCACAATGATTTTATAAATTTAAAAAGATGTTCTCAAAATCGGAAAATATTTTTCCACTTTTTTTGATACCTTTTTAGTTAGCATCGTCGGTAATAGCATAACCCGAGTTCGTACCAACTGCACGCCACTGTTAAATATCCCCCTCCCCCCATCCATCTCTGCTAATATATATTTTAAATTAAATATATCGTTGAAATCATTTAATTATCGAAAGTAATTAAAACCTTTCTCTTTCCACGATTTAAATAAAATGTCTAACAATATATTATATGTAGTAGTCCACATTTAGCACATGAAGCTTTAATACTTCCGATATAAAAAATTATGATTGATTTATATGATATAATTTAAACCAAAAGCTATCTAAACCTAAACTTTTTACTTTAATCTAAACTAAACTAAAACTGATAAACCTCTTACTTTATTACGTTTTATTTTTTTAATTCAGAACATATGTTAAATTTTATAAAACAAATGTAAAAAATGATCGGGTGCATGAACATGGATGAAGCTTTTGAGTTGAAACTCGTGTGAAGGATGGTAAAAAGTTAAATACGGAGTGAGCTGTCATTTGTTGTCTCTTAGGTAGGTAAAGGTCAAGAATCAATTTTCATTCCACATTTTTATTAAATACAAATTAAATGTTTTAAATTAGAAAGATATACATATAAAATCATGTCGTCGATGCACTGTGTTGGTATAGCATAATCGGTTAATGCATATTCCCCGGATAGGAAGAGATCCAGGTTCGAATTCCGGTAGCTACAATAATATTTTTCAATATACCTTTGTATTTAAAATATTACAGACTGCCTGTTCTGAATAATTACAACATCACAATAAGAATGTGTTTTCCTTAATAACACATTAAAATTATCAAATGTTTTGGATAAAAAAAATATTAATTTTTGCTGGTTGCAGTTGAATAACTAAGAATATTAATATTTGCTGGTTGCAGTTGAATAACTACAAATATTATTTTTTGAAGTGTGTGTGTGAGCGCCTCACCGTCGGGGCGGGATGCGTATCTCTGGGCGTGTGTGCGGGGATATAAAGGGCGACGCGCGCCAGGCGCGTTCTCTTTCTACGTGCTCATCCTTTGACTAGTACTAGTGATATATCTTGTATCTGAATTGTGTCATACCTATTGTAATAAACGTACAATTGTCACAAAGAGTTTCTCTTCAACCTTTAACATTTGCGAGGTGTACACTGAAGACGTACTTAAGAAGACAAATACGTAACAGTTATTATTATTAGATTTTAGTGTGAATAATTAAAAGTGTTACTTTAATTACTATTTTATAACATATGCACAAAATAAAAGATATTATATTACAATTGTAGGTTTTTAAAAATAAAATTCTGAATGATGTGTCATCATTAATATTAAATGCGTTAAAATACTCATAAAATTCCGTTACATTTCCATGACATTTCGCAGTCGACATTACTTTTAGTATCGGTTTTAACTGCACTATGAACATTCAATCAATGCGATATTACAATTTGATGCTCTTTGCTCCTTTTACAGCGCGGAATAAGGGATGACTTCAAATGCTAAATTTTCGATGAGAATTTACCATTCTGGGAAAACCAAAAATGCTTCTTCTAGCAATAAAAAAACCTTCTAACACGTGTGCATTATTAAGAACGTAGTGAAGAAATAGATTTTTTGCGGTGGAGGTGTAAGGAAAAGCTCTCGTAAGGCTGTAGGTACTTTACTGATTTATTTAGTGTTTTTACATGTTTTTAGCGTAACTAAAAAATGGTAAGGCACCAAAGATTCATTTTTATGCGTGCTGAAAAAATAATATTAAGCTTATATTTGATTTATTTTTATTTTGGGGAGGCAATATAAAATTATTATTGTTTCCAGAAGTTTTACTTCGGGTTTCTCAAATGTGTAACTAATTTTAATTGGAGTTGAGAACTAGTTGAGTTGAGATTTAGTTCAATTGATTCAAAGACATCACACAGAAATATAATAATTGAACAATGCATGCTATGTGATAGCATGATAAAGCAATATAACCCATGGTGAAATTGAGAAACATTTTTGGTGTTAAAATATTAGACTTGACATACATTTAATACTCTACATTATTTTACTTCTTGTAAGAAATCATCGATACAACATATCGGTATCGATCGCACTTTTAAAAAATAAATTATTTTTTAATTTTTGCTTAACTTACTTTATGTCAAATTTAATTTCAATCATTGAGGAAAATTTTTATTTAGAATTTTAAGCTTTCTATTAGTTGTTGAGAAATTAAGACGAGGCCAGAACCAAAATAATATAAATAATATTCAAGTCCTGCTAAGAGTGTCATTTATTGCCACACTATAATTATTGAGCTATAATACTAATTTTATAAATATTTTATTTTTCATTATGTGAACTATACATACATATTATGTAAAATACATATTTTGTAATATTTTATAGTAAAACGTAAATACATAATTTTGTTAAGATGTGATTGATGACGTGTTTCAGATGACTAAAATTAAAATGTAAGGAAAACAAATTTTACATCAGAATAAAGTTAAAACTTTTAAAGATAGTAATATGATAAAAAGCTATTTAGGAGAAACAACTTATGTTCTTTTGCCGGTTTTGTAAAGCTGGTATTTTATTACGAGTATTATCGCAATCTTTAACTCTTTGAGGTTACGGAACAAAGGAAAAAATATTACAACGACTATGCGATAACAGCGCCATCTATCGGATGGTAAGCGCGTTACTCCGTTATCTTCCCTCGCCCCCGGCGCCCGGGTGTTTGCCGCCACTCAGTGACACTCTAGTCTAGAGCCACGGTGGGGCGAGAGGCCCTAGCTGCGACGCCCTTTACCGAAGGATGCTCTTTCGCTGCACTTTGCATGCTGGAGAGCGTTTACAGCTGGTGATAAATAATGCTGCAGTCAAGATTCTCACATATGTTAATCTTGCAGACGCGCTGAGGTTGACATTCTTAGATCATTTCATTAGTTTTTGACATACTTTAAAATAAGTTTGAATGACTTTATTTTTTTTTAACTAAGATGTCGGGATGGAGACCAGATTTGGAGTTCATCAATAATAATTCATATTTTTATTAAATGGTGATAATTTTAGTACAATTTTACAAATAACGCTTAAGTTTAAAAATCAAACTAACTTGCTTTAAACATATTTCTTAAAATATTATCATAACTTTTCGAATATAACTATTTATAGCATACACATACAAAAAGGTATATATGAGGGGTATCGTTTAATTCTTTGGATGCGCTCGTAGAAACTAGTGGTAAACAGAAACGGAAGAGGACGATAGTTTACCTACCGGATATCAGGTCAAGGAAGCAGGGATAAATTGAGGAGAATCGTTAAGAGAATGAACGACAGGACATCTCATATGTATGTTTTTGTCTTCTGACATATGTACTCGAACTAGAATAATGTTAAGTATTTTGGATGTTAGCACTTCCCCAAGTGGTGTACCCAACATAAGACTGTTGGTAGTCCAGTAATGAAACACGTCAGGTGCCAATTACAATTTTGATTACAATAATACTGTTATGGTACAATAATATACAGGTATTTACGGAGACGCGAGTGACAGATTAAGAGGGCCGCGCTCGGCGCGCGTCACCTTTTAAACCCGCTATTCACACACACACATACACCCACAAGAGACGGTGCTCGCGCGATGATAGACATAACACATGACAATAAATATACTATAAATTATGAACATGAAGACTGATAATGTCAACAAATCGAATACGTGTATCTAGAATTCATAAATAAGTAAAGCATACAATTACATTTTTAGTATATTACATATTTTAATATACTTATTTTTAGTTTTTAAGTACACAATCAAATAAAGAGTAAGTAATTTGTACATAAATTATTGCAGAATAATGTCACCATGAGTATTAATTATATTAATATGATTTTTCTCTATTTTTTATACTGAACTGATTTTTTAAAATTTTATTTTATCGACAAATTACAAATAATTTGTTTTTGATGAAAACGAGATGACAAAAAATAATATGCTATTTAAATAGATATCGTTGAATAATAAAATGGATTTCTTAAAGATAACATAATAATTAGATAAAATAAAACAGATGACACAAATTGAAAACATTAGTTTCAGAAAACAACAAACTGAAAACACATTATTTTTAGGTACTCTTTTCTCTCTGAAATGAAATAATCAAAATAAAAGTACTAAGTGTGTTTATACCGTGACGGACATGCAAACCACTACGTGCTGCGAGGGGTCTACGACAGCGCTACGCGACGGTGATGCGAGCTACGACAAGTGTATTAACGTAGGCCTTGCGGGGTCATTAGTGAAACAATTTTGCGGTAACGATACACGCACCATTACTTCTGAAAAACCTCACAGGATTTTTGGATGTTTTTAATAACCATTCCGTAAATGGATACCGTGAGCATTATAATAAAGGGGAAGAACCCGAGATTTAGTTTATTAAAACATATTTTAATAATGACGTAGCTGCGTTGATGCCTAGCAAATAAAAGTAACCTCTTTCAAATGAAGACTATTAAAAAAGTAACTACTTTTGACGCCATCGAGCGCGATGCAATAAATATTTATAAATACCCAGGGATAAGGTGGACAATGCTCCAATTTACGTATTCTCGGAGGAAAACTACCAAAAAAAGTTTTTAAGGCAACTCAACACAATGAATTAAAATGAATTCTTAAGCAACCTTAACGCTAAATGAAAAAGAAGAATTTTAAACGTTCATATCAATTTTATCTACCTAATTAAAATAATATCGTTACTGTGGTGCTAAATCAATTAAAATATTTAATTATTTTGCTATTGCGTAAATTTGATCGTTTATTTAAAAATAAATAAAAATTGGTAAAACTATTAATTTTCCATCGTTATTAACCTGTTGCATCTAGAATTAAATTATTTTCCCCTCTTTCCCCTAGCTGCTTCACCTTCTCACCCCGAAATCTTCTTTCACTCTAGAACCCCGAGGAAAATATGGTCACCCATACCACCCTCCCCCGATCACTAATACTGCCCTGCTTGGAAGGTAGGTATACAAATTCTAATGTTATACGATCTTATATTTACAATTTAAATTAATAATAAAATAATAAGCAAATAATTATTATAAAATTTAAAATGGTAGTGGTCTTTAGATTATTATGTAAATGTTTTTTAAAGATCCGTGAGTGGCACCATGCAGTAGGGAATAATTGAGGATATCAGAAATTTCAAGTGTTTGACTGTACCTTGCCCACCCGTTCTGGAGCAAGTTATCTGTTACAATGTTGGCTGAACACAAAACCGTCGGTCTTCCTGGTAATTGGTATACCTCTATCTTCTGTAATTTATTTGCGTACAATAGCTTTTAATGTGTTGAATTCAAAGTAATACAATAATAGGTGTATGCTGTTTAATGCATAATAATGCAAATAATATTAATTTAATTTTCAAAAACTTTTTAACGTTTTGAAAAAGTTAATTAATTATTAAAATAAAACACAATTAAATATTAATTGAAACGTTTTCGACGCTGACTCCATCATTGGCAGTAATAAATTTTATTACTTAATTACAATGGACTTCCACAAAGTTTATTACGAAAATTTTGAAATATTGCAAATAATATGTTATATTATGTTCAAATCTTTTGATTAATGTATTTGGATATAAATTTATTTTTATAATTTTATTTATCATCGTAATTATTTTGATACCCTATCCCCAATCTCCATTTTGTTGTGGTGAAGAGGTTTGAGTATTCCACGGATTCTGGGAGCTACACTGGCGGTAGTGTAACTACCAGAAGGGCCTCCCGAGCTAGGCAGGTCACACACAGATGAAGAAACAGACTGAAAGATCCACCGCTAGAGAGCAGTAGTATCTGGCAGTACTGAATCGAGGCGAAGAAAATTGAATTCGGAACAGTTTGATATCAAACTTTTGCAAACGATGATAACATATTAATCTAACTGGTTGTAATACTACGAAGAGGAAAGCAAAGGGAAACTATCTCATTTCACCTTCCTAGGACAATCATGATAATGGCTGAAGATAATGGTATAGCTATGAGGGTAGATCTAACCCGAGACCGTTTATAAAAACTCCTATATGATCCTATTCATTCGCCGCCAGGTTGGTATTTATTTAGTGCTACTATGATAACTGTGCAACAATAACAAACAATGTCCCGCAGATAGTGACATATCAATACAAAATTGCCCTCATAGACTCCGACAACGTTCACTTTATTGAAGTATAAACAAAAAAATATTAAATAAATAAATTTCAATACAATATATGTAAAAACAATGAAGCAAAAGCACAAATAACAGATTAAAGTAACATTAAAATAAATAACATTAGTAGAAGTAAATAAACATATGTGTCTTTAATCGGGGAGTAGAAGGGAAGATGAAAATACACGCCCGATGCATAGGCATGACTGAAGAACCTAAGGCTGTATTTTGATCAGTCTACTGTAGAGCTGCACCGGGCCACAGTGAACAAAGTGATGAGAGCCAACGTCCGTTGAACGGATAGAGCATGAGAAGAAAAAGAAGATCCTCGCACGGTCGGGGTCCAATGTCTCGACAATACGCCGCGAATTTGATTAAGATTTTGATGATATATGCATAGGTAAATAAATAAATCAAAGTTATTAAAACATTAAGGGAGGTTTATATAATCGGAATTATAATTTTCCAAAGCATAGTCACGGCCATCCGTATATTCAATTTATTAACAATGAAAAGTAGTGCACATATGTTATGTTGCTGTCGCACGGTACATTACGTATTTAAATAATTATATAAATATGTCAGATTGGCACGAAGGACAAAGTATACAAAAAGTTTAAATATTGCGAAATGACGATTTTTTTGTGTGAAAATAAGTTATTTAAACATAATTATAATAATACCCCACCCCTAATACTAATAAAATAAAATACTAACAAGCTAATACAGTTGTGACATAGGCCTGACATTATAGTTCAATACCAATGTATATAAATAATTTACTTAAAAGTCTTTAAAATCCCTTCAATCGCTGTGCGCAATTATTATGAGCAGAATAATCAACCCTAAAGTTTATCTTCATATTCATAATATTACTAAAAAAAACTAAGACGATGAACGTATGTACAGGAATTTATTTATCTTGGCCTACTAACTAGACGAAATAGACGCAGCATCTTTAATGTAATAAAGTCCCACATAAATTACGGAGAAAACTTGACAGTGAATAGAATTATAAAGCATTACAATGTGAAATACGCGAATAAATTATATCATATTTAATACCAGACTACAAAAAGTACTTCAACAAAAATATCATAAAGTTGTATTTTTATCCTGTCTTGTGTAAAAAAAAAATTTGATTAGCAGGAAGCATTTGAATAATAGACTATAGTATATTCAATATAACTTAACCAATTAACGTACTTTAGCTTAATTTTCTTTGTTTCATCTACAAATTAATATCACTTACTTTAAGGGGGTGTACTATCATTTATATAGTTTAAAAACGTTTAAGTTTAATTTGCTGTCTCCTGGAAATAATATTGGGTTAAAACATAAGTTCGTAAGGTTTTTATAATTTTTTTTTTACAAATTGAATACATTAACTAAAATAATAATTGATTTTCCTGCATTGTTTACAATTGAATCTCAACATTTTGGCAGTTTTTCGATTCCATGTCTGAAGAAATCCAGAAATTTGGAAATGAATTTATCAAGCCAATTTTAAGAGCAGTGTCGTTATTAAAGGAGGAGGAGATTCTTCGGAGATTGCTGGATAGAGAGCGGAAAAGAAATGGGAATAAGATTAAAGAATGGGGTAAATGTGTAATTAGTTCTCAACCGAGCACTAGTTTGTAGTTAATATATTGCCATGCTTAAAAATTATCGGTTGTTTTTCTTGAATTGCAGCTGAGCGATGGAGTTGTTGGTAGTAAACTTCAGAAGTGATGGATATATTCTTCGGAATCAGTACATAGTAGTATTAAAAGTGGGGTTAAATTCATGACCTAACTCCTTGATTAAACTTAAATATAATGATATGTCGGAAACTTTAATTTTTTTATAATTATTACTTCATTAAACTATCTACAAATTGAGAAATGTAAGATATAAAGAATAAACCAATAAAATGGTGTTAAAATGATATTGACATATTATGTCAAAAAAATTTGTGATCCAAAACCTTGAGATGGTGAGTATATTAACGGTGGTGTTTCTGATCCACCTACATAAAATAAAATAAAAATATATATTCAAATTATTAAGTTAATCAAATAGTATGTTTATAGTATATAGTGTCATTTAAGCAGTGTGTGGAAGTAACTCCAAGGGTATCACCATAAGAGTGTTCTTTGATTTGCGCAGCCTGAATGTTTCAATAAATTGAACAAATGCACTCTTACTTCTTTAAACACAGCGGAGACACTACAATTTCTAGGGAGAGCTGTTTAAACCATTATTGTAGCGCACTCTTAACGTGTTCCATCATGTTGCCGGATCAGCGCCGACGTTACGCACGATCGGAGTTGGCGCCTGCTTGTAGCGGCCAAATAATGGGGGCGGCCGAAAAATATATAAAAATTGAAAAACAAAAGTCCCAAGTTGCAAAACTATGATAGTGTGTAATAAACATAATTCAGATATAAACAATCTAATAAATAACATTATAGTTATTTCCTAATAAAACTATAATTTGTAATCAACGCTAGTGTCCAGAACGTCTTTTGGTAAAAAGCCGCCCTTGGGCAGGTTTCAAAATGCCGGTCTAATGAAATACCGCTCCTAACGTGTATGGCACGCGGGCGGCCGATTTACAGGGCGGCCAATTTATGGGGATGGTTTTACATAAATTGAAAACATCATGTTCATTTAAGTTACTAAAGTGGAAAAAAAATCTTGCCTGTGGCGATAAAAAGCTTAGTGCCGGCACTGTGCCGGATAGTGTATCCACAGCTCGAAAGTGATAATACACATTGAACTTCTTTGACGTTTCATGACGTCAATATCTTTTAAATTTTCTAAATTAAGAAATATTCATTTTTGTAAAGTTATATATTCATCTCTGGGACGCTCTTATTAAGAAATATAGAGATATAATCCCAGCTATAACCCATAGATTAGGAACGTGACAGTTTTTCAAACGACCGCATTCCTTCTGAGTGACGTGTTTCCCCGTTTGAGAATGAGGCTGCGTTGATCTAAAAATTTATGCGCGAAATGCCTTCAGGAGAGAATGAGCCCAACATTCGGGATAATCATCAGTGCAGCCAATGTGGCGGAATAATCCGCAATAATGACGGTGATACGAGCGTGGAGGCTGTTAGCGCGCACTTTTCTGCCGCACGCTTGTGATTGTGCACACAGCGCTTAATGAGCGAGCGGGCGCGGGGCACGGCGCGGCGGATAGGGGGGTGGCTGACTATACGGAGAATAATAATCGCGGTAATGAAAAACAAAAAAAAAATCATTGAAAAATCGTCGAACTGGAATTTTGTGTGATTATGGATCTGAATCACGGAACGAGGTGAGAATGGTCTCGGCGGGAAGCGGTGCTTTCAAACTATGGACGTAAAATGAAAAGAAAAAAATAAGTTACGAATATATATATATACAAAACTATTTGTATTTATATAATATATTTTTATTTCAGTGTAATTTGAATAAAAAAATATTTTTTGTGTGAAAAGATGAAAATGAAAAGAACAGTTTTGTATGTACTTAATTTAATGTAATATCATATGGTCGATGTGTTGCTACATATAAAAACATTGCCAGAAGTAACTCCATTATATTAACTAGTAAAAATACTAGTATACAAGATTTTTGTCGTAAAAGGGACGTTTAATTATCATCAAGTTTATATTTTATACGTTTTAATTTTTTAATATTGTTAGATTACATATTTTAATATGTCTGTTTTTCTTTCTTTTTGTGAATAGTAATACGTACCCAATGTATAAAATATGTGTATTTTCTGTAACATCTATTTGATTATTAAATTTGATAAGTTGGCAGTTTTTCTCGTCTAATCTAACACCGTCAATTTGAATATTTGAAACTAGGTTGCTGGACTTATTATGAAATTATTTATTTAATTTCACTAACCAAATACAGATTGTAATAATATTTAAAATTAATAACGGAAATAATTAGAAGCTAATACAACACAAATATTTATGAAAGTGAATGTTTTTATTACATGATGAAACATATCTCTCTCTAAAATACATTTCAGCCATACGTAATAATTCTTCTTTAACAAGCACATCCCTCTTGATCAATTATATTGTTTCACTTGTTGAATATTGTTCTTGCTGTCTTCATAAGTCTCTTGTAAAATAAGTATTTTATATTCTTGTATATTTTCGTCAAATAAAAAAATAAAATTTAGATTATCATTGAATTTTTAGATTTTTTTCATTGTCTTTGTTTATTTACTAATAATCACATTGGGTTAGTTTGAACAAAAATGCGTAAAAAAATTCTGTATTATTCGCTCTTCCAGTTTAAAATCTATTATTTAAATATAAGAGCAAATGATATAGGATCTTATAAAAATTTCAAAAATAAAAATATTATGTAGATATTTATATATATATATTGTCCATATTATTTTGATATTCCTAATTATATTATTATTGTGAAATACATGTTATTTTTGCCAATAAATTTTATACATATTATCAAAGTATATTGTTTTATGTATTATGTAACGAGCACCGCTCAATATATCGCGATTTATAAATGAGAAATACAATTTTAATTATCTTATTTTAAATTTAATTATCTCTAAACAAGGCTTTTAAATTCAATTATTTTAAAACAAGATTTTCTCTTTGTTGTAATAGACTTTATCTAGGGATGTGAATTCTTTGAGTAGTATATCGATTTAAAAATGGAAAAATGTAAATAATATGTAAATATATTATATATTACTTGTTATTTTTCTGCTAACTTTGACGTTTCACAAATGATATCTATATTTTCTTGGATGATAACAGAAATTTTGGTTAATTTGTATTATGTAGTATAGTGAACATGAAGTTCCTAACTAACTACTAATTTGTGGATGGGATATACAGTTTTGGATATTTACCAATAGGAAAGCATGCCAGACCTCTAGGGAACTCATTAGGGAATGGGGCCTCTGGGTGACTGCCCTGTTTGTTTTGATGTTACTCGAACTCTGCTCTTGTATGTCACTGCATAACGTTATATAATCGATTTCTAATTGAAGGTTTCAAGTAGTAGATTAATATAAGTAAATATTACATTTCTTAAATGAAGAATGTTTGATCCAGATCTAATTCAGACTCTAAATAATGCACGTAAGCTTCAGATGGCACAATGTAATATAGAAAGACGTATGCTGAGAAAAGAGGATACAGAAAAATAAACAAACGGCTCGAAGTCCAAGACACGAAAAAATGTCATTGTAACTTCTGAAAACCATAAATAGCAATGGGCCGTATTACAATTTATAGTCACAGGCACATAAAGGATGTCTAACGGAAAATTTTCAAGTTTAATATTAAATAAAAAAAAACTACAATGTTATTTTCATATTTTATTTATACAAAATGGAGTTTAACGATGCGGATTTTACGTTTTATAAACAATATTGCCTAAATGCTGTCCATTTCTTTCAAGACACTCTTGCAACTTGCGGACTTTTAAATTTGAATTTAAACACGCGAGAGTAAAGCGTTGGTTCAATGGCAGCAACTTCACGGCGGATATTTTCTTGTACGGCCTGAATTGTTCGAGGATTGTTGCTATAAGCTCTCGACTTAAGGTATCCCCACAAAAGAATAGTTGCATGGTGTAAGATCTGGTGACCGAGGTGCCCAGGGTATGTCTCCGTACTTGCTGATTTTTTGATTTGATTTATTGGGAAAAATCCTCTCAGCTTCTCAATTGAAACTCTAGCTGTGTGTGGAGTGGACCTGTCTTGCTGAAATTGTGTTCTCTTGAACCCGAAAAACAGCAGCAGTTGCGGTACCAAAAACTCGTCGATCATTCGGCAATACACGTCAGCAGTGACTGTCTCTCGCTGGTTAAAAAAATAAGAGCCAATTATCCCTCGGGCAGAAATTGCACACCACACTATCGTTTTTGGACGACGCAAACGTTTTTAATGGTGTTCCCTTGGGTTGACAGGGCACCATTATTTCAAGTTATGTTTATTAACATAGCTATCGATATGAAAATGCGCTTCGTTAGTGAACAAAATGTTTCTAAGTGTTTGTACTGTACTAAAACGTTCCAACATCGTTCTCGCTAAGGTTTCACGGAAGGAATAGTCATTTTCATTGAGTAACTGCACGATTTGCAGTTTGGAGTGAAACTGTAGTTTATTTTTCAAAATAACGTGTACTGTTGATTTTTTATTTCAGTACATGCTGCAATTTTCCTTATCGATTTACGCGGATCGCGCATAATTTCACGTCAAACTTGAGCTACATGTTCTGGCGTCGCTGCTGACATCCCGGAGGAGGAAGAGTTTGGTTAACCATTGTCCCGTCTTGTCTGAACTTTTGAACAAAACACCAAATAAGTTGTGTGCTCGGCCATTACTTATTCGTCGAATATTAAAGTGAGTACAAAATGCGCGACGCGCACGAACCAACGAATCACCGCACTTTAAATATTGCTCAACCGCGAACACGCGGTGCGCCCCCGATCAGTGATACATTGCGACAGGCAAATCAACCCCTCTCACTTACCTTACCCTGATGGTTGACGAGCAATTACAATTTAATCTTGAAATTTTTCCCCTGGACACCCCATATAATCGATGGATAAAGATTTTTTAATTGTATTTTTGAGATAAAAACCGATTTAGGAGACGTTGGAAATTTCGTTAAGTAGATGAAATTATCAGAGCAGTGGGTGTGACTTGGCAAAGATTGGTAGAAAACCACAAAGAACGGACGTAAATCAATTTATACGAAATTTCGTTTGAAATATTAATCGAAATTAATTAAAAATTGTCAACGCCAAGATATGAAATCAGTCAATAAATGCATTTAATTAGATTTAAAGTAGGTGTCGGTAACGTGTTTTGGCTGCAGGTCAAAATTAATCGAAATTTGACTATTAAGAAGACGGTTCGAGTTAATTGGTATTTTTATTTTAAAACAGTCCGTTAATGAATAATAAGATATATTTTATTGAGAAAACTATTACAATATACTTTTAAACTAAAAATAAAAAACAAAACTCTAATTATTACAAAAACAAATATAATTGTCAAGTTTTAGTTCATTAATAAATTATGAATTTTATTTATAAGCGTTCTTTTGCACCGCAGGCTCTTTCTCATTGGCCCACGCCTGATCTATGCGCGTCTGCCTTTCAAATAGCGGAAATGATTCAGACCACCTTTCCATAGACCATGCTACATATGTTTATGCTTTTATTAATTATTTTTGTATATTATATTTTATTTGCGCAACTCAAGTGGGTTACTTGAAATTATCAAATGGGTCACTTGGTGATCCGCGGGTCATAGGTTGCAGATGCCTGTTCTAAAGGATAGATACAACGTTTAAGGATGTGATAAACTTAACTAATAAATAAAGATCTGAAAATATAATTTGGTAATATATATACACTATGAAGAGTAATATTTGTTATTCTTACGTTTGAAATAAAATGAATAAATATTTGTAATGTTTGTATTTGAATGAATAAATATTTGTATTTGTATAAAATCAAAATCGAACATGTCCAGTTTTTATGGTTTTTGAGTTAAGTATGTACAAATATAAAGCAAATTAATATCTACAAGACTAGCCTATTGAAATTCGATAAATATTGCTGAATTTTGTATAAAAATGTATTTAAAATTTGCTTGTTACTTCAATCGCAAATATGTCCAATAAATAATTAATTCAAACCAAGACAAAAATGTTTTCAGCCAATAAGATAACAGTATTTGGTCATGTGACCTATGGTTATTGATCATGTTCAATATGATCCCAAGTGTGACAGTTGTGGTACAATGGTTTTTTACATTTTACTCGAAAATAGGTAAAGTGGATATGTCTGCTTTTGATTCTGGACTTCACATTTACTAAATATAGGTTACATAATATCCTATTTATTTTCGAAAAGCGCTGAAATATTTAAATTAGTATTGCAGAGGTAATATTATTCCCCACATAGGTACCTGCATAGGTATATTTTCATTTTGGTTTTTAATAGGTAGGTACATCATAAAATAATTTTTTATGCTTTGGTATGAATTTCATACGTATTTTTAGGTTCCGTTGTTTTATGTATTAAATGTATTAAATTAAAAATAAACGCAATGAAAAATATCTGTGCACATAATGTACGCTCAGAGGCAAGTTGTATTTTGGGCGGACCGCGTGCCACGCGACCTAATGGGAATGTTCACCATTCCATCGGGCGACATCTGCAGGTCGGCTAATTGTGTCTGTGGTGAGCTTTTTGGGTTTGAGCCTCCACTAGTGTCTTTATTATTTTAGCAACGCCCCCACACCGCATACAGCCGAGCGGGGCGCGGAAATACCAGGCCGGAAATGCGTCACCCCTTTGTTTTAACTGCGGAATGTTATTGTAAAAGGGTAAATGTTTGCTTTACAAATTTGCATAATGTAATTGATGAAACGCGATCTTAATGCAAACATGATAAATATGTTCTTTTTAATAATATTTTCTAAATAAGGGAGCGTTGTGTGCTCACGGGGACAGGTTCCATCCGCAAGGCGGTTGAATGGAAAATTGTTAAATCACGTGCATCACGTGACATTCCTCAAATGAATAAACTGCGGTTTTGAAAATAAATTTGAATACTTTGTGACATTTCGGGGTATTCTTATTAATTTTTATTAAGTATTGATGACCTTTGTAAGAGATCTGGTTCATTCCACTCTCCCTTAATTCTTGTCGTCATGTTTGGTGACATGGCTAAAATATCTGAAGATTGGAGCCGAGCTGAAAACAGATGCTGCTTGAAGTTTAGTTCCAATATAATCAAGACTCCGCAGACTGACTACGGTTTTGCGCTCCCATTTTACCACAGTCTACGCCATAGAGAAAGATTGGGAAAATAATGCTACTGACCAGTCTAATCTTTTATTTTTGTTTACATGGAATATGATTACAAAAGCTGAAAGCTGTGTTTGTTTTTAAAGTTATATAAATTATAATATTGTGTGAACAACAAAAGAAACATTATTATATATATTTACAGGCGTATCTTTGGCTTCACATGAATTGTCTTGAAACATAATACGGACTAGATTATTAGAGATTATTTGAAAAAAATATTATGTCATTTGTCATTATTTTCTTGTCCATATTCGTTAAGAATCAGCGAAGAAGCCGAGATTGATGACAATAGATCTTTTTTGGAAAACAAATGATTACACGTGTAATTAGAAAAAAACTTAACTGAAGGAATCTCAGAAACATGATATTTATTCATATTTCCGAGAAAAGGTTCAGTATTTGGTAACATGATAAATAGTATTTATTATTATTAATGTTTAATTTATTTATATTAGAAAAAAATGGTAACTTAACAAAGGAGCATAAAAAGATAATTGCAATTATAAATATTAAAAAAGTTATCATATAATAAAGTAAACACAATAAAAAATATTTAAAAACAAACGATGATAAGTAATAAATAAAATATATAATATTAAATATTTATGTATAAATATAATAGTAAAATAAAACGTATTTTTTATGAAAAGTAAACAGTGTAAATAAAATATATGAAAACAAAACATAATTAGCAGATGAAATTCACTCTGAGAATTCTTTCCACAAAATAATTAATGCCTCAAAACTGACTTGTTCGTAAAAGAAGTCCACACAAACATCCCATGAAACCTAACTTCTAATTAATATTAACTATTTATTTAATTGAAAACATATTAATATTGTGAAGTTGACATTTTAAAACAAAGTTTTATGATACATATTTAAAACAAAATAGATTAATCAGTTAGAAAGACACGAAAAAATATGAAAAGTTGTGTAATAGTTGTATAATTTATATAAGACTGTATTTATTTATCGCAGTTCTCCAGCAAGTAAAAGTTCCAGGTTCGTTTCCCGTTGGTAACAAATTTTTTTTTGGTGTACATAGATATTTTCTGTATGTTTTTCTAGCTTTCTATTGAAAATCGATTAAAAAATAAGTGAGTTCATTAGCTCATTGATGCATCCGAGAACAGTGGAAGATGTAGGATAGTTTATCGCCGAATGATAACAATAAGATAGTGTTTAGTGTCTATTGAGTACTGTCAGATTAATTAATCGCAGTAGTTCAAAACACTCGAAAGTAGAATTTATTATTTTAAATATAAAGATTAAGCCATTTATTATTTTTTGGGAAATAACCTTTAATAAGAAACGCTGAGGAGTCTTGAAGCATTTGAGACGTGAATCGACAGAAGAACACGCACCTGCACGCAGTTCACTGTTCAGTTCAGTTATGTTCAACACCTATTTTATATCCCATGCTTGCAATGGACATAGATAGACTGAAAAAAAGAAGAAATAAACATCCAATGATTATAAATATTATAAAAATAGATATGTAGTAGACATATGTTGAAAATTTAATAATAAACAAATAAAAAATCTTAGTAGAATTTGAATTACTGGATTTTTACCAACAAAGGCACTCTTATTAAACAAATAATGGATATCTTGTAGAGACGAAGCTATTTTTATTATATTTAATGAAAAGATATGGAAGTATGTTTATATTCGAAGTGTTTCCACATAATAACATATATACAACTTCCAAAAATTTAATAGATATGAAGATTAATTATTGGTAAAATGATAAACGTTATATGTATGTACAATGATCACTTAAGCCAACCGAAGACAGGTCGTAGGCCCTGTAATTACCCATAGTTCCATATCTTTCCATTAAATATAACAAAAATAGCTTCGTCTCTATGAAATATCTATTATTTGTTCAATAACAGTGACTTTGTTGGTGAAAATCCAGGAATTGTGTGTTCTTGGATATATTAAAATATTGCTTATAATATACTTGTCAAAATAAGAAAATATATAAAAATTGATTTTTAAGGCATATGTGTTTATGTTACAGATAAAGAATATTGCTTTAAATAATTTCAAAAATAATTCGATTCTCATTGTGACATATATGCCGTTCCAGGAAAATGAATATCAAATTGAGTTCATAGATAGCAATAGTGTAGTTGTAATCGAAGTGTTTTCACATATATTAATAACATATATACAACTTACAAAAATTTTACAGATATGAAGATTGATTAATAGATGAGATTGGTGAATATTATATTTATTTTTTATTTATTATCTTAGTTTAATAACCACAATTGAGTTTAAAAAACATCTACCGGTTTCGGAAAACACCTTTTCCTTCTTCAGGATATGTCAAAACTAACTAAAAATATAGCATTGTTTTTCTATTTATCCAGAATCTATTTTTAAATTAAAAAAAAAAAAAAAAAAATACAACAATTATTTAAAAAGTAAATTTAGTACCTAACTCAAATTGCTGCTCAATACAAATTTAGTCGAATAATTTTTAGGAAAAAATTTTAGAATAGATTCTGGATAAATAGAAAAACAATGCTATATTTTTAGTTAGTTTTGACATATCCTGAAGAAGGAAAATGTGTTTTCCGAAACCGGTAGATGTTTTTTAAACTCAATTGTGGTTATTAAACTAAGATAATAAATAAAAAATATGAATCTTAACCACCAAGTTAATATTGCTAATTTTAAAAGTAATATTATATTTGTATAAAGTGATCAATTAAGCCAGCCGAAGGGAGGTCGTAAGTCATACTTCCATATCTTTTAATTATATATAATAAAAATGCTTCGTCTCCATGAGATATCTATTATTTGTTTAAAAAATCTTACGCATGATAATTAATAACAAAAAAATATTATTTTGGTGTAATATTCATAATTTTTTTAAAACATCTACATACTCACCTACATGTATAATGCAAAATTGAAGATACGAGTATATCTGTCTATTATCTGTTCAATCCTATACTTTTTGAGCAATCTAAATCAAATTTTATATAGTTACTCTTTTGGATCTGGCGCATAACACAGACATTTACTTTCGTCCTCTCTCTTTCTCTGATATAAATGTATAAAATGTTGAATGTCATCCATTTTCAATTCTGCTCAGTTGTATTCCAGGATCGGCACCACACCCTCCATTTCACCCTGCTTCTTAATAAAAAAGCAGGGTAATAAAATGTATCTTTCCTTTGATATGTTTAGAGGTGTTAAAATAAAACGATAGAAATAGCGCGATTGACACAGAGTTAGAACAATTAATTTCAAATTACAATTTATAAGAAGTTCATGGGTAATTAAGTATCTGGATATTGGACCAATTTTTGCAAATATCCTTATACTTTGGGGCCTGCACAATTCAAATTCATTTCCCTAATTCTCTCTCTGAATTCCAAGCAACATTAGGTACGAACCGCTAGTTAAATATATAAATGAATATTGTAATAAAAAGATTAAGCGGAAATTTATTATTTCTTTGCGTATTTTTTATTCCTGATATTTCTTCTGGAAAGACGAGGAATACCTTTTCTTTTATGCTGATATTTCAAAATGGGTCGATTGGATGAGGTTATGCGTTCGAATTTTGAATAAGTGAGGAGCGGAAAGACACACATAACCATTAAGCAATTGAGATGAATACCTCCTTCATATTTATGCCTTAGCTTATAAGTTATTTCTTTCGCTTCCCTATAGATTTGTAACTCGATATCCGCTGCGCTAACGGAAGGTTACAACTGATACATTTTATATTCTGGGAACTGCCTTTCCTTAATATGTTACGCGGGTTTTACCCTTACGTACTTTTTCGGAAAGATATTCACATCTCAGAATAATATAAGCGTGCTCAAAGTGCCTGTAAATAAATAACTTAATATACATCAACCGGTTCGATATAGATTTGTGAAAAGGAAGTCGAGGCACTATAGCAAAGTGACAAATCAGGCGATATGACAAAATATTCGAACAGAAACATTACTCTTCATCCTTTTACTGCTTTACGTACTTGACTGGTTACCCGAGTAAGCACTTGTACTGGGACGACTGGCCATTATGTCCTGAGTACGACTTCAATTATCTGTGAGCTTTTTTCTTTTCAGGAAGCCTCGATGTCTTATTTAAGTGTTACTTACTCTTTTTTGTTGAATGCTATGCTAATAATTATGGGTACTAAAATACCGCCAATACTCGATTGATTTACTCGAGTGTTGGGTCAAACATTATTATTTTTGTGCTACTTCAATTTATTTTTCACGATATTAAATTCATTTTCTGTTGTGTTGGGGATTTTAATAGCTTCATTTTTTTTTTAATTAATACAAAAATTGAGTTCACAGAGATAGAACCTCGCAGAAACAATATTTAATTATAGGAATGTGCACAATTATTTTAAAAATCCAAAGATATATTAAAACTACAATATATTATTTAAGAGCAAAAACATTTACATGGCATTTTTACGTGAAACTCTAGATCAATGCTTTCAGAAGATATATTCTATTACGAAAATGTAAGAATTACCCTCATTCACTCATCATTATCGAGGCTACATAAACTTGGTAATGAGAACTGTCAATTTATTGACATATTCCATGAAAACTTGACAACTTTTAAGGGAAACTAATCGATTTTAATATGCTAATAATTTGGTGGTAACGATACTGTTTTATTTTTAATTGAAAAGTGCTGAGTGAAATTACTTTTCAAAATATTCCAGTGACTTTGGGGTTTTTAACAAAACCTTATTTGCTGGTTCTACTTACAATGCATGTGCTTAGCGTCATTTTCCAATTTCAATTGATTTGACCCCACTGGTATTTCCATATCTCGCAGAGTACCAAATATAGTAGGTGTGGCATCGTTTCCAAAAAAGATTCATTTCTGAGACGTGACAGCAAATAAGATAACATATTCATTCTCTGCACGCGATTAGACTAAAGTTTGTGAGGAACCCATTGACCCAATTTGATGATTTTTCCAATGGCACGCAGGTGTCGATGAATAGTTGAATGACCAAATCCAAGTCTCTCTGCTAGTTACAATAGGATTTTGTTCTACTAGGGTTTGCAGGACATCCTCATCGAGCTTTACAGATTTTCCAGAACGAGGCTCGTCTTTTAGGATGTAGTTTAGGGTTCGGAGTTTCTACAACCACCGTTGATACTGGCTTGTGTTTATTGTTCGATCGCCATATACTGCATCAATATTCTTCGCACTTTCCGATGCGTTTCCTTTATTAAACTAATAAAGTAAGATATGTCGAATATGCTCCATTGTTACTTCCATTATAACTTTGAAAATATAGCTATTAAAATTGAACTGCACTCTTCAGAACTTGTACTTACAATGCGTTATTAAACTTGTTTTTATAGCAGATAGTAATTTCACCTGGTGCAAGTAGTTTTTCTCAACCCTCTTCGAGTTTAATTCATGTAATTGAAAACCGCATTATTTATGGAATGATCCATTATTTCTTTCAAAGATGTTTAAAGTTCTTTCATAGTATTTTGTCAGAGTCGAAGTTTTCAAAGTGTACGTGAGCACAGGTCTTATGAGTGTTTTAAAGAGGATAGACTTTTTTCTTTTTGAGAGAAGATGTGACTTGAGTTAGCGAATAAGGCCAAAATAGTATTTGCTCGCTAACAATCTCTCTCTTGGTCAATGAGCTCGTGACTGAGCATCGTGGTTGAATATTCTGCTTCTACAGCGCGAACTGCTTGTCTTTACTCTTCGTAATCCTAGGCCTTGTTTAGTGTAACGTGTCGCGCTAGTCTCTGGTGTCTTATCTCGGGCTTGACATGTCCACCTTATTGGAGACCTTTCGCCCTTTGTTCTTGTACACTTCCCGTGATCATCAATATTTCCAGGCTCTCCAATCTCTCTCCAATCTCTATATCTTCTAGCAACATGCCCAAAATATAAAAGAATTCTTTCCTTGCATATTGTGGAGAGCCTTTCTTTAGTAGGAAGTTCCTGAAGAATTGTTTCTTTTCACAGTTCATGGTAACACAGCGAAGCTAATACTCAAAATTGCTAATAATACCTGCGTGTTTTTATTTGCAATTTAAATTTTGATTTTGCAATTTAAATTAATTAAAGGATTTACCGAAACTTGTTTTTATTTGTAATTAACATTAATTTATGTATTATTTGTATCTACTGTACTACGGAATGTATAGACTATGATGGGTTGTCAAATTATGATTCACGCATGTGGTGAGCATTTGTAAGTGGTTTACCACATTTTTATTGAAACATTTCATAAACACTATATCAAACTCCGTCATCAAAATATTAACGTTATTGACAAAGAGCTATTGATAGCTATTACGAGATACTATTAAAATATTTATATTTAATATGACATCAATACTTATAAATAGACTACATTATCGATTTTTGTTAGGCTCTTTAATAAGTAATAAACGTTATATAAATAATAGTGGCGTATAATAAATACACTGTTACATATTTCGTACCAAAATAAACACATAATTAATGTACAATACTGTATTATTAAATTAATTGTATTACTCATGGAAGTTTTATCGGTTGCGTATGATAAATAAGCCCGCAGTTCATTACAACCGGAAATATTAAGTAATGTAAATGTGCAATGCATTGCAGATACAAATAAAGCCGAAGTTGTTCGAATACGGCCTCCCGCTGAGTAGTTGCAACTTGTTGCTAAAACATTGAAATTTATGCCAAATAAAATATCGCATGCATTTTGACGCCTTGTAAATGGAAATTTTACAATGAATACGTTGAATATAAAACAAATAAGAATTTTTATTGATGTTTAAGCATAATATTTAAATGAATGAATTAGGCAATGGTGTTAATACGCCATAATTATATTATACAAATATGGATACTATTTATTAATTGCGGTCTATGCGGGCGTTGCCCGGTATTCAGACGTAGTTAAATTAAAAATAAATAATATGAAGTTTTAAATAAAAGCTTTTTTTATTGTATAATATGCATTTATTTTCGAAATATTTCATAAGTAATCAATATTTGCTCGTCGATATACCTATTATTTATAAAATAGGTATCAAATATAAATATATTTCAGATTTTTTTTAACCTTTACATTGGCGTGTATAATTTAATATACATATATACATCGGAAGAAAGATGTAGGGTGATGAAGTTTTGCACACGGTTCTTAAGAGTAATGATGAAAAATTTGGCTCAGATGAATACATAGAAAATATACATTAAATTTTGTATATACATAATCTACGTAGCCATGTCGGTATCAATACAATTTGAAAATAACTTATTTTTAGTCGACTTTTCTTTATCCAATTTTGGTTCTTTATTCTAGTAATTTTGTTTTACGCATTTAGATTTGGTTACGTCTGTCTGTTATGTCGAATTATCCGATAAAATTTAATTTATACCGTTCGTCACAAAATCCGAGAAATTAAAATCCGATAATAAAATCGGTAAAGAGGGAAATTACTAAATCCTCTTCTTTCTGAAGACTTAATTCCTTTCGATTTTTATTCGTGGGATACTTTTTAGGATACGATATGCTAATATCGGTGTATAGATGGAGTTGAGGAATTAATAAGAATTAATAAGCTTCTGCTCTTATTTCATCTAAAACCTGTCCATTTAGATTTAATGGTATAATTTTTAATATTTATACGGGAAAATTCATTCCTCTAATACAATATAATATTTCATTTCTTAACTATATAATGGATTTTGAAATACTTAAATCGGTAATGTATGTATTAATGATTTAATTTTGAAAATGTAGTACGCATAATAATAAAAAATATAATATTTATAAAAGACTATACGTCTTTTTAATACATTACTTAGTATTTACAATCAATGATCTAATGTGCGCATAAAAAATATTGTGTAATTTTAAGGACAAATGTGATTATTAGTGCGCTGCGAAAGTAAGAAAAACAATACCTTACCAAAATGTCTACTGGTAAGTATTAGTATCTTATATCTCTATCGACGTATGTCAAAGGTCTCCTAGATGGATTACATTACTAAAGAAGATGTATAAATAAGTCAAGATAACTAATAACAACTATCAAGGAAAGGTGTGTTCTTCGGACATATGATCTTCGCAATGAAATATATGATCTTTTACAACTCATTATGCAGGGGAAGATACAAGGCAGCAGAGGCGTAGGTAGAAAGATAATATCTTGGCTGTGTTACCTCAGAAAGTGGTTCAAAATCCAAAATATTGGTGATCTTAGACTGAAACAAGGTCGTTAACCTATATATGGCAGCACATGAAGCCATGCTAAAAATTGTGTACACGTTATATTGTGTGCGCTAATATGCCAAATCGTGTGCACGCACACTTGCTTCCCTTTTAGGGGACATTGTTCACAATATATTAATATCTCTATTTAAATCTTTACTGATTAATTATTGTATTTATTTTCTTTTCTTGATTAAGTTCATAGAAATATTTAACATATTGTGTACAGTTATATTTTAAATGTGTATATAATGTTATCAGGCCGTTTCTCCGCGGGGTAAGTACATAGAATATAATGCAGAACTCTTGTGCTTTGACACCGCTTTTGCTTCGTTCAGATACTTCTCATGAACATTCGTCGATTGTTGAAGCTTCTAACAGTTCTGATAAAGTTAGGTTTATATTTGTATTACTAACATTTTGTGTATTTGCTCACACTCGATAATCTGTTTTACGCATTACATGTACAATTGATCATAATCGTGCAACTTTTATATCTGGTTATGAGCACTATTATAAATTTTGAATGTTTTCTCTTACATACATCATATAATGCACGTTTCTCAAATATATGCCTTTCTAATACCCCGTCCTTAAAAGCAATGAACTATTAAGGAATATATGTTAATATGTGGAAAGCATGGAGTATCAGAAAGGCATATATATATATATACGTGATGTTGGATAGTTATAACGATAATGAAATAATAAATATTCATAAATATCACTATAATATGTAACACGTGTAACATCAATATCCTTACTAATTTTAAACTAAACAATTATGCAATGAAAATAAAACTAATTTGCTGGTTTTTTAGGATGAGGCTCGAATCCTCAACCACTAAATCACTAGAAGAGTGTCTTAAACATAAGTAACTTAAGCACAAATTATTCATTCATTCATACTTGATTTATTTATATATTATTCAAAATATTACATTTTTCTTTTACCTTATTTATTATTTTGTCAATATTTACTCCAGAAGTTATTACATAAATTTGTAAGTAGGTATTCCAATGACAAGAAAAAATTAAAATCTACTTTATCGCATGCGTTGCAATAAACTACTGATAACTTTAAGTCAAATGCAGAAATATAAAATTACCGAAAACTGTTCTGAAAGTGTTATTATTATCATTTATTATTATATACGCCCTATTCAGGTATTAACATAATTTGTAAAATAAAATAAAATTACAACAGAAGTGCTATACATAAAGAAAAAAATTACATAGTGTCAGCATGTTTTACATAATTAAAAATAAATATCCATCACCATTGTGTTGAGACGCAAAAAAATTGTAATAGTGTGGTTCTATAAAGAATTAAATTAACAGCAAAAATGTCGACTACCTCCGCATATTCATTCCCCAAAGAATGCATTCTGGGGACTGCGGAGTTAGCTAGTGCATGAATTCTGACATTACCACTGTAATAAAACAATGAATTGTGTCTCGATGACCTCAATGGTGCGTGAAAGTCAAGCAGACTAACAATTTGGGATCCTGTATAGAAATATAAAGTCGGTCATCGTACGTCTCACGAATAAGTTTAACAATTTCAAACAGCTAAGGATATAATCATAATTACCCTCAGAGCGTATATTTGTCAGAATAACAAATGTAAAAGAAAAAAAAAGATTCTTAGAAATATTGACGTTTTACAGATAAGCAGTCTAATAATTTAGCAAGAAATTGAAGGTTTCAAGATATTCTTATACATTGATTAACTAAACCCGCTGAATGATGTGAAAATACGAGGTACAAGAAATACGAAATACTATTTGTTATCTCGAAAAATGAACTTTAAAAATAAGTAAAATATACTCGAGACTGCAGTGAACATGAATATTGAATTGCATTATTGTACGAATAAAAGTCTTCAAAGAAAAGCAATCTTTTAAGACCTTTCGTTTAATAGTTTCAATGGAAGTGCTGAGATGGTTTAATCTCACATCTCTTTTATTTGTATCCGGAGCTCTTCTTAAAATCTAAAAAGTAAACATGAAACTGTGATGCAATCAGATACAACGGAGTAACCGAATCAAATTTGCACAAGGGTTACAAGGAACGGTGCACTTTCATTTGAATAAGGCTGTATGAAATATTTCATCGTCTCATTTTATTACGCCAAGGCGGGGGAGAAATTGTAGATACCTTAACTCTAGGAGATAAAACAATTTTTCTAAAAACCTGCTTTAAATATATTTTAATTTAAAGTATTGACTATTTAATAAACTTTAAAACAATATATTTATTTAATTTTGCAGTTAAAATTTTGATCATTTGAAATGAATATAACATTTTTATATAGTTATATTAAGTGTTTAAAAAACAAAGTGAAATAATCTATGTAAAATTAAACATTAACCATAAAGTTGAATTTACAAATATTAAGAATATTACATCATTTAAATAAAGCTATTGAAACAGCTTTATTCGAATGATTATAAAAGATTGAAGGCTACAGACTAAACCAACCACTCGGGTACTTAATGAAATAAATGAATATTTGATTTCGATATAAAAATGAACGAAAATAAAATGAAGGTATTTTAATGCAGAATTTCAATGTAAGGTACGCTGTAAAATTACCATAAAAAATCCAAGATTTTATTTGTTTCTTGGAAAGCAACTCAGAATTTCCTCGTTATACCCTTAAGGTCTTTATTAAATTTGGGTATCAAAGAATAGGATTTGAATACATTAAACGTAACAATGCTGTTAACTTGCTTTGGATTGGCGTAGGCGAAATTCTTCTGTGTTTCGAGAGCCGTGTTTTATGGGGGCTAATTGGGCGACTGCACGCAACATTCTTTTTCCGTGTCTTTGTAATTTTTAATAAATGCTACAATTATTATCAACACTTTGTCTTGAGGGTAATTTATACATTATTTCACACTTTTGTGTTCGCGGTCATTCCTGTGTCAGTAAAATCTATTTTGGCATCGTGGTGGCTTTGCCATTTTTTCAAAACAGCCCGTATTTTTTCTAAACTACGCTGTGGAGAAAATTAATTAAAGCATGATAGAAAAGGATTAGAAAGGAAATAATCATACCAACATCACGAGACTTGTAGCATCTCTATATCGTAGAAATATAAGTAAAAAGTTCTAGTAGAAACTCGTGGTTTGCTTCAGATACTGGTAAAATTTTTTTAGCTTATATATCGTTTTTCGAAACACCAATTTTTGATAATTTTCAAAAATGTCATTAAATGTAATTTTCTCAAATAGGAGCTTATTCCATGCTATCGAGCCTGCAACACTAAATTTTATTCTGCTTCATGTGTCGTCTTCTATTAAACGTTGGAGACTAAGTTGCAGGAGGCTAATTTATCCTGTGCAAGATGTATAAAATCATCATTTTTCCGTATTCTATCTTCTCTTTCATGATGAGTTGTAAAAGAGAATATTTCTCATTGCGGTTGAAGTATGCAGCTCACTTTTGTTTGATCACACTATACACACGGTCTGAATTAACTAACTCTGTTGTTACCGGTACTTCTAGTAATTTTTTAACTAACATATCTTCACACCGCATACTACGCTCCCTGCTCACTGGCATTTATCCAACACACATTATTTATGAAATATAAATATGTACCATTTTCCGAATAGCTTTGAATACCCGGTATATTAAAAGTCAATTCTCTCTTGGATTCTAAGCCAGTAAAGGCGATCTTTAAGAAGAAATATGAAAATATTTTTCTTTACTAAATATCAGCTAGGCTGCTGCAAGAGTACTTGGTTGATATTTTAAATAATATGTACCCCTCACAATACTTCAAGAGTTTTCAATTTTTTTTCAAAATAAACCTTTTTCGAAGGTATTGTTAAATTCACATCAGAGGACATATAATGAAGGTAGGAATTTGAAATTGTTTAGACAATTCGAAGGATAAATATCCAAATATTTTAAATTTAAAAGATAATTCTTACTTAGATCGGCTATCACTAATTGCAGTTGTTATGGCTCGTATCTACAAAATGAGACAAGTCTCAGAGAATAACGTAAGATAAATCTTGTTCCGTATACAAGTGATGATATTTTGATCTTTGACCGGGCCATGTACACAGCGTTTGATTTGACAGCAAGACTCAATATGTACGTACAAGCGTCACCTAGAACCATAGACGCCTATAACTATTATTCTAAAAACTTATAGATTCAGAAGGTATTATAAGGAATTGACTGATATTTGACATTTGTACAATGAGCGTGAAGTTGCGTGCTAGAATATTTGAGACTTAGTGTGTGCACGGTGGACTACGATGAGAGTTGTCTTAGAGAATGTCTCGAGACAACAATCTCATCCACGGACTTGGGTTATTTATTAGGCTTTATGCAGCTTGATCACTTGGTGATGCCTTTTTAATTGATAAAATAGGAAAGGATAAAATCTGCAATGTGTCCTGATCCCACGCGCAAGGTTTCGTAAAAAAAAACATGATGAAGAAAGAAGTAATACCAACAAGTTATTATAGATAAGATTAGATTTATTAAATTGAAAATCTGAATATAAAACGAATCACATTGCTCATCATTCTTATTGTGTGATTCCATGTAGAATTTTTCTTGAATATTTTGTTAGAACGATCGATTTGAAGGCCGATGTTTCAGATCCCATCATAAGGTCAATCCTAAGGGCTGATAGCGTTGATGATTGGTACGGATATCAGATTCTTCACTAAAGATTCTAAACGCAAAAGCCTGAGAATATCATTACGGGAAGTTTATAAAAGGCACTACTAACCTTGATCACGTGACTTAAATTGTCATCAAATGTTTAAATCAAACGTAATAACCGCACTATCCTTAAAATTTTATCTTATGTATATATATTTTAGATTACACGTCACAATTGATATTTTGGTTTATCATAAAATGAATAGAATCATGTTACGTATACTGTTCTGAAGTTACATTTTTCAAAATTGTAAACAAAAATGTCCATTTATATTGTTAAAAATTTAGTTTTTTAAAGATGTTCAAAGATAAATTTTTCTCATCGTTTTAATAGGTTAATTGTCAAAAAGTGTTTGTAGTATTTGCGACATTTGCAGGATTGGTTGAGGAATTATTTTTTAAATCATAATTTTCAAAGAAAATTGTTCAAATACTAATAGTAGATCGCTCTGAGTAAATACCGAGAACTAATATTCTTGATGACTATGAAAAGGTAAAGGATTTTATTTATCTGGGATCTCTCATTTCAAGAAATGATAGGTGCGAAGCCGAGATCTAAAGGATAATATTTAGATGGGCTAAGATTATTATGTCGAAGACGATCAAAATTTGAGAATGAACCGCTTCAATTCACGGAACGTAAAGTCCAACTAGTTAAAGAAAGAGAGAAATATACTTGACACCTACGAGATGTAGTATTGGCATCGTGTGCTGCCATACCATGGACGTGAGACGAAAGATTTCCATACTAAGGAAAGTCTCTGCATAACTTGCAGAAAAATATTTTTTTTATACTTTGAGATGGAGGTAGCTTGAATACATTAGTGACCATTGGGAATACACTAGGACGGAGGGCGAGAAGTCTAACAAAATGAATAGATCAAGTCCGAGACATGACCGTCGCTATATATCGCAACAAACATAGCCCATGATCACAGGAATAGTGGAGGCAATCATATAATATGTGCTCAATACTGAAACCGATCTACCGAATAAAATATCTCAAAAAATTCATTTTATTTTGACATTAAATCGATTAATATTCATCTCTGGAAAAATAGAATAGCGCTCCAGGCATTCGATCATTTCACGATTTGTGAGTGAATTTACCTCTATCAATCAAATAAAGGTTACCTGTGATTTATATATGGTCATATTACCCACGATATGTTTTATGACGACGTATAAGGGTGACACTGGGATAATGAGAATAATATAATAATACGAGCGTGTAAATGTTTATTGTATACGAGATTTTTACATTATGTCATTGTTTATTTAATTTTAAATGCATCTGGTTTGCAAACTTTACGATTATATATAAGATTTAAAATAAAACGGGGTGCGTATTTTTAGTTAAACTATCATGCTTTGGGTTTCTCATTTTGTTTATTGTCTTTTATGAAATTGAAGATATCTACTTTGTTTTTTGATTAAAAATATTCAGAAGAATAAGCACTTGTTATTGTCGACTTATGATAACGAAAAAGAGATGTCGTTGAAAGAACGGGTACTGCAGTTCATCTTCCTAATTATTAATGATAAATTATTTTTCGTTATTCTTTAAAAAGTACGGCGTTCGATTATCTTAATCTTTAATCTTAATTATTAATAAATCTCAGAGATTAAGTTGAGATATAGAGAGTGTATACGTGATGAGATTTTGAGATAAACTCAGATATCACCCCTTGCGATTGGTGATATCAACCCACATACCTACACGGTATTCGATTAACAGTAAAACTTGACAAACTGAACATATTCAATTACAAACATTTATGTTTTAACTGAAGCAAAGAAGATTAAAATTCACCCAAATAATTGATGGAACATCAGTGGTCAGTTGACTGACATTTGAGTTTAACGTACAAGTGTGAAGTGAGGCGTGAAGCAAGTGGCAGTGCTCGAAATTCTGAGACTTAGTGTGTACGTGGTAATCCACGAAAGCTGAGCTTATCTCAAAATAATCTAACAGCAGCATAACCTTCTATCTCAGCGATTGTATCGAGACGAATATCTCATAAAAATCTCACTTGGGGATTACGGGCCATAAGAATGATTTACGGTTTTCTTTTAAAAATATTTGAATTTAGTAATAATAATACAATAAAACATTTACCCAGACATTGCGAGAGATTAAAAAAATGCGAACGACAAATTTGAAAATAGTGTAAAAAAGATTCAGAATTCTAAAAAGTTTTCGCATTAAAGTGGGTGCCGTTTGAAAACTAAAACTCGCCCTGGGTATCGAAAGGTTGGACGATTTATGAACTGGTAACACTGCCGGTAGGTAATTAAAAAGTGTAAAAATTCCATCCGTCCGGGTAGATTCGATTGTTCTGCGAAGGGCTGTTACAATACTATTGAAAATAATTTTTGGTTATTTAGTTTTTTATGTTAAGGAACAGATGTTGTTCTGAAACAGATTTAAAATAATAAAACTGAATTAATTATATACAAGTTATTTTATTTAAAAAATTAAGATTACACACAATTACTTAGCATTGATGTGCCGCACATCGAATAAGGTAGATAAACTGTAGGAAGTCACCACTTTTTTTACGCTATAGTTTTTCTTTCACTTTTTATAATATTAAAAAAATTATGATAATAATTGACTATTGTTTAAAATATATTTGAATGCTTATTTATATTTGTAAGAACTTCTTTTATTTTATGTTTTTAATGAATTTTTTGTTGCCATATAAGTTTAGTTAATGCAAAGCAAAGACAAGAAATATATTACATTTTCACATTGAAAATCATCTATCATTTACATTTATTTATTTACTTAAAAATATGATAAATGTATTATTTATGTATAAAAAAATACTAATACTTTATAAATAAAAAGATTCTAGCAAAATAATAAAAATATCGAGAGTGTATATATAAATATTTATTTGTCATCTCTACAATATTTATTTTTATTATTTTTTATTTTTACTACTTACATGACGCCTTGCAAGTTATAAACAAGTATTCTAATGAATCCAGGTAAGACTAGAGACTAAAGAAGATACCTAAAATTGTAGTTAAAGGGTATACATAACATTTTTAAAAAATTAACAAAGAGAACTTAGATATTTTTAATGAATTTGCAATTGTATTTATAAGTTGCAACTTTAGAATACATTTATTTCATAATTAAAACAAACTATAAGAATCACTTAGAATACATAGAAAAAATATAGCTTTTTGAAAAAAAAAGATAACTAACATCGGGACTCAAACTCAGAATTTTCTCCCAGAATAACAAAAGTAAAGCTAATAAAAATACGACAGAAAATAATATATGTCTCACTAAAATATAAGAAATACATAAAAAGTCGAAAATCAACGTGACATATTATTCAAATTGTCACCAATAACTCTAATTGTAATTAGAATGGGCATTCTTCGTGCAATAGAAATATCCGGTGGTATAAACATATATATATATATTTTTCTCGTAGATAGATTTTTTCTGTCTCTTTAATTTAAATATAAGAAAATTTGGCGCATTCTCGTTAAATGACGTGGATAATAAATAAAAATGTCATGGAAACATTACATAGATAAGCGTATACTAAATAAATGTAACACTTTTTAGACAGATACCAAAATGTTGTATTTTAATAATTTACATATGGATAAGTCCTAGTAATATAAAAGAATTTTGGTTGGACGTGGCTGACATTCTTCTTGTTCATTGAATATTTTGGCGATGACGATGCAATGGCGCACAATAATTTGACCTAATTTTTTGCTTTGCCTTTACTCGTATAACCATCACGTATATTAGAAAAATACTATTCAGTTGATATGTAAGTTAGAAGAGTTTTAATGCGTGTATTATTTAAATAAACAAAATAGACACATTAATTAATTATACATTTTTCTGCATTGTTTACTGTTAACATGGAAAAAAAATACTGAACAAACTTCTTCTTCTTTTAAATAAGCAATCCATCCTTCAAGAGTGATTTGCGCCGTTAATCAAGTTAAAAATTTATTTTATAGAAAAAAGTACAATAATATTATAGAATAGGAAATGTAATATTACAAGTCAATAACTATTGTCGTTCAAAAAATTCGCTATTATATAGATTAAATGTGGCGAGTTAAGGGAAAGACGATGACGCAAGTTAACCGGGAGTTGAAAATTAACATTGACGAGATTACTGTAAAAAAAAACCTGTGATCTGCAATAGCCTCCTTGGCCAGTTTATCAGCACTTTCATGGACAAATGTGCGCACCAAAAAAATTGCCGTAAACTGTTTTGCAGTTTGTTAAACGATGAATGTTATAAATTGATTTATAAAAATAAAATATAATAAACTATGCAATATTTTCATTTAAATATTTCAAATGATCTTTTATAAAAATATTACACTCTTATACCAACATGATTTTTCTCTTATACCGCGTAGATATATATATAATACAACCCATTAAATTTATACAAAAAAGTTAAAAGTTCGTCTGGCCCGTACTCCCCCGCCCCTAGCCCAAACGACCCGCGGTCGACAGCTCCCGACCGAGCGGACGCGACATAATTTTTTAGTCGCTTACTATGGGTAATAGACTTTGAATCTGTCACGCCTAAAAAATAGATGACTACAACAGGCCGAATATCGCTGGGTGTCTAGTCGTATCTGCAGGCTCCGGCCGTTGCTGTTTTTGGACGCATTACTTTTGTGATGTGTTATTTCAGTTCGGGTGAATTTATTTTCATTACTCGAAATATGAATTTTTTGCGATTTCATATGAAATATCCTGGGATTTTGGTGATATTTATTCAGAATTTTTAAAAATAAAAATTAAATATTGATATCTGAATAAATATATATACCTGTACTATATATTATAAACATTTTAGTTTGTATAACTTATTAAAACTTAAGAGTCTAATACAGGATGAGCCATAAGTTTTTGTCGCTTTTATATAGCTTCTGCGCGAGCACGCGGGCGACAGCGCGCGGAAGCTTGGTCATTGGAAATTTAGTCACAATGTATCACTTTATGAAGAAACAACGCGCGTTCTTCGTAAAACAGTTTTACAAAAACACCCGCGTGGCCCTTCCTACGCGCGGTACCCGCATAAAAGCAATTTAAAAAGTATAAAAACTTATGACACATCCTGTATGTCTATACACCTTGTTTCTCGTATATAAAACTGTATATCTATGTCAGTTTTTTATATAATTCTACTACCGATCTAAACCAAATTTGATGTAAATTTGTAAATTTTAAACAACATCTAAATGTTAGGTAGCACTATAGGATCCTGATAAAAAAAACATAAAACAAATTATATGTACCTAAATAACGACTATTGTATGTATTATTGACTAATAAAGTTTATGTATATATATACTTCATGTATATATGTCGATGAGAGTTACTGTTTCTCTCGAAACGCGAGTAGTGCTAATAAACTCAAATAGAGTTATTACATTGCTTTATTTATATCCATCGATTATTGTATACTTTATAAGTCATACATTTATTTCAAAAGTTTGATTAATTTTTATATTGCGTGCGTCACACACGTGCTTCACAGGAGAACAAAAAAAAAACAACAGAATATATCTTCAAAATTTTATTAAAATATGTATATATAAAAAACATTGTTAAGTCTTCTCAGGATAAAGAAATAATAATGAATTAATTTCTCCATGCGTAATGAAAAAGAGGGTAATTAAGTAGTAAACATTATGTTAATTAAAATATTCTAATCTTCTCCCATTAGTTTTAAATGTTGTGTAACCGCAATAACTCTGTTGTGCCGGGAGCAATTAGCTGAAAGGATTAAAAACTGCCAAAACTTCAAGAAAAATACCAAAAAACGGTCTCGTGATCGTCGGCTAATGTTTGGCACAAATATTTAAGTTTCCCGATGTTATTATAACCTTAAAAGAATAACAACAATGCTGAGTAAAAACAAAACTTTAGACATGAAGAATGGTAATAAATCAAGTGTGTACAATTGAAAGGAAGGGAAGGGGGAATAAAATTTTATATTGGTTGACATTTTAAAATTTCATTAATTAGAAAACGTTTGCTTATAATTGTACTTTGTACTGAGTACGTCTTATTTTTTAAATAAAATAATGTATGCAAGTACTGAATTTACAGATAAGTTATTTTTACCTGCATACCGGGACGTGAAAGAACATATTATAATTTTCGAATGTGTGAGTGTGTGTTGAAAATGTTTCATTGAATTTGTTAATTTTTTTAATGAATTTGGCTCACAAAAAATATATTAATTTTATTCCACTAGTTGACTTTATAACAGCCGCAGATTGGAGCTTTCACGTAGAATTTAATTTTTTTTTAATACGCTGTTTAACGTACTCACTCACATGCACACTCACTAGTATATATTCTATATTTGCGATTATAAAAATTGAACATGCATATCTCCTTCCATTTCTTTTCCCTAACCTGTCCTTAAGCACGAAGAAGAAAGAAGAGTTCGCCGAAATCAACACTCTCGAACTGCAACGAGTTCAGTCAACATTTAATACCTTACCGGTTAACTACCGTCGCTTAATAATTAACCGCAAACGCAAGAAATCTATTTAACTTTAATTCCCGCTAATGCTTAAAAAAATCCTTTACGCGAGTGTCAACTGTGCTTGTTATACATATTCTACGTCGCTTGTCTTGTGGTTGGAAAATAGAGAAACAAGAAAAAGTGTGAAATGTAATGAGGGAGGTTTTTTCTGAATAGCCACTATAATTATTTGTTTGTGAGATCGATGTTAATGATAATTGAAAAATGTTGAAATTTCCGTCATATTTATCCATATTTATGTAGGGATTGTATGTAGGGATAGAAAACAAGGATCCGAAGAACCAAAAGTAAAATTGCATTAAAAATAAATATGTAATTAAATGTTGAAAATGTGTTTAATTAGATTTAAAAAAAAAATAGAGATGCGTACACGGAATACGTATCGTATCAATATTCTTACTATTTTCAAACTAAGCTAATGAGGCTCAAACCCCTGATCATCAGACTACTACTAGAGCACAAGCACATCAAAATAGTATTGTACCTTATTGCAAAAAATACGGGAGTAATTATCAGTTTTGATTGGCAATTCAGCGATGCCTTCCCTATTTATTTATATTCTCGTTTTGTGTTAAAGTAGGTAGTGTTTTTCGTAAATGTTTATGTAATAAATACTGTGAATGATAATCTTCTTATCTAGGACCCAGCTAAAGCTCCCATTCAGTCCTACTCATTCACCACCGGGTTCACTTTTTTTAATGCTTCATGGTATCATTACCATGTTGCACTGCAGTCTTCCTGTAATGTTATACGGTGTGGCCGCCAATCAAGAACTATTCACTGTCCCCTGTAAACTTTATTTAAAAAAGTACTCAATCAGGCATGACGTACACAACAATAAATAAATACAAAAATAATGATACAAATATTTAAAAAAAAACACAGATGTACAGTTAACCTTATCACAAATAAAATAATAGAAATTCATTCAGAGGGACTGGGAAACTGTGAGGATTGAACTTAACTCACTCCCTCTCGGGGAAAGATAATTATATTTACATGATGTAATAAGTAAATGTAAGTAAATTTTATTCTTATGCTGTTTCATGGAAGTCCATAACGTCATCTATTCCTTATCATCGCCATCACTCATCCACCTCTTGCAGGTTTATCTTCACATTATTAGGTCAACTTTGTTTTGGTCCTTGTTCTTTGGCTTGTGTATGAGGCTTTATAATTACCGTTAAAATAATTTAAGTATTAATATTTAAAAAAAATAACTCTATGAGCAATAGCAGTGAAAAATTTAAGAGCAAATGACATGTGTTAATTTTTTTTACAGAGTTGTACTTTTACACATGACTATTACTCTAATACCATTACACAGTCACGTGTTTGTGCTGTCATCAAAGTTTAGGCCAGTATTTGCCTCGGCTTCCGCTGCGGATCGGCTCGCATTGTTTGGATTGTGTCGGATAATTACATCGGCGAGGGGAGACGCAGTTAATGAATAGCCTGATTATTAGACATGCGTGTAGATGTCGGCGATGTTAGGTCGGATGTCACAAATGTATATACACTTGACATAACTTCTTCAAGGAAAATATTTATATTAATATCATTCGCATGTATACAATGTACAAGTTTCAGAATTATTACAAAGTTAAAAATTGTACTATTGACTTGGTGGCTACTTTGTGGTATAAAATGTGTTTGGGACATTTATTTATTTATAAATACATATTTATTCTTGAACGAAAATAATATATGTGAATCGAAGTATTACAATATTATACAATTCGCGTCTATACAGTGTCGTCTAAAGGAACCTAGACGAAATTAGTGATTTAAATATACAGTCCACATTTTGGAGGTGCCTGCAGAACTGGAATGTGGTGAGTGCCAAACTCCTTCCGTATATCCAGATTTCTTCCGGCATCCATGACTATTTTAATTTTCACAACTAAACTTTGTACTATATGCACGGTAACTTGTTGTCACTACTAATTAAGTAAAATACAGTATTGTAGTCTATTCGGGAAATGCAGCGGGGTTTGAGAAGAAGGAGGAGGTTTCGGTCGTTAACCCAACGTGTACGTAGTGCAAAGTTTAGTTGTGAAAATTAAAATAATTGTACCATTGTTCAACATTATAGGCCGGTCTGTTTCAATACAGTAAATGCATTGAAATAATAAAATCATAAGTATAATTAGTTATATATCTACGTTTAAAAATATTTAAACGTTATTAATCAAAAAATTTGGTATAAAAAATACTAAAAAACTTACAAACTAAAGAACATTAAATATGAAATAATAATTCAGTAGAGTAATACAAAACAGGTACTTTATTGCCTAGCTCTGTTCTTTAATTTTTTTATACATTCTACTTTAGAATACAATAGACAATGTATGATATATAGTATTACGAAATATATGATAAATAGTTGTGTATTTATATTTCAAAGTTTTTGAGATTAACTTTGTGAAAGTCCATTGTAATTAACTTTCAATTAAATTAGTTTATTACTGACGATGACGCAGTAAGCGTTAAAACGTTTTAACGCTTACTGCGCTTAACGCTAAAATTAAAGTTTTGTTTTAAATAAATAACTTTGTGTTTTATTTTAATAATTAAATATTTTTTTCAAAAGGTAAAAATTTTGTTGAAAGTTAATTACTTGTGTATTTACTTTACATATAAAAATAAATTTCTTTATTATTTAAAGATAGATTTATATAACTGGTCCGGTGGATGCAAAATTTTTTTTTATATAAAATAAGTTTATTCATAGGAAAATAACGAATAGTATGGTCTTGTGTAGCAATATAGCACCGCATGGTCGTACGTGGTAGTGAGAATTGCATTGTAATAAATATTAATTTTATATATTAATGAATTTCTTGATCTAATCTAAAAATACTGACACTAACTAATTAATATTATATATTGAACGACAAACAAAAATCAAGACCTTCACTTTAAAACTGATTAAAACAAAATCAAATTGCTCTGAAAATAAATAGGAAAAATATTTACTAGTCAGTAAAAATAGATAGAAAATATACGAGTTTATAAAGATTTCATTTTATATGTTTTATACAATCAATCTGTTTAAGCAATTTTTAATATTATAGTTTTTAATCTTACTACCAATACATAATTTATTTTGTTACAGAACTTACTCGTTTATAAACGTACGCCGCTTAAAAAAGTTATCTATCACAATAATTAAAAAATAAACAAATAATATATGTGACAATAAGTACTGACAATAAAACATGTTTTAAAACAGTAAAATCCATTATATTAGGTTGTACAGTTATACATATTTATGAAAATCTCATGACATCCCAGTTGACAAAATTTTATACTATGAATGTTCTCTCTCTTTTCTATATCGGTGATATTAATTATTCATACAATATAATCTTCAAAAAACACCACAAATTACGCAATGTAAGATATTAAAGATTTAATGTAGTAAAATGTTTATAGAAATGTTTGAAATTTTTCAATTAATACAAGGAAGATGATTTCGAAAAGTTGAGAGATAGAAAGGGGTAAGTGGCAGACGTAGTCGCTACATATATGCTTTGGATGCCCGCATCCCTTATGTTCTAGAGTCAAAAAGCTTTGAACTTTTTGTTTCAAGCCGAAAACAGCACTGCTGCTAATAAATTCGTCCTGTCCTGGGACTAGTCATAACACACATTACGACATAGCGCGCGCACGGAGCGAGTCGAAATACATATACATAGTCAACTTTCGAACATCAATGAATCGCGTAAACACACAGCTACCAGCAAGAGTGGATTCTATCATTCGTTCCGTATCCACAAAGTTTAATATTATTCAACTTTCACGTATGTGCATTCAGCTCCGCCTGTCAAGATTTTCAAATACTGATACGCATTCGTTAACTGCATTCAATGTACAAAAAACAACTTTAATGCTTATGGTATAATGCATAGAATAGCATACATATTACAAAACGAGCGGATTGTTTTGAGCAATTTTTGTAACGCATTTTTGATAGTTTGGCTTGAATACATTGAGTATATACATCGATTATCTACTTAATTGATCATTTATATATAACATGGATACTTCATCAACGTGTTCTAACGCTGTGAACAAAAATAGTGAATTATGTGTTCGTGGGCTAGTCTACAGATTTGTATATTTGATAGTAGGTATAAACTTATTATCTAGCATCCCTTCTATAAAAAGTCACCGACCGCCACTGGTAGGTGGTGAGGATGATGAAGGCATCTAGTTCATAAAAATTGTGGGGGTAAAAGACCTGCGTCCTTCTCTTTTACCGGCTAGTCAGTGAAGAACACGAGATCCGCGGGTTCTTTTACTTGAGCAACACCTACTCATTTTTGTCACATTCTGCTTTCATTCTAAACTGGGAAAAATTTATAGTAACACCTAGTAATAAATAAAATAAGTTATTCATTAGAAAAAGAAAGACATCTAATCAGAATGAAGTATAATAAATAAAAGAAATACAATAAAATAAAATCCACTTGACAAATCCTCATCTTGTCGGGTTAGGTGTGAGTTTGACTCCTTCCTTGACAACCAGATGTCTTGGCTCCACATTATATTTGGCCCACAGCATCGGATTCGTAACGGAATTTGTTGTAGATATCATATCATAATATAAAATGTTGCCTACAGTGAGGCGACTAACTTACTTCTTATCTAAAGATAGAAGTTACAGGTCATAAACGCAAGGTATAAACCAGAAACCGAAGTCATAAACCAGAGGTATGCACCAAAGGCATAAACCATAAACCAGAGGCATAATTCAGAGCATAATCCAGAGAGAAACGTCTTGTTTCATGTAAAGATTATTTACCACGCGATTAAATTAACAAGTTAATAGTAAATTATGCATTAGTGATTGAACAATAAAAAATACTCACCCTCTGGCTATAGTGAATCGCACACACCTACATTTTAGTCTGACAGCTTCGTCGATGGTTTTGAAAATGAACCACAGATGCAACCGTTTTTATAACCTCAGAAACCGAATGTGATATCAACTTGAGGGTAATTATTTGTGAACGGAAAGGTGCTTGACAAAAAATAAGTGACGGGGCAATTTCGTACGTGACCCCAACTTATAACGTCACAAAATATATCATCATCATTACCTATTATTAATTCACTGGTGGATGATGGCTCTCCGTGATTGCCATTCTCTTCGGTCCGATGGTTTCGTCTACCCGACGCTGTGTCATCTGAAGTTACTGAGTTTTGATATTAGTGTTATTAGCTTAGTATATTTATATTTTTTTATTGTAGTATCCGATTTGGACTGTAATGTTGCAATTCCGGTGTTTCAATTTGTGATTATACTAGTAAAATAAATAAATATCTATTAATGCAGAATTAGGTTAATACCAACTGACGTTGGAGTTAATTGTATGAGTATATAATTACAATAATTTATCACCGCTGGCCGTCGGCTTGCCTATATAAATGCAATTAAGTTCGCTATTACCAAATTGTACAATCTGCATTGCACATACATGAACACATCATAATTATGCGTCATACAGCTAATACGAATAATTGTATGTATAATGCTAAATATGTAAAATTAATTTGAGTATAAACATAATACGGTAAGTACATTAAAAACCTCTTTTTATTTTTGAATTTATTGGGTTTTCCGATGTTATGTGATTGAGATTTCACGAACGTTGTAATATTGTTTTCTCGAAGCGGCAATAAATATTCCGAAACCAAAAGCAAAATATCTATCAATGACCCCGGCTCCACAAATTGCTGCAGATAAATTCCTTAATAATATCCGCATGGTAGAATATAGATATATTTTGTACTAGGGTAATTAATATCTTACATTACAATATTACTAAGAGACATATATTTTATTGTTTACGCGTATTAATGACATAATATTTATTATACTTGCAAGGAGAAAGGAGCGAAAACCACTCGTGCTTCAAATAATCCTGACAATTCTTTATCGGAGGAAATTGCCATTCTATCATATGTGGCCTGAGACGCGTTCCGAGTGTAAGTGTATTGTGTGATTTTGATTATATTAATTGAAAAAAATTGCGTGCATAAAAGGAGTGATAATATTTGATTTATTTGATTGGTTTTCTATATTCTATTCTCATAATTTTCCTAAAAGATTTAAACTCTGAGATAAGGTTTATTCATCCAACTCTGTCATTTGCTACCACCGCTAAAATGTGTTATCTATCTGGAGACAGCCCTTCTTCGCAAAGCATCATCATTTTCTTGTTTAAAATAATTAAAATAATCTTATTATTAATTAATTTTCGTACTGTAATTATCACTAAACATCTCAGCTATCTAAAATGAGTAAAATAACAAGATTATTTTATATATCTAACCACAACTCTACAAACTACGCGTTATGTTTGTGAGATTCTCCAACAGAATGTTGTTAAGCCATAATTGAATTGAATTCTCTTTGAGAACCAATCTTCCTTCCAAGTGCACAAGTAGGAACCACCCCGTTTAAGCATAGCACTACCCACTCGCGACTGATTGAATTATCGATCATCCTAACATAATTACACACCGACCCCACCAACCCCACCTCAAAACCACTTGACAAGTGTTATGCATTACGAATTGAAATGACGGTAATTATTGACATTAATACGTTTTTTCCAAAACACCACTTTAAATAAAAAATAATATTTTACAATACATAGTAGTCATAGTAAGTAATAACATAATCAATAATAATTTATGAGATTAGATGGACGGTCAGAAATAGCGATAAATTATTTCGATTAAAAAACAGATATTCTACAACACAATAACATTCGAAAGATCCTACTATGTATTAATTATTTCTTTGTTCAATTATTCATCCTCGAAGCCGCAAGATTATTAACATAAACTTATCAAACGTGATAATATAAAAATATTCGTTCTTCTCACTTAAGACCTTAGATCAATAAAAAATGAAATTAAAAACGTTCAAGGAATGAAAAAAGTTTATTTCAATTTTCATGTTAAAACATGCAGACTTTATTGAACAGTCGTCGGTATCTATTTTACCATGGCTCGAGCATCTTATCAAAGGCATATAGGTAAAGCAAAACTTCGTGTCAGGTTAACAGTTTTAAAATTATTATATTACATCTCATTCCTCTAAGAAATATGAGCGATTATTCCATATATCAACAATATGGATAATTAATGATCAGTTCTGTTTCTACTCTGCTTTCTACTATTCTCTACTCAGATATCAATCACATTGGAGTGATTTAAAGGGCATTTCAATATTTCAATTAAGTTTGGGTATTTAAGTACGACGTAGTCTTTGGTTTCAGATGATATACTTCAAACGAAGGCCAATATGCTGAAATGATTGTGCGGGATAATTGTTGTATGTACTCGAGTGTCAACTCACGAAATCAATATCAGCCATGGCGTGGTGTGCATACATCAGATTTATGTACTCAAGTATCACCTATAGTTCACCTGGAACAGATATCTCTTTCGACATTAATGCAATTTAATAATGATATAATTGAACAAACACTAATAAATAATTAACACGTTCGTGGTATGCAAAACATATCATTACATTTTTTAATTATTAGCAATGCTTAGTCGAAATATTTTCACGAAATATCCGGAAAATTTCAACAATTTCCAGTAAAACCTGAGGCGCCCGCTGCTAACCGCGGACTGAAGGGTTCCGGGTCGTTCATGCGAGAAAGAAGGTTTCAGAAACAGAAAAAATGGGGTGTTTTCTAAGTGAAACTTGTTTGCATTTTCTCATATTGTATTTTGGTTTTGATTGTATCAAAGGCCTTTGAGAGTATTTTTTTCTAGTAATATATTTTTTGCGTTCTTTTTAAATTTGATGAAAAAAGGTTACAAAAACGATATATTAGAAGTCAAAATACAGAACTGGAGACGACGAACTATGAAATTATTTAGTTGTATTATCTTATAATCAACCACAAAAAAAATCTATTTGTCGAAAAATATTCAGTTGCTATCGGAATTCGAACCTGGACATCTTTCTATCCGGAAAAATGTATTAACCATTCAACTACAGCAACCGATTATGATTACGGATTATTTTTGATATAGGGGTAGAAACGAAGCCAACGACGGATGTGAATGAATGTAACAATTTCTACGGTGAATTTTTGTGTCCATAAATGACTTTTTGTCTTGAAAATTTTACAATAATATTTCTCAATTGAATGAGATAACTGCATTAAATATTCCAAAAAAGAAAGGTTAATGAATTGATAGGTTTGATTGCAAACTAAGATTGCTGTTCTAAGTTATGATCGCAATCCTTTTTAAGTACTCACTATTAAATTTTATGTGAGATTCGTTATCATCTTAAATTCTGATGGCAGCCAGAGGGAAGCCATAAAAGTTATGCACCTCCAAAACGGGAGGGTAAATGTCACATTTATGTATTAAAGTCGCAGAACTCGGTTATAGTCCGGCAGAAATTCACCTTGTCCAGGTCACAAGAGGTGCGAGGGAGAGCCAGTGGAATACTCCATTTGGTATCTCTAGCCACTGCTCTTCCTGGCATTGTCCATCTCAGCAATCCCCAGTGGGAGACCTACCCCGAAAAAGTCCGAGATTACTTTAATTTCTTAATAGGTTATCTTTTCGAGGATTCGATGATCTATTCCTTCTAATCCCGCAATAATGATCTTACGTGCGTCATTCATAATAACACACAGTCCCATAGGATATGCTCCGGCGTCTGCTTCAATCAAGCACATACGCACCACGGTTGACGGAAACGTCCTAAGTCGAAGAGTTTAGTCATAAAATGCCCATGCCCTGAGATCATCTGCATCTTGTATCCATCACCATGGAGGGGAGAAAGGTGTAAGTCCATCTCCCCTACATGATAGTGTCCCACCTTTTTTGCCAATTTATCAATATAATTATTCGCATTTGAGTAACCAGAGCCTGGAATCGGTCATCCGAGGGCCTGAGAGTCGTTCCAAAATGATCGACCTCTAGACCCTTCCTCAAAGAGCGGCGGGCCAAAAATTCCAAAGCGAAAAGGATGCCAGCCAAAACTGGAAGTGCCATATCACACAGTAATCGTTGCTAAATCATGTAGCTTAATTTTGTAATGGTACACTGACTACATGACAGCTGTCAAGTATCATCTTTGAAAAATTACTGCCAGAGAAATGATGCCTATTTTAAATCAGCTACCTCTTATTGGAACATATTATACAATATATCTTTATAATATTGACTTTTAAAATTTTGAAAAATGTAAGAATGCCGTTTAAGGCTCCCCTTTCAAAACTAATTCATCTATTTGAATTTTTTGCGAATATGTGGTTTTTTATTATCCATTTACATCAGAAGTGATCAGGCATCGGCAACCTATGACCCACGGGTCACCGTGTAACCCATTTGATAATTTCAACTAACCCACTTGAGTTCCGAAAATAAAGCAAAATAGATAAAAATAAATTTTTAAATATAAACGCGTGTAGCGTGGTCGATGGAGAGTTGATCTGAATTATTTCCGTTATTTAAAAGGCGCGCGCGCATCTGCTAGGCGTGGGCCAATGAGAAAGATCCTGTGGCGCAAGAGAACGTTTATAAATAAAGTTCATAAATTATTAATAAATTAAAACTTGACAATTATATTTGTTTTTATAATTATTATAATGTTATATTTTTATAGTTTAAAAGCATATTGTAATAGTTTTATCAATGAAATTAATTTTATTATTCACTAATGGACTATTTTTAAATGAACATACTCATTGACCCGAACTGTCTTCTTAATAGTCACATTTTGGTTGATTTTGACCTGCAGTTAAAAAAGGTTGTCGACGCCTGAACCAGATTATACTTTTTCACTGAATATTATTTGCTATATGTAATTGAAAGATCGCTACCATTACATTTATTTTCAGTGTGCCAGAAAAATTTCTAAGTTCGGAAAATTCATATATATATATAGAATATGTTTTCTTATGGGTCCAAAACCGAGGTGTTGTAAATAAATGTGTACTTATGAAATTATCAAAATGTTATAATATAGTTATAATTTTTTAAATTTGGATGACATTATTTCATTTTTGGAGGTTTTAAAATGCTTCATATTTATGTTGTGGAATGTATTTAGTCACGCGCTCTAGGGCTTCAATTACTATTTAAAACTACGTTTTATATTAAAAGCAAAATAATTTCTTACTAAAATATATTTATATCGGCCCTATTAATGTGTATTTTTGGTTGACTTGAGTTGATAAAATAATCAAATACTTGTAAATATCTAATAAAAACCCACATATTCGCCAAAAACTCGAAAAAATAAATTAGTTTTGAAAGGGGAGCCGTAAATCATTGGAAATACGGGATGTAAGAAGGGTGGAAAGAATGTGAGAAAGGAACAGGAATAGGAAACAGGGGAGCCGAAGGACCAACCCAGGCCAGGAAGAAACACAACCCACCCGAGAAATGTTCCTTTAGGTATTTGAATTTTCTTCTTTCACTAGATCCACAGGTCTTTTGGTTTTAGGAAATGTACTCCGGTGTACCACAGAATAGGTCGTGTTCTGGGTTTAGGTGGGGGAATGCGGTAGGTAACGGAAAGGAACCATTATATCTACGTATGTTATGTATACATGCGCGCACACGGCGACCGACGATTCATGAATAAGTTATAAAGATCGAACAGATAACGTTAATTGTATTTAAATATGTAGATATATTCTTGAAGTTGTCATGTCAAAGTTTTGACTTTGTTTTCTTGATGAAAATGGTCCTTGTGGTCGCGTTGACGCTCCGTGACGCTTGGACCACTTTCATGACGATCTAAAGGAAGATCAATCTGCCTAGTGACTGCCGAGATTGGCTTTTGATGCTTTCACAGTCTGCACAAAAGTGTCCTGTTATATTACGACTATATTAATATTAATTAATATAATAACTTACTCATCTCTGAACACATATGTTATGTTAAAAAATAGGACTGGAAAAAGATCCATAAAAATTATTACAATTTTATAATTTTTATAATAAATAAGTAATGATATGTAATAATATCGTAAAATGATGACATAAAACTAATAACAAGAAACATTAAAATGAGAATAAAATTTACACAGTTAACTTTAACCACCCTAACTAACTAACTTTCCATCACGCCGTTTTCCCGCAGGCGTGGGTAGAGAGGATTGAGTGCTACACTCTTCTGTACTGACACACAATTCTCGCTTCATCCACATTCATATATCTTCTCATACAAGATCGTCGATTAGTAAGGCTTCTAAGAGGACCATCTACCAGTATCTGGTTTACCTAGTCGTGCTAAGTCTTCCGCGGATGTCCTCTACTTCTGGTGCCATCAGCACTTGCATAATATATCTTTCTTACCATTATCTCCTCATTCATACGTTTCACATGACCAAACCACCTAAGTGATCCTTTCCTAATCTTTCTTACTATACTAAGATCAGCTTTAAATTTTTAAATTATGTATTTATTCTTTACTCTGACATAATTTCATTTCCACTATATTCAGTCTACTTTCGTTCCGCTTCTGTCAGCTATAGACCTCACTTCCATACATGAGTATCGGTACCAGGACTTCATAAGTTACCGTTAGATATAATTCCATTTAAAGCGTCGTTCACTTTATTCCCTGCAGTCACCACCCTCTTTTCGATATATTTCTCAGCCTTTCCGTTGATTTTTATTAAAAAGGACTGATCACAATAAACTAATCAAAATACACTAATAATAGTAAATACTATAATATATATAAAAAGGAAGTAGTTTTATTTTATTCTGTAAGCAAAATTAGCTAGCCTCGGAATGATTTGAATAGTTAAATCTATTAATGATATAAGTTAATTTAATAGTTTGCAAGTGAATAGTTTGGATGCAATCGGTACACTGGGCTAGGCATTCAGGTTATACTTTAGAACTGAATTAGCTAAATTAAGTTCCGTGCCGCTGAGCTCATCAATTTGTTAATAGCGGCGACGATTAAATACTCAATTATAATTTGCAACTGTGTGAGAATTTAGTTAAATTAAGCATTTGTTTAAATATTTAATAACCTAGAAATAAATGTAAAACTTGGATAATTTCTCTATAGTTACATCGAAACAAAGACTAAGTTCATTGGTACTAATTACCTTCTTTTTAATATTTGCCTCCTTACAGAGTCCATAGCTGCCCAATTCTGTATTTTCTTCCTGCCCGAATCTATTCTCGCTCGAACTCGTTCTGCTTTTTGGTATGCTTCCTTGTATATTTATATGTATATATACATATAAATATATTTAATACTCCCTCTTGAGTTCATTTTTTTCCCGAACTCATTTAGTCATATCCAGTTTGTTTACTTATTGTCATTGTTAGGTATCAGCTTGCCGAGTCGAGGTGAAGCGCAACATTAGGTGGGAAGTAGTAAATCTTTAGAACTTGTTGTGTACATGCTGCCCTCAGAGCAGTTAATGTGCATTTAGTTATCGCGAATGCATTTAAACCAATTAAATCTGCCAGTTTTAACTGTAATTTGACAAATAATAAGTCAACTGACAGGTGAATACGAGTAAATATCACATGGAACACAAAGTAAGGTAGGCGAACTCTGTAGCTAATAAGAATCAAACAGAAGTCTTCGCTGCAACCAATCAAAAACGCCAAGAGTGTTGTCATAATCGCCCTTTATTAATAATGTTTAACCGATTGACTACGAACAGGAATTGACAAGTTGATGTGACAAGTGACAGATGTCAGACTATAATTGACTGAATTTACTTCATCAATGATATTCCGCGTATGTTATCGGTGGCTGCCCTGTACCATTGTACATATCTGGGAACGTACTATGTTGAGGTCTGTACAAAGCCCTGTGCATAGACCGGAACATGCTGTAATGTAACGGAGAGCTCCAGTCGTCTCGGACCACCCTTACCACTGAACCAAGCTCTCCATTATTTCAAGAGTGTATGTGGGTGGTACTATGCAATATCACCTATACTTTAAACAATTCCTCGCGTAGACCTCTTCTATAGCCAACCCAATACTCTCTGCCCAGCGGATGCACGTGCACAACATGTGGAAGGGTGTGCGGTTCGAGAATAGGACTCAGCCACACTCGGATTCATAATCGTGAATCATGGCAGACTTAATAATTTAAGAGATAAATTTCAATAGTAATCGTATATACACACGTTGAGGTTTTGATCTGGAGATCAGCTTAAATTAGTAAAAATATATAAAAAGTCAAACAAAATATCGTTATAAGGAGTGGCGTGCAGTTAGTACTTTGAAATAAGCTATGATGAACAAGAATTTCTGCGAAATAAATTTTTTACGTGAATTCAGTTACAATTGACGTTTTGTAAATGTGCTAAAAATGAACATTAAAAGTAGAAGTTTTTGTTCACAAAAAGTAGAATTTGTGAAATTCATCCACCATAGGAGATTCTTGATTAAGGTAAAGATTTTTTACGTAGCTTTCACTGAAAATAATGACAATTGCTCATATATGTTTACGGATTATGTTTACATAAGTAATAAACAAAATTCTTTAAAGTTATGACGTTCGTAATTTATTGTGAATACAGGAGGTTGGAACAATGCGGATATTTCATAGAGACACTACTGACATGAAAAAAAATCTTTTCTCTGAAGATTTAATTCTACCTGAATCAACAAAGTATATAATAGAGTTAAGGTTTATTTCCTTGGATGATAGCACATTACAGTTAAAAATATTGTTTCTGACTTTCCAATTCTTTGCTAGCACTAAATGATGTAATTGTTATGCTGTCACCATTGTTGTCACAAATACACAGTGTGCACAAATAATGAAGAAAAAAATGCTTTTGAAATAAGATTTAATCATATCGATAAAGTAAACTAAATCAGTTTTAATTTTATACAGGTAGGTCCGATATATTGCAGTTGTTTCAATCCACCAAACTGGGAGGCATGAGGCAAAGAAAGTGTACCAAAATATAATTTTTATGTCATTTAATAATGTAACACTGTTATTTTTTTACAAGTTTTTTCCAATGTGTGAGTGTGGTGCCGAGGAGGAAACCATTGACCATGTATTTTTTGCCTGTTCATTATGGATCTCAGTTTTTTTTTACAATGATCCTGTCAATGGTAATTTTCAGCTCCCGGTTTTACTTGTGTCATTTTCTTTCCCTTAACTCGCCACGTTTAATCTATATAATAGCAAGTTTTTGGAACGATAATGGTATTGACTTGTAATATAGTATTTCTTATTCTATAATATTATTTTACTTTTTTCTATAAAACAAAGTTTTTAACTTGATTAATGACACAAATCACTCTTGAAGAGTGGATTGCTTATTTAAAAGAAGAAGAAGATAAATTTTACTTAAACAATTCTGTACTTATTTTAAATAAATTCCACTTAAAACATTTTCATTTTCAACATTTTCTAAAATTGTCACATATATCACCGCTCTTTCTTAATATCTAAATTTTTGATATATAATTAATTATAACTAATTTAATATCATTACTTCATCTTTAATATATGAGTAAATAAACTAATTAAACCGGGCGAATCGACGAAGTTTTACTGTTATAAGAAGTCAAGGAATGATGGACAGTTTTAATGGTAAAAATATTATACAGAGTGGACCATAAGTTTTTGAACTTTTTAAATTGCTTTTACAAAGCTATTTTTATTATATTTAATGAAAAATGTATAGAAGTATGGGGTAATTACAGGGCTTACGATCTATCTTTGGCTGGCTTAAGTGATCACTTTATATAAATATAACGTTTACCATTCTCACCCTATCGATCTCCATATCTATCAAATTTTTTAAAGTTTAGTATATGTTAATATGTGAACTCGCTTCGAGTACCACTACACCATTGCCATCTATGGATCAAATTAGATAATCCATTTTTCCTTAAAACAGCATATATGTCAACTCATTGAGAATCAGATTTTTTATATTTATTAATCCAGCCGAAAACAAGTCGTAAGCCCTATAATTACACCACACCTATATATATTTTTCATTAAATATAATAAAAATAGCTTCGTTTCTATGAGATATTTGATATTTATTTAATTATATAATTGTTTGATACTTTGTAACTTGAATGGGTATTAAAAAATATTGCTTTCGTGTGATCCATTTTCTCAAATGAATCAACTTAGGTACGCGATAAATTTCCACATGTTCATTAATAATTTAATTCAATACCGCAAACTAGGTTGGCATTTACCAACTATTCTGTGTGAATTAGAATGTTTTTCTTCTATAATTATTGATGATTCCTCACCACGTTATTATATAACAAAAATATATATCTTAATTATATGGTATTTTGATTAATATTATTATTACGTTTTTGATTCAGTGGCTTTATAAATTATTGCACGTTCGTGTTTAAAGGTATCAATAACCGGGCCGTAAATGTAAACAATATGTTAAGCTTAAATACGCCCCACGAAATGAAAGAGATCGAATTTTACTCACTGTCAAATATTCACACAAAAACCAATTGATTGCTAATTTACAGTCAGCGTGCGATAATAACTTTTCCGAGCGTTCGAACCAAATTCGTTGTTAAAAGTTTTTAATCGCAGGCTTTAACGGTGAAATTGTAATGCAGAACTTTTTTGAATATATTTATACGGAAATCCGCCTGAATACCACGCCAACTAAATCGGCGTGGTAAAAAAATATTAAAATTTTTGACTGTTTTAAAACATTTTTTTTGTTAAATAATATCGGCAGCAAATGTCGCGAAATATACGAAATTAATCAACACAGATAATATAAACTAGCTACCTTTTCCCATATACATACACCATATCTATTCTGAGGCAAGATAAATCATCTATAGGTTCTTCTGGCCAATCTGTCGTGTATTCCTGACCTTTCTGGCTGACGTTTCTGATCTCATTGCAGAGTTCATCATCATCTATAGGTACACATAATGTCAATATGGAAGAAAAGATAGTAAAATAGTATTGGGTATAATTTGGCTTTTCAAGTGCATTAAATAATACTATATAATGCATTTATTAAAACAAAGATAATAAATAAAAAAATAATACTATTGTTGAGGAATGTTTGACGGTGGTCTGATATCAGGCCAATAAAAAATACACTTTTTACAGCTTTACGAATTATTATATTTTTTAAAAACTGTAATAAAATTTAATTTGCAAATGAAAAAGTTTATATTTTGAACTACATGTAACCAGATATCTTATAATTCATGCGCGTCAGTTTCTAAGGCGTTTGAGCCACCCTATTGACTTGACTTACTTCCCGGAGGAACAGTGAGAGTTGCTTCTTACATAGAGGCTGCCAGGAAGAAAGCATTGTATGCTGTCAGGCTGTCGGTGCTTCGGTCCGGATCTTCTGTCAGAATTGACTACCTTAGCCTTTCACTCTCTCGAGTATGACTGCAATGCAGCAGTAATTTTGTGACGGCACGACTCTACGTTTATAGATATGTGGCCTGTAGAAATTTCCAGCTCATTGTCTCATATTGAAGTAACAAATCAATCATGTAGATGAAAAGAGGCCAATAACAATATTTTTAGTTGCATTCAGGCATGTAGTTTACTTTAATTTTTTTTGTTTAATTTGAAAGATTCATTGACGTTCATAAAATGGATACGCGACATATACTTCTATGGTTCCAATTTTTGAACCTATAGAATTTAATTTATAATTAGGTTTGTTTACGCACTTTTTTTTATTCTTGTTTCTAAATTATCATAAATATATACAACTGGGATGAAAGTATTGATTAGTTTCTTACGTACTTGGGTATAATATGTAAATTTACTGTTATTATTTTAACAGGAAAACTAAACCAACATTTTCATTTATTGTATTCTGACTTTGCTTTTTATATTTTTTTTATACATATTTGTAATTCTCTTTTTATTTCTGTCGATGACTTAAATAACGCCACAACAGCACGAAAAAAAAAAACTGGCTACTTTAACACAGAATTCAGTCTAGCAAAGTAGCCAAGATAACACTGTATATATCAGAGGTGAAGTTTACTCCATCCCACACAATAAACTATGAGTATAATTATGTTTATTATATATTCACCTCTATTAGAACAAAAATATGTATGTCAATATATATATAAATAAATAAATTGCGCTTTCATATTAAATGATTATTAAAAAAAAATATATTATTAATTTTGTGTAGGAAATACTACTATACTACTTATTATGCATATAATACTATCATCAAGTTTCACTTTAGAATTTAAAAATATTTTCTATACCTACCATTCTACCGTCGGTTAGTTTTTGTTGTAGTTAACATCTGGAGCCATATTTTAGTAGATTTTTTTATAACACCAGCTTTGATAATAGTCATTGATTTATGACACAAGATGGCAGCTACGACAAAAATTAACACACGACTTAATAATTCATATCCAATCTTAAAATCTTGAAAATTTGTTACAAATATGTATTATAATTATTTGTATACTGTGTAAATAAAGATGTGCACATACTTCAATAGAGAATCTTGTTAAATTTCTTGTGTATCTTTAAAAATGTAGCCTGTTAATCTAGCGGTTAGTGATCTAGTGGTCGGGGGTTCACGCCTCGTTCCAAGAGACCAGTAAGTTGATTCTATTTATTATATATTAATGTGACACGTATTCCATGTACGCATCTCTCTTGTTTTTTAATAATAAATAAAACGTACTTTAAATAAAAAAAGAAAAATAAAATTTAAAATCCACCATTCCTTTGAGAACTTTCGAAGAAGGTATACTTCAAGAGAGCGAAAGTTATTTACTCCAATAACCGATTGGGATCTTATACTTTTAGTTTCTGGCGACATCATTTCCATTAGCCTGGAACAAAGTGAAAATAATTCTCTCCCCCATATTTATTCTATTATGGTTTTTCTTTAAAATAAACCCCGCGACCGGGCGAACAACAGAGGAAAGGCGTGCCCGGAAAGTGGGAGTTCGATTCCGGTGGCGAAATCTGCTTAGTCAATATCGGCGTTGTGTTCGGCGGAATTCTTATTTCTCCATTCGTTTATCACTTGAATGGAAAATGTCAAAGTACCCCAATCCGGGGAGGGCGGAATTGATTTGCGAGTCGGCTGCCAAGCGAGATAGAGGAATGTGTTTTCAATTTCATCAATTTAAATAACGTCTGAAATTAAGTGGTTTTAAATTTGTATTTTGTTTGATTCGTACATCGATCGTCGCTTATATAGTTTGGACAAGTGGGCGATAAGAAACATGCTTATTATTATTAAAATTTTTTTTAGTGCCGATTAATCGGCATTTATTTTTAAAACAATATTCCATTAAATCTTTCATTAATATAATAATCCTTAAAGTAACCAATACACCAGAAAGTACAAGTATTAATACTACATTCCATGCCTGTTGGCCGCTTCCTGCCTCGCTAGGTACGTATAAAGTACTTGTTCTGAGGTAGCCAATAGATTACATAAGTTAGAAGTAAGGTAACAAATTAAATGAGATGATAAAAAACAGAAAAATTAAAAAGAAGACTAGTAGAGAATAAGTAACAATTTTGATACGGACTAAAGACATGTAAGAAATAAAAGAAAAGAAACAAGCAGCAAATAAAACATGATAAGTACGAAGTAGGATGTACGAACAAAAAAGAATTACATAAAATGAGTAGCTTTGATCATTCAAGGAACTTTTCCAGCTGACTTCTTCAAAATTTAAAAAGCACTCAGAATTTAGGATACAATACTGTTGCCATCTCTTATGGTATTTATCTATCAATTCTTAATTTTATTTTACATTCTTTGATTTTTATCAAGATTTCCTCTAATTTTTGAACCATTGTGTGGGCAATTTGAAAGACTAATGATATGATTTGTGCACCGAAAAAGAAATTAAGAAAAACGTGTTCTTAATTTTTTTTTTTTTTTAAATAGAGATGCGTACACGGAATACATGTCACTTCAATATTCTTACTATTTTCAAACTAAGCTAAACGCTTGTGCTATGAAAATAGGACTAACTTGCTGGAATTCTGGAACGAGGCGCGAACCACCGACCACTGGATCACTAGGCCAGCGTCTCGACAACTACACCAACAAGCTACTAATACTACACTATACGAGTATTTATTTGAGTTTGTATGTATACAACATATAATATTTATAAGGAATTATTGTAAGGTAAAGATCTTCTGGGTTAATAATAATCAATTAAAAATATGATCTTTTAAAATTCATTATGCAAGAGAAGATTCATTACGCTTCAGATACGTAGATAGAAAGAGATGACACTGGTTGCGTAACCTCTGAACGTGTTTAGATGTTCAAGATGCCGGTGATCTTATATAGGATAAATTAGCATACTGCACAAGAAGACACATAAAAAAGATGTGCAGTATTAAAAATTGCGTGTGCGTTATGATGCCTAAACGTATGCGTGCGCACGCCCACATAGCTTAGAGGAGCGAACATTGATTAATAGTTTGTTTGAAAATTGTGTTATATCAAAAGGTTTAGATTAATTAGATTGACTCCAAAGTAAGTTACCTCGTGTGTCGCTGATTCTATCTTCGTTAATGTGTAAGTGTGGGCAGGCAGTAAAGGTAGGGAAGGTAATTAGAAGTACGATTTATACTAAATTTGTTTATGTTAATTTACAGAAATTAGTTGAAATGTACTGTTTTTTTTTTAAACACAAATTAAATGTATTAATTTCAAATATATACATTTAAAATCAATTTTATCAAAAAATATTGTTGTTGCTACCGGGATTCGAACCTGGATCCCTTCCAATCCGAGGAACGTGCATTACCCGATTATGCTGTACCAACATAGTGCATTGACGACAAATTTTCGAACTTGTATGTTACACTTTTCAAATTGATACATCTCTCGTTCTATTATTTGAAAGCTATCTTCTTTATTTTTACGGATTTTTACGGTCCTTATAGGATTACTCTAAAATATTTGAGATTCCGTAAAAATAAAGAAGATGGCTTTCAAAGTGGTCGATTGGCCACCTGGAAAGAGAGTACCGAATCAACCCAAACAGGAAGCGCGGTAGCCGATGACTGCGTTCAGCTGTGTCGCTGGTGGTTAGTGGCTAGGTACCGTTCTACCGGGATGTTCAGCCGCACTGATAGTTCCTCGGAACCGTACTCACGATGTTTCTATATATTCTTACGCGTCCTTTTCTGAGATAACATTTACAGATTTTTCACTATTGACGTGTACGTTTATCTGTTACGCTAATAAATAAATAAATAATTGCTTTGCATTATAAATTTAAAAAAGAACAATGAAATTATTATTGTATAGTAGGTTCTCTACATACAAACGAGTTCTATTCCAAGAGCTCATTTACAAGTTGGATTTGTTTGTGAGTCGAACAAAGTTAACCTAGGTATCCAGAATTTACTGTAATAATCACTTCTTCTTCTTGCGCTTAATATTTAATATCGTGCAGTGCTGGGATTTAAATTTAATCGTGCAGTAATTTAACGAAATGTAACTACAGCAAAAAGTATAAACATTTATTATAGAAAACTGTATGTGACTTCTGAAAGCGTGCGTCTTGCACGCTGCCAAGCGGCAAAGGAACGAAGTAATTTTTTGCGTTGCCGCCATATTTTAAATTCCGGTACAATTTTGAATTTAGCACTTATGTAAATACATTTAAATAATTGGATATGAATGTTCATATTTTTTAAAGTTCGCAAGATAAATGTTCGCATGTAGGAGACTTACTGTACAATAATATTTTATGTAGGTACATGCTAATGAGGCGTGAGTACTGGTGGCACTAAAATAAAGAAAACTCAAATGAAAATAACATTTAAACCAACACGGTGAAGAAAAATCCAATTATAATATGTGAGATTGCATTGAGAAGAGAAGAATAAAATTAAGTTAAAAAAGTATAGAATGTCAGTGACGTAATTATCGCCTAGGGAACCCAAAAATAGCTCGTGCTCATTACGAGAGTATAAGAGGAAAAATGTATATTATCAATTAATTATAAAACATAACAGGATAATATAGATCAGCTTAGACTACAACTTTTGTCCTTTAATAAATAAAGAATTAATTAATAAATATCTTGTTAAATAATTGTTAATATTTGTGTGCTTAGTAGTTTCTAACAATTAAGGTATAAATCAGCTTGGATCACAACTATTGTCCTTTAATAAACAAACAATTAAAAATTAAAGATGTGGCTAAACTATTGCTAAAAATGTAGTTAATATTTGTGTATTTAGT